>JAEOAD010000044.1:5595000-6282500 GCA_036365145.1 Orientallactaga sibirica | reverse complement strand
CATACAGCCACAGGACTGGAGAAACCCATAGACCAGTCCTGTGGCCATGATCAGTGCCTCTCACTCCAGAAGCACTCTCCACCTGGGGCTCTAGAGGATGTTCCCCTCACCAGCTAACCTGGCATCCAGCTGAAGGGGCACCCCAGGGGAAGCAGGGAGCACTTTGGGTCCTTGCCCAGCTCCCATGGCTCACAGAATAGGTTTCTAGAAGGTACCCTTTTCTTTGGTATCTCCCGCTCCCCTTGGGTGTGTCCTCCACTGCTAGTTTACCACAGCTTTCTCCAGCCCTTGACTTTGATACCACAACTTAGCTGGGAACCCCAAACAGTACAGGCCTGCACCCCAGCCAAGCTTGCTGCTGCCTCCCCACCCTTTAGAGCGGGGACCCCTTCAGTTAGGCATGCTGGATGTTCTAGTAAACTGGTCACCTGACCTTTGTTCCTTCTGTTCCTCTTGGTCCTTCTGGACCATCCACGCATGGAAGCCCAACGAGACTCAGCACATCAAGGCTGCTGTAACTCCTGGTTCATCAGTGTCTGTGAAGATGCCTCAGCACCCACGCCCCTTCATGGCCTGTTCTTTCTGTTAGGTCATGCTCCTGCCTCCATTGTCTCAAACTTGGAAATCGGTTTACCAGACCCTTCCTCACAGCTGTGCCTGCCCACCAGCCTCGACTTCCCAGAGGGTTGTCCTTGCTTGCCCTGTGAGCAACGGGGAGCAGGTCCCTCCTCACACCCTCTTCTCAGAGATCAGAGACCTGAGTTTGTCCATGAGTACTGTCCCAGAGTACCCCAAGGGATCTCTCATTTTCATGGTTATCCTCCCATAATAAGCTTCTTTGTTAAATCATTGAAATAGTAATTCCTTATTTAAACTTCCCTTGTTTTAAGTTACTGTGTAGTCCATCTCCTGACACTATCTAGACTGACATAAGAGTTGAGAGTAAAGAGGGGACCAGAAGGGTTGGGGAAGGGCTCTGGGGCCTCACTGGTAGGAAGTTGGGAAGGTCAGCCAAGTGCCAATCCCAATGAAATGCTGCTTTCCAGGTCCCCAGGGAGCAACCTCCTACCATGTAGGGGAAGAGACAGATTTGTTTGGAATATCCTCACTGAGTCATTTATAAACTGTGGGGCTTTATGGGTTTTAAAAATAAGTAGAAACATCAGTTATTGTAGGTGGAGAAAGCACACTTCTTTGGGATGTGTCTCGGTTTTTCTTCACAGGTCTGTAGTGTTTACTGTGTATTGTGTTACAAGTTATTCTATCACAGTGAGTAACATAGGGGAGCAAGGAGTGTGTCTTCATGACACTCACTGTTCTGGTGCGTGTAGTGCACGTGGTGCTTGTATGTGTCTATGTGTTCAGATACACACACCATGTGTGCAGGAGGCTGAGTGTTCTCACGGCTGTCCTGCTGTGTGTCCCATAAACAGTCTCACTGAATCTGGATCTTACCGTCTTGAATTACCCCGGCTGACCAGGGAGCCCCAGCGATCCCTCTCTCCCATCCCCTGGCACAAGAGTTCCTCTCACGTACAGCCGTGCCAGCTTTCTACATGGGCGGCTGGGGTCCAACCAGGCCCTCAGGCTTAGGAGAAAGCACTCACCCAGGGCACCATTTCTTCAGCCACCAGAAGCTCGTGTTTTGGTGAGAAACGCAGGTTAAACTAGTAACTACATAGATGAGTAGTTTTGGAAGGATTTTGGCAAAAAGGGAAATGAAGGCGCGAATGACAGGTTCAAACAGTGTCTATCAGTGGTTAGGAAAGCCCTCTCTGAGGAGGTGGCACTTCAGCCAAGATCTACATGTGGAGAGTAGTAAGCAAACAGAACTGGGCAGAGAGATTTGAGCTAGACTGTGTGGCAAATAGAGGCTTTGGAGAGTCCAAGTCAAAGAGAAGAAGACTAAAACACAGTGCGGGGGCTGGAGAGGAATGTAAGGCAATAAAAGATGAGGTGATGAGCTGTGGTGCACTGTACTGACAAACAATTAGAAAGCTGGTCCCTTAGGAGGCTCCTGTTATCCTGCCCCATCCGGCTCTAACCCTCCCAAGACACCTTCCCTTCCGATTTAAAATCTTCTGCCTAAGGTGCGGTCACGTGTGCTGTCTCCAGATGAGCTGACGCTTCCGAAGGGAGAGCACGCCTCTCCAGGACATGGGTGCTCACTGTGTATATCCACTCTGCCATGGTCTGCGTGTGGTGAAACTTAGTCTCCAACGTGTTTGTGTTAGGTGAGGCTTTGGGGAAGTGATGAAGTCCTGAAAGTGCCGTGGATGAAACAGCCAGTGAGCCTCTCCAGACGTCAGACCTGCCTGCATCTGGATCTTTCTCTCCCTGCCACCCAGAGCCGTTAGGAGTAAGTTTCTGTTTACACATCACGTGGTTGCTGGCATTTATCATGGCAGCTAGAGCAGACCATATATAGAGAAAATGACCTTCAGCTGAGAATTCTGACCTATAAATAAAAACATTTGCATTGTTCCTGATCTTAATGGAAGTCTAACCATTGTGAACCAGTTCTCATGGTTAGGAGTTGCTTCCTATATCAAACACAAGTCTCCTAATATTCCATGTTCTGAGTCCCAAGGTTAACTAGACATTTCAGACACTATATACACAGAAGGAGACATCAATCTTGGTTATTTATGGTTTGGCTGTGAGAAGCTTGAAGCAGGACGGAGAAGCTCTGCTGCACTGACTCTTACTTAGAGAATGACAAAGAATTGCCACCTCCAAGCCAAGCTGAGACAAAAAGCTAGTAGGATAGAGTGAGTGGAGGTGTGCACCAAGATTTATTGTATGAGGACCAGAATTATAGCAAACACGGAAACAAATGGGCAGGCGTAATCACAAGCATGAACAGCATCCGATCAGGAATGTGAGCTGGAGCCCCTATAAATGGGAAACTCAAATAAGGACTGGACTCGGGGTGCTTAAGAATGTTGGGGCTGTCCCTACCTAGAGCTGAAATTGTCCTAAACTGATTGTCTATTGAAAGTTTAGTAGTAAGGAGGCGATCTTTTGTGTTGAAGAGAGAATAGGGAATGGGGCAGGCTGATCGCAGAAGCAAGTGATTAACTGCCTTGGCCAACCCAGAGCCCCAACCTGTCCCCAGTCATCCCTGTAGTTTCCCAGTCTCTGTGCCAGCCATACAGTTTCTAAGTTTCTTAACTATGTAATTCCTAGAAGCAGAGGATTTCTCCCTCAAGCTGAAAACCTAAGTGTGCCGTTGACCATTAGAGGGGGAGAGTGGGGTGGTTTTGTTTCATTTTTTTCTCTCTCTCTTCATTTTGGATTTTTCACTTTCAATATGCCTCACAAGGAAAGTTACGGCTTTAAGTATTATCTCTGCCTGAATCCATGAGTGTGGAGCCAAGAAGCACTCCATCTCTGTCTCCTCCCCCTCTGCTGCTGCAATCCATCTTTCTTTCTCTTCACACTTTCTGGGCTTTCTTTGAAGTGCCCTGTAAATACATCAGGCCCAGCTGCATAACCCAGGATAATTCTGCTCAAGCTTTTTAACTTAATCATATCTGCTAAATATTCATGTGTTCTGGGAAATAGAATGTAAGCCATTATTTGGCATGCTATACAAAGTAAACTAATTCTCCTCTCTCTCCAAAAAATTAAAATTAGGTCAAGCTTTATTCTTTATGGAGTCCTGAGGGATTTAACAACTTACACATAGTAACATGATGAGTGTTGACTTGTGCAAGATCAAGACATTGTCAATTTGGGATCACTAGTTCTTGTCCTCGCGTTGATAGTTCTTTTTTTAATATTTTATTTTTATTTATTTATTTATTTATTAGAGACAGAGAGACGGACAGAGAAAGAGAGAGAGGAAGAGTGAGAATGGGCGCACCAGGGCCTCCAGCCACTGCAAACAAACTCCAGACGCATACACCACCACGTGCATCTGGCTTATGTGGGACCTGGAGAATCGAACCGGGGTCCTTAGGTTTCACAGCATGTGCCTTAACTGCTAAGCCATCTCTCCAGCCCCTCGTTGATAGTTCTTTCCTAGCTTTACATCATAGAGTTACTCCTGACTTGTCAAAAGGCTGCCCTTTGTCCTGGAGAGATGGCTTAGCAGTTAAGGAGCTTGCCCGCAAAGCCAGAAGACCCAGGTTCAGTTCCCCAGTACTCATGTAAAGCCAGATGCACAAGTTGGGGCATGCACTTGGAGTTCATTTATAGTGGCTAGAGGCCTGGTGCGCCCATTCTCTCTATATATCTATCTGCCACTCTCTCTCTCTCTCAAATAAATAAATAAATAAAAATTGTTAATGTTCATTTAAAGAAAAGGCTGCTCTTTAATAATACAAATGTTAAAATAACCTGGAGTGTTATCTGTTTAATGGATGAATTTAAACATACTTATTTCTTAAGCAATTGATGTCTTACTATAAAGAAAGATGCTGCAAATTCAGATCCAAAGAAAACAGCCAGTAATCATGGCCAGTAATGGCCACTTGTTTTTCCACTGAAAATGGCAAGGTCTTCCCCAAGCCCCCCTCCTAGTAGCCGCAGTGGACCATGGATGTCATGAACCTCCAGATGCTCGGGCCCAACATGACACCACTGGGAGCTCTGCAAGGGACCAGACACAGAGACCAGCGCGGAAGAAATGTTCCCAGGCCACCAGTCTCCTCTACCCACAACCTTCTAACTTTTTGTTGTTGTTTGGAGATAAGGTCTCTGGTACTCTAGACTGGCCTCAAACTTACATTATAGCCAAGGAACTTCTGCTCCTCATGCCTCTACCACTCGAGTGTCGGGATTACAAGTGTGAACCACCATACTTGGTTTCTGTGGTGCCACGGATCAAACCCATGGCTTGGTGCATGCTAGGCAAGCACTAACCAACAGTTAACATCCCAGACCAAGAGTGTAATTGTTCATTTGTTTTCAAGGCAGGGTCTCGCTCTAGCCCAGGCTGATCTGAAACAAATCATGTGAATGCATAGCAATGTGGAAAATGCAGGCAGTGTTGAAGAAAGTTCCAATTATCCCAGGAAGTCTTTGGACTGTGCTTTGTTTTGCCAGCATTTCTGTGTAACCTGTAATTCACTTGGGAAAATTTTAGAGGAAGGGAATGGATAAGAAAGTATAGTTTGCTTTTGTGAATACACTTTATTTTTAGAACCGTTTAGGTTTACAGAAAAAAAATAGTACAAACTACACTGAGTTCTCATATACCCCTTCGCTGTCCTGCTATAATGCTTTTTATTTCTGGGGACAGAGTCTTATGTAGTCACCAAAGTGAGTATGTAGTGAGAATGACCTTAAACTTTTGATATTCCTGACTTTACCTCCCAAATTCCTGCTATGAGTTTTGACCAGTCACACTGTCATGTCTCCACCATCGCATTGTCACATAGAATAGTTTATTGCTCTGAAAGTCTCTTTGCTCCATCATTCATACCTTCCCCTCACCCTCTCAGAGAGCCATTGATCCCTTCACTGCCTCCATAGTTACACCTTTCCGGAAAGTCATCCCATTGGTTCCACTGTGTCTTCTTGAGGGTTGGTAAGTCATTTCTTCATTGTGGAATTGTACTGTGTCCCACCATATGCGCAGATCACCGTCAATTCATCCACTCTCCAGTTAAGAGAAATTTTCCACAATTCGCAGGTCTTGCAGTTATGGATAATGCTCTATAAATACTAGTGGGCAGGGCTTTCAGCTCATTTGGGTGAATGCAAAGGATCACGGTTTCCAGATCATATGCTAAGAATTATCTTTGGCTCCATAAGAGACTGCTGCCCTGTTTCCCAGAGGGGCTGTGCCATTCCACATTGGCGGGGGCAGTGGAGGCGCTCCATGTCTTTGTCAGCATCAGTCTTGGGATTATGTCTGCTCCAAGGGGCATGCAACCATATCTCTTTGTTTTTAGTTTGCGGTGCCCCAGCCACAAACAATGATAAGCAGCTTTTCGTGAGCTTATTTGCCATCTGTATATCTGTTATCTGTTCAGATGTTCTGCTCATGTTAGAATTGTTTTGGATTTTAAGGTTTCTTCATATGTTTTTGATCTCTCTCCTTTATCAGATGTATTGAAAATATTTTTCCCAACGTGTTGCTTATCTTAACAGAGTGCTTTACAAAGCATAAAATTTAAACTTTCTTCATCTTTTTGTTTCCCCCAGGGATTGTGTTTTGATATTCAATCTAAAATTTCATTGCCAAGAGTGAGGTTGAAGAGGTTCTTTTCCAAGTAATTTTCTAAAAGTTTTATAGTTTTTACATTTTAAATGAAGACATATAAACCATTGAGCTAATTTTGGGGAGAATACAGGGTTTCAAGGTACAGCCTCATGCTACCCCAGGCTGACCTGGAATTCACTCTGTAGACTCAGGCTGGCCTTGAACCCATGGCAATCCTTCCACCTGTGTCTCACAAGTGCAGGGATTAAAGCCATGCACCATCATGCCCAGCCATTTGAGCTAATTTCTATGAAAAATGCAAGATTCATTCTTTCTCCTTTTCTGTTTTGTTAAACATTGGGTATTTCAGTTCAAATACCATTTATTGAAAAGACTTACCAATTTCCAGGAAGCATCACTCAAACCTTGACCTGAAATCAGGATTCAAAAAAAGAGATGGACATGATGCAAAAAAAAAAAAAAAAAAAAAAAAAAAAAACACAATAGTTCTCTCTCTCCTCCTCCTCCTCTTTCTCTGTCAAATAAATAAATGAATAAAAAGAAAATATTTTTTAAAAACAAGCTGGAGGGATGGCTTAGCAGTTAAGGCATTTGCCTGCAAAGCCAAAGGACCCAGGTTCGATTCCCCAGGACCCACGTTAACCAGATGCACAAGGGGGCGCATGCATCTGAAGTTTGTTTTGCAGTGGCTGGCTGTAGGCCCTGGCGCACCCATTCTCCCTCCCCCTTTCTCTCTCCCCCCCTTTCTCTGTCAAATAAATAAATAGATAAAAATAAAATTTTTTTTAAAAAAATGCAACAGAGGGCTGGAGAGACAGCTTCGTGGTTAAGGCACCTGCCTGCTAAGCCTAAGAACATCAGTTCCAATCTCTAGGTCGCACATTTAGCCAGATGCAAAAGTGATGCAAGGATGCACTGCTGCACTTTCCCACAAGGGGGCACACATCTGGATTTCCTCTTCCTCTCCCTCTCTCTGTCTCTCTGTCTCTCTCTCTCTCTCTCTCTCTCTGTCTCCAAAATATGCAACAGAAAGCAAAAATCAAACAGAGCTTTTAAAAGCCTCTTTAGAAGTTTTCACTAACAGAGTTGACATGTGGAGGACAAATCCTCAGATCTGGAAGACAAGTCAGAAGAAATTGATCAGGTGTCCAAAAACATTGATAAGTTCAAAAAATCATGTGAACAGAATGTGAGGAACCAAATGTATGGATCATGGGTATACTAGGAGGAGAAGAAATCCAGGAGAAAGGGATAGAGAAACAAAATTACTGAAGAAAATTTTCCCAATCTCACAAAAGAGAGGCCCATCCACATACAAAAAGCTCACAGAACACCAAACAGGATCAAAGAAGAAACTCTCCAAGGCACATCATAGTTAAAACTCTAAACAATGAAAACAAAGAGTGCTGAAAGCAGGAAGAGAGAAACAACTCATTCCATACAAAGACAATTCCACCAGAATTACCTCAGATTTTCCCATGCAAACTATGAAAGCCAGAAGGGCTTGGAATGGAGCATTTCAAACCCTAAAAAACTATGTCTTCCAACCCAAACCACTGCACCCAGTGGAAGTATCCTGCATAATAGATGGAGAAAGGAAAGCTTTCTATGACAGAAGCCAGTTCTGTGATTACATGAACACAAAACCAAGCCTACAGGGCATACTTCAGGAAATCGTCCACCCAGTCCACCCACGGTAACCAAAGCTAGAGAAGACATGAAAATGTACAAACCACCAGAGCCCACACACCCTCCAGCATGGCAGGGGCTAAATCAAACCTCACAGCTATAATTCTAAATATTTTTTAAAATATTTTATTTATTGAGAGAGAGAAAGAAGCAAATAGAGAATGGACATGCCAGGACCTCTAGCCACTGCAAACTAACTCTAGATGAATGAGCCACCTTGTGCATATAGCTTATGTGGGTCCTGGGGAGTCAAACCTGGGTCCTTGGGCTTTGCAGGCAAGTGCCTTAACTACTAAGCCATCTCTCCAGTCCCTTAACTCTAAATATCAATGGACTTAACTAACCCCTAAAAAGACACAGATTAACAGAGTGGGTTAGAAAAATGGACCCTTCCATCTGCTGCCTTCAAGAAACCCATCTTACCATTAAAGATAAACACTTCCTCAGAATGAAAAAATGGAAAATGATCTTCCAATCAAATGGAAACAAGAAACAAGTGGGTATGGCTATATTCATATGTGACAAAATAGACTTCAAACCAAAAATAATTAAAAAGGACAAAGAGGGGCTGGAGGGATGGCTTCACTGTTAAGGTGCTTGCTTGCCCACAAAGCCAAAGGACCCAGGTTCAATTCCCCAGGACCCATTTAAACCAGGTCACAAGGGGGTGCATGCATCTGAAGTTTGTTTGCAGTGGCTAAATGCCCTGGTGTGCCCATTCTCACTCTTTATCTCCCTCTCTCTCTGTCTCATAAATAAAATAATTTTTTTAGAAAGGACAAAGAAAGTCGGGCATGGTGGCATATGCCTTTAATCCCAGCACGCAAGAGGCACAGGTGGGAGAACACTGTGAGTCAGAGGCCACCTTGAGACTACATAGTGAATTCCAGGTCAGCTGGCTAGTGTGAGACCCTACCTCAAAAAAAAAAAAAGATAAAGAAGGCCACTTTTTACTCATCAAGGGAATGATCCAGCAGGAGGAGTCACAATCATAAATGCATATGCACCAAACACAGGTGCATCACATTTTACAAAGCAAAATCTTGCCAACAAATCAGAAATCCCAATACCATGATTATAGGGGACTTCAATTTCCCACTGTCATCATTAAATCATCCAAGGAGAAAAATCAACAGGGAAATAATAGGTCTTAACACCACAGATCAATTAGACCTAAAAGACATACAAATCATTCCATCCCAAATCTACAGAATGCACATTCTCAGCAGCCCATGGAATGTTCTCCAAAATAGATCATATACTAGGGCACAAAGCATGACTGTAAATTTAGGGAAATTGATATAACTTCCTGAATCATATTGGACCACAATGCATTAAAGCTAAAAATTAACAACAAGAGGAACAACAGAAATTATACCAGCTGCTAGAGACTGAACAACACACTATGAAACAATGAATAGGTCAAAGAAGAAATCAAAAAGGAAATTGTAACATTTCATGAACTGAATGATAATGAAAACACAACATACCAAAACTTATGGGACATGATGGAGGCAGTCCTAAGGGCAAAATTATTGCACTAAATACCTTTATAACAAAGACAGAGAGATCTCAAATTAATAGCCTAACCATCCACTTAAAGACATTGGGAAAGCAAGAACAAGCCAACCCTAAGATTTCCAGATGGAAAGACATGATTAAGTTAAATAAAATATTTTTAACAAAGAAAAAGGGCATATAAAAGGGCATTAAAGTTCTTCATCCAAAGGTAAATTTGTATTTGAATTTCCGTTTGCAAACCTTGAGCAAGTGAGAGTCAGAATGCCACTGTGGTGATGAGCAAGGAAACTCATGCTTCACCCCTGAAAGTGGCGAATCAGAGTCTTGGTAGGAAACTTGGATGTGAGAAGCTTGCCTAGGAAACAAGCCTTACCATCTCTACCTGTCCTGCGGGGAGAATGTTTTCATTTTAGTTCATTTAATTTTATGCCAGTTTGGTTTAAAACAATAATTTATGGGCTGGAGAAATGGCTTAGCAGTTAAGGCGTTTGTGTGCAAAGCCAAAGGATCCTGATTTGATTCTCCAGGACCCACATAAGCCAGATGCACAAGGGGGCACATGCGTCTGGAATTTGTTTGCAGGGGTTGGAGGCCCTGGAGCTCCCATTTCTCTCTCTCTCTGTGCCTCTTTCTCTCTCTCAAATAAATAAATAAATATTTTTTTATATATATATTTACAAAAACAATAATTTATGCAAGCTGTACTGAACTCAGTTTGTGGGGAAAGGCTCTATAGGCTAATGGTGTGTATTCCACCTTTGTTCTATCCAGTGTGGTATCTGGGACATGGGGGAGGAGAAGAGATGAGGGCCCCAGAGGCTCATGTCATGTGGGACTAAAAGTACTTTAATCTCAGCTTTAATTGAATGGGTACTTGCTTGGAGCCTGCTGATGACACCCTCCTCTGAATCTTGCTGGTGTCTGCCTCCGGTCGCCACTGACCGCACCGCCTCTGCATTCTGCTGCATCTTGCGGGTGTCTGCATGCAGTTGCCACTGACTGCACCCTCCTCTGCATCTTGCGGATGTCTACGCCTGTCTTCTGTAACCTATCAAGAGCCAGCTACTTGTCCCCTCTAATCATCAGCCTGTCTCAATGTTCTCCTGGAAGCTGCAGGCTTCTGTTGTTACATGTACCACTCTGAGGTCAAGCAGTGCACAGTGCTCACCCCGACCTGTTCCTCTTAGATAGGAACAAGAAAAGGGCCCCTATCACAGCTGTGTCACTACACTGTCTGCCCTGTTGGTATTAGACTAGGGCATCCCTGTACCTCAGGCTTCTTCCATACCCCCGGCAGGAAGTGGTACCTCACCAGCTTTTCAGCCCAAGCTCTCCTCCTGAAGAAGAGAAGAGGAACCCGGGCACTCATTTATTTGACTTTCTCTTCCTATGTCTCAGGTCCAGTCTTTGTCTTATTCTTTCCACTGCCCAGGACAAAGGGGCAGACTCTTCATGACCTGCCTCTCTGGATTCTAGCCTTCCTGCCTAATCTCTCATGACAGACAGGATTGTTTTCCATGAACTCTGGGAGCAATTCTAACTCCATCTGGTCCAGGCCTAGTATTTGTATATTGAATAGAAGCAAAGGGATCCAGACATTTCTTTGTTTTAACTGACTCTCAAGCTTATTGTCTTAGTGGAAAATGCCACATAAATGCCAGAAACAGAAAACTCTTTGTTCATCAGTACATTTTGTTTCTACAGAAGAATCTGAATAGTTCTCATTTTTTAACATTTCTTGATGGTGGGTAAGCACCTTGGACTCATGTATATGGGCAGGCAGAAAGGAAACACATACAAATGTTTTTAAAACATTGTATCATACTACTTAAACTTCATAGTAGATTCTAAATAATTTTCTAAAGTAGTTATGAAGTTAACAAAAAGCTTAAAAAAAACAATTTTTAAAATGGGATTGACATAATAGAAAAAAAAGTAAACATTTTAGTAAAGCTCTCCCAGGTCTACTTTCTTTTGAGGAACAATGAAATAAGATGGATAATAAATAAAAAGACACCACAAGTAATTCTATGTGGAAAGTTAACAATGTTCTTCTAAAATCAGTCAGAAATCAAAACTGAAGCCACAATCCCCTTAGAATGAAATGACAATGATGCTTTTACACATTAATTACTAGGGAATTGGCCTCAGCTAACAATGAAGAAAATTCTGGGCTCACATGTTTTTATTCTTAAATGGGAAACAGATTAAACAGTGAATTCAAGCATGCACTAAGTTAAACATAAAACAAAAGAAAGGAAAATGACATAATAAACATAAACTAGAAATGAATAAGAGTTGATATTATCAGTCAGGTACGGTGACACATGCCTTTAATCCCAGCACTCAGAAAGCAGAGGTTGGAGGGTCACGGTAAATTCGAGGCCACCCGGAGACTACAGAGTGAATTCCAGGTCAGCCTGAGCTAGAGTGAGACCCTATCTTGAAAAACCAAAAAGAAGTTGACATTATGGAGAAAACAAAGGCTGTGGCCTTTGAAGAGAGTCAATTGGTAAGAGATACATTTTAGCAAAACAAATTAACTGTCAAGTTCATCTGAAAGAGTAACAGAGCACATTGCTTACTTGTACTTGTTGGACTTGGAAATAAACCTCCAGGACAGAGACCAGTGTAAAGTGTAACCAAGGTTAATATCAGCCAGGCCATTCATGGAACCCACTTCTAGCTGGCAGCGGGAAAGTCAGGCAGCAATTAGACTTATGCTAGAGAACCGTTTCCCCTCTCAGTAAGTGGACACATAGAGAACCTAGGAACATGGATGAAATGCTGACACCACCGGCTGCTGACCTTTGAGATGTGAGATCTTTGATACCCCTGACACTGTCTCCAGAAACTTCTTTAATATATATATACTTAGAGACAGGGTCTCAGATACCTTAGGCTGGCCTCAACCTTGTTGCAGAGGCAATGTTTTTCTGCCTTGAAAATTTTCTCCACCAAACACATTAGTCCATTACTTTAAAATTCAATTTTGTTTAAGTTCTCAGGACACAGGCAAAATGCATCCCATTTCTTTGCCAGCATATCACATGGACTGCCTCTAAACCATGAAGTTATTTTTCCTCTCTGAAACCTCATAAGCCAAGCCTCCATTATTTGCATTTCTCTCTGTATCCTGGTTTTCTGAACTCTCACCATAATGACCCATCGAGTTCATTGTAAGGCTTCTCAAGTCCAAGTTCTAAATCATTTCACATTCTTCTTGCAAACCAGTTCCAAAAGACCCAGAACCACATGGTCAGGTTTACTGTGTCAAGGGCCCACATTTTGGTACCAATTTTCAGTTACTTTCTCACTTCTGAGACAAAACAAAAGGAAGTTTCAAAAGGAAGTGTCCATCAGGGTGAGGAAAGCTTGGCAAGAGCAGACAGCTGACAGCTGGCATCACTTCTTTACAGCAGGAGGGAAGTAGAGACAACTGGGATTAGGCAGGAGCATCTCAAGGCCCACCCCCAGTGACACACTTCCTCCAGCAAGGCTCCACCTCCTAAAAGTTCCACAACCTCCTCAAACAGTGCCAAAAATGGAGATTAAGTATGTAAACACATGAGTTGATGGAGATGTGATGGTTTAAATATAAAATGTCCCCACAGCTCAAGGGATTGTGATTAAGTTTCCTACTTGGTCCTCAGCTTGGAGCATTTGGGAGGTGGAGCCCTGCTGAAAGAAGTCTGTCCCCAGGGGCAGACCTTGGGGTGGAGTCCAGCCCTAGGTGTGTATTGAGCCTGCACGTGCTTGCTGGCTGTTCTCTCTCTGCACAGACAAAGAAAACCAGATTCCTCCCCCATGATGAAGCTGCCCCTTCAATCTATAAGCTTGACATGAACTCCTTCTTTCCATAAGCTGCTTCTGGCCATGCACTAATTTTGATGTTTGCTGCTGTGGTTTGAATATATGTTAAATGGTTCATGGGCTGGAAACTCAATCCCCCTTGTATGGTGATGCTGAGAGATGGTTGTGTCTCTAACAGAGGGCACCTACTAAGAAATGATTGGGTTATTTTGGGCCTCTCTCTTAGAAGTGATTAATACAGTTCTCAAGACAGTAGTTTATTCTAAAGCTTGGTCACTTTACCTCGGTCTCTTCCACACACAACTTTTCCCCTCCTGCTTCTTGACCATGTGAAACACAGTCAAGTGGGGCCTCAACAAAGCCAAAAGAGATGAGGTTGACTCGTCTTGGACTTTCAGCATTCAAAACTATGACCTAAGTGAAACTACTGTCATTATATGGCCTATGCCTTGGGTCTCTTGCTATAGCAACAGAAATTAAAGTAAAATATTTACAAAAATAAGCCATCATGGGCTGGAGAGATGGCTTAGGGGTTAAGGCGCCTGCCTCCTAAGCCTAAGAACACTGGTTCCAATCTCCAGCGGTTCCAATCTCCAGGTCCCATGTTTAGCCAGATGCAAAGTGATGCAAGGGTGCAATGCCACACTTGACCACAAGGTGGCGCACACATCTGGATTTTGTTCGCAGCAGCTGAGACACTGCTGGAGTGCCCATCTCTGTCTTCCTCTCTCTCTCTCTCTGTGTGTCTCTCTCCAAAAAAATAAAAAATAAAAAGTTTTAAAAAAGTTTTTTAAAAAAATAAGCCATCATGTCTAAACTTCTCATACTGCTGAATATGAAGCTCTGAAGGATAGGTCTGGGAATTTGCAAATTTAACAATGTTCAAAAAGTTTCCAGCTGGGCGTGGTGGCACACGCCTTTAATCCCAGCACTCGGGAGGCAGAGGTAGGAGGATCACCATGAGTTTGAGGCCACCCTGAGACTACATAGTGAATTGCAGGTCAGTCTGGGCTAGAGTGAGACCCTATCTCAAGAAACAAAAACAAAAACAAACAAAAAAAAAGTTTCCTGTTAAACACTAAAATTTAAAATCACTGTCTTAGAAAGCTATTAAAGATCATAAATGTCATGAGTGGCTGGCATTGGTACCTATGACAGTTTATATACACATGCCATATTTCTAATGGAGATACTTTTCAATTCTTGTCCAATATACGAATTTGATTAGCTGGATGTAGTGGCTCACACCTTTTATCCCAGCACTGTGAAGCTGAGGTAAGAGGAGTACCATGAGTTTGGGGCCACTCTGGACTACAGAGTTAAGTTCCAAGTCAGCCTGAGCTACAGTGAGACATCACCTCAAAGACTTTTTTTTTTATATATTATTTTAAATTGCTTAATTTCTTTTAGATAGTTCAGATGAAAGTAATGTGTGTGTGTGTGTGTGTGTGTGTGTGTATGGTATAAGTGGTGTAGTTACCTTTGTGTTTCTGGGACAAAAACACCCCACCAAGAGCAGCTTATAGTCAGAAAGGATTTGTTTTGGCTTACAGTCTCAAGGGGAAACTTGATGATGGCAGGGAAAACATGGTCCCAGAGGAGAGACTGAACTGCACTCCTCGAAACAGCAGGTGGAAAACAGCAGCAAAAGAATGAGGCGATGTCTGGCAAGAGGAAGCTGGCTATAACAGCCCCAAGTCCACCCCGACAACACACCACCTTCTCCAGGAAGGTCTCATCCCCAAATTGCCACCACCCGGGAACCAAGCATTCAAAACACCTGACTTTATAGAGGACAGCTGATTCAAATATCCACATGTGTAAAGATGTATTTGTGTCTATTTTATGCACACACACTATTCCTTAAGTTTCTTATGCTGCCATGAAGTTTTTTTTTTTTTTTTTTTTTTTTGTTTTGTTTTTTTAGGAATTTGAGTTCTGAGTAAAGCCATAAAATACAGAACAATGGTTTATCAAGGGAGGTGAGCAGGGAACAAGGAGACTCAGAACTGAGGACCCATTTTCATTGGACTGAAGGTTGAACTGGAGTTCTGCCTCAGGAGGGGAAGCCATGCTCTAATCCTTCACATTCCTGTGATGCATGGGGAGCCCTAGGTGCGGAACAGACAATGAATGCTTCATGTGAAAGAAGTTGATCTTCTTGACTTCACACTGTAGAATGGAAATGTGGTGGTTAGAATACAGAGAATGAGGGTGGGGACTAGAGGGAAAATTTGGGCATTGGACATGATGGATAGATAATGGGAAGTCAATGAAAGTTTTCAAGTTAGACATCACACGAACCCTAGGAAAAGAACTGGATGAGTTAATGTAAATCAGTGTGTATGGCTGAGGGATCTTTAGTACCCGTTAACAATTTCAATTAAAGTATAACTTGGGTTTTTTTTCAAGCCTCAATTAAATATAGGTGTTAATTTCAGAAAACTCCTGCTCTTCCTATTGTTGCATGGTCCACTCTTATTCTTTCTAATTGTCTTCTCCAGATAGTTTTTTAAAAGCGTATCAGGATTAATTTCTGATTTTGAGTTATTCACCTTTAAGAGGATTACATAAAAAGTAGAGAAAAAGCTGGTGCTTCACACCTGAAATCCTAGCACTTAAGTGGCTAAGACAGGAGGATTGCCACAAGTTTGAGGCCAGCCTGGGCTGCATAGCAAGTACCATACTAAAACGGCAAGAATGAGATCCTGTCTCCAAAGAAAAAAAAAAGTAAAGAATACCAATAATTTACACGACTTAACATAGATAGTAGAGAAGTTTCTTATGTAATAGCCCACATTATATATTGTACAAAGGATTTTTTAAACTTAGCAATAATATGTGAATTCACTTAAACAATATTTTTCCCGTTGGGTTTTGTGAACAAATTTCTAACTTTATTTTATTAAACTAGCCAATAATAGCATCGATACCTTTTTTGCTAGTTTTTCAAAGTAAGAGTGGATCATGAGAAGAACAATCACTACTAAGTTACAGCTGAACTTTGGGTGTGACCTCATCATGGCATAACCTTTCTGTGTGTAACTTACATATAGGGACCTTGAGCTAAACTGATTGGCTCATTCAAGCTCACTTGAGTTGTACCTATATGTGCTCTGCTAACTTTTTTTTTTTTTAGAGAACATTGATTGTACATGCCTTTGATGAGACTGGCTTATCCAGTTTTCCATGTGACACCATCATACACAGAATATATGTCACATTAACATAACCCATCTGGCGTCTGGAAGCATTGAAGTCTATGAGTTTGAGAATAAGCTTTATATTCCAGCTTCAGAAGTTGTCAAAATAGACACTTGCTGAATCCACCAGGGGTCAGTACATTACCCCAATATTCCAATATTTCTATTAATTGAACCAAGAATAAGGAAGACTCTAGAGCTTAGAAAATCTAATTACTCTTTTAAATATGCATATGCTCATAAGCAACATAAAAAAATTTTCCCCTTTTCAGGCAAGTTTGCATTGTGCTACTTGGGTCCTCCTCTGAGGACCAGAAATTCAGCAGTCCCCGGCTAATTTTGGTCAGGGTGGCTCATTACTTAACCTTTGCATGCAAAATTCAAAATGCTTCAAAATTAATACAAATGTAAAAAAAAATTATTTATTTGAGAGAAAAAGAGGCAGATAGAGAGGAACTGGCACTCCAGGGCCTCCAGACACTACAAATGATTACAGACATGTGCACCATCTTGTGCACGAGGCTTATGTGGGTCCTTGAGAATTGAACCTGGGTCCTTAGGTTTCTCAGGCAAATGCCTTAACTGCTAAGCCACCTCTTCAGTTCCAAAAATAAATTATTTCATGGGCCAGAAATTGATCAGAAATGCCATGTTATTAAATGCAATGTCAAACAAAGACCTTTACTAAAATAAAGAACACATTTTAGGTTGGAGAGATGGCTCAGCAGTTGAGTGCACTTGCTTGTAAAGCCTGAAGGCCTGGGTTCAATTCCCCAGTACCCATGTAAAGCCAGATGCACAAACTGGCGCATGTGTCTAGAGTTCATTTGCAATGGTGTGCCCACACTCCCTTGCTCTTGCTCTTTCTCTCTCTCTCTTTCTCTCTCAAATATACATATATGATTATACTTCACTAGGAGAATTAAACAGCCCATCAGAGATCTGGTCTCCCTGCCTTCCCCAAAAAGAGGGGAAATTGAAATTGATAAAATATAAGTAAATATTTATGAACTATTAACATTGAAAAAGAAAACCTTCAGGGGCTGGAGAGGCAGCTTAGTGGTTAAGGCGTTTGCCTCCTCTTGTAAGCCAGATGCACAAGGGGGCGCATGCATCTGGAGTTCATTTGCAGTGGCTGGAGGCCCTGGCCTGCCCATCTCTCTCTCTCTCTCTCTCTCTAAACAAATAAATTAATTATATCTTTTAAATGAAAGAACTGGGCTGGAGAGATAGCCTAGTGGTTAAGTCGCCTGCCTGCTAAGCCTAAGAATGCCTGTTCCATTCTCCAGGTCCCACATTTAGCCAGACACAGTGATGCAAGGGCACAATGCAGCACTTTCCCACAAGGGGGCGTAGGCGTCTGGAGTTAGTTCACAGTGGCTGAGAGGCTGCTGGCGCACCCATTCTCTATTTGTCTCTCTCACACACTCTCTCTCCAAAAAAAAAAAGAGAGAAAGAATGAACAAACTACTGGGCATGGTGGCACACACCTTTAATCCCAGCACTCGGGAGGCAGAGGTAAGTGGATCACCTTGATAAGCCACCCTGAGGCTACATAGTGAATTCCAGGTCAGCTTGCACTAGAATGAGACCCTACCTCAACCCCCGCCCCCAAATGAAAGAACTTAGGAGAAGAGCATACAATGTTCATGGACTTGTATGCAACCCCAAATTAACTTTAAACCATGGAAGGCAAAAATGATATTACATAAGGAAAAACAAATAAGCCTACAATACTGCTGGGTAATTTTTAACACACTTAATAAGGTACTAATTTTATAATTTGTAAGAATTTAGAAGTAATATATATCATTTATTTTTATTTTTTATTTTTATTTTTTTTTGGAGAGAGACACAGAGACAGAGAGAGAGGGAGAGGGAGACAGATAGAGAATGGGCATGCCTGTAGCCTCTCAGCTGCTGTAAATGAAATCCAGATGTGTGCGCCCCCTTATGGGCAAGTGCGGCATTGTGGCCTTGTGTCACTTTGCATCTGGCTAAACGTGGGACCTGGAGATTGGAACGAGGTTCTTAGGCTTAGCAGGCAGGCGTCTTAACCACTAATCCATCTCTCCAGCCTAGTAAAACCTAAGGATCCAGATTGGATTCCTCAGGACCCACTTAAGCCGGATCCACAAGATGGAGCATGCATCTGGAGTTCTTTTGCAGTGGCTAGAGGTCCTGGCACACCCATTCTCTCTTCTATCTGTCTCTTTCTCTCTCACAACTAAATAAATAAAATAATAAATAAAAAAATTAGCTGGGTATGGTGGCACACATCTTTAATCCTGGCACTCTGAAGGTAGCAATAGGAGGACTGCAGTAAATTCAAGGCCACCCTGAGACTACAATCCAGATCAGCATGAGTTACAACAAGACTCTACCTCGAAAAACCAAAATTATGATAATAATAAAAACAAAACCAAAAATAAAAATAAATTAAATTAAAAAAAATTAAATCTGGGTGTGGTGGTGCACGCCTTTAATCCCAGCACTCAGGAGGCAGAGGCAAGAGGATCACAGTAAGTTTGAGGCCACCCTGAGAGTACATAGTGAATTCCAGATCAGCCTGGGCTAGAATGAGACCCTACCTCAAAAAAAATTTTTTTAACTTTTAAATTGATGATTACATAATAGCAAGTAGAGAAAATACAATAGGATATAAATTAGTACAGCTACTACGAAACTTCCATACGATCCAGCTAAATCACTCCTGGGTATATATGTCAGTATACAATGCCTGCATACCTACTCACAATAGCCAAGTTATGATATCAGCCTAGTTTATATATATATGCTCACACATATATAGCTGGAGATGGTCCTATTAAGTGAAATAAGGCAGATTTGGGAAAACCCAAGGATCACACGTTTCTGTCACGTGTAGAATCTAGATTTAAAAAACGAAAGGGGACTTTCTGAACTGTGACTGTAGCTTCAGAGACTCCTAAATCCCTTTCAACTCCGAAGTGCTACCCCGTTCTCAATCCCCTTCATAACTGGGGGCTGTTTTTGAAAGACAAGCTGGGTGGTCTTTCCTCTCCACATGATGTCACTCTAGGAAAATCAGCCACCCACCCCTCACCCCCACCTCCCCCACCCCCGCCCAGTCTGGCTGTGCCTGTCTGTCATACCCTGAAGCGATCTGAGGCTTAAAGTCTGTCAAAAAGTTTGCAGCCTCTGGTGCCCATTTGAGATGTCTCCGGGGAAAGGTAGTTAGGGGTCTCTGGCTGAGATCCCAGCCTGACCAGGGGATGAGGAAAAGGGTGTCTCTGGGTAGACTTGAACACTCCAACTTCTAAGATCTTTTTTTTTTTTTTTTAAGTTTCACAGTTTAAAAAATAATAATAATTTTCTGGAGTTTTTTTTTTTTTTTTTTTTTTTTTTTTTTTTTTCTTGGAAATCCCCAGTCTGCCTCCTCTGCCGGGGAATCCTGGTGGACAAGGGAGGGAGGCAAGAACCTGGCAGGGATCTGCTGGGAGACCCCCCCTCTCCAGGGGTCGGAGAGGGAAGACAGAGGCCAGCCGAGCTGCAAGACTGCGCCAACAGCATCCGCCCCTGAGGACAGCAAAGCCCTGGCAGGTTATGAAGCGATGCTCGGGGATCTAAGGGGACACGGAGAAAAAAGGGAACAAACAAAAAAGCACCAAGGAGTGCAGGAGCTCCGAAGTGCTGATTCTGTTCTGTTACGTGGGAGGGGAGGGCCATGCTGTGGACCGCAGAGTTTGCAGCGAGCGCACAGTGCGATGACCTTCACGCTGCTTCTGGGTTGGGGAAGAGCCCAATCCGAGGGGCGTTAGGGTTAGTCCCTGAGTTGTTGCACAAAGAAGAAAGTCGCGGCCCAGGTGGCACGGTGTGAGATGACAGAGGGCGGGGATCTGTCAGAAGACACGGACGCGAAGGAGAGGGGCCCGCCTGCAGGCCGGGGCGCAGCGCCCAGGGCGGGGTGTCCTGGCGTCCTCTCCGCTGGCAGCGCTGCCCTCCCCCCTCCCTGCGCGCCAGGACCTGGCGCCCCAGATCCCCTCGGGCCTGGGCTCCGACTACTCTTGGCTTTTGGTCCTGATGCCCTGGTCCCAGAGACTAGGGGTTCGAGTCCGGTTCGAGCTGCTCCCCGTCTTGAGAGGAGCGGAACCCAGGAGGACGCCTGGCGACCGTGATTGCGACCCTGGCGCGCCAGCCAGGCCCACGACGCCGCGAGCATCTGCCCGCCAGGCCGCAAACTTTTGTCCTCTTGGATGAGCCGCTAGGCCGGGGTGGGCAGGGCTGCCGACCGTGCCTGGGACCCTAAAGACAGCAGCTTTCCTCCGATGGGCCGGACCATTCCAGCTCTGGGACCTTGCTCGGCCTTGCCCACCTTGGGTCCCTGGTTGGCACCCGAGTGTCTAGGCCCGTGCCCGGGTCTCACAAGTGA
Organism: Orientallactaga sibirica; assembly: GCA_036365145.1. Classification (NCBI taxonomy): domain Eukaryota; kingdom Metazoa; phylum Chordata; class Mammalia; order Rodentia; family Dipodidae; genus Orientallactaga; species Orientallactaga sibirica. Next base: position 6,261,688 of record JAEOAD010000044.1, on the reverse strand, counting down.
TGCGGACTCCCGTGGGCCTTGTACTTAACCTAACTCCATCTCCCCCGAGCTCAAGGCCCCTTCCTCAATCTACTGCACACAGCAGCCACTTTGCACGTGACATAAAAGGAAAGGAACCTTTTATCTCTTAATACCCCATAGCCTGACCCCCTGCTCCCCTGCTGAACAGGAAAAGAGCCAGGAACTGGCCAGAGTCGTCCTAGGGGTGTGCTCACACTGGAGCCAGCTGACGCCACAGCCCCAGGGGTCTGCTTTGGGTGGGTTTGTGAAATCCACCCAGTGCTCTCAGCCCTCCCCCATCCCTGTGGCATGACTTTGCTTTGTCCTGGACAAGTAATTCTTCTTCAAGGCTCCATCTCTCAAAGGCTCCACCAGCTGGGGATAAGTATGAGGCTTGATCACAACCACAATGAGGCTATGGGGGACATTTTACATTCAAACCACCACAGCAGGTTTTAACCCCTCCAAGCATTTGCTTTCATCTGCTAACAGGTTGTGAGAATTGATATGAAGTGTCTGTATACACCTAGTGATAGCTACTCATAAATATAATTACCACTGCTAAAATAATTTCACATACAGGAAGCTGTTTGTGTAGAAATCATGCTATAGCTTTAATTAGCACATAATAAATATTTTAAAAGAGAAAAAACCCAAATTCATAAGTAATACTGTTAAGTATTAAGGGTAGTCCACACAGCTCCTAATTTATCTGAAAGAAGCAATTCCCAAAATAAGATGTTGGCATGTACTTAATTCTGATTGGATTTAAGTATAATAGAAGTTGGGTGTGGTGGCAAACAGTTGAAATCCCAGAACTTGGGAGGTAAGAGGCAGGAGGATCACTGAAAGTTTGAGGCCAGTTTGGTCTACATAGCAAATTACAGGCCAGCCAGCAGTATGTAGTAAGACCCTATCTCAAAATATCAAAAATGAAAATAAAACCCACCACAAAATAAAAGAATAATTGAGCCAGACCTAGTGGTGCAGACCTTTAATTCATAACTGCAAGTTCAGGGCCTGCTGAGCTTACAGAGTAAGTTCAAGTCCAACTTGAGCAATTTAGTGAGATACCATCTCAAATAAAAATTAAAGCCTGGGGGTTGGAGAGATGGCTTAGCAGTTAAAGCGCTTGCCTGCAAAGCTTAAGAATTCATGTTCAAATCTCCAGGTCCCACATAAGCTGGATTCACAGTGACACAAGCATGCAATGTCACACATGTGCACAAGGGGGCGCAAGTGTCTGAAATCATTTGCAGCGGTTGAGGGCCCTGATGTGCCCTTTTTTTTCCCCTCTCTCTCTCTCTCTCTCCCTGCCCCTCTCAAAATAAATAAATAATTAAACATTTAAATTCTGGGGATATAGCTCAGCAGTAGAGTATTAGTCTAGCAGTATTCAATCTTTAATAGCACCAATAAAGAAAAGAGCTTGCGAACTGCAGCAGAAAGAAGCTGGTTAGAATCCTGTACCTGACATCTGATGCATTAAGATGCAAGAGTGAGAAGAGATGCCTTAGTAGCACTGCACAGAGTTCTTCCTGTCATCTAGATCCACCCAGACTTCAGTTACTTCCCAGATTGTCCTGTTTTCCTCAAGGTCAGCATCTAGCCTTCCCATGGCACTAGCTGAGACTAGCTGGGGGTTGGAAGAGGGCAGAGGATGGAGTGGGGGAAGGTAGGGAAAAGATGGAAGAGGTGAGGCAACTATGATCAAAATATATTTTGTCCATGCATAAATATTGTCAGTAAAAAATAGAAGAAGATGGCGTCTGCCTAACCGCACCTCACCTCACAGGGAAGGAAAGATGAACGCTGAACCCGAGGAGAGAATCAGCCCGTCGCACCTCACCAGGGCCCCAACTGAAACCATAGAGTAATGGGGGAAATGAGCAAGAGTGCTGCTTTCTTGGTGAACCTGGTACCAGCACAAGGGTGAAGGAGATAGACACAAAGAACACTCAACTCCTACCAAAGCAGAGATCCAGAGACACAGAGGATCCCAAGACCTCATCACTGAAGTAGACCTAAAATGAACCCAACATGACTCAGGGAAATTCGCGGAAGTGGGTCGGAAAGATTGTTAGAGCCACAAGTTGAGTCATTATGCACAGAGACATTGCCTCTTCCCCATAACTGATGGCTACCCCCAACAATGCACCACCCACAATCCCCAACGAGGAGGGTCCCTTCAGACAGGAGAGGCCAGGAAGGAGGCTAAACATGGTACCAACATGGCTGTATACACACCATGTACATAACTAATAAAGAAAAAAATTAAAAAAAATAGAAGTGTCCCATCATCTCCGATGGCCTTACAACCTGAGAGAAAAGGCCAAAAATATTAGCCTTTTTAGCTCTGGTGACTCTAATTAGATTTGGTTTCCACATATGGTTGTTAAAACACTCACAAAGGAAGTTGTGGGCTGGAGAGATGGCTTAGCAGTTAAGGCGCCTGCCTGCTAAGCCTAAGAACCGGGTTCCAATCTCCAGGTCCCACATTTAGCCAGATGCAAAGTGATGCAAGGGTGCAATGCTGCACTTGCCCACAAGGGGGCGCACACATCTGGATTTCATTCACAGCAGCTGAGAGACTGCTGGTGCGCCCATTCTCTATCTATCTCCCTCTCCCTCTCTATCTGTCTTTCTCTGTGTCTCTCTCCAAAAATAAATAAAATAATAAAAAAATAAAAATAAATAAAAAAAGGAAGTTGCACCAACCTTGAAGGGTGTAGATATGTAGCACATCGGATTAGTGAAACAGATCCAAAGTGAAACAGATCTAAAGAATGACATAAAATCTTAAAGTCGTAGAAAGCAGACATGCCTTACCTTTAAGTATGTGAGAACTATAAGCACAGGCAGAACATGTTACTGGTCCTAAAAGCAATGTTCTTATGAACAGATTTAAACCAATTACTTTTGTGGAGGTTCCAGAACAGGCAGGTAGTTTCTGGCCAGCCAGGTGGTTCAGAATGGCCCTTAAGGGAGGGAATTTAGGATGATCCTATGTCACACCCTCAGCATGTCTGTCCCATCTCAGCTCGCCTTGCCGGTTTCAGTTGCAGGATTTAGTGTTTGCACATCTTTACCCAATCAGATCTCTCTTGACTATGCATCCTGCCCAGGTGTGGATGGATCCTCCTCTGACCCCAGGCAGATTGGCTGGGACACCTGGTTCAGGTGTGTCCAGGTGAGCTGAGCACAATCTCTAAAGTACATCTTCTCTGACCCACGGAGAGAATGGCAGAATGGTGGCAGCAACACTTTTGGGTCTTAGCACCCATAGGATGCCTGCGTGGAAAGGGACACTTTTTATTACTATCTTCACTTTTAATCTTTTTGGAAGCACATGTCTGGTTTTTAATCTTCTCTATCTCAGGTCCATGTTCATTTACATGGGCTCCTGGACCACGTGGTGTATTTCCTTTCTCCCCATTCTTCTTTCCCTTCCTCAGCCCTTTTCCTGTGATATCTGAATAAAATGTGCCTTTAAAACAAAACAAAACAAAACAAAAACAGAAGAAGGACTAGCTTGGAAGAAGGCACTCAGTGGAAAGGACATATGGGGGGTGGGGAGAAAGGGGACGATAGTCATGGTATATTGTATATATGGATGGGTATTGTCAGTAAAAAGTTTTTTTGTGGGAGTTGGAGAGATGGCTTAGCAGTTAAGGCATTTGTCTGCAAAGCCAAAGGATCCCAGTTCAATTCTCCAGGGCCATGTTAGCCAGATGCACAAGGGGGCGTATGCATCTGGAGTTCATTTGCAGTGGCTGGAGGCTCTGGCGCCCCCATTCTCTCTCTCTCTCCGCCTCTTTCTCTCCAATAAGTAAATAAATAAAATATATTTTTTAAAAAGGTTTTTTGTTTTGTTTTGTTTTGGTTTTGGTTTTTGAGGTAGGGTCTTGCTGTTGCCCAGGCTGATATGACGTTTGCTACATAGTCTCAGGGTGGCCTTAACCTCACAGCAGTCCTCTTACCTCTGCCTCCAGAGTGCTGGGTTTCAAGGTGTGTGCCACCATGCCTGGCAATAAAAAGTTTCTTAAAAAGTAGAACTCATGTCATGGTAGTTTGAGTGGATGTCCTTTCCCAACAGATTCTGGAGTTTGATTCAAACTTGGAACTGGGGTTCCAGCCATGTGGCTGGAAGAGGTGTTACTGTGTGTGCATACTGGAGTCCAGCCCTAAGGTGTTACTGGGGGCTGATCTGTTCCAAGCCTAAGCTATGCAGAGAGCCTGAGCTCTGCCTGGGGTTCCTGGAGTGTGTTTGCTATGGAGCCGGTGGTGATTTTTCTCTCCGCATGGATTTGAAAGGGCATCCAGCTCCTTCTGCCATTATAGAACTTCCCCTGGATCTGCATCTTCAATAAATCCCTTCTTCCTTCCATAAACTGTACCTGGTGTGGAAGCTCATCCCAGCAGTGAGAAGCTGACTATGACACATGTTTTCTGTCCTAGGAATCCAAACATGGAGGGGGAATGGGAGAAAGGAAGAACAGACAGTAAAAAAAAAAATTAATGTTGGTTTTATTCCTTTTTCAGTGGACATACAATGGGATTTACATGACAAAGGTTAATTTACATTACAAATAAGTCCTTTAGACACATTATAACTACATCCTCTTAGGCAAAGGCCTTCAAAGACTTGTCTAGACTCACTAAAAGTTATTTATAAGGTTTTTCAATTCTACAGGAAGCTGAGTGAACAATGACAATGTCTTTTGGAAGAAATCTCAAAGCGCTAGTTGTGGGAGTTGGCACAGCTGAATGGGATGCTTGGCCCTGGAGTGGGAGTGGAAAGCAGGGACTGTGGTCATGAGCATAGTGACCTCTGTATATAGGTGACCATCCTAGCGAGGCTGCAGAGGTAGGAACAGGAATGTATTCATCATCCAGAGAAGAGTGTAATCCTGGGTGTAATCCTGACACTTGGGCAGTGGAGGCCTCAGGATCAGGAGTTCTAGGCTATTTTTGGCTACAGAGTGAGCTTGAGGCTTGCTTGGGATACACGAGAACTTGTCTCAAAACAACAACTATAAAGAGGGCAAAATGTTATTATTTCTACATCAAACTTAGAGAAAAACAGAAGTCACGTCCTTGGAAGAGCCCATAAAAGAATGGGATGAAACACTTGCTTGAACAGGTGGGGATGGGAGATAAACAGGATGCTCTGCTGGTCTCTTGTCTGAATAGCATTACCAGGGCCTGCACTGTTGTCCTTAAGTGCAGATAAGCGGACCAGGCCTACCTCACACCCCCCAGGCGCTTCCTGTAACTGACCAACAGACCTGTTCACAAGTTCATTCTGTTTTTTCTTCCCTATAATCTTCTAAGAATGTAAATTGTGATTTATGCCTTAACTCCCACCCGGTGTTTTCTTTCTATGAACATCATGTGGTTATTTCCTATAAAAGCTGACACTCCGAATAGTACAATGCTACATCTTGAGGACCTGAACTCTGCGTGTAACCCTGGCGGGCACCAGCTTTTCATTCTTTTTCATTTCTTTCTTTTTACCCAATAAAACTTTGTTTCACATTCTGTGAGTTGATAGTCTTACTTGTGCAACACAGGACCCCACAACACAACAAAGATTGGAATGAAATTTTTTAAAAATATGTTATGTATTAAGGAGAGAGAGAGAGAGGGGGAGAGAGAGAGAGAGAATGGGTGTGCCAGAGCCTCCAGCCGCTGCAAACGAGCTCCATATGAATATGCCACTTCATGCGTCTGGCTTTTTGTGGGTACTAGGGAATTGAGCCCGGGTCGTTGGGCTTTACAGCAAGCACCTCAACTGCTGGGTCATCTCTCCAGCACCAGATGGGAACCATATTATAGAACCTGCGATTGCTTGTGGCCCCTATCTGATGAGTGAAATCAGTAGTACTTGTTGAATTACACCAATCAAATTGATGTAGCTCCTGAATTTAATGTTGTTCATAAAGGTTCTGACACTGGGGAAAGGCATAAATGTTCTCATATATGCTCCTGACAAATCTCCCTGGTGACAGGCAGCCCCCTCCTGAGAGTGCTTGTCACAGAACAGCACCCTTGCTTCACTCAGGCTGCAAACGTATTTGGAGGTGGCCATCGAGTTAGGAGGGTGTCCGAACCACTCCTCCTCCTCACTCGCTCGTGAAGTCCTTTAAAATGACGTGAAGATGGTGGAGAATGGGAGCAAAGGAAAAAGGCAACTGTAAACAAAGCCATAACTGAGCCAATAGAATACATGTATGTTAGCAGGGCGTGGTGGTGCACGCCTTTAATCCCAGCACTCGGGAGGCAGAGGTAGGAGGATCGCCGAGAGTTGGAGGCCACCCTGAGTCTACATAGTGAATTCCAGGTCAGCCTGGAATAGAGTGAGACCCTACCTCACAAAACCAAAAAAAAAAAAAAAAAAAAAAAGCCAAAAAAAGAATATATGTATGTGTCACATTTATTGCACATGTATGTGCATGTAACGTATATGTGTATATGTGTGCTTGCTCATGTTTACAACACGTGTGTGTGTGTGTGTGTGTGTGTGTGTGTGTGTGTGTGTGTGTGTGTGTAGGCCAGAGGTTGAAGTTGGGTGTCTTCCTTGATCTTCCTTCATCTTAATGAAACACGATCTCTCCCTTGAACCCAGAGCTGGCTGATTCCAACAGTCTAGGTAGCACGTTTGTGCCAGGACCCTGCTGTCTCCTCCAGAGTACTGGAATGTCAGGCGGGAATGACAGTCTTGGGAGTGTTGGGGGTCTCTGGTCCTAACACTTTACTGCCAACACCTCAATGACAGAGCCCCCAGGTCTCTCTCTCTCTGTGACATTGGTTATTTTGCCCTCTGCAAGCTGGAGACCCTGGCGGGGGAGGGTGAAGATTCCAGTTCAGGTCTGGAGACCTGAGAAGGAAGAGCACCCACAGGCCCATCACCTCCAGCACTGGTGGGGGATATGGGAACACATATCCATCTTCTTTATTTTTTCCCTTCCTTTCTTCCTTTCCTTCCTTTCCCTTCCTTCCTTCTTTTTCTCCTTCCTTCCTTCCTTTCCTCCTTCCTTCCTCACTCTTTTCCCCTCCCTCCCTCCCTCCCTTTCTTCTTATCTTAGTATGTTGCTTAGGCTGGTATTGAACTTGTGGGCTCAAAGGCAGCCTCCACATGACTGGGACCACAGACGTGTGGCACCGAGTCAGCATAGAAAAGCAGAGGAAATTACGCAGACTTGGGAAGGGAGAGGAGTCCCTCAATCAGCAAGAATTCCAACACAACCAACAACTGCTTCAGACCTTTTCCTCTTCCCAGCTGAAAACCTGCAGCTTTCCTACCAGAAATCCTATATATAGGGGAAGGAGCAGCCTAAGCGGCTCCTGGTTATCCCTTATCACATTTTACTTCCACCCAAGGCATTTCATTTCTAGAGCCACCCTGTAATCGCACTTATCAAAAGTGAGCGAAAAAGAAAAAAACAAAGAAACAAGAGAGAACAAAAAACAAAAAGGTTTCTTAACAACCGTTTGAGATGTAACTTGAGAGCCGCCGAAGAGTGTATGTGAATAATGAGAAGACAGTGCTGTGCCTGCCTTGAGCAGCTCACATCCATCTCTCGTGGGGCATTCTTCTCTTGAGCATTTTAATAAAACTTTAATAAAATCTGTAACTCTGCTTTTTGCCGGCTCATCCAGAAATTCTTTTCAGCATCAAATCTGAAGTTTGCCTGAGTTGAGGTCCCTAAAAATCTAGGGAGCTCCTCAGATAGGAGAGGGTTGCAGTGTGAGCCTGTCGGTCCACTCACTGTTGACACCCCCATAGCCTCTGTTTTCTTCAGGCCCTCAAGGCACTAGAGGATACCTGACCACACTGGGAGGACCATATGCTTCACTCAGTCCACCAGTTCAAACACTCAATCTGATAGGGTTTTTTGTAGAAGTGTGTGTGTGTGGGGGGGGGGCTGGAGAAAAATGGTCATTCCAGGGCCTCTTGCCATTGCACACAAACTCCAGATGCAGGTGCCACTTTGTATACCTGGCTTTATGTGGGTACTGGGGAACTGAACCTGGGCCATAAATCTTTGGTACAAGAGCCTTTAAAGCCTTTAACCACTGAGCCATCTCTCCAGCCCCAACAGCAAGACCTTCTTTGGCCCAAATGAGGCTGGAGACCTTCTGGGTTCAAGAGAAAGTCCTGTTTTACAACCTGAAGAACATGGGCTATAGGCAGAAAGTGCAAAGGTGCACAATACCTGGAGACATAAGAAGAAGGTGGGAAGAATATGCCCTCAGTGAGACGCAGACTAACATACTCCAGAAACCCTTCCCTCAAGGCAATTGCTGGCACACCTTCCCTGCTAAACCGGCCAGATTTCTGAGTTCTCAAAAGTACAACCTTCTCTCCCCTCAGCCAATCATGCAGTTGCTTGCAGACCCTCGACAAACCTGCTGCTGTCTTAGAGCTTGCAACTTTCCTCCACTCCCCCAAGCAGCTGCTTACAGACCCTCGCTGTTAAGCCTGCCTGATTTCTGAGTTCCAACTTCTTCCCCTTGCCCCTCTTTTATCCCCCTTTTGGACACTAACTGAAATTCTAAGCCTGCTTTCCCTGACACTCCAGGCTTTCTCCCTCTTTCTCAAAGTCCCCCCTCTCCCAGGACCTGTGCCCACAATCTTGCCAGCCTACTTGTTTTCTATCTGAAATTCCAGTAAAAACTTCCTTCCGTTTCTTTCTGAGTTGTCTTTAAGATATTTTTTAAACAATATTTTACTGACAATTTCCCCCAAATATAAACAATATACCATGGTCATAATTAAATTCTTTTTTATTTTTTTTGAGAGAGAGACACAGAGAGAGACAGAGAGAGAGAGGGAGAGGAAGACAGATAGAGATGGGCGCACAAGCCGCCTCTCTCAGTCGCTGGGAACAAAATCCAGATGTGTGCTCCCCCTTGTGGTCAAGTGTGGCATTGCGCCCTTGTGTCACTGCATCTGGCTAAACGTGGGACCTGGAGATTGGAACCAGCATTCTTAGGCTTAGGAGGCAGGATCCTTAACCACTAAGCCATCTCTCCAGCCCCATAATTAAATTCTTTATCTGTGAGACCAAGAACCTGCCAAAGATACCTGGTGTCCAGTGCTGACAATGGAAATACCCTTGTGGACACATCCTAAAATGATGCTTAGCCAGACACTTGGGCATTCTGTGGCCCAGTCAAGTTGACACACAGAATTAGCCATATGGTAACTGCAGAAAAGGGAGTTTTAATATAAAGATAGTAGGTGGGAAGTGAGTCACTGGGGCCTTAAGTCTGATGCCCAGATGGAACTTCCTATCTGCTCTCGGCTCCTGCTGTTGTGCATTTCCTGTCACAGTGCATCCTTCTTACTTGTTTCTTGTCTGGCCATAGCAACCAGAAAGTGACAATACAACTGCCTTTCTTTGCACTCTTTCCATTGGTCTCATACTTTGGTACTAAGTCTCATCTTTTTTGCATGGAAATGGTGATTGTTCTAAGAGGGCAAAGATGGGTGTCTACTAAGGGGCAGGTCTGTGAAGGGTTATTTAAAAAGCTGCAGAGCTCGGGCTGGAGAGATGGCTTAACGGTTAAGTGCTTGCCTGTGAAGCCTTAGGACCCGGATATGAGGCTCCATTCCCCAGTACCCACGTAAGCCAGATGCACAAGGTGACACATGCATCTAGAATTCATTTGCAGTGGCTGGAAGCCCTGGTGCGCCATTCTATTCCTCTCTCTCTGCCTATTTCTCTCTCTGTCTGTCACTCTCAAATAAAATAAAATAAAATAAAATAATTTTTTAAAAAAAGCTGCAAAGCTCTGCAGGTTCTGGAATGGCTCTGAAAAATACTGTCTTTTGGGGAAAATCAGTTTATATCTACATAGGAAATAGGATTCATGACAAAGCCTCTTCACTCTGAGGATCCCTTATCCTCCTAGGAAAGATCTCACTGAAAGAACCTATTCAGGGTCTGACACATAGCACAGAAAGAGGTGAGCACAGAAATCATTGTCTGTATAACAGGACAACCTTTGTCACCACATTCCTTTTTTTCCAACCTCCTGGTATTTTGCCAGCCCCGACCCTTAACACCTATAAGCCCTCATTTCTTTCTGTAGCTCCTCACTTGTCTGTGTGGACATGTCTGGGAACATAATCACATGTGTATTTTTTCCTATTAATCTATTGTTGGTTATATTTCATAAACTAAAACTATTAAAGCTTCAGAAACCTGCAGCTTCTGCTGGGCAAAGCAAGTCATAAGAACAGCCCAGTTCTGTAGGAAACAGACACACCCTCTGGCTGGGAGGACCTATTGAAAGCCATCTGTCGACCACCTCCTGTAAAAACATGAACTCATTCAAAGTAGTGGACCCAGCTTTGTGAGTGAGTCACATCAACGTGAAACTGCCTCAGAGTTCCAAATTTGCATTTGCTAGATGTTTTCTATTTTGCTAAAATCTGCTGCTTGATTCAGGGTCAATCCGAGTTTAGACTCTTTCAGCTTTCCTAGTTAGGAGACGGATTAGCTTCCTACTCAAAGACTGACTCATTATGGCCTGAAAGATAACTTCAGGTGATTTTTTTTTTTTTTTTTTTTTTTGCTATGAAGTAGCTCTGCGCAGAGGTGGCACATTAGTAATTTTTTTTTTTTTTGGTTTTTTTCATTTTTCAGTTTTTTCAAGATAGGGTCTCACTCTAGCCCAGGCTGACCTGGAATTCACTATGTAATCTCAGGGTGGCCTTGAACTCATGGCGATCCTCCTACCTTTACCTCCCGAATGCTGGCATTAAAGGCATGCTCCACCATGCCCGGCCTAGTAATTTATTTTTTAATTTATTGTTTGTTTATTTTTTTGAGGTAGGGTTTCACTCTAGCCCAAGCTGACCTGGAATTCATTATATAGTCTCACGGCAATCCTCAAACCTGTGCCTCCCAAGTGCTGGGATTAAAGGCATGTGCCACCACGCCTGGTTTAGTAATTTTGTTTTTCGTTACTGACAGGAATAAACTTATGGGAGAAAAGATTCATTTTGACTTATAGTTTCAGAGAGCTGTCTGATCGTGGCAGGGAGAATACAGTGGTGCAGCTGTCTGTGGAGGTCAAAGAGTAAAGTAAGGGCTTAAACATGGCAGAGACAGGGGAGCACCCCTGGTAGGAAGCAGGGGTGGGTGTAACCTTCAAAGGCCCTTCACACCTATTTCCACCAGAAACTAACCCCAAAAGATTTCACAGCCTACAACACAGCACAAGCTCACACTGTGCTTTCAAAACGTGAGCCTCTAAAGGACCTTTTAGATCTAGACCATAGCAGGCATCACAGGACAGAGGAAAATGTCTCCAGGATTCCCAGGGTTAGCCCTTAGGAAACCTTGTGGACCAATCTCATGTGAAAGGGCGGTGCTCACAGCTCCCAATGGCTGTTATTTTCCTTCTTATCTCGACTCGTTTGAATATGTTTCTTTTTATTACATTTCCTACCAGTTTGGATTCCTCTGATCACCAACCCATGTACTGTGTGCCAGCTTCATGCAGGCTATTTTCTGAGGCAGCTGTGGCAGAACCAAGGGCCTGAGCCACACATGGAGCTCTCAGGGGGGTGACTGTTGACAGTTAGATAGTTTAAAAATTATTTTCCTTTTTAAAAACTATTATTTATTTATTTGCAAGGAAAGAGAAGGGAAGAAAGAGAGAGAGAATGGGTGCATCAGGGAGTCTTACCACCGCAAGTGCCAATTTGTACATCTGGCTTTATTTGGTTACTGGGGAATCCCACCCAGGCTGTTAGGCTTTGCAGGCAAGTGCCTTAACCACTGAGCCTTCTCTCCAGCCCATCCTTTTTTTTTTTTTTTTTTTTTTTTTTTTTTACAAAACTGAAATCATTTCCCCTTTTCAAAGTCTGCTACATACTGGGGATTCTGCTAGAAATATTAATTAAATTCTTTCAACTAAATGATAGAGAACTGTTTTGCTATTGTAATCATGAAGAATTTTGTTTTGTGTGGCTCTTCAAGAGGAAATAAGTGATTAGCATGGGTTGAGTTGGCCTTAGCTGGACTCCCCGTTCTTCCTAAGAGGAAGGGCCTGGACAATGGGGTTATGAACTTGTATTGTGCCGTTATTACAGTGGTGGGTGTGTCCAGACACATTCTCTTTGGAGCGTCCATTTCAGTTAAACACATCTGTCTCACACATTTCCGCGTTGGGCTCTTGATCCTCCCACAAAGATAAGATCTGCATACATGACTATAGAATGTATACATGACTAGGTTGGGTGATGTTTGCCTTTGATGGGAAAAAGTTCAACTTGAAAGAAGAATTATTTGAGGATTTTTACTTAAAATTGTTTTATTTAAAAAGTAGTGCCATTTGTTTTATTATTAGCCAAGTATGAATTGCAGAATAAAACTTGGCATATGCATATCCCATCTTATTTATTTTTATTTATTTTTATTGACAACTTCCTTAATTGTAGACAATATCCCATGGTACTTCCCTCCTTCCCCCCACTTTCCCCTTTGAACCTCCACTCTCCATCATATCCCCTCCCCCTCTCAATCAGTCTCTCTTTTCATTTTGATGTCATGATCTCTTCCTCCTATTAGGATGGTCTTAAATGAATACTAGGAGTGATAACGGTTTGGGTCTGAGAGCCCTCTCTCCTCTCCAAATCAGCCATAACTGAAGCTTTCAAAGTCTCACTTTCCCAAAGGGCTCAGCAGAGTGTGTGGGGGCGCCGGGGGGGGGTGGGGGGGCAGGGACAAGCCATCCTGACTCCTTCTGGGACCACCAGCCCACACCTCTGCATGTCTCTCAAGGTCCTTTCCTCTCGCAGCAGTTTCCCCACTCCCAAAGGGAGCATATGAAAGGCCTCCCTCCAACACCCCGTTTTCATTCTGTGGCTTCTCTCTGAACTAAGGTGTGTTTTCTGTCCCTCCTTCTGTCTCTGTCTCTGTCTCTGTCTCTCCCCCGTCTCTTACGCTTTTTTCCTTCTCTTTCTTTCCTATTAACTCTCACTTCCTCCTATTTTGTGGTACCTCTCAGTCTCCCCTTGCTTCTTGGTTCAGGTCTGGTTTGGCTTTCCCCAGCTCTCCTTCCACCAACTTTTGCTAATCCACCCCAGGTTTTGCTGTTCTGGTACACCTGCCTGGCTGGTGCAAGCCACAAAGTCACAGCCAGTGTCTGCTGCCTTTGTATTTTGGCCCCTGTGGTTTCTCCCAGCCTCCTTCCCCTCTCTTACCAACCACGCAGCTCTCTCTGCCGCTGGCCACCCCACCCTTTTCCTCTGGCCTTTTTAGTGTTTCTCTTTCTTCCTCCTGTACATAAAAATCAACTTCCTAACCCAAGGAAACTGTGTCCCAAATCTTGGTTCCTAACCTTAACAATAACTAACAATGTTCTGTAGGCATGCACTTTAACTGCGACTAATGGAGATAGGGAGGGGATATGATGGAGACTGGAGTTCTAAAGTGGAATGGGGGGAGGGGAGGGAAATATCAGGTGGGTTTTTTGTATGTAAGTATAAAAGTCAATAAAAAACAATAATTAAAAAAAACTTATAAAAGTTAGAATTTTGGGGCTGGAGAGATGGCTCAGTGGTGAAAGGCACTTGCTTGCAAAGCCTGATGACTCTGGTTTGATTCCCCAGTACCCTCATAAAGCCAGTTGCACAAATTGGCACATGCACCTGGAGTTTGTTTGCAGTGGCAGAAGGACCTGGTCCACCCTTAACATATTTTCTCTGTCTTCCTTAACATATTTTCTCTCTCTCTTAAGTCAATAAATAAATAAAAGTATTTATTTATTTATTTATTTATTTATTTATTTATTTATTTATGAGAGAGAGAAAGTGGCAGAGAGAGAGAGAGAGAGAGAGAGGGAGAGAGAGAGAGCGAGCATGCTAGGGCTTCTAGCCACTCCAAATAAACTCTAGATACATGTGCCCCCTTGTGCATCTGGTTTACGTGGGTCCTGGGGAATTGAACCTGGGTCCTGAGGTTTTGTAGGAAAATGCCTTAACTGCTAAGTCATCTCTCCAGCTCAATAAAAATATTTTTTAAAAGTTAGAATTCCTTCCACAACTAATCATTAAAAGCAGTTTATAGGTATAGATGCTCATCAGATCAGTTCACAGCTGATGCAGTTGTTCCCTGTGCTGGCCTTTTATAGTTTTCTTTACTGTTTATTCATTTACTCATTCTCCAATCTTTTTTATACATAATTTTTATTTTATTTTTATTTATTTATTTATATGAGAGAGACAGACAGACAGACAGACAGACAGAGGGAGGGAGAATGGGTGTGCCAGGGCCTATAGTCACTGCAAGCTAACTGCAGACACAGGCACCACCTTGTGCATCTGGCTTATGCAGGTCCTGGGGAAGTGAACCAAGGTCCTTTGACATTGCAGGCAAGTGCCTTAACCACTAAACCATCTATCCAGCCCTCATTCTCCAAGATTTGGAAAACAAACAAACAAACAAACAAACAAACAAACAAACAGATTTTTTCTGGAGACAGACATCTTGGGGTAGCTATAGTAATGTGCCCTGAGCAGTGATATGAGAGTGATGGTGGCAAGATCTGCAGGAGCCAGGGAAAGATTCTGGAGGAAGGAGGGCATGTGCAACAAATCTTTAGGAAAGAGCTCAGTGCGCCAGGGGCAAAGTGCGGGTGAAGGTGGAACAAGGGCATTGACGAGAGAACTGCCTGGGAAAGGCAGAAGGATGCAGTTTGTGAGGGAAGCAGCAGCAGGACCTCAGCTCTCTTCAGAGCCGGAGAGAGCCAGCTGGGAAGGGTGGCCGGAACCCTGCGTGTCCAGCCCAAGGGATAGGCTTATTCCTCAGAGTAGACAGTGGGTGCTCTGGAGGGTTGACATCTGTAGTTAATGGAGTGACGGTTGTGGCAGGTGGAGAAGAGGCAGGTGGAGGCAGGAGAGGCCTAATGCAGAAACAGAGGGAGGTAAGGCAGTGGGCCCAGGCTAACCAGTTCTGTGCTCCTGGGTCAAGTCTCTTTTTGAATTTTTAAATTTTGTTTATTGACAACTTCTATAATTATAGACAATAAACCATGATAATTCCCTTCTCCCTCCACTTTCCCCTTCACAACCCCACTCTCCATCATATCCCCTCCCCCTCTCAATGAGTCTCTTATTTTGACATCATGATCTTTTCCTCCTATTTTGAGGGTCTTGTGTAGGTAGTGTCAGGCACTTCAGGGTCACGGATATCCAGGCCATTTTGTGTCTGGAAGAGTGAGTTGTAAGCGGTTCTACCCTGGCTTTGGCTCTTACATTCTTTCCGCCACACGCTCTCAACGTTCTCAGTGATTCCATCTCTTCATTGTAACATAGCAGTAGCAATATGGCCCATCATTTCATGTTTCGGAGCTGCTTCGATTATTTAAAAATACATGGGAAGCATCTAGAATAGTGGCTGGTCCTTTATCACCTGTGGCTGCTATTAATCCTAGAAGTCATTCGTGTGAGCAAATATGAATTCTGAACGGTCGCCCTGGTGACCCAGTAGAGAAATGTTTAGGGGACAAGCCAGTGGGAAGGTTGTTTTTTTTTGGGGGGGGGATGGGCTGGAATTGTTATTATTTGCTGACCACCATCCATGTCCTTGATGGATCCCAGAGGACCTAAGCCCATAAATTTGGTCCTGGGCTAGTAAATCTTCTGTATAGTTTCTGGAAGTTTTGCTTTGGCCACCAGGAAACTCAGCCCCAACAATTCTGTTAGGTCTTCTGCCTTGAATAGGTTTCCTCCTTTTCCTACTTTTGATTTCTTCTTTTTATGCCATGTCATTATATTTCAGACTATGATTTTTATTTTTTATTTTACAATATTTTTATTTATTTATTTGTAAGCAGAGAGATAGAAGAGAGACAGTCAGAGAGAATGGCTGTGCCAGGGCCTCCAGCCACTGCAAATGGATTCCAGATGCATGCACTACTTTGTGCCTCTGGCCTTACATGGGAACTGGGCAAGCAAGCACTCTAACCACTGAGCAATCTCTCCAGCCCTCATTTTATGACTTTTATAAGTAAGGGCGCTCAAGCCTGTTTGGAAGGAGGTCAAGGCTAAATTAACACATCTAAAATAGAATGGAGAATTTAAGACGTAAGAAACATACCACTGAAGAGAAATTTAAAGTTTGATTACCATGATGCTACTGATAGAGACGAGGGCTAGTAGGCATTTGTAGGTATTAGGGACATAGGCCCAAAAAACATGGATGCCAGGTGGGGTCTGGGGCGATGGTTCAGTGGTTAAAGGCTCTTGCTTATAATGTCTGACAGCCTGGGTTCAGCTCCCAAGCACCCAGGTAGAGGCAGACACAAAAAGTGGCACATGTGTGTGACATTCATTTGCAGTGATATGAGACCTTGGTGAATCCACACACCCACACAGGTGTGGATACACACACACACTCACACTCAAATAAATAAATAAATAAAAATAAATAAATAAATAAATATTATAAACGAAAACTTACTTCACTTGCCCTCTTGCCGCGTGCGCACTTGTCATTCATTGTGTGGCAAGGGCTCAAGGGCTCAAGAAAGGGCAGCCACACTGCCTATCACATGACGTCATAAAAGTCAAACAGCTGAGCGTGGTTATGTAGGATCCCGGCGATAAGCAAGGGTCCCGGCTGTATCTGGGTAAGTTATAGCATTACTCGCTCAGGCAGCGTAACAAAACCCCATGGAGAGGTGGCTTAGCAGAGATCTATGTTCTCTCTCTAGAATCCGGAGACCCAAGATCAGCATGGCTGGTTTCTGGTGCGGGCTCTTCCCCCAGCCTACCCGAAGCCATCTGCTTGCTGTGTTGTCACAGGGAAAGTAGAGCAAGCGCTCCTTGGCGTTTTCTTCCATAAGGACACTACTCCTGGAAGAGCAGGCCCTGTTCCCATGAGGTCATGTTGTCCTAATCGCTTTCTTTGAGGCCCCACTCAACCACAGCCACACCTGAGGTAGGGCTCAGTGTGTGGATTTTGGGAACAGGGACATAAACATACAGTCAGCAGTACTAACCTGGCTGGTTGGAAGGCTGGACCCCACAAAGTGTGGCTTGTGCTGTGAATCTGATCTTTACTCACATCACAGTTTTATGTCTCTGTTCTGCACTTGGATCACATTCCTGCTTTGCCTCATGAGATCTATTGGGTTTATTTTCTGAGCAGCCCACTGAGCCAGAGAAAATCAAAGACCTTGTCCATTTTGTCTCTGGAAAAATGCCTGGCACATATTAGGATATACTAGATGGGCACTGAATTAATGAATGGCATGGATTTTCTTTTTTTTTTTTTGCTTTATTTATTTTATTTTTATTTATTTATTTGAGAGAGGGAAAGAGGCAGAGTGAGAGAGAGAATGGGTGCACCAGGGCTTCCAACCACTGCAAACGAACTCCAGATACATGTTCCTCCCTGTGCATCTGGCTTAGGTGGGTCCTGGGCAATGGAACTGAGGTCCTTTGGCTTTGCAGACAAGCGCCTTAATTGATAAGCCATCTCTCCAGCCTGGATTTTTATTTTTATTTTATTTTATTTGAGACAGGGATCTTGCTCTGACTGGCCTTGAACTTGCTATGTAGCCCAAGCTGGCCTGGAGCTAATAGCATGGCCATTCTCCTGCCTCATCTTCCCAAGTGCTGGGGTTAGTAGGTGGGGGCCAAAATACTCAGCTTGGATTTTTAAGTTAAGAAAGAAAGAAGTAAATTTAATCACAAGTATTTTGAAACGGGACAGAAATCATGGATTTCCTGAAGAGTGAAACGTTGCTGGGATATCCAACAAAGGCTTTTCAGCTAAGAGCCATTCAAGTCATTCCTTGCCTTCCTGCCATTTGTATTCAGTATCAAGCTAAGAATGCAGTCAGCACACAACCCACACTCTCAAAGCGCAGCATCTAAGGGCTCTCCACGGAATAGAACATGTCAGCTTATTTTTGATAGATTAGACCCCATTCACCATGATGACACTGAAGCTCAATATACCAGAAATTGTCTTGATAGCAAATGAAATGTTCAAATAATTGACACATTGTCTGTTATCATTCAGGAATCATAGCTATGGCAGCTTATAATAGTTTCCAGAAACGCTCACAAGTAGTTCATAGACAACTCTTATTTTGATGTACAATAATTGTAGGAAGCTGGTGCCCGCACCGAGAAGACAACATGGACTCCTTGTTTTAAACTGGCACATTGTTTTATCCAGGAAGTCAGTATGAGAGGAGAGCTCATGTCTACTTCGGATGCCCTTGCTTCATTATTTTAATACACGTGGAAGCTGAGAGTGACTCTTGGACCAATTAGTGTTCCCCTCTGTCTCCGGAGTGCAACAGGCCCTGGCTGGGAAATGTTTGCGCCCTCCCACTGTGCCCAGCCATGCCAGGCATCACCAGGAGCAGAGCATGGCTGTGAGGCAGAATCTCTGTCACTCGCAGGTTTGCAGTCTCTCTAAGGAGACATTACTGTCTGTGGAATGGCCAGCAGATGGTAGAGTAGAATGGGCTTGTGTTAGGTGTGGAAGTGGGTTGTGCAGAGCAATGGGCCGTCTTCTCTCTTCCCACTCGTTCATTTGCTTGGTGGTCTCACATAAAGAGTTTTCATGGCTTTGGATAAAGTTTCCATTCTGCTGACTCTCAGATGTTTATCTTCCACTGGCAGCTTACATTTGCATATTCAAAGCAGCTTCCTTCTAATCATCCCCTTGACCAAATGCCCTCTGTTGCCATTATCATCCTGTTGCTGCGATACAACACCCAACCAGGAAACGGTTGATGGGAAGAAAGGTTTTTTTCTTTTGGTTTAGAGTCTCAAGGGGAAGTTTCATGATGGCAGGGGAAAGATGGTAGAGCAGAGGCTGGGCATCAACTCTGCCACACTAGGTGGAAAACAGCAGCAAGAGTGTGAGCTGGACTAACAGTGGCTAGCTAGGGGCTAAGAAACCTCAAGGTCCATCCCCCCCACACACCTCCTCCTCCAGCAAGGCTCCACCTCCCAAGCTGCCATGAACTAGGAACTAAGCATTTGAAACACGAGTTTTGTGAGGGACATCTGATTCAAACCACCACACCCTCCTCCCAGAGAATGGTCCTACTGTCCAAGTGGCTGTATTGTAACTTGGGAACATTTTAAGCTGTCCCTTCTTCTGACTCCCCTCATGCAGTTTATCCTTAACTTTTATGGGCTCCATTTCTTCTGCCTCTCAGACAATACCACTTTTTTTTTTTTTTTGTACCATCTCTGCTGACTCCCCTGCACTGATTTGAACCAGTGCTAGCTCACTCTGCTTTGCAGTGACAGTCTCCTAATGGGTCTTCCTTCACATCCCTTCCTCCTCCCAGCAGTTGAATCCCAAGCACAGATCAGATCATATCACTCATTTGATAATCCTTCACTAGAATCTGTTATGGGATAACCCTGCATGGGACTGTACATGCATTGACATCAATGGACCTGTGTGAGCACTGGTGAAATCTAAATAAGGTCTGTGCTCTAGATCACAATGTTGGCGCAGTCAGTCTCCTGCCTTTGATGCTGCTCTACACTCCAATATGATTGGAGGAAACTGAGTAAAGGGGTGACAGGAATCTGTGAAATTTCAGGACAGTATATAATTGGTTAAAAATTTTTAAAGTTTTTACAAAGTATTTTTATTTATTTGTTTGCAACCAGAGAGAGAGAGAGAGAATGAATGAGAATGGGTGTGCCAGGACCTCTTGCCACTGCAAGCAAATTCTAGATGCATGAGCCACTTTGTGCATCTGGATTTACATGGGTACTGAGGAATCAAACCTGGGCAGTCAGAATTTGTAAGCAGGTGGCTTTAACCATCTTTCCAGCCCCTAAAAAGTTTATTTTTAATATTTTATTTTTTGACTTGCAAGGAGAGAGAAAGAAAGAGAGAAGGAAAATGGGTGTGCCAGGGCCCCTTACCCATGCAAAAGAAATTCAGATATATGTACAACTTTGTGCATCTTGCTTTACATGGGTACTTGGGAGTTGAACCCAGGTGGTTAGGCTTTCAGGCAAACATCTTTATCCACTAAGCCATCTCCTCTGCCCCCAAAACATTTTTCTAAGAGAGAAAATTGGTGCTCCAGGGCTTCAGCCACTGCAATCGAACTCCAGAGGCTTCCACCACCTAGCGGGCATGTGTGACCTTGTGACCTTCCGCTTGCCTCACCTTTGTGCTTCTGGCTTATGTGGGATCTGGAGAGAGATTGAACATGGGTCCTTAACTTCTTAACCACTAAGCCATCTCTCCAGCCCCCCAAAACATTTATTTTTTTCTGATTTATTTATTTATTTTTTATGATTTATTTTTTATTTATTAGACACAGAAAGAGAGAGAGAGAGAGAGAGAGAGAGAGAATGGGTGCACCAGAGCCTCTATCCACTGCAAACAAACTCCAGACGCCAAATTCACTTCTATATTTTTGTGCAGGGAAAAGAGGAGTGGAGGGTTGTATTTCAGTTACACTATTTAAGGCATGTATCATTTTATTCTTATTAAAGTTCTAAATGCACATTTCAGAGAATTTGGAAAAGGTAGAAAGATAAAAGTGAAAAGCAATAGTATAATTATCCTATTATCTAGAGCATTTGTGCTCTCATACTGTTCTTTCTGTGAATAGTTAAAATTAGGACTGGGGCTGGAATGATGGCTTAGCAGTGAAGGTCATTGCTTGCAAAGCCTAAGGACCCAGGTTCAATTCCCCAGTATCCACATAAGCCAGATGTGCAAGGTGGTGCATGCATCTGGAGTTTGTTTTCAGTGGCTAGAGGTCCTGGCACACCAATTCTCTCTCTCTCTCAAGTAAATAAATAAAAATATTAAAATTAGCACCATATTACATATGAAATATATTCTCCCTTTAAAATGTTAATATTAACATGAGAGATTTTATATCAGTAAGCATTTTTTGGAAGCAGTATTTTAAGTGTTAGGCGACATGATTTACTTTAATATTCATTTAAAAAATAATGTTGTATTTGAAAAATAAGCTGCTTTTTCTATTTTTGTAACCATGCACTGCAACAAATGCCTCTGCACAAGTGTTTGTCAATATTTCTAATATTCACTTAAAATAGTTTGCTAGAAGGGTCTGGGGTCATAGCTTAGTGGTAGACCCCTTGTTTAGCAGGCCTAAGACCCTGGGTTCAAACCCCAGCACCACAAAAAAACAAACTCACAAAAATTACAAAACCCAAGCCAGGCGTGGTGGCACATGCCTTTAATCCCAGCACTCGGCAGGCAGAGGTAGGAGGATTGCCAAGAGTTCGAGGCCACCCTGAGACTACGTAGTTAATTCCAGGTCAGCCTGGACCAGAGTGAGACCCTACCTCGAAAAACCAAAAAAAAAAAAAAAAAAAAAAAAAAATTACAAAACCAGATAGCTTCTGAGAAGGAAGCTTACAGAGTCAAAGGGTTTAACTACTTTCTTTTCTTTGCTAGTGTGTGTGATGTGCTTGTACGCATGTTTGTGTGTGGGTGAGCACATGTGTATTGTGGGGGCATGCATACACAAGTGTGTGTGTGTGATGTGCTTGCACGCATGTTTGTGTGTGGGTGAGCACATGTGTATTGTGGGGGCATGCATACACAAGTGTGTGTGTGCACATGGAGACCAGGGGTCAACTCTGGGTGTCATCCTCAGACACCTTCTACCTGTTTTGCATACACAAGTCTTATGTGCAGTGAACATGGAGACCAGGCTAGAACTCTGGCCAGCTCATCCAAGGATACTCCTGTCTCTGCCTCTCAGTGCTGGGTTACAGCATTTTACGGGGTGTTGAGGATCAACCTCAGGTCCTCATGCTTGTGTGGCTTTACTGAATGAGCCATCTCCCCAGCCCTGGGTTTTAACATTTTTTTTTTTTTTTTGCTGGGTTAGGGTCTCATTCTGGTCCAGGCTGACCTGGAATTAACTATGTAGTCTCAGGGTGGCCTCAAACTCTTGTCCTACCTCTGCCTTTACTGTGCTGGGATTAAAGGCCATCTCCCCAGCCCTGGGTTTTAACATTTTTAAAGCTCTTGATAACATCGAGCCTAATTAATTGTTTTCCAGAAAAATCGCATACCTGTGTCTGCGGTTGTGTTTCAGAGCTGCTCTGGCATCCCACGTTACTCTATACACTGAAATCTGTATGGATCAGACCCATTGTTTCTCCCAAGAGCTGTGCTACTAAGGTACAAGAATGGCCTCACTCTGGGGGTGGTCTTGCATGATGATGATGCAAGAATGGGGCTGGAGAGATGGCTTAGGGGTTAAGGTGGCTACCTCCTAAGCCTAAGAATACCTATTCGATTCTCCAGATCCCACCTTTAGCCAGATGCAAAGTGATGCAAAGGTGCAATGCCACACTTGCCCACAAGGGGGCGCACACATCTGGAGTTTGTTCAGAGAGGATGAGAGGCCACTGGTGCGCCCATTCTCTATCTGCCCCCCCTTTCTCCTTATCTGACTCTCTCAAAAAAAAAAAAGATGCAAAAATGATGGTGGTGCACGACTTTAAAATCCCAGCACTATGGGAGGCAGAGGTAGGAGGATCACCATGAGTTCAAGGCCACCTTGAGACTATATAGTGAATTCCAGGTCAGCCTGGGCTAGAGTGAGACCCTACCTCGAGAAAACAAAACCCAACTTAAAACTCACCCACCATGGCTCAGAGAATTTTGCAGAAGAGCAGGTGGGAAGATTGTAAGAGCCACAGGTTAAGACTTCATGTCCAGAGGCATTCCCTCCTCCCACAATAACTGACTGCTGCTCCCACAGTGCATAACCCACAACCCCATAGGGAATACCTGCAACCCCGCTGAGGGACGTCTCCAATGGAATGGGGGCAGGGACAAGGGAAAAGAGTACCAACACATGATATATCCATATGAAATATGTTGTTAATAATAATAATATTGATAAACATAAAAAGAAGAAAAGAAATGGCATCCAAGCATGGGTACCCCACACGGCATTATTCTAAGTCTCTTGCACATTCATTTTTTTTCATTTTTTCCTGGTAGGAGTCTATAGTAAGAAATTGATTTCTTTAGTTTTCCATGGGAGAGCAAAGTTAGAGAAGGTAGGTTAATTTAAATTCTCAGAGCATTATTTCATATATGTGAAAAGTGGCAGTTTTTTGAATAGATACCTGTATTTCAGATGGTCCCATGTCACCTGAATAATTTAAGGCACAATTAAGGGAGATGAAAGGAAGAAGTGTCAAAAGACCTAGCAAACCCAGTGCACAGTGTCAGATATGAGCTACTAGGTACATCTCGGGAAGCTAGCATTGATATCTAGAAACAGCTTAAACCCAAAAACAAGTGAGAAGCTGAAATTCAAAGAGGCTGACAAATTTGCTAGAAAATACTCACTTTTCTTGGGCTGGAGAGATGGCTTAGCAGTTAAGTGCTTGCTTGTAAAGCCTAAGGATCCCTGTTCAAGGCTTAATTCCCCAGGACCCACGGAAGCCAGATACACAAGTTGGCACATGCATCTGGAGTTCATTTGTAGTGGCTGAAGGCCCTGGTGCGCCCATTCTCTCTCCCTCTCTCTGCCTCTTTTTCTCGGTGTCTGTCTGTCACTCTCAAATAAATAAATAAAATAAATAAACAAAAAAAATCATATATGAAAAAGGAAAATGGTAACCTTCCTTAATGAAGTAGAGATGATTTCTGAGTCCAGGTTGTATTTTGGCTCTTCTGTTTATATATCAAGCATTGAATTCCAAAATCCTGTTAGCTAAATACAGTGAGGAATGATTCACAGGTTTGAATGTGGTGAAACATAGTGGATTAACCACAGATAAACGATGTGTGTGTGTGTGTGTGTGTGTGTGTGTGTGTGTGGTGTGTATGTATGCTGTGTGTCTGTACAGTCAGGAAGCATTAAATTAGCAGGTTAATATAGGCCAGGCAGTTCCGCGCATCTGTGTAGGCTAGAAGCATCTGCTTAGATGACGTGAGAGCCCATGCGCTGACTGGTAAGGGGTGCTGTGACTCCACTACAAAGCTTTAATAAGTATGCTTGTGTTTCAAAGCCTCAGTTGAAGTGGAGTTAAATCCTTCAGTTGCTCAAGTGCACGCACTGCTAACCAGATGGGGTCACTGCTCATTAGGCTTGCCTTTGAAAGCATGCTGGGGTGTTCACAATAAGCAGACAAATAGACTATTACTTCTAAGAGGGTCTTTTTCTAAGGGGTTTGTTGATACTATGATTAGACTATGGATGCAGAGGAATATTTGAAAGCACCTTTTGGAATTTCTCTCTGTAAAAGTAGAGATATCCTCCCCCCACCCCCCACGTCCACCCAATAGCATGGCATCTGGGGTCCTGGGAGGTTAGCTCTTTCTCTGAGAATGGGTGCTAATAAGGGCATGATTCTTGAAGACCATACAAACAACTCCATTTGTAATGGGACTTGGGGAGTTCAAGAAATATAAACTCCAAACCTTAAGTTCATGTTTGTTTTACCAAAGAATTGAAATAAAACAAGATGGAGGAGGCCAATTATTAAATGATTACATTTTTATTCTGGAGTCAGGAAAGGTGAGGGAGAGTCCACGGACCAAAGAACAGGGCATGCATGCACCCATGTGGCCTGAGAGTCCATGTGGGAAGTGAGCATGAGCCTGAACCGTGCAAAGGGATCTAGAGAGGAAAGAGGAGAAAGTGCAGAGAGTTGCTGGCATGTGGAGGGCAGGAGAGGGTAGAGAGCCCATGGGCGAGTAGAGGAGGCTTACAAGGACAGGAACCTGAAAGTTAGGAGCAATGAACAGCCAGCAGAGAGAAGCTTGCCCACCTGGTAAGGATCTATATATAATCTTAT
The DNA here is from genome assembly GCA_036365145.1 of Orientallactaga sibirica. NCBI lineage: Eukaryota > Metazoa > Chordata > Mammalia > Rodentia > Dipodidae > Orientallactaga > Orientallactaga sibirica. The sequence continues at coordinate 6,236,856 of JAEOAD010000044.1, read as the reverse complement.
TGTGGTGGGCTTGGCCCTCAGGTGCCAGAGGATCTGAGAGAGGGTTGATTGGCCTGGGCTCAGGGGCCTGGATCAGGAAGAGATGGGCACACCTGAGTAAGAGGTGAGAGAGCTGATTGAATGAGGTTGGGGCAGAAGCTGCATTCTGGTTCTGGTGGAGCCAACCGCAGGCAGGGCTGTGTGATGGCTGTGTAATGTAAGCACCCACTTGTCTTCCAGGCGGCAGACAGAAATCAATTTAAAATTTAAGACTTTCCTTTATGAGCCTTTTTCTTTATTTTTTAAAGTTATTTATTTATTTATTAGAGACAGAAGAAGAAAGAGAGAGAGAGAGAGAGAGAGAGAGGATGATCCCGAAGCCACTGCAAATGAACTCCAGATGCATGTGCCATCGTATGTATCTGGCTTACATGGGATCTGAAGAATGGAACCTGGGTCCTTAGGTTTCTCAGGCAAGCACCTTAACCACTACACCATCCCTCCACTCCTACAAGCCCTTTTCTAACTAGCTACCTAATAATTATCTAACTGGTTCCCTCTCACGTTGATGCCAAACCGACCATTCTCCTCACCTTTCACCTTGTCCTCAAATATCTCAGACCGGTGACTGGTCTGTCATGTGCTCAACTGGCTTTATGGGAGAAGATTCCTCTGGATCCAGACTTACCTCCTGGCTCCAGCCCCCGTGTTAACTGTCCATGTGAATAACTCAAGTGGACACAAAGAGGATACAGGAGGGATGGCCAGGGAACCTGAGGAGCTGCAGGAAGCCCTGTGGCTGCATCTTCTGCCCAGTAGTCGGTGGCTCAGCTCCCACCATGTCCTAAGTGCTCAGTAAATATTCAGTGATAAAATCATGCACCGAATGACACATCAAAACAGAGGAAAGACTACTTGGAAAGAGGTGGGTGCTCAGGGGAATGGGGGAAGGGAGAGGAAATAAAAGAGGCTAATGGGACAGGAATGTGAGAAAAGTATAGTATGCTCATGGGTTCAAGTTCTCAATTTGAAAAAAATGCTTTAAAAAATCAGACACAAAGATACCGACCCTTACCACATCTGACTGTCCTCCGGCTTCCAGTTCACCCGGCTAGAACCTGAAGCTGGCCTCACTTGTGACAGAGGGAAAGAGGCTGCCAGAGGATTTTCTGATCATGTCTTCAACACTGTAAAAGATGAATCTTCTAATATGTTGGGGGAGCTTTCCTGCAGCTTCCCTCCCGCTTGTTTATTATTACTCAGTGCTAACGCCAGTGTCTGAAAACCCCCACATAGCCAAGGCCAAGTATACTAGAAACATTTTAAAAACCAAGAATAATATTATAAAATTAGCCTGTTAGCAACTTAGTCACCTTCACTTTCACAGAATCCTACCTAGTACACTTATGTGAAATATCCCATTTCTTTTAAGAATTACACTTGGAGGATTGAGGGATGGCTTAGTGGTTAAGGTGTTTGCCTGCAAAGCCAAAGGATCCTGGTTTGATTCTCCAGGACCCACTTAAGCCAGATGCGCAAGGGGGCACATGCATCTGGAGATTGTTTGCATTGTCTGGAGGCCTGGTGTGCCTACTCTCTCCCTCCCTCTTTCTCTCTCTCTCTCTCTCTCTCTGCCTGTTTCTCTCTCTCAAATAAATAAATAAATATTTTTTAAAATAAAGAAATATACCTGGTATCTGGGTGTGGTGGCTCCTACCTGTAATCTCAGCACTGGGAAGGCTGAGATAGGAGGATTGCTGTGAGTTCGAGGCCAGCTTGGACTAAAGTGAGACTATGCATCACAAAAGCCTCCCCCCCACCCCCAAAAAAGAAAAGAACAAGAGAAGAAGTATACCTGGTGTGTGTGTGCTGGAAGTAAATGGACATGACAGGACAGTTTGAGGGAAGTCACAGAGAGGTTGCTCTTCCCCTAAGGAAATCCCAAGAATTTCTTCTGGTGGCCAATGGATAGAGTGGAAAGTAATAGTTCATTTAATCTGCTTTCCCCCTCTCAAATTTAGCATAGATTTCTTTCTTAAATACTAACTGTGCCTCACTGTAGAGTCGGGAGATTCCTTCACCTCACAACAAAACCAAGAGCAATTTCTTGGTAGTTGTCGCAGACAGCTTCAGATTACTGGCATGAACTTCCAAATCTGGCACAGTTTATGGGGGAAATGGCACTTATTTGAAGCTTACAGATCCAGGGAATGTTCCATAATGGTGAATGAGAGAAAAATCACCACCAAAAAACAAGAGAGAGAAAAAAAAAAAAAAAAAAAAAAAAAAGCCCCGGAACCCAGGCAGAAGGCAGGCACTTTGCATGTCTTAGGTTGGAATTCACATCTGTCGCCACACCTTAGAGATGGACCCTAGGATCAACCCACAGTGACACCTCCTCCAGCCACGTAGCTAGAAATCCAAGTAGCTTTAATAAGTCTTTTTTTTTTTTTTTTTTTTGGTAATTATTATTTATTTATTTGAGAGAAAGAGGCACATAGGTACAGAAAGAATGGGCATGCCAGGGCCTCCAGCCACTGCAAACGAACTCCAGATGCATGCGCCACCTTATGCATCTAGCTTACGTGGGTCCTGGGGAATCGAGCCTCAAACCAGGGTGCTTAGGCTTCACAGTCAAGTGCTTAACTGCTAAGCCATCTCTCCAGGCCTTATAATTTTTAAAAAGTTTTTTTTTTTTGTAGCTTTAATAAAACTGTTTTTAGGGGACACCCATTCAAACTACCTCAGTAGTCTGTTAACACCCAACTTTCAAGCTTCACCAAATGTCCGTACGTGTCACTTGCTTCTTTGAGCCAGGATGGGTCAAGATCTCCACGATGCATTTGGTTGTTTCATCTCAAGTAAATCTCCTTTAACCCAGAGCATCTCTTTCCCCTGCTTCTGTCTCATGGACTCGAAGTACCCTAGCTGGCCACGCTAGCCCACTTCTCTTACTAAGCGCAAGTACCCTAGCTGGCCACGCTAGCCCACTTCTCTTACTAAGCGCAAGTACCCTAGCTGGCCACGCTAGCCCACTTCTCTTACTAGCGCAGTACCCTAGCTGGCCACGCTAGCCCACTTCTCTTACTAAGCGTACCCCCTAGCTGGCCACGCTAGCCCACTTCTCTTACTAGCGCAAGTACCCTAGCTGGCCACGCTAGCGCACTTCTCTTACTAAGCGCAAGTACCCTAGCTGGCCACGCTAGCCCACTTCTCTTACTAAGCGCAAGTACCCTAGCTGGCCACGCTAGCCCACTTCTCTTACTAAGCGCAAGTACCCTAGCTGGCCACGCTAGCCCACTTCTCTTACTAAGCGCAAGTACCCTAGCTGGCCACGCTAGCCCACTTCTCTTACTAAGCGCAAGTACCCTAGCTGGCCACGCTAGCCCACTTCTCTAACTAAGCGCAAGTACCCTAGCTGGCTACGCTAGCCCACTTCTCTTACTAAGTGCAAAGTACAAAGGTAGACATAAGAATCTTGTCATCTTAGTAACATTTTGTGTCTTTATTCCACGACTCATAACTTTTGTCTCAAGTTTCCCCACACCTAACCTCGGGAGCAGAGAAAACCAAGTAAAAATCCCGATTCTGACTGCAGTCTGACGGGATACAGTAGTTCTCTGACCGAATCCCTGTTGGTTGACTCTCGGAAGTTGTGCGGCCTCTACCATCTGTCAAAAGGCTCTCCTGGTAAAAGACTACACTAAAAGATGTTTGTGGAATTCCCCTTCTACTTGGTTCTATCTGATTGTTTTCTCTATTCTTGTCTCATATAGTACTGAAAGTTCCCATGACAGAATGGCCATCAGTAATTGTATTCTCTCTATTAACCTGAATTCTTCCAGTACACTCACATTGGGAAAATGGGAGAATGGTTTTAACTTATAACAAAAGGCAGTCACTATTAGAAACTCGACTTCTTCATGAGATAGTGTGAAGATGGGGTCCACTAGTTAACCATATGGCCTGGGTGTTGCTCCTGGACTGAAGTACCTCCATTAGAGACCTTTGTGCGTTGCATGGGGTGACCCCAGGGGACCCACATATCTTAGCCTTGTAATCCCAACCTGAGGGTCAGGAGATTGAATGGCAGTGCTAAATCCCACAACTTTTCCCTTTTGTCTCCCCCCTCCTCCCACCACTAACCTTTTCCAACAAGCTGCCTGCTTGCTGTGTCCTGGGAGCCTTGGGAATGGGTAGGGTGAGTCAAGAGGCCCGTGTCCCTAATCGGAACAGATCATTCCATGTCTAGATTTATATGCATTAGGTGTCCCATATAGAGAAACAAGGCACTTTCCTACTTAACATCATGAATCCAAACACATTTTTTTTAATGTTAAAATGTGTGCTGTTGCCAGGCATGGTGGTGCATGCCTTTAATCCCAGCACTCAGGAGGCAGAGGTAGGAGGATCACCGAGAGTTCGAGGCCACCCTGAGACTACATAGTGAATTCCAGGTCAGCCTGGACCAGAGTGAAACCCTACCTTGCAAAACCAAAAAAAAAAAAAAAAAAAAAAAGTGTGCTGTTGTAAAGTTGTTTAGAACTGCCTGGATTTAAACAATATGGAGAGGACTGGAGAGAGATGGCTTAGCAGGAGAAACCTAGGGACCTAGGTTCGATTCTCCAGGTCCCACCTAAGACAGATGCACAACATTGCACATGTGGCTGGAGCTTATTTACAGAGTTTGTTAGAGGCTCTGGTGTAACCATTCTCCCTCTCTCCCTCTCTCAGTGTCTCAAATAAAAAATAAATCAAAACAAATTTTAAATATGGAGAGTAAATGTGGTAGCATTGAACAGTAGAAATTTAACACACACATTTCATACATTAAAAGCAGAAATACTAGCCAGGCGTGGTGGCGCACGCCTTTAATCCTAGCACTCAGGAAGGCAGAGGTAGGAGGATCGCTGTGAGTTCAAGGCCACCCTGAGAATACATAGTGGGTTCCAGGTCAGCCTGAACTGGAGTGAGACCCTACCTTGAAAAACCAAACCAAACCAAACCAAACCAAAAAAAGGCAGAAATACTACCTGGGCTGTAATCTTAGCACTTGGGAGCTAGAGGTAGGAGGATCAAGAGTTCAAGGTTATCCATGGCTACATAGCAAATGTGGGGTATATGTGACTCTGTCTCAAAACTCCAAAATAAATAAATAAATTTAATAAGTAAAAAATAACAACAACAAGCACATTGTTAGGTACAACAATAAGCCTTATGTTAGGTTCATGCAGGTCTATTATTGATGTGATAAATTGGGCTTGTCTTTGAGAGTGACAGAGCTTTCTAAGCTCTTGGTTGGGCCGTACCTCAGGATTTAAGGTGCTGGGATGTTCACAGCCACACAAAACTTCTACTGAGGGCTGGAGGGATGGCTTGGCTGTTAAGGTGCTTGCCTGCAAAGCCAAAGGACCACGGTTCAATTCCCAGGACCCACATAAGCCAGATGTACAAGGTGGCTATGTGTTTAGAGTTTGTTTGCAGTGGCTGGAGGTCCTGGCATGCCCATTTTCTCTCTCTGTCTCTCTCTGCCTCTTTCTCAAATAAATAAATATAATAAAATATTTTTGAAAACTTCTACTGAGTCAGTAGCCTCCAGATTCTTTTTCTTTTATTTTTTTTAGGTAGGGTCTAACCTGGAATTCACTCTGTAGTCTCTGGTGGCCTTGAATTTGTGATGACCCTCCTATGTGTGCCACCATGCCCAGCTCTTATTTAATCTTATTTAATCAAGGATAGCAGAAGTCCAGGTGCCTTTTCATTTTAAAGTTTTTAAAAAATATTTTTATTTTTATATATTTATTTGAGAAAGAGAGAGAGAGAGAGAATGGGTGCACCAGGGCCTCCAGCCACTGTAAACGAACTCCAGACACATTCACCACCTTGTGTATCTAGCTTACATGGGTCTTGGGGAGTTGAACCTGGGTCCTTTGGCTTTGTAGGCAAGCGCCTTAACTGCTAAGCCATCTCTCCAGCCCTAAAGTTTTTTTTTTTTTTTTTGAGGTAGGGTCTCACTCTGGTCCAGGCTGACTGGAATTAACTATGTAGTCTCAGGGTGGCTTTGAACTCACGGCCATCCTCCTACCTCTGCCTCCCAAGTGCTGGAATTAAAGGTGTACGCCACCATGCCCAGTTAAAGCTTTTTTTTTATTTTGACAGAGAGACAGAGAGAGAGAGAGAGAGAAAGAAAGAAAGAATAGGCGTGCCAGGGCCTCCAGACATTGCAAACGCACTACAGACGCACATGCCACCTTTTGCATCTGGCTAATGTGGGTCCTGGGGAATCGAACCTGGGTCCTTAGGCTTTGCAGGCAAATGCTTTAACTGCTAAGCCATTCCTTGAGCCCCCTCCAGATTCTTATGAATGTCAAACAATGAAATCCACAGAACATACAGGGTAAAGTTTAGAAATATTTTATTATAGAGCTTATAGTGCTAATGATGCAGGAGAGAGCCCTGTGGGCTTAGAACTCCCCCGCCAGCAGCCTCAAGTCTCCAGTTCTTACCCACATTACCAAAGAATTAAAATTGTGAACTCCTGTGGGTTGTGGGGGTTGGGGGGGAGGGTTGGGAAAAGGGTAAGTTACAAGGATTATTTTAGGGAGGTAAGGTAAGAGGCAAAACAAGTAAAATGCCCCGGTCAAAAGAAATTCTCTCCCTTCGAAGCTTGGAAGATTTCCCTCACATGGGGAAGAAGTCGCTGGGGAACAAAAGACGAGAAGGCCCTTACAAATTCATTGATACTGTTGCCTTTGGCCACCTTGAAAGCGACTGAGTGGAGTGGGATTTCTGATCTTGTGGTGGCAAGGTAGCACCCATGTTTTGGTGGGCCAGTCCCTAGCTAACTTCCCATGGTGGAAGAGCTACCTTGTTCCTACTTCACATCAATAGAGCACATAGAGCTTTAGAAAATGAAAGAAGACAGAGCCCCTGCTAAGAGACAGGAAGGGGGGGGGTCCCCCAAAATAGGGAAGCCCACCAGGAGATCCTGATTGGATTTTATTTATTTATTTGTTGGTTTGTTTTTATTTTAGAGAGAAAGAGACAAAGAGAGAATTGGCATGCCAGGTCTTCAGCCACTGAAATAGAACTCCAGACACTTGCGCCACCTAGTGGGCATGTGTGATCTTGTGCTTGCCTCACCTTTGTGCATCTGGATGAAGTGGGATCTGGAGAGTCAAACATGGGTCCTTAGGCTTCACAGGCAAGTGCCTTAACCACTAAGCCATCTCTCCAGCCCATGATTTGGTTTTTTAAAATGAGAATTTACTGGATGGGACCTGAGTTGGGCAGTCTGGTTTTCATACCACTTGTTTAGGCACTTGTCAATCATATTCATAGCTTCCTGTCTGATTTTCAGAGAAGGGGAACTCCTATAGGGGAGAAGAGAAGGAAAAAAGAACCAGTCTCAGGCCAGGTACACAGTTTGTATCCTCCTGGTAGGTTTTAGAAAAATTTGGTAAGGAAAAAAATCAGATCCCCCTTACATTCTCTATTTCTTCCCTAGTTATTTTTGGGAGCCCCGCTACCCCCAAACTGTCTTATAATCACATTAGCAACAGTGGCGTAAGAGGAAGATGGCTCTCCACTTGGGAACAAGCAAAGCACCTTGACCTCGTATGTAATTCAGTGAGTATTCCAACACAGGTCTCTCAATTTAGACCAATGTTCCTTCCAGTGTCCAAACTCAACTTTTCACGTTGTATATTTCAGCAATAGTATTGCTTACACTTATACCATTCAATGTGAGAGACACCCTCATTTTTCCCCCTGTGCTATATCCTACAGAACAGATACCACCAACGAATTTAGAAAGCATTTTAGAATGGTTCATAGTTGGAGAAAGATTCAGTCACAAGATAGGCGTGCCAGGCAGCCATAGAAGCCGCAACCTCAGTTCGTGTCTTCAAGTTCTTTTGTGAAGTTTAATAGACAAAATTCCTGCTTGTATTTTTAAAAACGGCGTGTTTCTGCATGTGTAGGGTTATTTTATCCTCTCCTCTTTCTATTTTTGCTGCCTGGTTGGCACAGCCATGGCCTTTTGAAGCAGCTGGGATATAAATATAAAGTGGGAATGGAGCTCATTAGGAGTATAGAACAGCTGACTAAAGCCGGCACAGCTTTGGACTCTGTAGGGCCGACCAACCAGCCCAGGCTTGCTGGTTTCAGCCTGATTGGCTTGTCAGCTTTATGCTGAGCAGGCTTTAATGATTTAAAAGTTGGCAGAGAAAGTCAGGTTTCCTGCCATGTGCCTTTCCATTTCTATTTGTAACCTAGGTAGGAGTTAGAGCCAGACTTTCGTGGGAGCGTCATTGTTGGCAGTATTTGAGGTGTGGTTTATTATATTATCTGCCTACTTCTAGCTGATTTTTAAAGGTGTATACATGTTAGTAAAATCTTTAAAATTGTTTATGGTTCAAGATCAATTGGCTTCTCTCTTACCAGTTTATACACATGTCAGTGTATTTGTGAACGCCAGTCCTTACATTGGGAAATGCTGGTCTGAAAGCAAGGTGCGCACTCATGATTCTTTTGGCAAATTCTGGAAGGATTTTGGTGTTTGTTTTGGGGGTGTCATTTCTTGTACAGCCATGAAGATTACTTTTGGAGGTAAAATTCTTATGCTTTCCTTTTCTCTAGACTCCTCTTTTCTCATTTGTAAAATGGGCGTACTGATACCGCCCACCGCAGAAGGTTGTTAAGAGGGTTAGCCATTACGAGTCAGGGCTTAAACTGTTCTTATCTTCTATCCAGTAATTTGCTAGGAGCATTCTGAGTCATGTGAATTTTCCCAGAGTTGTGTATCAAAACCCTTCCCATCACACCCCAACCAAACTTGCTCTTCTTGTAGAATTTTCTAGCTTATCACACGAGATGTTTCCATTAATAACATAGCAAGTTCTTCACCCCACTATGCTCCCACCTGGCACAAGGCTTTCACATAGCTTTCCTCATCTTAGAACATCCTTCCCCCTGCTGCTGGGACTCCTCTGTGAAGACCACAGCTCCAGCTTTCTTCTGCTGACATGGACTTTGTGACCTCCCCAAGGAGGTCAAACCCTATGTGCCACCTGCCTTGCATTTAGCACAAGGGCCATTTTATATTAACTGTGGGATTGTTTGGTTAATATCTGCTCCTCTCACCACAATATAAGCTCCCGAGAATCAAGGCAGTATCAATTCTCTTTCATCATAATACACATTTGTTAAATGAATAAATTAGAAGGCTATATAGTTTGTGTATAGTTTATTTAAATTGGTTCATGCATTTCTTATTATTTAATTACAAAAGTAATATGCAGTGTCTGCAGTAAGTCCTGATAATACATGAAGAAATGAAACTGTTCCTGTATCCCCATTCTCATCTCTCAGGGGTATCCACTATTTGTACACTATCAATACAAGCTTGTATTAGGCTGTTGCAGACATTTCTCTCCTGTGAATTTAACAATCATGCGCGTGTGCACATACGCGTAGCTGCTATAGAAAAATGGAATCTTATACTAAATATTTTTGTTTTATTTAACACGATAGTGGTCCTGTATTTCCAGATCTGTAGATAAATTATTATTAAATATTTTAGAAATAAACAAAATGAGCACTTGCGAGCTTCCCACACAGCATGACAGAGATTTTCAATACCCGGATCACATTTCTGCTCACACCTGAGGTGATCGCCGCCTGGAATTTGGTGCTTCTCATTCTCATGCAATTAAAAAAATTTTTTTAAATATCTTTATTTTTATTTATTTATTAGAGAGAGAGAAACAGAGAGAGAGGGAGACAGATAAGAGAGAATGAGCTCACCAGGGCCTCCAGACACTGCAAACAAACTCCAGATGCATGCGTCACCTTGTACATATGGCTTACGTGGATCCTGGGGAATTGAACCTAGGTCCTTTGGCTTTGCAGGCAAGCATCTTAACTGCTGAGCCATTTTCCCAGCCCTTACATTTAAAAAAATTCTTTTGAATGTACATGTGTGTGTATGCATGTGGATGCATGTGTATAGGCTTGTAGAGGACAGAGGCTGACGTTAGGTGATTTCCTCAATAATCTTCACCTTATTTTGGAATCGAGCCTCTCATTGAGCTGGGAGCTCAACAGTTTGGCTAGACAAGCCAACCTGCAGGCCTTGGGCATTCTCCTGTTTCCACCACCCCAGTGCTGGGGCTATATGTGTATGCCAGCATGCCTGGATTTTACTACGATGTGGGCTCTGGACTCAGGTCCTCGTGCTTGCATGTTAAGTGTTTTACTGACAGAGCCATCTCCCCAGCTTTTTTTTTTTTTTTTTTTTTTTTTTTTTTTCTTTTTTTGCATTCTAGTCAAGCACTCTACCACTGAACTACATTCCCAGCCTTCTTAAGTCTTTAACTACTGAGGTTTATATTTATATCCATTAAAAAGTGTTGGCATATTTTCCAAATCTTATACCAATAGTAGAATTCTTTATTTTGGGGGGCTTGCTATTTTCTCTCAATCTTTCTGTGAGAGTCATTTTAAAAAATGAAATGGAGTGCGGGAAGAATGTAACAGCCAAAGGAAGGGGAGGAATGCTAACAATGCTGTCTTCCAGACACAAAGTGGCCTTGATATTCATGACCTCACAGTGGCTGATGCTACACACAAGACCTGCATAATAGGAGGAAAAACCTGATGACATCAAAATAGAAGCAAGATTATTAGAAAGAAGAAGGGATTCAATGAAGGAGGGATTTGGGAAGGTGGAAAGGGAAGTCTGTGGGAGAGGACTGTAATAATGGCATATAATTTATATTTAAGGAAGTTGTCAATAAAAATTTTTAAAAATGGGGCTGGAGAGATGGCTTAGCAGTTAAGGCACTTGCCTGCAAAGCCAAAGGACCTCGGTTCAATTCCCCAGGACCCACGAAAGCCATATGCACAAGGTGGTGCATGTACCTGGAGTTTGTCTGCAGTGGCTGGAGATCCTGGTGCGCCCATTCTCTCTCTTTCTCTCTCCCTGCCTATTTCTCTCTCTCAAATAAATAAATAAAATTTAAACATTATTAAATAAAAAATGATATGAGTGGCTCAAATCCATTCATTTCCCTTGACATAGACTCTTCCGTGAGACCTTGTAAAAAGTTATACACCATTCTTTTATTGGTGTTTTCTAGCCTGTCCTGCCTTTACCTCTTCTTTCCTGGCTATTTCTACCAACAAAGCTATAAACAGCGTTGACCTTGACTTATGCACATGTGGGAAGATTTCCCCAGAGCTTCTTGGGACATCAGGTACTGGAGTTTATGCACATCTTTGACCTTACTTTAGATACCCCGAAAGCTAGTTTACCGAACATTGTTTTTGTTGATTTTTTTTCATAGCTGCATAGTGGCCCATGAAAGTTCTGTAACCTAACTTATTTCACAGTATTCTATGACAACAATATGCACAATTTATTTGCCTATTCCCTACATTAATTCCAGACTTTGTTTGGGGGCAAAAGCAGTATGAAATGTAATCCTCCCGCGCTGAGATATCCCCAGAAGAGCATATGAAAGCTCCAAGGGGTCGGGGATATTTGAGCTCCTGGTTCCTCTCTAGAGTCTCATCAATTAATGCTACGGCTGCGTTTCTCTTCAGTGGATCATGAAATCCACCCAAGGGATTAGAATCCTAGGGTGGGGCTCGAGGGATGGCTGAGTGGTTAAGGTGCTTGCCTGCAAAGCCAAAGTCTCACTTCGATTCCTCAGGACCCGGGTAAGCCAGATGCACAAGGTGGCACACACATCTGGAGTTCATTTGCAGTGGCTGGAGGCCCTGGCGTGCCCATTATCTCCCCCCTTCTCTCTCTCTGACTTGCTCTCTCAAATAAATACATTTTTTAAAAAAATTAAAAAAAAAATCTCAGGGTGTCTCTGATGTGCACAGACGCAGGTGTTAAGAGTTCAGGCCTCTAGCCCTGGGTTGGTTCTGAGGGAGCTGGACAGAGCTGGCCAGAACACAGGAAGTGAAGTCGCAACCACGGAGCCCAACAAAGAGCCAGGAGGGAACCCGCCCTCTTTGTTTGCACCTGTGGAAACCAGGCCATCAGCTCACTCCCTTCTCCCCGCTGGGCAGTGTCCCGGAAAGGGGGAAACAGATGGCGTTTAATAGGAACCTGATAGCATTGTTTGGGGCTAAGCAGGAGGTGTTCCCTGGGGAACTGGGAAAGAAGAGAAGGTGCCTACAGCGGCTATTTCCTCCCTTCCCATCTCTGCTCTAGACCAGCCCAGAAAGGGTGAGACCAGCACAGGCCTCCATATTATAGTGTCTGCTTCTGGTCATACCAGGAGCTGTGATCCAGATTCAAGGGTGTGTGTGTGTGTTAGAGATGCACACCTTAACAAAGAGGTCCCTGGAGCACGATGGGTTAGGACTCCAGGAATATTCCCTAGCATCTGTTCCCTGAGTTCCTACGACCTTTACTTGAATAGCTGCTGTGTACTATTCCCCTGAGGAGGGGGCAGGGGAGAGGAGGCAACATCTAAACCCAGAAATCCAGGCTCTGCCAACAACCAGATTGTCAGAAAGCCTCCCCGTGTTTTGCATCTTCCAGGAGAGTCCCTCATCCATGTAGAGCCATGTGGTGCCCAGTCTGCAGATACAGGGTTCTAAGATTCTGGCAGCAGTGGAAATAGGTGTGACTTGGTCCCTTCGCAGCAGCTTGCCTCCCGCTCCTGCCTCAGGTTCTGCTGTGCTTCCCGGGCTGGGTGGCAAGAGAAAAGCAAATTGAGCATTGTGTTCTTTTGGGAACCAGGAAAATAGAGGTCTGCGGGGCTCTGAGGTCTCCTGGGCTATAGCTGCTTCTTTTGATTTTGCCTAATTGAGAAAGTAGAGTGAATCACACCTGTGACAATGTGACAGCGTCCATCCTGGAATCCTATGTCTGAAGACACAAGCACACAGGTTGACATAGCCCCTTCTCTCCTCTTCCTTAGGTGCCATGTAATGTCACGTACATGGGGTTCTCTGCTGGGTCACCTTCCCGATCCTGTCCCCATCATGCACGCTCTCTCTGGGTAATCACATCCATCCTCACAGCTAAGGACCAGCTTTTCCTCAGTCCATGTTCTCCGGTCTGCAGCCTCCACGGAGCTGTGTGAAATGGCTTCTGGACACCTGTACTGTGGGTCCCACCCTCCTCATCGTCACTCCCCACTGCCCCTTTTCTGCAGTAGTCTTTCTCTGGGCCTGGCAGCCTCAGCCAGACACCTTCGAGCCTCACCTTGGGAGGTCACCTGGTTGAGACACATCCCACCAGCGAACAAGCCTGTCCACTGGCTTTTCATAGGCCACGAAGTCCATATTTCCTCAGAGCACTACTTCCTTGTCTTTTGGGCAGAATAGCTGCTGTGTACTATTCCCTGAGGAGAGGCAGGAGGCATGATTTTAGACACCTATAATCCCAGCACTCAGGAGGCAGAGCAAAGGAGAATGTGAGCCTGAGGCCATCCTGGGCTGTATAGGGAGATCCTGTCTCAATGTTCTAGACTGAAAACAGGACAACTCTTCTCCAAAAGGCAGGCTGGACCCTTCCTGACCCATCTCCTGGCTTCCTTCCAGCACTTCCCATCCCCCAGCCGCGCTGAACTCCCTGCAGTTTCTCCAGTGTTCTGAGACTCCTCTCTCCTCTGCTTTCTTTCCCCTCAGTCCCATGCCTGCCTCCTCCCCATTCACTTGTGAAGGCTCAAGTAACATCTCTCCTCCTTCAGGCCTCCCAGTGACACAGATGTGGGGGCTCAAGGAGAGATCACACAGGAGATGCCAGGCCTTATCCAATTTTATCAAATAATTGAACAAAATGAAGCTGGGCGTGATGACGCATGCCTTTAATCCCAGCACTGTGGAGGCAGAGGTAGGAGGATCGCTGTGGGTTCGAGGCCACCCTGAGACTACACAGTGAATTCCAGGTCAGCCTGGACCACAGTGAGACCCTACCTCAAAAAACCAAAAAATAAAAAATTTAAATTTAAAAAAAAAAATGAAAAGAAAAAATGGATCTTGAGAGTGGTAAATCAGGAATTATAAGGTTTATTTTAGGGAGAATGAGAATCCAGAGAAAAGGCTAATAAAGACTCAAGCCAGAGGGCAATTCTCCTCAGTACCCTACAGGAAAGGAAGAGAGTGAGAAAGGAGAGATAGAGGAATCTCCAGGGACGAAGCCAACGTAGAGGACACGCACGCACACACGCAAGGTGGAACATGAGAGTGCAAGCCCTTCACCTTCACACTCACGTAGGGGTCAGGAAAGACCAAGAAATAGGATAGCGGAAGACTCAGGGCCTAAAGAAAGACCGCACATTGTAGCAAAATGAGAAAGCACCCTAAACCGAAGAGCCCCAAAAGGAAGAAATCACCCCCTTGGCAGCCAAGCTGGCACGGGGAAAGATCTTACCAGAGCGGGCACCAGAGACCAGGAGATTTGGGCGTCAAGAGAAAAGGGATCAAGAGAGAGTGACACATGTGCCAGGCCCGCTTAGATGGGCAAGACATCCAGTTAGGGTGAGCTTTGCCACCAGACTCAGATGTGCAAGGGAGAGACCTGATTGGTTTGTGGGCTCAAGGGGCTGACTCAAGAGGGGCCATTCCACCCAGGCGTGTGAGCTGAGAAAAGGAACCGGAAGCTGGTGCCAAGGAGTGCTGCTTGTAGCCATCTTGAATGAAACTGGATCCAAGGTGCCAAGGTGGGTTCTAGTCCTACCAGGACAGGCAAGGTGGCGCTCATGTTCTCTTTGGGCCTTTGTCCCTGGCTGACCGCCTGTAAAAAGGCGATCTTTCTCCTGTTCCTCCTTCCCCTAGTACACCGTCCAAGGGGTGTCCATGGTACTCTACAGTGCCCTTCATCACGACACTAGGCACTTCTTCAAAGGGGAACCTGGTGACTTCTTATCACTGCTTATCACCAAGAACTGTCCAGAAATGGATGACTGACAGGAACCTGGGCATGGGTTCCAAGTTCAGCATAAACAAGACAGTAAGCCCAATGTTAGCTGCCCAGGTGTCCCTAAGCTGTTTTATGCCTTCTGCAGAGACATTGTAAAACAAACAAATGACGCCATTGTGGACTCTGCTGAGAAGCTACATTTGTTAAGTGGAAGAGGATGGCCGTGGGCAGAGGGAGTGACTGGGAGGGGCCTGGAGGAAAAACTGCATAGATGGCCAGTTCAGGCCCCACCTGATGCAATTTCTTGGCATTTTGGCTGCCAACAGATTAATAAGATCTTTTAAATCCCATCAGGAATAATAACCTCTGTAAAAAAAAAAATAGAGTATTGAGCTGGAGAGATGGCTTAGCGGTTAAACGCTTGCCTATGGAGCCTAAGGACCCCGGTTCGAGGCTCGATTCTCCAGGACCCATGTAAGCCAGATGCACAAGGGGGCGCACGCATCTGGAGTTCGTTTGCAGTGGCTGGAGGCCCTGGCGCACCCATTCTCTCTCTCTCTACCTGCCTATTTCTGTATCTCTCTCTCTCTCAAATAAATAAATAAAAAATAAAATATTTTTAAAAAATAGAGTATCTTTTCAGCATTGGATGGAAGTAAAACCTTTTCCAATATAAGAGCTTAAACGCTTACATTGGTCAAAATGTTGTGAGCTAATGAATTAATATTTTTGACTCAGAGGTATATTTTTCCTCTTCAAAGCTTCAATTATTTCTGTTATTTCAAAGGCTCTTTAAAAAACCATGGTTAGTCTAAACTGACTTGGTATAATAAGCTCTGTAAGTGGAAGGTTGGGGTGAGGAAGGAAGGAGAACATTACTGCTTTCAGTATTTAAAATATTAGCATGTGACATGAAATAAAATTTCTTTTTCTTTTCTTCTTTCTTTCTTTCTTTCTTTCTTTTTTTTGGTTTTTTGAGGTAGGGTCTCACTCTAGCCCCAAGCTGACCTGGAATTCATTATGTACTCTCAGGCTGGCCTCAAACTCATGGCAATCTTCCTACCTTGGTCTCCAGAGTACTGGGATTAAAGGCATGTGCCATCATGCCTGGTGAAATATATTTTTTAAAACAATGTTTTTAATTTATTATTTATTTACAAGGAAAGAGAGAGGAATGAATACGTGAGAATATGAACACACCAAGGCCTCTTACCACTACAAATGAACTCCAGATGCATGCGCCGCTTTATGCATCTGGCTTTACATGGTCACTGGGGAATGAACCTAGGCTATCAGGCTTTGCAATCAAGTGCCTTTAACTGCTGAAAAACAAAACAAAACAGTTATTTATTGATTTTATTTTTTGTTTTTTCAAGGTAGGGTCTCACTCTGGTCCAGGCTGACCTGGAATTCATGATGTAGTCTCAGGGTGGCCTCAAACTCTTGGTGATCCTCCTACCTCTGCCTCCCAAGTGTTGGGATTAAAGGCATTCACCACCACACCCAGCTAGTTTATTTTTTTAAAGCTTGAGAGCTGTAATGCCTTAACACTTAAAAATGCTCTAATGATTTCTTAGAAAGTTAGAGTCAACTGAATTTGATTACTGAGTTGCATATAGTAATTAAAAATCAATCTGTTTGTCATAAACTGTATATGTTTTTCTAATGAAGAAAGCACAGGAATTATAAACCAAATAATTAAAATTGTAGATATATTTAGAAAGTAAATCTGCTTGGAAATGGTTCTTTTATGGGTAGATTTTTTTTTTTACTATAAATTTGGTTATTTTTGAAATATTTTATTTTAATTAATTAATTTATTTATTTGACAGAGAAAGAGGGAGAGAGAGAGAGATTGAGAATGGGCACGCCAGGGCTTCCAGCCACTGCAAAGGAACTCCAGGCCCATGTGCCCCCTTGTGCATCTGGTTAATGTTGGTCCTGGGGAATCGAACCTGGGTCCTTTGGCTTTGCAAGCAAACGCCTTACCCACTAAGCCATCCCTCCAGCCCAAATTTGGTTATTATACAGTTACCAGCCACTCAGGTCTATATGCCACTGCCTCAGTTTCCCTAATTCCAAAAAGAATTAAGAAACAGAATTTTCCTCTTTACAGTTTGGCAACAAGAGGGAAAGAAAGGACTGCAGCCCCCCTCCCCCCCCGCCGCCCCAGTGCCTGTGGTATTCTTAAAATTTGTAGAAAACTGAGAAACAAAGGCCAAAAGATGAGTAGATTTTAGCATTGAATCAGTTTAACTGGTCCTTTCCTGAAGGAAAGTCTCCTCAGGGTGCCTCCACTGTCTCCACTCTCAGCAGAGAGGGCTCCAGAGGGGCTGTCTCCTCTGTCCTGCCAGGGCTCCAGCCTACTCTCTCAGTATGGGATCATGCCTGTACGATTACTAAAGAAATCCATATACTTCAAGCTTAAAGTTAGAATGCTCATCTGGTAAGAGATTTTTAAATTTATAACAAGCTAAGCACTACTATGATCAGTTGTAGCACCAATAATAACTTTTAAGCTTTAGAAAAATATGCATGGCCGGGCGTGGTGGTGCACGCCTTTAATCCCAGCACTCGGGAGGCAGAGGTAGGAGGATCGCTGAGAGTTTGAGGCCATCCTGAGACTACATAGTTAATTCCAGGTCAGCCTGGACTAGAGTGAGACCCTACCTCGAAAAACAAAAAAAAGAAAAAGAAAAAGAAAAGAAAAATATGCATGTCCACAGCATTTTAGAAATATACTTTAAAAATTATTTTATTTTGTGACAGTATTTTGCTATGTGCTCAGGCTGGCCTCAAACTCATAGCAGCCTATTGTCTCAGCCTCTTTAATGCTGGGATTATAGGCATGCACCACAATGCCTAGCTAGCAAATATTCTCGAAATAATATTTAGAACACACAGGGGGCTTATGGTAATGCTCGTTCCCCTTCTCTCTGAAGATCACTCAAGATTCAACACACAGGCACTGACGAATGCTTCAGGTGGAAGCGGCTGTGGCGTCTGTTCCTCACCCTCAGCAAGAACATGGAGGCTGGACTTCTCAGCCCCAGAGGGGCACAGTGCAGCATATAGGCTCCTGGGTTCAAATCTTCTAGAAGTCCTTTAGCTTTTCTATGGCCCAGGTTCATCGGCAATGATCCTCATAGCTTTATGGGATGATTCAATCAATTCATGTAAACTTTTAGGACAGTTTATGATTGTGCATAGTAGACCCTTCACGGGTACAAGGAACGTTCACTCTGTACAGAATTTGCATGGACCAAAGGCAAGTTTATTTCTCAACATCTTTTTAACCTTGAGACTCAGTCGTGTCAACGATTTTCAATGAAGTCAACACGATTTAGAAAAAATACCTTCTCTTCGTGTCCTAGCATAGAATGCACAAAAACAAAACCGACAGAAGGGGGAGGGTGGCTGGCAAGGAGACAAGTTTTGGGAGTTGTTTTTTTTTTTTTTTTTTTTAAAGGAAGTCATTGTATTCAGGTGGCTTGGCTGGTCACAAGTAGGAAATCAGAGCCCATTGTGGTCCACCAAATGGGTGTCTTTTCAACGTAACAGATTGCTATCAGCCAAACAGAGCCCCCTCCTATTCCTTTCTGGCTGTTCATTTCCTCTGCTGAGTGATTGTAAAGAACCACCCAGTGGGGTGGTTCTCAGGATTATAGGTTTTTAGGTCAGACAGAAACCCAGGGCAGTGCCTCAAAAAGCCAAGCCCGCAGCTAACGCCTGCAGGGGTGAGTGGTGAGTACATGGGGCAGCGGAGGCCACACCCGAGTGACATTCCCTGCTTGGAGCATGGGCAGGGAGCTTGTGATCCAAACAAGACCTCCGTTCTGAAGTAACTGAAGCTTTGCAGTTAGCTGAAGGCTCAGGGTGACTCCCCAAGGTGGCCTTGCCCCAGCCTTGGGTTCATTTCAGAAGCCTGAAGTGGGCAGTGGGTGCAGTCGGCTGACTTTCCTTGTCATCGCCACTCGGTCCCGCCATGGATGGTGAGATGCAGGAGCCTCTGGCTATGACGGTGCATCTGCTCGCTGACTCTGGCCATGGCTCGCTTCTGCAGCAGGCTCTGGACCAGCTCCTGGATGACATCTGCCCAGAGGTGCGCATCTTCCTGGTGTCCGAGAGGGTCAGAACTAGGAGCTACTGTGAAAAGTACCAACCCAGAAGAGCAAAGTTCCCAGGGATGTCTGTTTTGCTCTTTCTCCACGAACGTCTTGGCGCAGAGCGGCTGGTCCGCATTCTGGATGCCTTACAGCATCCACCCTGGCAGGGTTTCCCCACCCAGCAGGCACAGGGGAGGCTGTGTCCCTACCTCCCTGCCCATCAGGAGTTCTACAGCCTGCACAACCAGATGCCCGTGTGGGGCGTGAGGCAGGTGCGCTGTGGTGCTGAGATCCTCAGGGTGACTCTGTACTGCACCTTTGACAACTACGAAGATGCCATCAGACTCTACGAGATGATCCTACAGAGAGATGCCACCCTGCAGAAGACCAACGTCTGCGTTTTCATGCTCTATGCCACCGAGGGCTTCAGCTTGCAGCTCTCCTTGAAGCAGCTGCCCCTGGGCATGTCTGTGGACCCCAGAGAGTCCTCCGTGCTGCAGTTCAAGGTCCAGGAGATTGGCCAGCTGGTGCCTCTTCTGCCCAACCCCTGCGTTCCCATTAGCAGCTCCAGGTGGCAGACCCAGGACTACGACGGCAACGTGATTCTGCTGCAGGTGCGTCCTCTTTGCTTACCTTTGTGTCTTGTACCACGTGGGAACAGTGTGATTCTTGCATCCAGAGGGACCTTAGACGTCTGTCTGTGTTTTTCATGTTAAGTGCTTCACAAGCTGCACTCCAGGGCCATTAGACTCTCTGGAGAGACTCAGAGCCTTTAAACAAACAAACAAACAAACAAACAAACAAACCAACAACTTATGCGGAAGTGCAGTTGGTAAAGCCCTTGCCGTGCATGCTGGAGGACTTGAGTTGGGGTCCTCAGCACCCACACAAAAGCCAGGTGTAGTGGCGGGCCCAGCATTGGAGGCAGAGATGTGGGATCCCTGGGGCTTGCTGACCAGCTGGCCTAGTCAAATAGGTGAGCTCCAGGTGCAGGGAGGGACACTGTCGTTTTAAAGGTGTAGTGTGATAGAGGAAGGGCACCTCTGGTCTTCACCTACAAGTGTGTACACATGCATGCACACCTATGTACCCATGCACATATGAACACACATACATGCATGCCTGCACATTGAATCATTGAATGATTCTAATATGCCATGAGGTTGATATACACATCTACTACAATCTCCTTGTGGGACAGGGAGTGTCAGACTGGGAGTGAACTTGGACTTGACAAGCACTGCAGTCAGACTGTGCTCCCACCTCACCATGCCTGTCTCCTGTGTACACTCGCTTGGCCCACTCACGATTCAGGATAATTATGATCTTCTTCCACTTGACTTAAAGAATTTCAAGCTGTAATGATATCTGGGGATGTTAAGTTTGCAGTATGATTAACTTGATTATTTATTCATTTGACAGAAAGAAAGAGGCAGAGAGAGAGAGAATGAGAGAGAGAGACAGAGAGAGAGAACGGGTGCACTAGGGCCTCTAGCTGCTGTAAATGAACTCCAGACGCATGCGCCACCTTGTGCATCTGGCTTACATGGGTCCCCGGGAATTGAATTTGGGTCCTTTGGCTTTGCAGGCAAGCGCCTTAACTGATAAGCCATCCCTCCAGCTCTAACTTGATTTTTTAAAAGTTAAATTTATTTTGTGCATGCTCGTGTGTACACGTGTGTATGCTTTCATGTATCTGTGATGTGGGTCACACATGCCACAGTGCACGTGTGGAGGTCAGCGGACAGCTTTGGCGTCCATCCTGGCTGCACCACTTCATTTGAGGCAGGGTTTCTCTGGATCTCGCTCTGCTGTGTTTTTGCTGCACTCCCCGAGAGCTACTGGGAAATTCCCCTGTCTCTATCACCCATCTTGCAGTTGGCTACTGGGACTATAGACACCCACCACAGCTTCTGGCTGTTTATGTGGGGTGTGAGGATCTGACTTGGGTACTCAGACTCGAGTAGCTAGCGCTTTAACCATGCAGCTATCTCTCCAGCCAAACTGAATTTGGAAACATCTGTCACTGTCAAGTTTAACCACAAATCAAGTTCAACGGCCAGAACCCCTTCTAAAAATGATTTAAAATTAGAGATACCTTTCTTGGCCATCATTCTGTTACCAAACAGTGTATATTTCATCATGATGATTTGCCACACGTTGTCCCTTATGTGCGTGATGTGGCAGCTAAGCTTTGCCACTTGGTAGTTGTGTGGCTTTAGCTCAGGAAAGGTGACACTGGCATCTTCTGTTAGTAAAGGCAGTCACCTAGATGAAATGATGTAGCATTGACTTATTTATTTATTTATTTATTTTTTTTTGGTTTTTTCATTTTTCAGTTTTTCAAGGTAGAGTCTCACTCTAGCTTAGGCTGAATTCGCTATGTAATCTCAGGGTGGCCTCGAACTCATGGCGATCCTCCTACCTTTGCCTCCCGAATGCTGGGATTAAAGGCGTGCACCACAACGGCAGGCGATATAGCACTTACTAAAGCACACCGTTAACATGGTGCCCAGAACTCAATTTAACTTTTAGTGTTTATTTTGTTCCCTAACCTAAGGCTTTTAGGTTGGTAATTTTTCATTTAATTCTTTTTGCTGTTGTTGTTGTTGTTTTGAGGTAGGGTCTCACTTTAGCCCAGGCTGACCTGGAATTCATTAATTCTCTACGTAGTCTCAGGGTGGCCTTGAACTCATGGCAATCCTCCTACCGCTGCCTCTCAAGTGCTAGGATTAAAACTATGTGCCACCACATCCGCCTTTCATTTAATTCTTTTTTTTTTTTTTTTTAAGTTTTTTGAGGTAGGGTCTCACTCTGGCCAAGGCTGACCTGGAATTCACTATGTAGTCTCAGGGTGGCCTCAAACTGATAGCAATCCTCCTACTTTTGCCTCCTAAGTGCTGGGATTAAAGGTGTGCGCCACCACGCCTGGTTTTTTCATTTAATTCTTATAGCAATTTATGAAGTTATTATTTTTTAACATTTTGCAAATGACCATAATTGAGGTACAGAAGGGTTCAGTTGCTTCCCCAAGGTATAGCTAGCTAGTGACTACCAGGCCTCAGTATCTGTGGTGGCAGCCAGGGGTCCCCAGGGGTGTATGTGCGTGTGTAAATGTGGGGGAAGAGGGGTGGGTGACACATCATTCACAGCAAAATATCCCATGGTGCCCCCATTAGGAAGGGCCTGAGCCCCTTTAAGGCCTATTTGATGAAGCAATAGACAGCAATGTGAGATGTCTTTCCTCCTATTTAATTTTATTTCTTTCCTTTGCCTTAGTTAATCAAACATGAATCATATTGATTCTAAATGCCACGATTTTCAAAGTCTTTCTTTACCTTCTTATTTGATAAAGGTGGATAGGCACACTTCCTTTTAGGGACTTATTATACAACGCCCTAATTTTGAAGGCATCTGGTATTTCTTTCAGTGCTAGTTAACCTACAGAGATTCTAATCAACATCACCAGTGAGCAGAAATGTGTGTGTGTGTGTGTGTGTAGCAGGAAACATTCACTCCTGCTTTAAAGGCTAAGCCTTTTGTTCACTTTCTTGGGAGATACAGAAATATAATTAGTTACTTTGGAAAGTTGGATTTTTTTATATAAACCCTATAAGCAATATAAAAATAGCTCCGTTTATCTCAGGATTTTCCAGGAATCTGGCCACCTCTCAGGTGGGGCTCGAGCATTTGTCTTCCTTCTGATGGGCCATCTGGGGCTTTTTTCTGATCTCCTAGAATATTCTACAAACTTTATATACCTCTTCCCCCACTCCAAAACATTGAATTTTGTCCCTGCTCCTTAATTTCTCGGTAACCATGACTCTGAGCTTTTGCAAATGAAATGAGGGATTGTTTTCTGGGAAATTCTGCTTGGGTTTCTTGTCATAACAGTGTTTGAGGAAAGTACAAAAGGCTTGGCTATGCTACACTATAGAAGTTAGCATGCTGTAGCACCATGTTGCTTTTATTTATTTATTTATTTTGTTTCTTTCAGAGAGACAGAAAGAGAGGGCATGAAGGGAGAGGGAGAGAGGGAAAGGAAGAAGGAGAGAGAGTGTGGGTGTGCCAGTACCACCAGATGCATGTACCACTTTGTACATCTGGCTTTATGTGCATTCTGGGAAATCAATCTGGGGGGTGTCAATCTTTACAAGTGAATGTATTTAACCACTGAGCAATTTCTACAGCCCCTGTTTTGCTTTATTTATTTTTTATTTTTTAGGTAAGATCTTTTTCTAGCCTAGACTGACCTGGAATTCACTATGTAACCTCAGGAAGGCCTGGAGCTCACAGGGATACTCCTACCTCTATTTCCTGAGTGTTGGGATGAAAAATGTGTGCCACCACGCCTGGCTCTCTTTTGCTTTAAAAAAATTTTTTTTATTTTTTTTATTTTTCTCACTCTAGCTCAGGCTGACCTGGAATTCACTATGTAGTCTCAGGGTGGTCTTGAACTCTCGCCAATCCTCCTACCTCGGCCTCCTGAGTGCTGGGATTAAAGGCATGTGCCACCACTCTCAGCTTGGAATGACTTTTTTAAAAAATATTTTATTATTTATTTACCTGAGATACAGAGAAAGAGAAAGAGGCAGAGAGAGAGAGATGTAGAGAAAGAGAGAGAGAGAGGCAGAGAGAGAGAGAGAGAGAGAGATAATGGATGCACCAAGAACTCTAGCCACTGCAAACAAACTCCAGACACATGCACCTCCATGTGTATCTGGCATACGTGGGTCCTGGGGAATCGAACCTGGGTCCTTAGGCTTCGCAGGCAAGTGCCTTAACCACTAAGCCACCTTTCCAGCCCTGGAATGACTTTTTAAAGACAGATGGACTAGCCCAAATTTTCTTGGCATGGGGCTTGGAGCCACAAGGATGGGTGATAGTTGTGTTGGCTTTTGTAAGTAAGTAGTGTAGGTCTTAAATAGTACATCTGGGACCACACTCTTACCTCGGACAATCTATCTTGGATAGGTCATCAACCCACCATGGCCCACCACGTTTTAGGACAGGGCTACATTTGGTCCGACTTGGATCTGGTTTTCTTCTCTGAAATAATAGTTGCATCCAGGAGAATGGGGCTGTGTGGATTAGATTGGAGGTAAAGGCTGTGTTGTCTACATTCTGTATGGAGTTGGATTGACCCATGGGACTGTTGAGGAAGGGTGAGGGTCCTCAGGGAAGATCAGAGTGGAGGAGACAAAGATTGAGTGGGTCCAAATGACTGATGTCCACCCAAAATGAGAAAAAGATATCTACTTGAGAAGAAGCAGAGCACCAAATTAATGGTACCAATTGGGCCAGGATGCAGCCATGCTGTGAATGCCACCCAATCCATACTGCCCTATCCAATTTGTGTCATGAAATTCAGATGAAGGAATATGCATGAGGTTGCTTTAAGTAGAAACTGCTGTAGACCATGCAGAAGCGGCACATTTGTCACCTGCGTGTGCCAGAAGGCTGTTAGCTATCCTGTTAAATGTACACAGGGTCTCTCATCATTGTAGACTAAGTGACAAGGTGTCTGTCCAGTAGACGCTCAATATCTAAATGAATAAGCAAGCAAGCATATGCAGATCCATCTTCCAAATGTTTATTGAGCACCTCGCCTGGGCCAGCCCCTGCTGTCTCAGCATAAATAGAGTGGGGGTTCTTCTTCCTTCTCACCCATCTTGTAGTCTCTCTGTTTCCTTGCTCTGCCTGCCCACTGGTGGCAGGGATGATGTCTGTGTTCCAAGGAAAGTCGGATGTTCCCTCTTTGTTTAAGCCTCTTGCGTCTGAAATCCAGCCCACAATCAGATCAGCCCTCACTCAACATACTGGGATCTACTGCTGGTTCTTAGCTTTCCATGGCTGGCTACCGCTGTCCAAAGTACTTTCTCTGCACTTTTTATAGATGTTCCCCCAGCATCTCTGCAGGCACAGTCCCCTTCCCTGGTTGCTGGGCTGCTGTCATTCATCTCTTGGTACTTGTTTGGTCAATCTGACCATACATTTTATGCAGGCTTCAGGCAGACTCAGAATTTCAGACCACTGTGTTAGAACTGATTTTCTTATTTTGTTTGATGGTCAGTGGGGAAGTTTATCAATTAAAAAGATAAAGTCTCTCTAAAAGCTGCTTGCAGAGTTCCAGCAAAGTCTACCTATCATGGCCATTGGGGCACAACTGGGAGGTAGTGGAACCTTTTAGAGTTGGGGCTAGTGGGAGGACCTTCAGTCATTGGGGACATGTCTTTGAAAGAGATAGAAAGAACCTCTTTCCTTTAGCTTCTTCCACCATATGGTTTGTTCCAACATGTACCCCTTTCCACTGCATCACAGATCCACAAGCAAGGCAGCAAGCATGGGCTGGACCTCCAAAACTGTGAGCCAGACAAACTTTTCTCTTCATGATTATCCCGGCTATTTGTCACAGTGACAGAGAGCTGACTAACATACCATATTGACTCTGGTGAAGTGTTCGGTGTGGAATCACACTGTCCTTCCAACTTAATGAGAGGTGGGTTCTCCCTTCAGTAGGTAGAGTGCCAGGTGAGTTGTGATAAAATGTAACTATAAAATGTCAAACACCCATCTGGAGTATAGGGAAAGGAAAGATTAAATTGACAGATGATTCTGAGGAACAGAGGAAGTATGCCTTAGCAGGTGACCAAATCAGCTATGGCAGCACTGTGTATGAGAGAAGAGGCACAGAGGCCAAATGAGTTTAGGAGAGCAATTTTTGGCCCACTGGGAATGAGTGCAGAAGGACATAAGGTAGGTTATTTGTCACCTTCTTGTTACTGGGTCTAAATATCTGACACAAATCGGTTTAAGGGGAGCAAGGGTTTATTTCAGTTTACAGTTCAAGGTTATGGCTCATTGTGGAAGGGAAGGTGGTGTGGTGGCAGGAGCTCGAGGTGGCTGGTCACGTTCTGTCCTCCCTCAGTGAGGAAGCAGAGTGGTGGGTGCTGCTGCTCAGTCAGCTCTCTGCTCCTCAGATACACACCCATGGGACAGTGCTTTCCACAGTTAAGGTGGGTCTTCCTGCTTAAGTAACCTCAAGAGCCTCTCTCACAGGCCTGCACAGAGGCCTAGCTCATTTACATTACAAGTGATTCTACATGCTGTTAAGCTGACAATCAATTACGCTATCACAATGAGATTCAAAGTCCTTTATTCAGGATTTAAGAGAAGGGGCAGGTGGGATCACAATTGTGTAATTTAGGACAGAGACACTGGATCCCTCAGATAGGATAGAGTGTAAAATGATTACTTCACAAATGGTTCAAGGGTTGGAGAAATGGTTTAGCGTTTAAGGCATTTGCCTGCAAAGACTAAGGACCCAGGTTTGATTCTCCAGTACTCACATAAGCCCAAGGGGGCACATGCATCTGGAGTTTGTTTGCAGTGGCTACATGCCCTGGAGCTCCCAGAAGCTTGCAGTATCTATTGATTGATTACTTGTTTTTAGGAAATAAGTTTGTTTAATGAACATACACACACACATGTTCCAGAAGTCACTTTGGCATAGCAAGCATGTGTTTCAACCTATCAACAGATGCTTAGCTGTGTTCATTGTTAAGGTCTTATTAACCACTTGAGATAAAAGAACATAGTTTCCTGGCTGGAGAGATGGCTTAGTGGTTAAGGCACTTGCCTGCGAAGCCCAAGGACCCATGTTCAACTCTCCAAATCCCACATAAGCCAGAAACACAAAGTGAGGCAAGTGCAAGGTCACACATGCCCACTAGGTGGCACAAGCATCTGGAGTTTGATTCAGTGGCTGAGGCCCTGGCATGTCAACTCTCTCTCTCTCTTGCTCTATCTAAAAAACTTTTTTTTTAAAAAAACATGTAATTTATTAACTTAGTTTTCATTAAACTTAGAACAAGTTTAAAAAACTTTTTTTATAATTAAAAAAAGAACATAACTTCTCCAGAAATAAGCTTTTATTCTCTTCTTGTCTAGTATTGCTTGAGGACTTCTTTTTCTCATGTCTGACTCTCCCCACTAGGAATTTATTGCTTCCTCTTTAGTTTCCTCTTGCCTTCCTGTTCTCCTTCCTTATGCCCAACACAGCCCACATAGCCAGACACACGTACCCTCCACATGTGTGCTCATTCCGTATATAGTTTATGCTCCACTGAAACACACGTGGCCAGCATGTTGACCTCAGTGGTGTGTCAATAGATTAAGTATTATTCAAAAAGACTGGTTTTAACTCTTCAGTACATCTGGCACTATTTGGATATTATCTTTGTCTGTAAGAGGTAATAGTTCTCCCATCACATGTACTGAGCATGCCCCTTAACAGTTCCATTTTACTTCTCCTATGCACCTTTTCTTGTTTTTAAGAGAGTCACAGGTGAGTGACAGATGGTCTCCCTGTTCATCATTGCTAATGTTCTCTAAACTTGGAAAAAGCTAGCTCTCAATTTGTAGCATTTTACAAATAGTTCTTAGAAAGATGGTTTCCCAGTGATCCGAATTCTTAGAAATGCATTTCAATTTGTTTTTGGCAAGAGGAGCTTTATTTCCCCTCAAGGGATTCATCTCAGTCATTCAGCGTTATGGTTCTCCTGGAAGTTCCTCCTTCCAACAGCACACAACTGCATTCCTATATTAATAATGCTGCACTCACTTCTGCCATATGGCCTAAGAACTTTAGATTCTCTCTCTCTCTCTCTTTCTTTCTCCCCCTCTCTCATTCCATCTCTCTGTCCCTCCATTCCTCCCTCCCTCCCTGCCTCAAAAAGCTGGTATCATGCTGTCTACAAAGATTTCAGAGATGTCTGGCCATAATTGACAAAGTCACTGCAAATTCTCTCCATCTGGTGCCAAGGGTTGAACTAAGGAATTTTAACACACCCAGTAAGTCCTCTAACACTAAGTTACTTTCCCAGCATTAAATTTTCTTTTTTTTTTAAATTTTATGTAGTTAAGAGTTATGTTTTACTTATTCAACAGATATTGAGTTTTTGCTTATTATTATGCAGTGGATACTGTGCTAGGTTTCAGAAACACAATAAGGAAGGTATTTACAATTGTTGCTCTTCCTGATGGCAAAGTCCAGGGGAAGGAAGAGAGGCATAAACAGTCTTGTGCCTGTCGAGCACTGAGACATGGAAGGAGCCGTGGTGAGAAGCAGCAGTGATACTAATGATGATGATCCCAACCATCAGTATTTAGCATCCCTAGGTCCTGCCTCACTTACCATCTCTCTGACAACAGTCCTGTGATGCTGCTGCTTCTGTGATGCTGTGACCTTCTTTTACAGATAAGGAAATGGAGACACAGAAATAGTAAGTGTCACAGGGCTGGGGAGATGGCTCAGTGGGCAAGAGTTCTTCCCATGTGAGCATGAGGACTTGAGTTCGATCCCTAGCACTCATGTAAAAATTCAGGCCTGGAACTCTAGTCCTGTGGGGGCTGGAGATGGAAGAACTGCTGGGGCTTGCTGATCGGGCAGTCTAATTTAACGTGGCAGCTCCTGGTTCAGTGAGAGACTGTGTCTCAATGAAACAGAGCCAGAGAATGATACAGGGGACACCTGATGTCCTACCTTGGCCACTGTTCACCATACACACAGGGCACAAGCATGCATATGCTACACACACACACACACACACACACACACACACACAAATGAAAATGAAGCAATTTATCTAAAGCCCCACAGCTGGTAAGTGTCAAAGTGAATATTGTGGTGGCACCTAGCACAAGCTTGGAGTGGTAGTTTGAATGTGATAGTTTGCAATGTATGGCCCTGTTCACTCAGTTATTTTATTACAGATTGAGCCCCTAGCCGGCAGATCCCTGCCTGTCATTTGGGTTAGATCTTGGAGTCCAGCCCTAAGGTGTATGCTTGCTGGTTACTGGTGCTTGCTGGCTCTTTGCTGTTGTGTCTCTGCTTGGATCTCTAGAAGGGAGCCAGCTTCTTACACCATTGATGGTGTTCCCCTGGAATTTGTAGGCCTGAAATAAACCCTGTCTGGTTGGATGTTGGCCTAGCAATAAGAAGCTGACTGCAACACTTGGTGATGTTGAGAGGATTATAAGAGAAAACAATGTGCAAGGTGGAAGTTGACAATAATTAGAGTTTTCTGGACAAAGGCTCTGAGAAAGGCCATCCCAGAAGAAGAAATCATGTATGAACACTGGTGTCAGGAAAGAGCAAGTTGTGCTTGAGGATGTGATAGACATTCAAGTTTAGCATTTTCTTGCAAATGGCATAATTTTGTTTTTATTTATGACTCAGTAAAACAGCACTGTCATCTGTTGGTGGGCATAGGCCGATTCAATAACTTTGCTGCTTTGAAATAGTGCTGCAGTGGACATAGATGTGTAAATGTCTTTGTGAGATACCATGCCTGAGTATGCCCGAAGGACTCTAACATAACATAGCATGGGCTTCTTTTTCTAATAATTGCTTCTGAATTGAAAATGAAATGGGAGCCTCAGAATTAAACTTAAGGATATATTTATCTAGCCTGGGTAGTTTTTTTTGTTTGTTTGTTTGTTTTGTTTTTCGAGGTAGGGTCTCTCTCTAGCCCAGGCTGACCTGGAATTCACTCAGGGTGACCTTGACTCACAGTGATTCTCCTACCTCTGCCTCCCAAGTTCCCAGCTTAGTCTGCGTAGTTTAAGGTCAACCCTGAATGGTTTTTGGTTATGAAGAAAACCATGCCAGTTTCCATTCCTAGAAGAAAAAGACCTCATTGGGTCAAATCAGAGGATAAAGTATTTTGTTCAGTGTTGTCCAAGAGGCAAAGATGACAGCTGGGCCCTTTACAGGGCTGAGGGAGCACTTCAGGAGACCTCACCCCTAAGTGGTAGGGATGCTTTTTCCCCTCCAATTTTAAAAGGATAAACAATATAGTTTTCTTTGAAGAGTGAGAATTTGGATTGATTTGGGACTAAGATGAGGGAGACTTTAATTTCTATTGATACAATTTTATTTTTATTAGGTTTTTGGTTTTTCGAGGTAGGGTCTTAGTCTAGCCCAGGCTGACCTGGAGTTCACTCTGTATTCTCAGGCTGGCCTCGAACTCATGGCGATCCTCCTACCTCTGCCTCCCGAGTGCTGGGATTAAAGGTGTGTGCCACTATGCATGGTTTAAATTATTTTTATAAGGACTAATTTTTTATACAGGTTGAGTATTCCTAATACAAAATGAAAACTGTCCCCCAATCTGAAAGTTTTGAACACCAATATGATAACACAGAATTGCACACCTAACTTATGCTATAGGTCACGGTCAAGATGCAAGTCTGGGTTGGGGAGATGGCTTAGCAGTTAAGGTGTTTGCCTGCTAAGCCTGAGGACACAGGTTCAATTCCACAGTACCCACATAAACCAGATGCACATGGTGGCACATGTGGGTTCATTTGCAGTGGCTGGAGGCCCTGGTATGCCCATTTTCTTTCTGTTGTTGTCAGGTTTACATTGCTGGTAGAAATCACCCAACCAAGAGCAGCTTGTGAGAAAAAAGAGGTTTATTTTGGCTTACAAGCCTGAAGGGGAAGTTCCATGATGGCAGGAGAAAATGATGGCATGAGCAGAGGGTGGACATCACCCTCTGGCCAACATAAGGTGGACAATAGCAACAGAAGAGTGTGCCAAACACTGGCAAGGGGGACACTGGCTGTAATACCCATAAGCCCGTCCCTAACAATTCACTGCCTCCTGGAGATGTTAATTCCAAAATCTCCATCAGCTGGGAACCTAGCATTCAGAATTCCTAAATTTATAGGGATCCCCTGAATCAAACCACCATACCCACTCTCTCTTTCTCAATGAAATAAAAATAAAAATCAATTTTTAAAAATAAAAAAAGATGCAGGTCTACTAATAATGTATTAAATTGCTCTCAGACTGTAAGTTATATATGAAATGTAAATGAATTTTGTATTTAGATTTTGGTCCCATCCTTGAGATATCTCCTTGTGTGTAGGCAAAGAGCCTGGCATATGAAAAATTCAAAATTGAAACATTTCTGGTTCTAAGTGTTGTTGTACAAAGGATTCTCAACCTGTAATAACATTTTTATTAAAAGCAGGCAGATGCAAAGGAAAGGAGGAAGGGAGGGAGGACAGCACCAGAGCCAAGGGAGACAGTAAGATGATGTGAAGCAACACACAAAGTGACCAGAGCGAGAGCCAGCAGCCAGCCGTACATGGTGAGGAGCAGACTCACATGCCCACACGAGCATCATGAGGGCGCAGCTTTTCTGGTCCACAGCAGTGGCCCCCAGCCCCCACTGTGCACGAGGGAGGTGCACAAGGGGTGGTGAAGGCGTCCGTGCCACATCCTGGCCTGATGCAGTCTGAATTTCAGGGGCGGGCTCCAGGTAAATGATCCCCAGGTGATTCCAGTGTGCAGCCATGTCAGAAAGACAAGAATGTCTCCTATGGGTTTGCCAAAGGGCACGTCTGAAGGTGCAGCAGACATCCCTTCAAAAGTGTCCCCTCTAGGGAGAATTTTTGATTGGGGCAGGAGCTGGCACAAGCTGGGCACCGTAGTTAGGTGGGCTCCGTCATGGTGTGTCATTGGTGAGGTAGGGGTGGACGTCCACGTATGTGAAGCTCTTGAGGGAACTGGGCTTGGTCCAGGAGTAGAACTTAACCATCTAGAATGGTGGCCCTTAATCTGTATTCCAAAATACCTGCAGACCTAGTGGTGTGTGTGTGTGTGTGTGTGTGTGTGTGTGTGTGTGTTAATAGCTATAAAGAGGTTGGGGGGACAGAGGGAGGCCCAGCAGGCAGAGGCTACCTCTGTGCCGTAACTTTGAAGTAGCTTCTTGTTTCTGGTATAAAATACCTGACGGAAATCAGTTTAAGAGAGGAAGGGTTTATTTCATCATACAGTTCCAATTACAGTCCATCGTGGTAGGAAAGCCATGGTGTCAGTAGCTTGTGGCAGCTGGGCACATTCAGCCTGCAGTGAGGAAGAAGAAAGATGCAGGCTGGTGCTGAGCCAGCTCTCTCCCTTCTCTGCAGCCCAGGCCCCTACCCACAGTTCAAGTGGGTCTTCCCACCTCAGTTGACCTAATCAAGACAATCCCTCACAGGTGGTTCTGGGTTCTGTCAAGGTGACAGTCAATATAAACCGTCACAGCCCTTGAGTTGCTCTAGTTAGATGTCGTCATAGTTTGGGCTTTGGGGTAAAGTATTTGGGGGGAAAATAAAGACTTGTTATTCCATGACAGTGAATGAGTGAGGATCATTGGCTCATTGCTGTAGAGTGAGGACGATTGGAGCTAAAAATAGTTTTCCAGTTTTGAATGATTGTCAAAGAAATGTGACACATGAAAGTGATTCTAGTGCTCACAAATAGAGATTTATTGGGACACAGACACACTATTTATTTATGTCTGGCTGCTTTGCACAGAGCTGAGTGTCTGGGATAAATTCTACATGGTCAGAAAGCCTCAGAGTGTCACTACAGAGCCCTGTGCAGGAAGTAGTTGACAACTTCTAACACAAGCAATA
Organism: Orientallactaga sibirica; assembly: GCA_036365145.1. Taxonomy (NCBI): domain Eukaryota; kingdom Metazoa; phylum Chordata; class Mammalia; order Rodentia; family Dipodidae; genus Orientallactaga; species Orientallactaga sibirica. Next base: position 6,204,408 of record JAEOAD010000044.1, on the reverse strand, counting down.
AACACCCTCATTTTTTCACTGTCGTCTTTATAGCTTCATAATTGCTACCTGCGGTGACTGGAATGAAATGCCCTCTGTAGGTTTATGCGTTCTGAATACTTGGTTCCTAGTTGGTGACAATTTGGGCAAGTTGTGGGGTCGGGCTTTGTGGTGAGATAGCCCATTTCCAAGCCCAGTGCTTGCCTTCCTTTCCTCTGCTGCGGAGATGTGGTGCCCGCCTGGCTGTGTGCTCTTGTCATGATAAAGCTTCTCCTTGAAACTGTAAGCCCACATAAACCCTCTGCTTGCATGAGCTGCTTCTGGTTGGGTGTTTTGTCCCAGCAACAAGGAGGTAACTGCAACATGACCATTCTATTTTTACAACAGAGAACACAGTAAAGAGCAGATATACAAACAAGTAATTTGTGTATGCATTCTGCGATTGAGACACGTTAGACCTGCCTCATCACTGTCCTGATTTCTGCCTTCTTGCTTTGGGGCATGGATATGTGCCATTATTTTACTACCCCCTTTAAGTAGACTGTATTTCAGGGCAGTGTTAGTTGGCAGAAAGTACAGGGAGTTCACATCTAATAGACCCTTGACCCAGCAGATCTACTTTCTTCATTGTTAACGTCTTCCACCAGAGTGGCGTGTTTGTTACAATAAGGAGTGATTATCACCCGGAGGCCATAGTTTACACAGGCATCACTCTTGATGTTGTCTAGTCTGTAGGTTTTGACAAATGCAGTCATGTGCATTTCACTGCAGTATCACACACAGTAGCTTCGTTGCCCTAAAGATCCTCTGTGTTCTGCCTGTTCATCCCTCCTTCCTCTCACTGTGTCAATTACAATCTTTTTTGCTGTACTCATCATTTGGCCTTCTTCAGACTGTCATGTAGTTGGAATCACAGAGTAGCCTTTCCAGCTTGGCTTTTTCCAATGAATAATATGTATTTAGGATTCTGTGTATCATTCTGTTTTTTTTTTTTTTTTTTACTTCATTTATGACTTGGCCAGGCAAGGATGAATCCTGGGTACCAATATTTTTATTTTTTGGGATGGTTTCCAAGGTAGGGTCTCATTGTACTCCACGCTGGCCTCGAACCCACAGTCATCCTCCTACCTCTGCCTCCCAAGTGCTGGGATTAGAGGCGTGTACCACCATGTCCAGCTCCCATTTTTTATTGGTAATTTTTATACATGTATATGATATCTTTTGATCACAATCCTCCTCCTGTTACCATCTCTCGGCCTCCTTTCTCATCTAATTTCCACTGAATTTCTTTTTCTTCCCAACTACTCCCTCTGTCACTTTGACTTCTCTCTCTCTTCTTGTGTGTGACCCTGGATATCAATTTCTATGGAGAGAATTATCATTTCCAAAACCCTCTTGGGAGGGTGCTGTGTCAGGGATAGTACAGGAGTACAAGGACGGAAAGTGTGCCAGTGAACTCCATTCTGGAGGCAAGGGGCAGCCACCAGAAGAAGGGCTGTAGTTTTGCTGATAGGTGCCTGTATATTTGGAACCATGCCCTCATGGGCCAGCACACCCGTGCATCCTCATAAGCAGCTCCCCTTCCTCTCTCCACACAACACCAGCCTGTACTCTACATAAGTGGAACCCCCCCAATAAGGAATATTTGTTTTTATTTTATTTTATTTCTTTATTTGAGAGAGAGAATTAGATAGATAGATAGATAGATAGATAGATAGATAGATAGATAGGCAGATAGATAATATATAGATGGAGAGAATGGGTGCCCCAGGGCCTCTAGCCACTGAAAATGAACTCCAGATGCATCCACCACCATATGCATGTGGCTTATGTGAGTATTGGGGAGTTAAACTTGGGTTCTTAGGCTTTGCAGTCAAGCTCCTTACCTGCTAAGCCATCTCTCTTTCCCAGGAATATTTGTGTTATAAGGTGCCAGATTACTTACCCACATAGAGTGCCCCCCAGTCCTTGGACTGATCTGCGAGAGGTTTCTCAGATCTGACCTAAGAAGGGCCATAATGTCGGAAGACTGCATCCTTATTCCCATGTCTATCTTGTCTATAATCACAGGTTTTGTTGGCTTTTTTTGTTTGTTTGTATGTTGAATGTTTTAATACATCGTTAAAGCATCCAGGGAGGTCAGCAAGCAACATATGCATGTCTTTTTTGTATTTAAACAACTAGCTCTACCAGATCTGTGGTGCTGTCAAGTGGCCGTTGGATTCCCAGTCTCATCCTTGTCAAAAAGTTCCTGTAGAGAGTCTGAGAATGAGAGCAAGTGGCTCGGAGCAGATGCTGATTGTAGACCTCACAGTCACACTTACTTCCATGTCACTTCACAACTGGACTGAAAGGCTTGGTAGAGAATGGATAAGGAATAGGGTTCTCCCAGCACTGAGTTAAACCATGATTTTTTTTTGTCTTATAGGTCCAGCCGAAGCCAGGACTTGGCATTAGAAATGGCGAGATTTCCTTTTTGAGTGGCAGCTTGGGAACTGCCGTGTGTAACCAGGGCTCCAGGTTCAATGGTGTCTCTCTACAGAGAACCCTCGAGCCAAGGAACCGGAGGAGCCGGAGCAGAAGGTTCAAGGCCCGTTCTCTGGAGCTTCCGGAGCCTAGTGGGACATCAGACAGCTCCTGTAGCCTTTTGTGGCAAAGGCCTGGCTGGTCCTCCCAGGCTGGCAGCTTAGCCACAGGCACCCAGTGGCACCTACCTTCTCCCCACCTCCAACCTGGGGCCAAAACGAATGCCCTCAAGGAAAACTGCTTCCGGAGGCTTGAGGCAGAGACGGATGTTGACACAGGTTTTACCGTCATCAATGCAGAACCCACACAATCTTTTCTGAGTAGGTTTTTGAGGGATTTTCATGCTAGCCAGCCAGCAGCCTGCTTACCAAGCTCATCCTTAGAGGAGACTGCCTCCCAAAACAAAAGAGTCTTTAAGGAGAGGGTTCGCCCTCTGTCACTTCCTGGCAAAAGAGAACTTTGTGTAAAGAAGATTATCTCAAAATGTTCCCATCACTTGCCAGCCCAAGTTGAAGAAAAAGAAGAATTCTTTATATAACATGAAACAGATATGCTATTCTAAAATATACCAACAAATAGAAACTTCTAGAAATGGGAGTATGATATTCGCTATTTTTCTCATTGTTGTGATAAAATGCCTGACAGAAACAACCTAAGGAAGGAGGGGTTTATTTGGGTTCACGTTTTGAGGGGAAACCGCCCATGACTGCAGGAAGGCATGGATGTGAGGCACTAGCTGTCAAGCCGCAGAGAGATGTGGGTGAAGGTGCTCTGCTTGCTTTCTTCTTTTTATTCCTTCTTGAACTCCAGGACCCAGAATGGTGATACCCACAATTCAGGGTGGGTCTTCCCTCCTTAAACCTTTCTGCACTTTATCACAGACACACCCAGAGATGGGTGTCCCCAGTGATTGTAAATCCAGTGAAATTGACAGTGGAGATATTATTCCAAATACTGAGCCAGAATCGCCCAGTTTCTTGTCCATTTGAGGAGGACCAAGTACTGTCAGTGTGCAGATCTGTATTGTTCCCACTTCAAACACTGAAGTCCATCCGCAGGGAGCTGACTGTTTGCTGTTCCACTCAGAAGGGAACACAGGCAGCAGAGGAAGAAAAGCCCAATGCCTGCGCCTGCGCTCCTCAGAGACACAACAACCCTATTGCATGTGTTGTTTCAGCACCTATCAGGATATTAGCATCCTATGCAAATGAGTCAGATGTGCCATGCAAAGCTGATTAGTGTGTAATTTGGTTTTAATTTTTACTTGGAGTTGTATAGCTTATCCCCCTGGACAGCATGAACTATTTATTCTTTAGTGCTTTTTAATTTTTATGTGACCTCTTTTGGAAACAGCCTTGTTCACCACATACCCTCTTGTGACTTTAAAATTGTTTGCATCTGAAATGAGTGAAAATGCAGAATGTTCTGGAAATTATAAATCATTATTTTTCTCCCTGTTTAATGAGCAGTAACACTGGAAACGCAGAAAAATCAGGTTAAAAATGAATGTCAGACACTGAAGCTTTTGTGCTTTGCCAGCTCTCCTGTGTTTACTCCGAAGACGTAGGTCAACAATTCATGTTAAAAAACAAGGAAGGGAGGTGGGGAGATGGATCAGCGAATAAATTATTGCTGTGTAAGCATGGCTACCTGAGTTCAGATTCTTGAAATTCAAAGAAGCCTCGTCTGTTTTAACGGGTGGCCTAGGCAAGAAGAGCGGACACTCCCCTGGAAGCTCATTGGCCAGTTCACCTGGTGATTGCAATAGTGAACAAGAGACCCTGCCTCAAAGAAGGTAGAGGGCAAGGAAAATTGCCCTGAGACCCCTGCATGTCTGCCATGGCGTGTGCATGTACCTCCACTCACATACATGAACACACACACACACACACACACATCCACACACACACACACGTGTGCGGCACCAATGACAACAGACAGGGAAGACAGGATGACTGGATAATTCCAGAATTCCCCTGAGCAGAGCGGGAAGCTTGGATTTGCTGGGTCACTGGAGCAGGACTTGCGTGCTGGTTGGATCTGGGTTTCCAAAGTCCCTTGAAGTACTCATTTATTCATTTATATGTTCACTGAATAAAGTTTTTTGCATACCACTATTTGAGTAAGACTTCATGTATAAGCTACTTGAACATTCCATGGCCATCAAAACCAAAGGTTGTTTTTATTGTTTTTACAACTGTGCAAACTCTTCAAAAGATGTCAAAGTTCAACCTTGTTCCTGAAAAATATCTTTCCCAGGCGGTGCCCACATTGGCCACGTAAGGATGCGGTGAGTGTTCACAGCCTGCAGTTGGAGACTGGGCACACTGTGCATTGTGTTGCTAATCTTGAAGTTTTCATTACAGGGGCAGGCTCTCAGTTGCCCATACACTGGATTTTTTTTTTGGGGGGGGAAGGGAGTAGGCCTATACTTATGTGTTTTTTTTTTCATTTTTTTAAAATCCTAAAATATTTGATTCTATGAACATCATTCTTCAGGACAGATTATGTATATATATTATTTATATATAAAATATAATATTATATACATTATTATTTTTGTTTTTTTGAGGTAGGGTCTCGCTATAGCCCAGGCTGAACCTGGAATTCACTATGTAGTCTCAGTCTGGCCTTGAACTCATAGTGATCCTACCTCAGCTTCCTGAGTTCTGGGATTAAAGGCATGCACCACCATGCCTGGCCAGATTTTATATATATTTTTTTTAATTTTAAAATTTATTTGTGGGCTAGGGAGATTGCTGAGTGGTTAAAGGCTCTGGCATGCAAAATCTGCAGACCTGTGTTTGACTCCCCACTACCCACATAAAGCCAGATGCACAAAGTGGTACATATATCTAAAATTTGTTTTTAGTGGCAAAAGGGCCCGGTGCACCCATACTTTCTTTCTCTCTCTTTCTCAAATTAAATAAAAATATTAAAGAAGTAATATTTATTGAGCACACCTTCCCTGGCTGGGCAGTTGTGTCACATGCAAGGTCCACTACCGCATAAGACTGTTAATTATTTTTATCCCCCAGGAGCCTGCACAGGAACCTTCTAGGACTATGAAAGCTGGCCAGTAGGGAGGAAGCTTCTAGCTCAATTCCAGCTTGATTTCTCTGTCTCCTGAAACCAATTTGTGTGTTATCTCCAGCAATAGGACCTTACCATCCAGTTCTGTTGGGCAGCTAAGAGCAGTGTCCATAGGCTGGATTGTTCTGAGGAGCCTTCCTGTCCAGTCACTCATAGGACTGAATGCCATGCTGAAACTGGGATTTTCTTCTAATAACCACACTTTCTGGGAGCAGCATTATCCATATACACAGGGTACCACTTTTCAAGCACTTTTTCTACTGCATTTTCTAAATAGCTAATGAAAGAAGGAGGCTTTTCCCATATATCTTTAGTTTTGGTTAACCCTCTCCCTTCCTCCATCTCCAGGGCAGGTGCTATTAAACAATACACATGTTCATTTAGCTCTCTTCTTTCTCTCTCTTCTCTCTCTCTCCTCTTCTCTTCTTCCCCCTCTCTCTTCTCTCTCTCTCTCTCTTCTCTTCTCTCTTCTCTCTCTTCTCTTCTCTTCTCTTCTCTTCTCTTCTCTTCTCTTCTCTTCTCTTCTCTTCTCTTCTCTTCTCTCTCTCTCTCCTCTCCTCTCCTCTCCTCCTCCTCTCCCCTCCTCCCTCCCCTCCCCCCTCCCCCCCCCCCCCTCCCCTCCCCCCCCTCCTCCCCCTCCTCCCCTCCCCTCCTCCTCCTCTCCTCTTCTCTTCTCTTCTCTTCTCTTCTCTTCTCTCTCTCTTCTCTTCTCTCTCCTCTCCTCTCTCTCCTCTCCTCTCTCTCCCCTCTCTCTCCTCTCCTCCCCTCCCTCCTCCTCTCCCCCCTCCCCTCCCCTCCCCTCCCCTCCCCCTCCCCTCTCTCTTCTCTTCTCTCTTTCCCTTCTCTTCTCTTTCCCTTGTCTTCTCTCTCTTCCCTCTCATTCCCTTCCCTTCCCTTCCTCTTTCCCCCTCCTCTCTTGTTCCCTACCCTCTCCTTCTCCGTTTCCTCCCTTCTCCTCCCTTTCCCTCCCTTCCCCTATGCTCTCCTCCCATCCTCTCCTCTTCTCTTTCTTTTTCTGTTTCCAGTGGTGGAGATAGAATCCAGGGCCTCAAGGATCCTGAGCCACTGCCTACCAGGAGATCCACCCTCAATCTCCACCTGGATCTGTTAAGACCCGAATACTCACACCTAATAAGAGAAAGAAAGCCTGGCATGAGCGCACACCTTTAATCCCAGCACTCAGGAGGCAGAGGTAGGAGGATCAAAGTGAGTTCAAGGCCACCCTGAGACTGCATAGTGAATTCCAGGTCAGCCTGAGCTAGAGTAAAACCCTACAGAGAAAGAGAAGGAGGAGGAGGAGGAGGAAGAAGGGGGTAAGAACTCAAACCTAAGACAGGTCTGTGGATGCAAGTACAGGTAAGGCCTGTGTGCTCTGCCCAGAAAATTGAGAGAAGTGAGGAGAGTTATAAATGGACAGTGGTAAGAGTTGACAGAATATTTTTCTGTCCATAAAACATGAATGTATTATCACTGTTTTTTATCTTTCTCATTCAACTTTGGTCTTAGAAAATAGAGCGCATAACTTAATTTTGGTATGATTTTCTGTAACAAAGATTGTTTAAAAGTCTATTTCAGCCAAACAACTGAGCTGCCTGGGAAAGCCCAGCAGGGAGAAGTGTTAATATTTCCTTCCACTTTTTGAATGTTATCTACATTTCTTTAACATAATGTATAGGTAAGAAAATGAGAACCTGGGAATCATGAAGAATGTTGACAAATTCAAATGAGTACCATACAAAATTGACTTTTAAAATAATGTACTCTTGAGGTGTCACCTATTCAAACTACTCAATATAAGAATCCAATTTACAAGGTGATGGGATGTAAATGCAGGAGGTGGGTGACACAGGCTTAGACTTAAAATTCCCCGTTTATGTGACCTTGTCCACACCAAGCTCTTTGCTTCTCTGTGCCTTATTTTCTGTAGCAAAGGTTGTTAGAAGGATCAAGGGGATGTATTTGATACACTTAGGTATTAAGTGCCATAAATATAGAAGATATTTTTATTGATGTATTTTATTTTGTAGTTATCATATATGACATTATTAATGCAATTGGTCCCACAAACCCACAGTTAAAAAATATCATGAGAGCCGGGCATGGTAGCGCACTCCTTTAATCCCAGCATGCGGGAGGCAGAGGTAGGAGGGTCACCGTGAGTTCGAGGCCAGCCTGAGACTTCATAGTGAATTCTAGATCAGCCTGGACTAGAGTGAAACCCTACCTCAAAAAATGAAATAAATAAATAAATAAATAAATAAATAAACAAACAAACAAATGCATGTCACGAGAGGTAAGGGGAGATGACTTAGTGGGAAAAGTTCTTGTGGGGGGAACAAGGAGAAAGAATCCTCTGAGCAATTTCTCCCAAGTTCCCAGTTCATCTTCAGGAGGTGCTCTGGCCCGACTAACCCCTCATCCCTTCCCATGGCTCACTGCTCACACTGCTCAGCCTTTCTCTGAGGCTGGAGATGTTTCTGGTGCATTCCTCGCTGTAAGCAATAGATTCATCACCCTCTCACATTACCCTTTTCCTTTTGGGGTGAGCTTTGTAGGAATTTCCTCAAAGTTGAAACGTTTGCCCCCAGAGGGAGGCTCAGGAGATAAACAAGTTTGGGAAAGCCTTAAGACCCCCTCCCCAAAGCTGAAGAAACATTAAACAACTGCTGGTGAGGAGAACTCTCTGACCAACCAAGCTAGCTGCCTCCAAGTCCATCACTGAGCTCTACAGATGTAGCTTCTGGGAGCTGTCACCTATACTGGGGTGGGTGTTTGTCATTGTTCTCTAGTCCAGGCTGTCTTGGAATTCACTATCTAGTCTCAAGGTGGCCTTGAACTCACAGCGATCCGCCTACCTCTGCCTCCCGAGTACTGAGATTAAAGGAGTGTGCCACCGTGCCTGGCCTTGGGGTGGGCTTTTCAGTGATGTAGCTGCCTTTGAGTCATCCCTTATTCCTGTAAGCATCTCCTCATCCTCTTCTGTAAGTGACCCCAATAAACTCATTGGTTCACCCAAACAGGCTTTGGTGCATCTGTGTTTGGTCTGCTGTCTGTGCTCTATCTGGTGTGAATAGATGGATGGATGTGTGTTTGAATCTCCCCAGGGAGAAGTTTCACATGACAGGTTGCTTATTTCTTCTCCTGGCTGTGACAGAAAGACGATCTGCCTCTATCCCTTTAGCAAGTTAGGAAGGTTGCAGGGTAAGACCCTTGGAAGTGGAGGGAAGTTCCTTCCAAGAAGCAGGACCACCTGTGAACTCTTGCCCAGGAGGGATGACCACAAAGGCAACCTGCTCCTGGCCCCAAATGCCTCTAGTGACAAGGGAAGATTCCCTTTTTGTGTTTCCTGTAAGGGGTGTCCTAGATGTGGATCCTAGTTACTTCCCTCCTACAAAAAAAAGACGTTTTTTCACAGTGTGAGACCTTCCAGCACACCGGGGAGCACATGGCATCCACCAGTCAGCTTTAGTCTCTTCAGAGCCTGGACTGGCTTCCTAGGCTGCTACCAGAACTTCATGGTTGAAAACAGTGAGTCATTCTCCCATACTTCTTGTGGTTAGAAGTCTACAGCTGTTAGCAGAGCCGCTCTCTTTGGACAGTGCTGTGGACTGGGTGGGAAGCAAAGCATCCTGCTTCAGCTCCAGGAGGACCCAGGACTGCTGGACACACAATTGGTTCTAAGGTTCTAACTTTCATTATAAGTGAAAAGACTCATTTCCCAATAAGTTCACATTAACAGGTTCTGGAGTCTAGGATGTAGATGTAATTTTTTTTTTTTTTTTTTTTTGGTATTGTCTGTTGTGGTGATTCGATCAGAAAAGTCCCCCAATAGGCTCATGTGTTTTGAGTACTTGGCCCCCAACTGGTAGCGATGTGGGAAGGTTGCAGGGCCTTTGGGAGGTGGAGTCTTGCTGGAGGAGGTGTGTCGCTGGGGGTGGGCTTCAGCGTAATATCGCTCATCTCCAAGGCCCATACTTGGGCTTTTTCTTTCCCAGCACCGTGGAGATGTGACCCAGTCTTCTTGCTTTCCCCGCCATGATGAAACTTCCCCTCAAAACTGTATCTTGAAATTCACTCTTTCCACCCATAAGCTGCTTCTGGTTGGTGCTTTGTCCCAGCAATAAGGAGGCAATTGTTCATCTGTCATTCTTTCTTGCCCATACTGTTTTTCTTTCTCTCTCTCCCTCTTCCCTCCCTTTCTTGTGTTTTACTTTTTCCCTCAAGGCCCATTATCTTGTATATCCATAAGGCTGAAACAGCGCCTGGACCAGAGGAGATGCTCAGTGAAACACGAGCTGATTAAAGGAAAGAGAACGAGAGAGCTGATCTCCTTGATCGGTTCTCCTTAGCACTTCCTACATACACTCAGCGCTGCCTCTTACTCACTGAATCAGTCTCGGGTGTGTAGCTCCTTTTGGTTTTAGCATGGACTCTCAACGGCTGGTTTTCATAATTCCAGATAATCCTTTCTGCCTCATAATTCAGAGCAATGGAATTTATGAACTAAACATTGTGCTAGATGCTACTCTAGAAGTTAATAACGGAGGCAGACACATGTGCACACTGCATATTGATCGCATGGGCTTGCTTTTTATCTTACTTGCCTGTCCGGATGTAAGTAATTTCGGCTTCTCCCCTGCTCCCAACATTTTTCTCATGTCAAATTACATGTTCATACCAATTATTGAAACACATGTGGGTAGATCCTTTTTGCAGTCTACATTTTCTTTCACAAATCAGTCGCTTTTCCAAATTTTTATTCTCTTAAACTGGCCTTGGGTAATTGAAGCGTGGAAGGGAGCCTTGGGGTGCTCCCATCGCTGGAAAAGTAGGAGGCTGAAACCTGTTTCTAACCGCCTTTGATCTGGTATGTAAAATACTCTTAACTACCTGAGCTGAGGCCTCATCAAACTGAAACACCCCCCCGGGAGAAATGTCAACAGAGTCATTTCTATCAAGATGCTTTGCAGCCTCGAAGGCAATCAGAAATAGCACTGAAGTGCCCAGCTTTTTTTTTTTCATTTTATTTTTATTTATTTATTTTTTTATAGACACCTTTTGTTTTCTTTCTTTCTTTATTTATTTTTATTGTTTTTTATTGACTTTTATACTCACATACAAAGAAAAAACCCATGTGATATTTCCCTTCCCTCCCCCCATTCCCCTTTAGAACTCAAGTCTCTATCATATCCCCTCCCTCTCTCCATTAGTCTCTCTTTTAATTTGATGTCATCATCTTTTTCTTCTGTTTTGAGGGTTTTGCAAAGGTATTGCTAGGCACTGCAAGGTCATGGATATCGAGGCCAGTTTCTGTCTGGACAGTTGCATTGTAAGAGGTTATACCCTTCCTTTGGCTCTTCCATTCTATCCGCCCCCTCTTCTGCAATGGTCCCTGAGCCTTGTAGGGTGTGACAGAGGTGTTTCAGTGCTGGGCACTCCTCCATCCCTTCTTCTCAGCACTATGTTGCCTTTTGGGTCATCCCAGCGGTCATCACCATTGGAAAAGAGAAGCTTCTCTAACCAGAAGTGAGAGTAGCGTTAATATGTGAATATGAACATTAAGTGTAGTGCTTTCAGGGCAGCTTGGTGGAAATAATACATACATTTAGTCAGATGGGAGCAGGCTTATACCCCTAAGGCTCATGACCTCACCTACCAAAGACTTTTACTTAGGTTTTTCAGTACCAGGTATGTATTCCCTCCTGTAGAGAGGGCCTTCAGTACAATTATGGAGCAGTTGGTTACCCCAAGACTAGACATGCCACTATTGCACCCGTTCAGTCATCGGGCCTGTCTGGCCAAGCTTGAATATTCAACGTCCACTGTTTTCACTGTAGATGACTTCTGTCTCCCATATGCTGCGTGCAATGCAGCTTTTTCCAGCTTTCAGTTGGCTGGTCTACAGGGAGAAGATTTTCTGCTCCACACCAGGTTGCTTTCTCAGTGACCATGCTTCTCAGGCATGAGATGTCTTCAGCAATAGGGTCTTACTATCTGTTTCTCTAGGGAAACCAAGGGCTTTGGCAAGAGCCTTTAATGTTTTGGAGGCTACCGGGATCTCCTTGGCCAACAACTCTCTGGAAGGTATCCCATCCCAGGCACTGAAAATTTTCTAGTAACAGTCTACAGCTTCTAGACATGCCCTTATTCAAAAAAAAAAATTTACATATGTCTTATTCACAATATCTTGAGTTTAGATTGATCCTCCCCCTGCCCTTCTTGTATGCATTCTCTTCCCATGGCCTCGCTTAGGACATTCCCCTCCCTGAAATTAGTTCTTCTACTTACATATGTGCATTACCATACACTTAAGTCCTTCCCTTTCCTCCCTCCCTTATAGCCTTTTACCCGCTTACTGATTTCTGGTGCCTATTTTTGGTTCCAGTTCACACACAAGTCTATACATTGGTAGCTAGGATCCACATATGAGAGAGGACATGTGACGTTTGGCTTTCTGAGCCTGGGTTACCTCACTTAGTATAACCCTTTCCAGATCCATCCATTTCCCTGCAAATTGCATAATTTCGTTTTTCTTTACCGCTGAATAGAACTCCATTGTGTAAATGTACCACATCTTTATTATCCACTCATCTGTGGAGGGATATCTAGGCTGCTTCCATTTCCTAGCTATTGTGAATAGAGCAGCAATAAACATGGTTTTGCAAGTATCTCTAAGGTAGTGAGAAGAGTCCTCTGGATATATGCCTAGGAGTGCTATAGCTGGATCATATGGTAAATCTATCTCTAGCTGTCTCAAGAACCTCCACACTGATTTCCACAATGGCTGGACCAGCTTACATTCCCACCAACAGTGTAGAAGTGTTCCTGTTTTTCCGCATCCACGCCAACACTTATTGTCATTTGTTTTCTTGATGGTAGCCATTCTGACAGGAGTGAAATGGAATCTCAAAGTGGTTTTAATTTGCATTTCCCTGATGGCTAAGGATGTGGAACATTTTTTTAGGTGTTTATATGCCATCTGTATTTCATCTTCCGTGAATTCTCTATTTAGTTCCATAGCCCATTTTTTAACTGGGTTATTTGAATTCATATTATTCTGTTTTATGAGTTCTTTGTATATTCTGGATATTAATCCTCTATCAGATGTATAGCTGGCAAAGATTTTCTCCCATTCTGTAGGTTGTCTTTTTGCTCTATTCACAGTATCCTTTGCTGTACAAAAGCTTTGTAATTTCATAAGGTCCCAGTGGTTGATTAGTGGTTTTATTCCCTGAGCAATTGGAGTTATATTCATAAAGTCTTTGCCTATTCCAATATGTTGAAGAGTTTCCCCTACTTTTTCCTCTAGCAGTTTCAGAGTTTCAGGTCTGATATTAAGGTCTCTGATCCATTTGGACTTGACTCTTGTGCATGGAGAGAGACAAGGATCTATGTTTATCCTTTTACATACAGATGTCCAGTTTTCCCAGCACCACTTGTTAAAGAGGCTATCTTTTCTCCAATGAATATTTTTGGCATTTTTGTCAAAGATCAGGTATCTGTAGCTGCTTGGATTAATATTTGGGTCTTCTATTCTGTTCCATTGATCTACCTGTCTGTCCTTGTGCCAGTACCATGCTGTTTTTGTTACTATGGCTTTGTAGTATAACTTGAAATCGGGTATGGTTATACCCCCTGCCTGATTTTTGTTGCGCAAAATTGTTTTGGCTATTCGAGGTTTTTTGTGTTTCCAGATGAATTTTAATATTGTTTTTTCTATTTCTGTGAAGAATGCTATTGGAACTTTAATGGGGATTGCATTAAATGTGTAGATTGCTTTTGGTAAGATTGACATTTTCACAATATTGATTCTTCCAATCCAGGAGCATGGAATGTCTTTCCATTTCCTTGTGTCTTCTGTAATTTGTCGCTCGAGTTTTTTAAAGTTCTCATTGTAGAGGTCCTTCACTTCCTTGGTTAAGTTTATTCCAAGGTATTTTATTTTTTTTGAGGCAATTGTGAATGGGAGAGATTTCCTGATTTCATCCTCTGCATGTTTGTTGTTAGTGTATAGAAAAGCTACTGATTTCTGTGTGTTTATTTTGTATCCTGCTACATTGCTAAAAGTGTTTATCAGCTCTAACAGTTTGCTGGTAGAGTCTTTAGGGTCTGTTATGTATAGAATCATATCGTCTGCAAATAATGATAATTTGATCTCTTCCCTTCCGATTTGTATCCCCTTTATGAGTGTCTCTTGCCTTATTGCTATGGCTAAGACTTCCAGTACTATATTAAATAGTAGTGGGGAAAGTGGACACCCTTGTCTTGTTCCTGAATTTAGAGGAAAAGCTTCAAGTTTTTCCCCATTTAGTATTATGCTGGCTGTAGGTTTGTCATAAATAGCTTTTATTATGTTGAGATATGTTCCTTCTATTCCCAGTTTCTGTAATACTTTCACCATAAAGGGGTGTTGGATTTTGTCAAATGCCTTTTCTGCATCTATTGAGATGACCATATGATTTTTGTCCTTCAGACCATTAATATGGTGTATTACATTTATGGACTTGCGTATGTTGAACCATCCCTGCATCTCTGGGATAAAGCCTACTTGGTCAGGGTGAATAATCTGTCTGATATATTCTTGTATTCTGTTTGCCAGTATTTTGTTGAGAATTTTTGCATCTATGTTCATGAGGGAGATTGGTCTATAGTTTTCTTTTTTTGATCTGTCTTTATCCGGTTTTGGTATCAGGGTGATGCTGGCTTCATAGAAGGATTTCGGTAGAATTCCTTCCTTTTCTATTTTCTGGAAAAGTTTAAGAAGAATTGGTGTTAGATCTTCCAGGAATGTCTGGTAAAATTCAGCAGTGAATCCATCTGGGCCTGGGCTTTTTTTAGTTGGGAGACTCTTTATGACTGCCTGGATCTCTGTGGTTGTTATAGGTCTATTTAAATGGTTTATCTCATCTTGATTCAATTTTGGTAGGTCATATGAATCAAGGAAATCATCCATTTCTTTCAGGTTTTCAAACTTAGAGGCATATAAAAAAATATGGAACGCTTCACGAATTTGTGTGTCATCCTTGCGCAGGGGCCATGCTAATCTTCTCTGTATCGTTCCAATTTTAGTATATGTGCTGCCGAAGCGAGCACTGAAGTGCCCAGCTTTAAGGGTCTGTGCAGGGCCACACAGTGATAGCTGGTTTCCAGCCAGCCTCCACAAGGCTTTCCTCAGCCGTCCTACCGAGCAGTAGCATTTGGAACTTTGGAAGGATTTGCCTGGTTTAAGGCCTTGGGTATTTAAACAGATTCTTGCCATTTCTTAGCAGACCATTGTCCCATTTTTAAAGCAGGGTAGCATAACGTTGAGAACTGGGTTTGGGTGACTAAGCAAGCTTTAAGTGAGCCCCGAGGATACCACGAAATAGTTTCCCGTTGCAAAAATCACAAAATACAAGTGTCCTATCGATGTGGGCCTACAAAAATACCTACCACAGGAAATGCCAAGGAATGAAAAGCCGACTGGGATGCGATGCGAGTCATGGGACACATAGTCAGCAAATCACCTCCACTGGTGGGGCGACTATCGGCTTCCTCAGGAGGTGGCCCCTTCTGCTCCCAGGCACACCCAGGAGAGTCTGGCTGAGTCAAGTTATTGAACACAGCCTTTTGCTTTGCGAGTATTTGTGGTTCTCATGTAGAAAGGAGAGAGTGCGTACAGCGACTGAAGTCTGTATTCTAAGGCATTTTTTCCATTTTATTGTGAACATTACTTAGCAAAGAAGTTAAAAGATAACTTTGGTGGGCTGGGAAATGGCTTAGCTGTTAAGGCGTTTGCCTGTGAAGCCTAAGGACCCCGGTTCAATTCCCAAGACCCACACAAGCTAGATGCACAAGGGGGCGCATGTACCTGGAGTTTGTTTGCAGTGGCTGGAGGGCCTGGCGCACCCATTCTCTTTTTCTCTCTACCCTCTCTCTGAAATAAATTAATTAATTAAATTAAATAAAAAATATTTCAAAAAATGTAACTGTGGCCAGGGCAACCTTTTTTTTTAAAAAAAGTGTGATAGTGACTTAATGAGTATTGTAGTGAATGCCACCACTAGACTTCAAGAGAGAGAGCCCACTCACGTATCCTATGGGAGAAACATTTCTATTCTAGGTGACAGAGCAATTGGTTACCTCCATAGGAGTCATGCCACTATTGCACCAGTGGGCACCCCTTGCCTAGTGGTCAGTTATAGAGAACACAGGATTGACTGAAATGAAAATGATAAGTTTCTGTGCTCATGTGAGGTGCTGTTGGTCATTTCTGCAAGAAACTATGGGGGCATTTGAACACTAGAAAGCCACATAATAAAATCATATATATATATTCTATATAAACATGAATTATATATAATTTATATTATTTTTTGCTTTTTATATAATTGTATATAGAGATGTAAATATACTCTCAGCTGTCACACAATGCTATGACTAGATCTGTTTAAGTGAAGAGTATTCCAGAAGATACCCCAATAAGGGGATGCCTTCATTAAGAAGGTGGTACCAGGCCCTAAGTGTTACATCAACACTCAAGCTTTGCTTCCTTCTGACAATAGCTCTGCTTCTGTTCAGTCACCACTGGGCCACAGGCATGAAAAGGTCCAGAGTAGTTATGAACCTTCTGCAGAATGAATAGCTTGGGAGCTTGGAGTGACAGGGTGCAGTTAAAGCCACAGGAAATAAAGAAAAGAAAAGAAAAAAAAAAAAAAAAACAAGACAAGACATGTGTTTACCAAGTGGTGGGCCCAGTGTGTTCCACAACCAATCCTGACAAGATGTACCCCGTGGTGCACTAGTGGCATGACTGTTATGGGGGTAACCACCTGCTTTCATGTTGGATTTGAGGGCTGCTGATCACAAAGGAATTTGTGCATGGTACTGTAAATGTACTCACAAGCCCTTGGCTAGGCAGGGCATAGTCCTAGGGAGATGCTACTATTGTTACTAAGCCGAATAGACAGGTTATCAACCTGCCTTTTAAATATTCATGTTTATCCCCATAGATTAGTGCTGTTCTCAGCCTCAGTCACAGAAGTTTCTTTTCTTGTAGTGTACAGAGATTAATGCAGAGAGGCGCAGTGGCAAAAGGGCTGAGAACAAGTAACTATTGTCTGCTTAGCCCTCAATGGGACATCTGTATCACCTCCCACAAAGCTGAGGGAATATTATGGAAGAGGGGGCAGAAAGAATGAAGGAGGAGAAGGAGTGCTGTGGAATTCTGTCTGCTGGATACAGTATGTCAAGTATAGTCATGAACTCACAGCGGCTGTAGCTTCCTGCACGACTGAGTCTGTCAACGTTCCATCATGGATGTGGGAGGGGCTCATGAGACTCCCCCGGAGGAACTATAGGCAGTTGATGGTTGCTGGAGAGGAGGAGTCATGTTCTTCAGTGGTGTTGCCATTGCAAGTGACTCATATTCCCTGTCCTATGTTCATGCAAGCAACCCTAATTAAACTTAGTGGGTCATCAAACTGTATATATGAATTATATACATGTATATATGAATTATATACATGTATATAAAATTGTCAAAAATTAAAAATCTTTTTTTATTTTTTATTTATTTATTTTTAAAATATTTTATTTATTTATTTGAGAGAGAGGAAGAGGCAGAGAGAAAGAAAGAATGGGTGCATCAGGGCGTCCAGCCTCTGCAAATGAACTCCAGACACATGTGCCCCCTCATGTATCTGACTTACGTGGGTCCTGAGGGATCAAACCAAGTTCCTTAGGTTTTGCAGGTAAATGCCTTAACCACTAAGCCATTTCCACAGTTCTATTTTTTATTTTTAAAATATAGTTTATTTATTTATTTGAGAGAGAGAGAGAGAGAGAAAGAGACTGAGAGAGAAAGAATGGGTGCGCCAGGGCCTGCAGCCACTGCAAATGAACTCCAGACATATGTGCCCCCTTGAGCATCTGGCTTACATGGGTCCTGGGGAATTGAACTGGGGTTCTTTGGCTTTGGAGGCAAATGCCTTAACCACTAAGCCATCTCTCCTGCCCTCTAAAAGTCTTTTTAAAAGATATATTTTATTTATTTATTTGAGAGAGAAAGAGAAAGAGAGAGAGAATGGGCATGCCAGGGCCTCTAGCCACTGCAGACAAACTCCAGACACATGCACCTTTGGCTTTTCAGGCAAGTGCCTTTAGCACTAAGCCATCTCTCCAGCTCTGAAAAAGTTTTAATATTAAAGACAAATAAATGGGGATGGAGAGATGGTTTAGTGGTTAAGGTGTTTGACTGTGAAGCCTAAGGACTCATGCTCGATTCCCCAGTACCCATGTAAAGCCACATACCCAAGGTGGTGCATGTGTCCAGGTCCCACATAAGCCAGGCACACAGTGATGCAAGCGTGCAATGTTGCACATGTACACAAGGGGCGTGTGGATATGGAGTTCGATTGCAGTGGCTGAAGGCCCTGGTGCACCAATTCTCTCTCTCTCTCACGCTCACATAAAAAAAAAAAAAAAAAAAAAAAAAAAGACCAGTCTGCTGAGCTTGCCTCAAAAAAAAGAGTGTGTAAGTGTATGTGGATGGTGATTTTGTTCTGCAGATAGAAATCCAAGTGAGGAGTGAGTCAGCCAGGGGCAGAATCAAGTCAGAGCAGAATGGGAAAAGGCATCCACCCAGGCTCTCTCCCCCTTGGTTTCCAGTGGCAACAAAACCTTTGTGTAGCGTGACAGGAGCTGAATCAAGGCCTCAGTGGAGACGTTGCCATGGGGAGGAGCACAGGGGTCTGAGCATCCGGATTTGGAGCTCCGCAAGCAAAGAAGAGCCAAGAGCCCAAGGCAGTGGGCCTGGAACTAAAGCACGGGGAGAGTGCTGTGTTGACCTGACACAGGACCTCAGTTCCTTGTTATGATCACAGCAATGGCGATGGGAACTTGGTACGTCTGAGGTACTAAGACAAAAGTGCTGGTTATGAAACCCCACTAATTTAACTAAATTAGTGCTGATCACAGTCTTCCAAGATACAGTACTACCTACTGCCATCACCCTGGATGTTTTATCCTGAAAGATCAAAATTCTTAAAGCCGAATATCCCCAGAATCCTGGAAAATTAAATCCCTAATGATTGGAATCATGTGAGCAGTCATGAAAGAAAACCAAAACATAAAGGCTCATCAAACTGCATTCTGGATGAGAGACGGGTTCAGTCTTGGATTGTGCATAGGGTGCTTGACCATGTTTGGAGGAACAAATATCTAGACACCTGGTAACAGGTTATTTTGTGTAGCTGTGGGCATTTCCAGAGGAAATGAATGTGGGTCAGCCAACCAATACCAGTCTTTGGAATGGCTGGCATTCAGGCACAGTGTTTGCAGACCACCACTGCTCTCCAGGTACGGCTGCACTGAGTGTTCTGAAGGTCATCAAAGTGAAACACGGGTGTAAAAGCACAAGCATTTGTCCTTGCCAAACATTGAAGAAGAGGTGGGAGAAAGAATTTAAGAGCCAAAGGATGGGAAGGCGTGCTTTGGAACACCATGTTCCAGACACAAAATGGCCGCGGCATGAGTGACTTCACAGAGGGGAGTTGTTACCTGCTCAGTATTGGGCCCATTAATATATTGTCATGTATGATGAAAAAAAAGACAGCAGAGTAGAAGAGGGACTAGTTTGAAAGAAGAAGGGGTCCAGTGGAAGAGGGATGGAGAAGAAGGGGCAAAAGAAAGTAATGATAGAGGGCTATGATCAAAATACATTATATATGTGTATGAGAATTATTAATAAAGAGTGAAAATTGTTCCTGCCAGGCTAGAGGGAAGGCTTAGTGGTGAAGGCACTTGCCTGTGAAACCTAAGGATCCATATTCAACTCTCCAGATCCCATGTAAGCCAGACACACAAGGTGACACATGCACAAGGTCACCCATGCCCACTAGGTGGTGCATGCGTTTGGAGTTTGATTACAGTGACTAGAGGCCCTGATGCACCAATTCTCTCTCTCACTCACTTTTGCTCTCTCTCTCTCATTAAAAAGGCTAGTCTGTTGGGCTTGCCTTAAAAAAACTGTTGAGCTGAGAGATGGCTTAGTGGTTAAGGTGCTTGTCTGCAAAGCCTAAGGACCCATATTCAACTCTCCAAAGCTCACATAAATCAGATGCACAAAGGTGAGGCAAGCACAGAGTTGCACATACCCACTAGGTGGCACAAGTGCCTGGAGTTCGATTTCAGTGGCTGAGGCCCTGACACGCCAATTCTCTCTGTCTCTTGCACTCTGTCTCTAAAAAAAATTGCTCTTGCACATTATCCAATCAGTACTACTTCTGACCCTTCCCACATCACATGGTGCTTGCCTTCCAACAATGCTCTCCGTGAGAGAGCAGCAGCAAGAATTCAACAAGCTTGGAGCTTCGGAACCAGAGACACAACTCAAGCACAGTAGTGGTGGACGACTCTTGGTCAGGGATCTGACTGTGGTGGACATTAAGACAAATTTTCAAAATAAAGAGAGGTAATAAGACATGGCTTCAGCAGTAAACGGTTGTGCCATTGTGTTTCTAGCTAACAAGCATGCTAGGAGCAGGAAGAGCAAGCTCAGGAAAAAGGCTTGGGCGAAGCTAAGGGATACAAGAGCTACCACAGTCAGCAATCAGTGCTGGTAGTTCTCAACAAATTCTTGCCATGTCACAGCCGTTTGAAGGTCAGAGGGACTATCCCAGCTGAGGCATCAGAGTAGGTGTCGGGTAAAGATGATGTGAGATAGGAGACCTAGCCCTAGCCAGATCATTTGGAGTTTTGCCATTATCAGTGGATCAGGAGTCCAGGTAGCCTTTAGGAACCCCTGCCACTTGTGGTCATTTGTCACAAGAAGCCTACGTTAGATTAGTCTCACCTAGGAAAATCCCAAGACCATGCGTTAGAGTTGTCTAGGCCAGCACAACCTGAAGCCAGGGCAGCAACCTGCTCAGGGATCAGTCAGTCAAGTTCTAGAACCCTAAACGAAGTGTCAAGACTATGTCGGAAGTGGGGCTGCTGAGTAGGCTGGCTTCTGAGCACAGTGGGAAAAGTATCTGCCTCACCAGTATAAGGACCTGGATTAGAGCCCTACAACCCAGCCCCCCTAAAAAAATCAAAGTGTGGTGGTCCATGCTGGGGAGGCAGAGACAGCAGGATCCCTAGGGCCAGCCGGTCTAGCCCAATCTGTGAGCTGCAGATCCAGAAAAGGACCCTGGCTCACAGAGAGGTGACATCCAGGCTTGTTCCCTGGCCCCAAATGCACACGTACATCTGCGTACACACACACACACACACACACACACACACACACACACACACACACACACACACAAACCCACACACACATGAACATGCATGCACGCACACACCACCACACATCGTGCAGCACAACACACACACACTCACTCACTTACTCACTCATGTCTCAGAAACTCTACATCAAAACCAAAAATCTGTAGGCTTCCTCAGAGTAGCATTCAGAAAATATTCATCCCATTAATTCAACTTCATTGACAAAAAAAAAAAAAAATCTTGATTCACACAGGGAAAAGGTGTCACAGCTTTGTAGGACACACTGCCACCTTTTCAATGAGCCTTCACACATTCTGAAAGCCACGTGCAGCACCTGAGTTAAAGGAGTAGACGCCTGCCGCCACCTTGTGAGCAGAAATGGAAACGTTTCCATTCTGAGAGTTGATGTAATGCTTTATTCAAGTATGAATAAGCTTCTCTCCTTCGCTTTAGGTAAGGTCTTTCATTTTGTGCTTTGTTTCTGAAAACATATTTAAAATATATTTTAAATTAAAAAAATTTAAATTAGAGGCTGGGAAGATGGCTTAGCCATTAAAGGCACTTGTTTGCAAAGCCTGCTGGCCTGGGCTCAATTTCCTCAAATTTCACTTAAAGCCTGATGCACAAAGTGATGCATGCATCTGGATTTTCATTGCAGCAGCAAGAGGCCCTGGTGCACCCATACTCTCTCCCTATCTCTCTCTCTCCTCATAAGTAAATAAATAAATATTAAAATGTAAATCAGGACTGGGGATATTGTTCAGTGATAGAATGATTGCCTAGCACACACAATGTCCTGGATGCAATCCCCAGGATATATATGTATATGTGACTTTAAAAGGGTACGAAAATAAAATTCAAGCTATTAGAAAACACTATGTTTTCAACTCACACCTTTACTTGTTTCTGATAGATCAAATTCAGTAGCTTTGGGATTAATAACAGTCTGAGTTAAATTCCCCAGTATTCATGTAAAGCCAGATGCACAAGGTGGCACACACATCTGGAGTTCATTTGTAGTGGGAGAAGGCCCTCCTATACGCACTCTATACTTTCTCTCTCTCGCTTTCTGTCAGCCTCTTTCTCTCTCAAATAAATAGGTAAAAATGTTTTTAAAAATAAAGAAGGGGCTGGAGAGATGGCTTAGTGGTTAAGGCACTTACCTGAGAAGCCTAAGGACCCATGTTTGACCCTCCAGATCCCACATAAGCCAGACACACCAAGATGTGGCAAGCACAATGTCACACATGCTCACTAGGTAGTGCATGTGTCTGGAGTTTGATTGCAGTGGCTGAGGCCCTGGTGGGCCAATTATCTCTCTCTCTCTCTCTCTCTCTCTCTCTATCTATCTCTAAAATAAAAAAATTAAAAAGAAAAGAAAGAAGAAAGAAGAGGTGAAGGATACTGGGGAGGAAGAAAAGTAGATGGAGGAGACATGAGCAAGGCTAGATCTGTAAAGAACCAGGAACACCTGAAGAGTGAAACAGACCCAAGTTCAAAGGTTCTGGATTCAGTGCAAATACTTGGTCTGGTCCTGGCTAGTGATGTTTCATTTATCTCATGTCATCATGGGATGATTCTTTATCAGGAGACAAAATGCGAGGCAGGGCTGTTCATAGGATAAAAAAAAAAAAAAAAAACTTCAAGGAATTTGTTTAGTACAGGGATAACGAGTAAAGGAACGGTGGAGGGAGGGCTAATCAAAATCTAAGAGGATATAAATAAGTCATGTGGAAACCTACTTTTCTGGACAATGGAACACTCAGAAGCCATAGATTGTTATTAGAAAATTTTCAGTGCCAGGGATGGGATACCTTCCAATGAGTTGTTGGCCAGAGAGGTCACAGATACCCCCAAAACATTATAGGCCATTGCCAAGGCCCTTGGTTTCCCACCAGGAATAGATGGTAAGACCCTATTGCTGAAGACTCCACATACTTGGGTGGCAAGTTCACTGAGAAATCCTGCTGGAGCTGAGCTGAAAGCCTCCTCCATGTGGACCAGCTGACAGAAAGTTGGAAAAAGCTATGCTGGGTGCAGTTCAATGGGAGAGAGAAAACACCAGTGAAGATACTCAACAGTGGACATTGCAAGCTTTACATTTGGCCAGCCAGGCCAAATGAGCCAATGGGTGCAATAGTGGCATGTCTGTTATGGGGGAAACCAATTGCTCTCTAATTGGACTGGAGGACCGCTCCATGGGAGGGAACACATCCCTGATACTGAAAATGTACAACAGGGGTAGTCATGAGCCCTGAGGGTGTAATGTCTGCTGGTGTTTGGCTAAATGTATATACTATGCTCACCAAACTGCCCAGTAAGCACTTCTCTTAATGTCCACATCCATATATCAATGCTACTCTCACTTTTGGTTACAGAAGCTTCTCTTTTCAGATGGCAGTGACCTTGGGATGACTCAGAAGGCACCATGGTGCTGAGAAGAAGGGACAGAGGAGTGCTCAGCACTTAAACATTTCAAACCTACCTTCCAAGGCTCAGGGTCCATTGTGGAAGAGGGGAAGAAAGAATGTAAGAGCCAAAGGAAGAGTAGGACTCCTTACAATGTGCTCCTCCAGACACAAAATGGCCTGCATATCTATGACCTCACAGTGCCTGACACTACCTACATAAGACCATCATAATAGGAGGAAAAGATCATGACATCAAACTGAAAAGAGAGACTGATTGAGAGGGAGAGGGGATATGATGGAGAGTGAAGTTTCAAAAGGGAAAGTGGGGGGAGGGAGGGAAATAACATGGGATATTGTCTACAATTAAAGAAGTTGTCCATAAAAAATAAAACAAATAAATAAGTTAAAAAATAATTACTTACATCCTCAACTGCACATGCTTTGTTCCTATACTGAGTAAGGTTGCATACAAGCAGAAGTTTTGGTTGGAACATAAAATCTGGAGTAAAGCGATGACAGAATGTTTTTCTCACCACATGGAGGGACAAATCGAGCCTTTTCAAAGGGCCATTAAGCCAAGGGGACCTTCAGAGCCATGTTCTCACATGGGGTAGTCTTACAGCCTTGTCACATTTATGCACCACTCAATTATGAAATCACATTAGAGTCTGTAACCGTTAGGTTACTGACACTTGATTGGACTTAGTATGAAATCTTTTTTTGTTGTTGTTGTCTTTTCAAGATAGGGTCTTGCTTTAGCCCAGGCTGACCTGGGATTCACTCTATAGTCTCAGGGTGGCCTTGAACTCATGGCGATCCTCCTACCTCTGCCTCCAGAGTGCTGGGATTAAAGGCGTGTGCCACCACGCCCTGCCTTAGTATGAAATCTTTGATCCTACTCTGAATTCTTGTCCTGTCACCTTAGCTAGCAGTACAAGTCTTAGGTTTTTGGAAATGCATTCCCTCGGGTTCCAAGTATATAAAAACTAACTTGTTGTGGCTCTGCAGTCACAGTCCACACCCAGAGCAATGGCTAAAAACAAAACAAAAAAACAAAACCCACTAAGTATAACCTTTAACCTAGGCGAGAACTCATGTATCAAATTCTTCTTTCTGGAATCATCTTATTTTCTGAGCATTGAAATATTTAGAATAGCCTCATTTGGGAGATTTCTCTTTTTCATGGTAAAACTAAAAAAAAAATTACACTTTATAATCAACCAAATATATCTGTATATAAGTATAAAATATGAATCCTTTATATGGTATAGAAAATCATGACTTGAAATTTCATAATATTTTTAATGGACAGATGTTGAATTTTATCAAATGCTTATCACAAATAACAAAGATAATAACAATGGTTACATTTTCTTCTCATGACTTGTTACAGTGCTGAATTATATTTGTTGATTTCCTAATAGTAAAACGTCCATTTCTAATATGAATCTCACCTGGTCACTGTGTTTCTTCAAAGTACTGACAGAATTATCTGGCAGCTATTTTGTGATAGAGCCATTTATAATTAAAGCTGTCTGTAATTTTCTTTCCAATAGACTCTTTTTATCTGGTTTTGGTATTATATGTAATTCTAATTTGAAAAGGAAGATTTCATCCTTGCCCTGCTCTGGAGTGATTTAAATAACAATGAAGCAATCTCTTAAAATATTGACGGAAGGATTTCTGTCTCCTATTCACTCTGTGTCTTTCTTTATATCCTCTATGGTAATTTGTTTAGATGCCCTATCTTTTCTGCAGTCTCTTCCAGTGATTTATATTTCTTGAGAACAACTATATACAGGGTCTTAAGGTTATTTAGCTTAGATTTGAGTAAAAACATTCTGTTACTGTCAAAATGGCCGTGTCAGGATATTTCTCCATTTTCACTCTTTAAAAAAATTTCTCTATTAATTTAATTTATTTTTTGAAAGAGAAGGAGGCAGATATATACATATACATTTATTTTTTATTTATTTATTTATTTATTTATTTATTTATTTATTTATTTATTTATAGAGAGGATGGGCACACCAGGGCCTTCACCCACTGCAAATAAACTCCAGAAGCATGTACCACCTTGTCCATTTGACTTATGTGGGTCCTGGGGATTGAACCTGGGTCTTTGGCTTTGCAGGCAAGCACCTTAACTGCTGAGCCATCCCTCCAGCCCTCCATTTTCACTCTTATTTGATCTTTGTGCACTTTCTGCCTCTTTTTTTTTTCACTAGCATTTCTGTCTTGGCACTTCTGGCATTTTGGGCCTAATGCTCTACTTCTGTGCTTTGGGACGGTGTTGACATTGCGCTACGCCCCATCTCTGACCTCTATCCACAAGATGCCAATTACAACTCCTTCCTCTGAGTTGTGACAAACCAAAAGTACTGCCAGATACTGCAACATGTGCCTTGGTGGTCAAACCACCCTTGTTGATATCCAATAGATAAAGTTATGGTTTATTTGTACTGAAAAAAAAAGATTTGGGTGCTCGGGAGATATCTCAGTGAGTAAAGTGCTTGCCTTGCAAACATAAGGAACGCGTTTAAGCCCCAGTGCGCATGTGTAAAAGACTCAAAAACCAGGGCCTCACACATGTAAGGCATGTGGGCAGCCCCTGAGCTACATCTCTGACCAGCATCATGCTGAGTTAACAGCATGCTTTTCTTTCCACAGGGGTATTTCCTGAGCTATGATGAGTGACATAAGCTCATAGTCACATGTTTCCAGGAACTGGAGGTGGCAATGTTGCCAAACAGAACGTGGTGGCTGTGGCAGTTTGAATGGATGTCCTTCAGTAGACTCAGGGGTTTTATTAAAGCTTGCAACTTGGATTTCCAGCCACCTGGCTGAAAGAGGTGTCACCCACTGGGGTAGGGTGGGAGGATCCTGGGGTCCAGGCCAAAGGTGTGCTTGGGGTGGATCTGACTCCCAGCCTAAAGGTATTCAGAGTGCCTGAGTTCTGCCTGGGTTCCTTAGGGTTTTGGCTGCCTGTTTTGCTGTTGCTTGTGTGCTGTGCCAGCTGTGTGGTTGTTCTTCTCTGCTTGGATCTGTGAACAGGGGCCAGCTCCTTCTGCTATCAGTGAAACGTCTCCTGGACCTGTTA
The DNA here is from genome assembly GCA_036365145.1 of Orientallactaga sibirica. NCBI lineage: Eukaryota > Metazoa > Chordata > Mammalia > Rodentia > Dipodidae > Orientallactaga > Orientallactaga sibirica. The sequence goes on along the minus strand of JAEOAD010000044.1, from coordinate 6,178,050 downwards.
GCTTGAAACTGTGTCTGGTTTGGAAGTTCATTCCAGCAGCCTGGAGCTGACTATGACCGTGGACAAGGATGGTCCCGAGTGAAGTACACACATGGAGCCTGGCTCTGAATGACACTGACTGCATCCATTATTTTCTTGTCAGTGTGGCCAAATATCTGACAAAAAGTGGTTCAGGAGAAAGAGGGTCTATTTTGGCTTCTTCCTTGAGAGGGATACGTAATGGAGAATTTGTGGTGGCAGGAGCAAGAGGTAACTGACCACATCGTATCAGCAGTCAGGGAGAGAGAGAGAGATGTATGAACACTGGTGCCCAGTTTGCTTTCTTCCTTTTCCCTTTTTGTACATTCTGGGACACTACCCCATGGGATAACACATGTTCTGGGCATACTCTCAATTAATCCTGTCCAGAAACACCCTCATAGACATACTGAAACACTTAAAGGTGTGTCTCATGAATCATCTAGGTATTTCTTTTTTGGGGGGTACAGGACTGCCTAGGCTGACCCAGAACTCACTCTGTGGCCAAAATTTGGCTTTGAACTCATGGTGATCCTCTTACCTCAGCCTCTCAAATGCTGGGATTAAAGGCATGCACCACCATAGCCCACTCCATCTAGATGTTTCTTAATCCAATCAAGTTATCAGTTGAAATTAACCATCACACTGGCCAACCATGGACGTTTATAAGTTTTTTGGACTCTTTCTCTAAATAGAGCACATTTTTTTTTCTTAAACTATAGTCTCATGCTCAAAACTGAAACTTGATATGTACCCTGCCAGTCTTGAAATTCTCTCCCCAAGAGCTAGAGGACTTGAAGTGAATGAAATTTAAACTCTGAAAATAACCCACCACTCGGAGGCAGCAGTGACCATTTTATTAAAAACAACCTGCAATTGTTTCAGTGGCTGCATCAGGACAGGATAAGGAGACCCATTTATTTTGAAAGATTTTATTCCTTCCTCATGGTGTATTATATAGACAGAAATAGCGATTTTAAAAAATTGCTTATAATTAGTATGATTATATGAGAGCTCAAACAAAATGCATTATAAAGTTCTTCTGGAAGTTGTAAAAACATCAAATTTTCATTTTAAGCCTTCTATTCTCATGTTAACAAGAGGCATACATTGCTTTGTGCAACCTGTGAATGTTATGAATGTCAGCGAATGACGTCACTGTTAGGAGTCATAATTGTTAGAACCATTTAAAAGTGAGAAACAATATCTTTAAGCTGCTAACAGCTCAGATCTCTTTCTAGCTTCAGAAAGCATGTGATTTGGAAGTCTTTCATGATGTGGTGACAGTCCAGTCACCTCACCATTTCTACCTTTCCTCCCTAGAAACTTTGATCTGTGTGTGGCTGTGCCCGAGTTTTGCTATTCTTTGACAAATTTTCGAGTCACCTTTCTGTGTTGTTCTTAAACAAACCTATGTGGACCAAACTTGCAACTTGCATTGACGAGGTCAGAAACGAGGACTGCTACGGTCTGGATGGAGAATGTCCTGCTCAGGCTCATGTGTGGGGACCCTCGGACCCCAGCTGCTGCTGCTCTTGGGACGTTGTGGCACCTTTCGGGAGAAGTAGGCTGTTCTTGGATGGTTTTGAAGTTTACTGCTCAATCCAGCCTTCTGTCTTATCTGTTTCCTTATCTGTAGAGACATGAGCAAGTGTCCACTGCCACAAGCCCCTCCTGCTGCTGTGCATTCCCACCGTCCCTTCCCTGCTGTTATGCACTGTACCGCCTCAAACATGATGCAAAATAAATACCTCCTTCAAGTTGTTTTTGCCAGGTATTCTGTCATAGTGACAAGCAAATTAACTAAAACAAGGACTAGTCCAACTGCTAATTTATTGATTTCCTTGCAAGGGGTTGGGGAGGGAGAGGAAGAAGAGGGAGAGGATGAAGGAGCATGAGTATGCGGCCACCAGGGCCTCCAGCCACTGCAAATGAACTCCAGATGCACGCACCATTTTGTGCATCTGGCTGTATATGGGTTCTGGGGAATCAACCCCAAGCTGGCAGCTTGGCAAGCAAGTCCCTTTAATTGCTGAGCCATCTTCCTAATTTAATTAAGTCATAAAATATCAAAGGGACCCAGATGATTGTTCTGAGGTGGGGTTGGTCTTTACTTGATGGGATAAACCTATCAGCCCTAAGTGTTTATCACACTTTCTTCCATGTGCAGTAGCTGCAGAAATTAATTTATTGTCTGCGTCTCTTCCTCCCCAATTCCTGTCTTTCCTCCTTGGGGCCAAAGAAGAGATTCTCAGGTTATGTAGGAAAATGAGTAGGCTGCACCACGCGGACAACTCCGAGGGAAGGAGAGGCCCTTGAATCGGGGCTGAGGAAGGCACCTAGGGGTTTGGTTTGTGTTTCCTAAATCGAACTGAGAACTAAGAAGGGCAGTGGAAATGCTTCCTGGGCGTGAAGGCTTTTATCCTGTTCCATGTTCTTAGACTTTCCCCTGCCACCGACACATTTCCTTTTTAGTTCCCATGGGTGCTTGAATTGTTTCTTTAAATGTAACCTCAAAGGCTGATCCCTAAGCAGTGTGACTTACCCTTATCACTGATTGATTTGGAAGAACTCTCTAGTTGTAAAGGAATCTGTAAGTTGTCACTGTGTAGGAAATCATTATTTATTTATTTTCCTTTTTCTCTAGGTAGGGTCTCACTCTAACCCAGGATGACCTCAAACTCACTGTGATCCTCCAACTTCTGCCTCCCAAGTACTAGGATTAAAGGTGTGCACCACCATGCCTGGCCATTGTTTATTTTTAAAATAATAGTTAAATATATATATTTGATTTTATGAGGTATGGTTTCACTGAAGCCCAAGCTGATCCGGAATTCACTATGTAGTCTCAGGGTGGCCTGAACTCACAGCAATCCTCCTACCTCTGCCTCCTAAGTGCTGGGATTAAAGGTGTTTGCCACCATACCTGGCTTAAATATATTTTTTAAAAATCAAACTTTGGGGCCGGAGAGATGGCTTAGAGGTTAAGGCGCCTGCCTGCGAAGCCTAAGAACCCGGTTCCAATCTCCAGGTCCCACGTTTAGCCAGATGCAGTGACGCAAGGGCGCAATGCTGCACTTGACCACAAGGGGGCGCACACATCTGGATTTCGTTCACAGCAGCTGAGAGACTGCTGGCGCGCCCATCTCTATGTCTCCCTCTCCCTCTCTGTCTGTTTCTCTCTGTGTCCCTCTCCAAAAATAAATAAAATAATAAAAAATAATTAAAAAATCAAACTTTGGTCAGCCTGAGCTAGAGTGAAACCTTACCTCAAAAAAACAAACAAACAAACAAACAAACAAACAAACAAACAAACAACTTTGGAGGCTGGAGAGATGGGTTAGTGGTTAAGGCGCTTGCCTGTGAAGCCTCGTTTAACTTTCCAGGCCCCATGTAAGCCAGACATACAAAGTGACACACATGTGCACAAGGGGTGGGGCACACATCTGGAGTTCCATTGCAGTGGCTGGAGCCCCTGACATGCCAATTCTCTCCCTCATTAAAAAAAAAAAAAAATCAAACTTTGGAGGCTGGAGAGATTGTTCAGCAGTTAAAGTGCTTGTTTACAATGCCTGATGGCCTGAGTTTGATTCCCCAGTACCCGTGTAATGCCAGATGTACCAAGTGGCACATACATCTGGAGTTTGTATGCAGTGACAGGAGACCCTGGCACTCCCATACTCTCTTTTTCTCTCTCTCCTTTCAAATAGATCATAAATAAATAAAATACTTTAAAAAATTCAATCTTTTTAACATGAGTTACTCTATCTTACATCACTACTTGTCTTACTTTTGTGACAGGTGATTATCATGTAGTATGATAGAGATTCTTTTAGTATGAGAGATAGAAAAGGAGAGAGTGATCGAGCAAGAGGACATGAATGGGCATGATGCTAGGGCCTGTTGCTGCTGCAAACAACCTCCAGATGAATATGTCATTTTGTGTCATTTTGGCTTTACATAAGTACTAAGGAATTGAACCCAGATCAAACTAGGCCAGCAGGCTTTGCAAGCAAGTATCTTTAACTACTTAGCCATCTCCCCAGCTCAGGGACTCTTATTGTATTACCCCTTGCATACTATTTAATAGAGACCCTTATATTTTAGTGGTGAACTGAATGAATCATTTGACAGGAATCTTGTATTGTGTTTTTTCATAATTTTCCTCTGGCTTAAAAATAGTAGCAGGGGGGCAGAGAATACAGCTAAGAAAGGAATGTTTCTTCTTTAAAAAAATTTATTTGAGAGAGAGAGAGAGACAGAGAGAGACAGAAAAAGAATGGGTATGCCAGGGCCTCCAGCCACTGCAAATGAATTCCAGATGCATGCACCACTTTGTGCATCTGGCTTACATGGGTTCTGGGTGATCAAACTGTGGTCCTTTGGCTTTGCAGGCAAGTGCCTTAACCGCTAAGCTATTTCTCCAGCCCCAAGAAAGGAATGATTCTTATAATCCTTGACTTCTATTTGTTTGCTCTTCCTATTTGTTTGTTCTTTTCCTTTGGATATGTATTCAAATAGACATATTTTCCAAATGGAGCCAAACTGCATTTAAAGTTTTATGTTCAATTTTTTCTTTTTTAAAAAATATTTAATTAATTAATTAATTTATTTATTTATTTATTTATGAGAGAGAGAGAGAGAGAGGTAGATAGAGATAGAGAGAATGGGCACATCAGGGCCTCCAGCCACTACAAACAAACTCCAGACACATGTTCCACCTTGTGCATCTGGCTTACGTGGGTCCTGGGAAATTGAACTATGGTCCTTTGACTTTGCAGGCAAGCACCTTAACCACTAAGCCATTTCTCCAGCCCCTCATTTTTTTCTAATAACACTGTTGTACACATTTTTCTATAATGTCAGATAGCATTCAGAATCATGCTTTACAAAAGTAGCATAACATTTTATTACATTGGATGGATGAGTTAATAGATGACCATTCTGGTTGTCTGTGTATCTGTCTGTATTCTTTCTCCTTTTGATGATTATGAATAACCTTGAAAAGAACATCCTTCTGCATCTGTGTCTTTGTTCTTTTTAAAGAGTATCATCGTTTCCTTCAGGTTAAAGTTTGGTCGCAACCAGATCCTATAGCAGCTAGAATTTTTTTCCTCATACGTGAAAGTTCAGAAATCAGCATTCAAGTGTGTACAAACTCCAGGCTGGCACTGGCTTTCTGCTACACTATTCCTAGCCTCTTGTTCTTAAGGTGTAAGAAGGCAATCCAGCCATCACATACAGGCTCCAAATAGTTTGGAAAGAAAATGGTGTGTTGGGCTGGAGAAATGACTTAGTGGTTAAGGCATTTTCCTGAAAAGCCTAAGGACCTAGGTCCAATTCCCCAATATCCATCTAAGCCAGATACACAAGGTGGTACATGTGTCTGGAGTTCATTTGCAGAGGATAGAGGCCCTGGCTTGCCCTTTGTTTTTTTCTCTCTCTCTTTCTTTTTCTCTCAAAATTAATTAATTAATTAGTAAAAATTTTTTGAGAGAGGGAGAGAGAGAGAGAGAGAGGAAGAGGCAGAGAGAGAGAGAGAATGGGTGCACCAGGGCCATTTCAGCCGCTGTGAACAAACTCCAGACATGTGCGCCCCCTTGTGGGCAAGTGCAGCATTGCACCCTTGCACCACTTTTGCTTCTGGCTAAACATGTGACCTGGAAAATCGAACGGGCGTTCTTAGGCTTGGCAGGCAGATGTCTTAACCACTAAGTCATCTCTCCAGCCCAAACAAAATATTTTTAAGAAACAATGGCACAAGTTTAAAAAATGGTGTGAAGGGGGTTCATGTTGCATAGTGCAGAAGGGAAGTTCTGGCATTTATGCCCAGGGCTGAGGGTGAGGGAGGTGAGGGATGTACTCCCAATGAGACGTGGACCCCGGGCCCTTGCTTCCCTGATAACCAAGCATCCTTCTCCACATCACAGCGTTCACCAGAAAGAAGTATCAACTTGCTGCCAACATTTGTGCCTTGCTTCCGTGTTAAGCATGTGTTATGTAGCAGGCCATCTGTTCTGTCTGTGGTCATAACAAAGGGTTCACATGCTGGAAATATTGACCTGAGTGCTTGCAGCCTCTGGGACCTCAGGAGCAGGCAAGCCTTAGCCAATCTTGCTGCTTTTAAACTGTCAAGGCAGGCAAAAGTGGGGTTCATCATTAACACACAGGTCATACTGAGCGGCTCTTGAACAAGATTGCTTGCAATGTGGTTGAGAATAGAATACACCCCATCTGTTACCCAAAAGTGAGGGCAACACTGTAGCAATCCAAGCACAACTTGACCTATATGTCATATGTATATTCTTTTTTTAAGTTTATTTATTTATTTGAGAGAGAGAAAGAGGCAGAGAGAGAGAGAGAGAGAGAGAGAGAGAGAGAGAGAATGGGCACACCTGGGCTTCTAGACATTACAAACGAATTCCAGATGCATGCACTCCCTTGTGCATCTGGCTCACATGGGTCCTGGAGAATTGAACCAGGGTCCTTTGGCTTTGCAGACAAGCACCTTAACTGCTAAGCCATCTCTCCACTCCTATTCTTTTTTAAAATTTTTGTTTATTTTTATTTATTTATTTGAGAGTGACAGACAGACAGACAGACAGACACACACACACACACACACACAGTGAGAGAGAGAGAGATGGGCATGCCACAGCCTCCAGTCACTGCAAATGAACTCCAGATGCATGCATCACCTTGTACATCTGGCTTACATGGGTACTGGAGAATTGAGCCTTGAACTAGGGTCCTTAGGCTTCACAAGCAAGCACTTAATCACTAAGCCATCTCTCCAGCCTGCATATGTATATTCTATTGATACTACATGCAGACAAATTTTTCTGTAAGGGACTGAACACTTGAGAAGTGGACTGATCATGGGTTCATCCAACTTGACCTGTGTCTGTCCCACCTCACCTGATCATTATAGGAAAGGGGGTGTGGAGAAACCAAGGCAGGCATAACTGACAGCTATGGATTCATGTCTATTTCTCCATTTTTTTATTCTTGTTGCATGTGTGTTTGTATGTATGTGCATGTGTACTTGTGTGTGTGTGTGTCTGTGCAGGCCAGAGTTCAATGTCAAGTGTCTTCCTCCATTACTCTCCACCTTGTTTTTTTGAGACAGCCTCTCTCATTGAACCCTGAGCTCCACTCACTAATTCAGCTAGACTAGCTAGCCAGCGAGCCCTAGGGCTTCCCTGGCTCTGCCTCCCTAGCACTGGGATCAGGAGCATGTGCCTCCTCACTTGACATTTCATGTGGGTGCCGGGAATGCAAACTTCCATCCTCGTGTTTGTGCACTGAGCTTTCTCCTCTATCTAAATGAAGTGTTAAGCTCACTTACAATGGAAAGGGTTTCATTGCGGCCCTGTGGATCCATTCCTGAGAACAACCCATCAGAAGGGTTACCCGAATTGCAATTTGAGCAATGAAGTCGGTCATGATGTAGAATTTCCAAAGATATGAAAACTTTCTTTTTTCCTTTTTGGTTTTTCGAGGTAGGGTGTCACTCCAGCCCAGGCTGACCTGTAATTCACTATATAGTCTTAGGGTGGCCTTGAACTCACAGCGATCCTCCTACCTCTTCCTCCTGAGTCTGGGATTAGAGATGTGTACCACTACACCTGGTGAAAACCTTTATTTTTGATACATATAGTTTTCTAATTTCAGAGTTGCCTTGTAATTCTTTTCCTTTCTCCAACCTGTAATAATTAACTGTGTTATAGCAAGTTATATAGAACTAATATGGTGGGATTTAGGGGTACATATGACAAAGTATGTGATATTCACATTAAACTGAGAGGGGTATACAGCTTCTAATCAGACAGATGTTTCTAGAAGCAGTAATTTTAGATGCATGTAGGGAGAATTTGCCAAAATATTTGTTTCAAAGGGGGTGATAGCAAGTAGCACTCCATTTGCAGTACCACTGGCTTCACTGTCTGCTTATCCCGTCTCAGTCTATAAAGCCCCCAGAATCAACCTTTGGTCACATACCTCTTTCAACAAGCAGAACTGCGTCTTGGTCAGTAAGTTCATGAGGACTTTGAAAATGTCTGTCCTTCTCTGCACTCATATTGACTTTCTCATTCCACTCTGACAAAATCATTTAGGTTTCCAGTTTCTAGAACTCTGTATTAATAAGACCAAAGAGAGCCGAGAAGCCTGACATTGTTCTGATGTTTGAGTGATTAGAATTAATTCATATTAAACAACTTTTTTTCTTGTATCCTAGAAAAACTGAATTCATTTAAGATTCTCTGGCTGCATATAATATTATATGCCAGAAATGGGAGAGAAGCTTCAGATGTTGTGGTTGAAGTGCTGAAAAGCCCAGAAAACCATGACTGGAAGGGACAGTTGGTATATGAAGGAGGAGGCAGAAGAGATTGTAGGTCCTGAAAACCAACAAAAATTTGATTTCCACTCTTCCTAACATTTCCTTCAAATAAGCCCTGTTGCTTGAATGTAACTCACTGATGCTTAGCACTACCAAGGCGTGTCGACAATGTTTTTTAAGCTGGAAGTGGATGGAGATCAGGGGAAGATTCCGGGTTCCCCAGCAGAAAGCTGAAGTGAGAAGAAAGTAGATGACAGGGGTGGGCAGGCACCGGAAAGCTCTCCAGCTGAGGAGTGAGCATTCAGAAAGGAAGGCACATCTCTGGATCCAGCCAGTGAAACACACTCCTCTCACTTACTACCATGAGGAATTTGAGATACTAAAAGCCCGACATGGTTTAAGGAGTCTTTTGTACCAAACACTTGAGTTTCATTCTTTTCTTCCTCTCTTGTAAGAGAAAATCTTGTGTTTGGGTGAATGCTTTGAGTAATTTTAAAGAAAAGTAAAAGAGGCTCTTCTCGAAAAATAGAGTTCTATTGAAAAGAAGCTTGTGGAAGGAGAAAATGAAAATATAACTGGAAGATTTAAAGGATTGGTCTGCTGTGTCCTTGAAGAATGAGCCTCTGAAAGGCCCCTCATCACTCAATAACCTGCGTCTTAAGATCAAGAATAAAAGGGAGGCCATAAACGCAAACTCATGGCAGGCTCAAGTTAACACACCAGGGAGAGAGATACTCCTGGGGTTGTCTGAGAACCTGCTTTGGACAATGAGAATTTTGTGAGCTATGAGGGGACTTGAAGTACAGAAAGCTTGTGCTTACTTTGACTTTGTCACCCATCACTCACACTTTTGCCCTTTTCTTGGTTTCTCAGGTATTTGTATAAAATTCACCATGTGACAGAGGACAGTAGAAGGGCTCGGGGAAGCCATTTCCTGGAGTTATGACTCTCAATGGCAAAGCCCATATTTTCTCTAAGGAGAAGTCAGTTTACAGCACACGCTCAGCCAGTGCAGTGGAGCCAGGAGCATGCCCTGGAACACATGCTCGGAAGGAGCAGTGATCTTGGCAAAATCTCTCACACACAGGGATGCTGTTTTGATTCCTGATGGTGCATCTCTGTAAATTACACTGAATCGTCATCCCCTTGTCTCTTCTCCACCACCTGGGGGTTAATGCCCTGCGGAATCCTAGAAGCTGCACCTCATAAGTATCTCAAAGGACATGTTGTTCAGTTCAGAGATCAGGAAGTTGAAGCCCAGAGATGTTTGGCCAGATCATTCCAAGATAGCTTGTTAGGGTTTAGAAGGCAGTGCAAGACCGTGGGAAGCCTCGTACCACTGTCTGGACACAGTCAAAGCTGTCAGTATGTCACATCTCCATGACTGAACCTGACTATGGCCAGGTCATGGGCTATTTTGGAGTTTATCAAGGGGAGTAAAGTTTCTGAAAAGTATTCATCGGCCTTCTAGGAAAAAGACTATTCCAGGGAGGTCAGGGATCTCCTGGTGTGAAAATGATCTCTAAGCATTGAATCAGATTCCAGTTGAGACAGGGAAGGTTTGCACTACGAAGTTCAGATTCTGGAAGCTTAAGGAGTTCTTGTCCCACCTATTCTGTTCCGGATGCTGAAGTCCCAGCCTGGCCTCCTGTGGTGTGTTGGGAATTTGCAGGATCTGTGGAGCCGCAGCTCTATCAACACACATGGTATGACATCTGTGTCCCTAGTGGAAGCGATTAGGTCACTTGAGGCTCACAACTGTAGCAAGTGCTACTTCCTCTGCACTTCTCAGCTCTCTCCAAGATGAATGGTTGACTGGAAGCAACCTGCTGAGTCCCCCTACGTGGACCAATGGGATCTCTCCAGGAATCATCAAGACTATGCAAGTAACCGGAAGCAAGTGTTTAAGTATTTAGTTTTGTATCCAAGTCCTAGTATGTGGGAGGCACACGGTCAATGAGTTTTATTTCAGTTATCATTATGACTTCTTTTGGCTAGGACATTGAAAGCTGGAGCTATGAAACGCTGATTGCTTCGAGGATAATCGAAGTCGGCAGTGTTCAAAGCCCTCATTTCCCTATACTCTCCTAAAGTGGGCATCAAAGGGAAATTGCTATGAAAGCCACGTGGAGAGAGCACTGGGAAATGGAGCTGGGGTAGGAAAGGATTAAGGAAGCAGCCTCCAGCTCTGGCTCCTCCTCCTCCGGAAGGCTTCGGGAAAGTGTAACAATCTCACGTGACTCAAGCTGTATATGAAGTGCAGACTCTTGCTTTATGGACACTCATACCCAGCACACACTCCGTTTTCATTCCTTTCCGTTGGTTGCATAGCTAGCTCTCTTTTCACACGCCCGTAGGAGTTTGTCTTTAAACAATTTTACTTACCTCATAATGAATTAAGAGCTTTAAAGTTGATACCAGCTCCCATTTTCAATGCTGTCTTTGAACACTGACTTGGAACCTTCTGAACCTGCATCTCTGAATTCCTACTGCCCCACATAAAATTCTTTTGCTATTCCTGAACTTGGGTGTGTTGGCCCTGTTTTACAATCCTGTGTCATCATCTCCTTTTTTATGGTGGCAGATGTGAGGGTAGTGTTCTTCCAGACATCACCTTTCTTTTGAAATTATTTTTTTTAGTTAGTTAAGATAGAGAGATTTAGCTTCTGTTGCAAAGTTCTCACTCTACCTGCAGAGGCAGCAGGAGCGCTTTGAAACCTCTGAAATGGAATGCAAAAGTGTGTGCTCACATGTGCACTTCTCTGGAAAGAATAGAGGTATCATCAGATTCTGGGTTTGTGACCTTGCAAAGGTTTAGAAAAGTCCAATGTGGGGCTGGAGAGATGGCTTAGTGGTTAAGGTGCTTGCCTGTGAAGCCTGAGGACCCAAGTTTGATTCTCCAGGACCCACCTGAGCTATATGCACAAGGTGGCATATGCATCTAGAGTTCATTTGCAGAGGCTAAAAGCCCTGGTGCACCCATTCTATCTGCCTGTTTCTCTCTTTCTAAAAAATTAATAAAAATTATTATTATTGTTGTTGTTATTTTTATTTTTTTATTTTTATATTTTGGTTTTTCGAGGTAGGGTTTCACTCTAGCTCAGGCTGACCTGGAATTCACTGCATAGTCTCAGGGTGGCCCTGAACTCATGGTAATTCTCCTACCTCTGCCTCCCAAGTGCTGGGATTAAAGGTGTGTGCCACCATGCCCAGCTTTAAAATATTATTTTTAAAAGTCCAGTGTAAAAGGTCTTCTTGTCACAAACACTTGCTGATTATTCATGAACTGACTTTTGAATATTCTCAAGGAGCTGGGTGGAAGGAGTTTTCTTGATTTTCATGTACTACTCTTGGCCTGAAATGAATCATCTATGGGGTGGGCATGGCAGGAGGGACCCTAGCTTGTCCACCAACTTTCCTGTGTTCAGTGTGGCTCCTGGGGGCAGACTTCCCATTGCAAAGTGGATTTGCAGGGGTTCAAGATCCCCTGCTACTTCAGGGCACCCTCTCCATGATCCATTGTTCGTCACCAGGCTAAATCTGCAGGGATAATGCCAGTCTTTCTGCCTTTGAGGCAAGAAAATAGAGAAGGAAAGAGAAAGATGGAGAGAGGCAGGGCTATGAAAATTAAGAGTGGGATGATTATGGGAGGGGATTATGATTACGGTATATTGTGTATATGTATGAAGGCTGTCAATAAAAAGTTAAAAGTAGGGCTGGGGAGATGGATCAGTGGTTGGACATGCTTGTTTGCAAAGACTACTGGGTCTAGGTTCAATTTCCCACTACCTACATAAAGCCAGGTGCAAAGTGGCGCATGCATCTGGAGTTCATTTGCAGTGGCAAGAGGCCCTGGCATACCCATCATATCTGTCTCTCTCACAAATGTATTTTCAAAAGTTAACAACAGCAATAATAAAATCAAATGACTTTGACTGGAGAGATGGCTTAGCCGTTAAGGCGTTTGCCTGCAAAGCCAAAGAATCCTGGTTTGACTCTCCAGGACCCAAGTAAGCCAGATGCGCAAGGTGGCGCATGAATCTGGAGTTCGTTTGCAGTGGCTGGAGGCCCTGGCACACCCATTCTCTCTCTCTCTCTATCTGCCTCTTTCTCAAATAAATAATTAAAATGTATTTTTAAAAAATCAAATGGCTTGTACTCATGTAGTCCAGAATTTTGTAAAGTTGAGTTTTACTGAATTAGAACCCTTTTCTCATCCCTAAATCTAAACAATAAATTACATTTATAAAATGAAAAAACATATATTTTAAAATTTTTTTATTTATTTGCAAGACACACACACACACACACACACACACACACACACAGAGTGTATTGGGCACACCAGGACCTCCAGCCACTGTAAATGAACTCCAGATGCATGTACCACTCTGTGCATCTGGCTTAAGTGGGTACTGGGGAAATGAACTTGGGTTGTTAGGTTCGGCAGGCAAGTACCTTAACCACGGATCATCTCTCTAGCCCTGTATTTTTAACTTAATTTTTAAAATTTAAATTCTAAGTTTTGTTTAATCTTTAAACCTTGTTGGAAAACATACCTTTGAGGAATATAACTTATAAAGCCACAGGATCATGTACATAGCCATTATAAAGACACTGTAGAGAAGCTGGGAGCCCATGTTTTAGGCTTGGGTGTCATCATTTTCTTTTTTTTTAAATTATTATTTTTTTAATTGACACCTTCTATACTTACATACAAAAACATATATTTCCCTCCCCTCCCCCCATTCCACTTTAGAACTCCAATCTCCATCATATCCTCTCCCTCTCTCCATTAAACTTTCTTTTAATTTGATGTCATAATTTTTTTCTTCTGTTTTGAGGGTCTTGCAAAGGTATTGCTAGGCACTGCAAGGTCATGGATATCGAGGCCAATTTCTGTCTGGGCAGTTGCATTGTAAGAAGTCATACCCTTCCTTTGGCTCTTCCATTCTATCCGCCCCCTCTTCCGCAATGGTCCCTGAGCCTTGGAGGGTGTGACAGAGGTGTTTCAGTGCTGGGCACTCCTCCATCCCTTCTTCTCAGCACTATGTTGCCTTTTGGGTCATCCCAGTGTTCATTGCCATCTGAAAAGAGAAGCTTCTCTAACCAGAAGTGAGAGTAGCGTTAATATGTGAACATGAACATTAAGTGTAGTGCCCCCAGGGCAGCTTGGTGGGAATAATATATACATTTAGTCAGACAAGAGCAAGCTTTATACCCCTAAGGCTCATGACCTCACCTGCCATAGACTTTTGCTTAGGTTTTTCAGTACCAGGTATGTATTCCCTCCCATAGAGAGGGCCTTCAGTCCAATTATGGAGCAGTTGGTTACCCCAAGAGCGGACATGCCACTATTGCCCCCTTTCAGTCATTGGGCCTGTATGGCCAAACTTGAATATTCAGTGTCCACTGTTTTCACTGCTGATGACTTCTGTCTCCCATACAGCTGCATGCATTGCAGCTTTTTCCAGCTTTCAGTTGGCTGGTCTACAGGGAGAAGGTTTTCTGCTCAGCACCAGCTTGCTTTCTCAGTGACCTTGCTTCTCAGGCAAGAGATGTCTTCAGCAATAGGGTCTTACTATCTGTTTCTCAAGGGAAACCAAGGGCTTTGGCAAAAGTCTTTAATGTTTTGGAGGCTACCGGCACCTCCTTGGCCAACAACTCACTGGAAGGTATCCCATCCCAGGCACTGAAAATTTTCTAGTAACAGTCTACAGCTTCTAGAAAGTAGGTTTACATAAGTCTTATTCACAATATCTTGAATTTAGATTGACCCTCCCCCTGCCCTTCTTTTACGCATTCTCTTCCCATGGCCTTGCTTAGGCCATTCCCCTCCCTGTAATCTGTTCTTCTACTTACATATGTGCAATACCCTACACTTAAGTCCTTTCCTTTCTACCTAACTAACAAATTTGCTAACTTTTCCTCAAAAAAATTAGGAGTGGATGAGAAATTAGAAGTCTAGTTTGCTTGAGTACAGAGACATAGGTTGTGGGCTTCTCCCTGGAAACCGAATTGGTAATATGCCGCAGGTTCAATGACAATGTGTCTTTTACCACAGTACGTTGAAATCCCACACTACACACATCTTTCATAGTAAAGCAATTTTACAAAGCCCTTTTTAAAAGGTGAAATAATTATTACACTATGCCAAAAAAGCAGCTACTTCTTATAAACTTTAAGTTGAAACATTTTATAAAGAAGTCCCCATTTATTGTGACATGACAAACATAATTTTTTTTTTTTTTGAGGTAGGGTCTCACACTAGCCCAAGCAGACCTGGAATTCACTTTGTACTCTCAGGCTGGCCTCGAACTCTCAGTAATCCTCCTATCTCTGCCTCCCAAGTGCTGGACTTAAAGATGTGTGCCACTACGCCTGGCTTTCTGTTATTTTATTTATTTATTTATTAGAGACAGAGAAAAGGAGGGAGAGAGAGAATGAGAATGGGAACGCCAGAGCCTCTAGCCACTGCAAACCAACTCCAGCTGCATGCGCCACCTTGTGCATCTGGCTTACATGGGTACTGGGGAATTGAGACTCGAACTGGGGTCCTTAGGCTTTTTAGGCAAGCACTTAACCACTAAGCCATCTATCCAGCCCCTGTTATTTTATTTTTTAACTCCATAAGTTTCTCTTTTATTTTGTTTGTGTTCCTTCCAGAAGGAAGGACAAAGAAAACCACCAATCCTGCCACTAAGGCTGGGTAGGAAACCTTCTCAACGACTTCCCTCTAGCTTGTAGTGTCAAAGGTCGTGGACTGAATGAAACATTAACATCTAATTTCCTTCCTAAGAAATGCACCGGGACTATTGCGTGTAGCTAGTGATGGCTACAACTCCTCATTTCACCTCATTGGAGGCATCCTTGATATTTTCCTCCAGCATAATTCGAGATAGATTTGGCAAAGGCTGTGTATTTGCATATTCTTTTAGTTTGCATACTTGGCACGGGCATTCTTTCACTCTAAGTAACTGAGCTGACTAAATATGTACTTTCTGTTTTTACGGATATGCAAGATCCATATTTTACCAGCAAGGACTTCCCTGTAACTCATGCAGGAAAGGGTTCTGGCTTCTTCCACCCATGAAGCACTAATTTGATTCCTACCCCCTCCCCTTCTCATGGAAAGGAAAGTGCTTGATTTTCTTGTCACTGGGGCATTATGCCTTCCAGTGTGAGGGCATGAACTTTCTACACAGATGATGATGGTCCAGGGCTGACTGAGGAGTCTCCAGTGATGGGGAAAGCTGTTCACAGGTTATTTTCCACAGCGGATAGAATTATTCTTACCTGGATGAATGGCCTGTTGGTCAGATCAATGTATCATCAGATTACGGCAAGGATTTTATATCCATCTAGTGATTTTGTCCTTACGATTTCTCCTAAATTAAATGTTCACAGTGTCATCGATTTATGGAGTACTGATTATGTGTCAGGCATGCTGTTGGGTAGTTTTCACACAACTTCAGCCCATTCTCTTGAAATAATAGCTCTGGAGGGGAGCATTTTGTTCCCACGACTCTCAGTCAGAACATTGATGTGGAGAGAGCTAATCCATCCACAGTCACACAGCTGACCAGGGTCAGCTAATGGACCCAGGCCACCCCTGCTGATGCCACAGTGAGATCTTCCTGGGGCTGCTGGTGACATGAAGAGAGTGCTGTTCTGTCACTCACCCTTTGCTCTGGACCAAACAGATTTTTCTTATAGCACATGGTAGCTTGTTATTACTTAATAAAACAAATTCTAACCCAACAATTCTGGTTGGAGCTTTATGAGAAATGACTAAGAGAGACAGCAAAGGACTACTAGACTTTTCTCTTTGATTCCCAGTCTTAGAAACCTGCCATATAGATATTTGTGGTTATGGCTTGTTTTCTGTGGTTTTTTCTTTTTTTCAAAAGGCTATACATTTTCCTTAGACCAAAAAAAAAAAAAAAAATCTCAAAACAGTCTTAGCTATGTGGGTTAGTAACTTCAAATTTCATATCTCTGGTATGTCATCTTAAAAATTAAAACATCCATATAGAGGCTTGGCAGACACCTCATAGGCCCCCAAACCCCAGAACCCCAAATTATCAACTGTAAGAAATGTATCTCAAACAAAGAGACTCTCAAAGGTCTTTTAAAAAATTTCCTACAATGTACATAGGTAAGTTGAGACTTTCCCTCGCTGTGCTGGAAAACACCCAAGAGGCAATAGCCTATCCTGGTCCAATCATCTCCTAGATCCCTATCCTAGCATCCCATCCTGTAGGAATCTACATTTTCCTTGACTAAAAGCAATCATTTTAAACTGTTAAAATAAGTTTCAAATTTAAATTTAGTCTAGACTTGAAAGCTAAGTTCCAAGTATATGCTTTTAAAAACGGGATGGGGAGGAGGGCTTTGAAATGCTGTCTTTTGGATGGCATGTCATTACGCTCTCAAATTCCCAGTGGCTGTGGTTTCCAGTGCAAGGCTGAGTCTGTCAGTACTTCCCCGTTGCTGGGGGAAGATCTATAATATCCCAGACCTCCCAGAGTAGCTACTGGCAGCTCAGGGCTGTCCGGTTCTTCAGTGGTGCAGCCACTGCTAAGTTGCCCATTCCCTGGTAAATAACCGTTCACGCATGATCACACAAGTAACCCTAACTTAACTCAACAGATGAAAGAATAAAAGGCACGGGAGTAAAATGGGGATTGGTGAGAAAGAAGAAGGTGTTAATGGGAGGGAATTCAGGGGAACAAGATCAAAATACATCATAAATATGTGCAAAACCTAGAAAAAAACAGAAACAAAAAATAGAGATGTTTAAGCAAGGTATAATTCCTATTCAATCTTTTTAGTACACAGTTTCAAGTGTTGACAAATCCCAGCAGTCAAATGACTACCACCAGGACATGGACCACATATTTTTGCTGTTTCCAGAATGTTGTAAATGAATCATACAACACGTAGTCTTTTGAATGTCTTTTTAAAAAAGACTCGTCCATATTACTGGATGTGTCAGCCTGTTCTGCCTTTTTCTTTTCTTTTTTTTTTTTTTTTTTTTTTTTGGAGCATACATATGCTTTGATGGTCTCTTGAAATCTTTGTTTCATAGGGAGTGTGGGACCTAATCAGTACTAATGTATGTATGTATGTGTGTATGTATGTATGTATGTATGTATGTATGTATACATGTATGTATGTATGTATGTATGTATGTATGTATGATCTTGACTGCTGTCTCTTATTCACCCCATGATAGATGTGGAGTGTCCTTCTGCTTCATGCTGGCACAACCACAGCCTAACTTACAATAAATCTATGGAGGGCCTGGCTGACATTGTTTGCAACAATCAAGATACAGGAAGAGGTAACGTGTTGTTTAGTGACAGTCAGAATTTGCACTGGGGATTGAGAAATATGAGCATAGACAACGTGGTAGTTTGAGTTAGGTATCCATCATAAATTCACATGTTTTGAATGTTTGATCTCCAGCTGGTGGCACGTTGGGAATTGAAGCCTTTCTGCAGGTGTATTGTTGGGGGCAGGCTTATGGGTGTTACAGCTAGCTTCCCCTTGCCAGTGTTTGGCACACTCTCCTGATGTTATTGTCCATGTGATGTTGGTCAGGAGGTGATGTCCAGCCTCTGCTCATCCCCATTTTCCCCCTGACATCATGAAGTTTCCCCTCAGTTCTATAAGCCAAAATAAACCCTTTGCTCCCACAGACTGCTTTTTTTTCCCCCTGAGGTAGGGTCTCACTCTAGCTCAGGCTAATCTGGAATTCACTATGTAGTCTTAGGCTGGCCTTGAACTCATGGTGATCCTCCTACCTCTGCCTCCCGAGTGCTGGGCTTAAAGGTGTGCGCCACCATGTCTGGCTCAGACTGCTTTTGGCTGGGGCCTTCGCGTCAGCGCTGTGAAGGTAACTGCAACAAACAGCAAGGCCTGCATGACACTGTGTGAGAACTACGGACGCGTACGCATTGGGAGGAATTACCAAAGATCCAGGAATGACATACGCTTGAATCAGTGATGGGGTGTTCAGAATATCACAGGCAAATCTCTTTACATGGAAAAAACAGAAACATCCAGATGTCTAAGAAATGCCTAAGAAAGATACCCTGAAGGACATTTGCAAATGTATTCTGTCACCTTTTTCCACCTGAAATAATGACAGCTTTTTAATTTTTTTGGTAGAGTATTCTTTTTTTTTTAAATTTTAATTTAATTTATTTATTTGAGAGAGAGAGAGAAGCAGATAGAAAGAGAGAATGGGTACCCCAGGGCCTCCAGCCACTGTAAATGAACTCCAGACGCATGTGCCCCCTTATGTATCTGGCTTACATGGGTCCTGGGGAATTGATCTGGGGTCCTTAGTCTTGGAAGGCAAACGCTTTAACCGCTAAGCCATTTCCCCAGCCCACGAGTTTCTTATTCTTAGCCAGACTCAAGAATTGCCTAATGAGTATACCAAGTATACTACCAAAGCTCAGGTTCTGTGCCTAGAGCTGATATTCATTACAATTTCAAGTGCTCTAGGGGCTGGAGCTGGGGAGGTGCCTCAGTCACAAAAGTGCTTGCCAATCATTTTTTGGAAAAGGATTTATCCATATAAATAAATGGCATAAACAACAATGTCAAAAAACAGTGCTTGATTTGCAAGCATGAAGAGCTGACTTTGGTTCCCAGCATCCTTGTGAAAGCTTGGTGTGGTGTGGAGACATGTGCGTGTAATTCCAGTGACAGGGAGCAGGCGCAGGAGGATACCTTGCATGCTGGCCTGCTAACCTTGCTAAATCTGTGAGCCCTGGTTCAGTGAGAGACCCGCCTCCAAAAGCAAGGTGGACAGTGAGTGAGGATGACACCTGATGTAGACTCCTGACTTCTACACACGCGCACAAGAGAAAAAACATAATGAATGAAAGAGAAAAAGACAGAAAATTTCAATTGTCCTGAAAAGGAGCTATTTGTCATTTCTGTGTGAATTTTTCATTCTCTCTCTCTCTCTCTTTTTTCTTCTCTTTCTTTCTTTCTTTCTTTCTTTCTTTCTTTCTTTCTCCTTCCTTCCTTCTTCCCTCCCTCTCTCCCTCCCTCCCTCCCTCCCCCCCTCTTTCTTTCTCTCTTTCTTTCTTTCTTTCTTTCTTTCTTTCTTTCTTTCTTTCTTTCTTTCTTTCTTTCTTTCTTTCTTTCTGTTATCCTCTTAAAGGTAAGCTTGAGCCCAAACACTTCCTGAGATGACAGAACCTCTGTAGAAAAGAGAGTGGATTGTACCTCCTATCAGCAAGGTTTTTTGTTATTTAATTCACTTTTGGCAATGGCCTGAGGGGTCCTGCTAGGGACCAGGAGGAAGGGTACAGCCCTGTGCAGAAAGAGTGGGCTTCAGGGAAGGCGGTCTTGGAGACTGAGCCATGGAAGCTGTGCAGTCTGGCTGCCTCCTCAGCTAGACCATCTGAAATCTGAAGGCAGACTGTGCTTCGTTCATCTTTGGATGTCTAGTGTTTGGGATCACATGGTGAGATTCAGGCTCACAGATGCTGGTGAAGGATTGCCATCCCTGAAGAAAGCCTTGCCTATCGCAAATAAGCTTCAATATCTCTTCTGATTCTCTGATTTGTTCATTTGTGTCTATTCACAGTGATGGCCAATTTAACAGTTCAAACATAACAGACTCTGTTAGCACATAATTCATATTTTCATGGAATTAGATCGACCTGATACAATTAGATGTAAGATATGCACATTTGAGTATATATTTATTACTCAGCTTATAAGACAGGTGAGTCTGTTTTAACCTACATGATTACAAAGTAGTTTGGTTGTACATCTTTATGAAATGTACAATTGTAGCCATGAAAAGATAATTATGAAGAATGAAATTGACAGGAAAATAAGAGAAATTTTAGTGTTCTAACTAACTACTCTTAGCACATATCAAACTTCCAAATGTCTTACATAGGACAGAACTAGAAAATGTCTTCAGATTATGTCTCATGGATGGAAAATCCCAAATCTATCCCCAAGGCTATACTTTTCATCTTTTGGAACTAGAGTTTTCACCATCCAGCCCTTCTCTGTTTTGCCTCCAGGGCTGCCACCTGCTCTCTGTGGCTCTGCTGTAAACCAGCAGCTATGCTCATTCCTAAGGGGAGGAAAGCAAGTAAGAAAGCAAGAAAGCAAGAAAGCAAGAAAGCAAGAAAGCAAGCAAGCAAGCAAGCAAGCAAGAAAGAAAGAAAGAAAGAAAAGAGTGAGAAAGCAAGAAAGCGAGGAAGGAAGGAGGGAGGGAGGGAGGGAGGGAGGGAGGGAAGGAAGGAAGGAAGGAAGGAAGGAAGGAAGGAAGGAAGGAAGGAAGGAAGGAAGGAAGGAAGGAAGGGACAGACATGCCAGGGTCTCTTACCACTGCAAATGAACTCCAGATTCATGTACCACTTTGTGCATCTAGCAATACGTTGGTACTAGGGAATTGAACCCAGGCCATTAGGCTTTGCAAGCAAGCGCCTTTAACCACTGAGCCATCTCTCCAGCCCAATGCCTAGGTTCTTCAGTGAACCTCTGGACTTTAAATGAGAAACTTCTAAACCGGTATTGATCATTCTGATTCTTTGGTTTGGTTTCCAGCTATGCACTTGTGATAGGCCCTGGGCGTGGATGCTTTCAAAGAAATTCACGCAAGGAAGGAGGTTGGAAGCTGAAAATGAAGCTGGAAGATTGTGAGAGGAAAGGGTCAGGGAAGAACTCAGCAGAAGCATCACCCCACACACACACCCCACTGGAGAGCTCAGGTTGCAGAGTCCCCAGGGTGTGAGAGTCAAATAAGAGGTGTGCTGTCCTAAGTGGCAGGAGTGAAAGCAGAAAAGGCACAGAGCTCTCTT
This sequence comes from Orientallactaga sibirica, assembly GCA_036365145.1. Lineage (NCBI taxonomy): Eukaryota > Metazoa > Chordata > Mammalia > Rodentia > Dipodidae > Orientallactaga > Orientallactaga sibirica. The sequence continues at coordinate 6,156,840 of JAEOAD010000044.1, read as the reverse complement.
GAGTGCAGGTGGCCCTGTGTGAAGGTTGGACCAGTAGGGGAAGCCAGATCATAAAGAGACTTTATACCTGCCAAGAAGTTGAGACCTGATTCAGTGTCTGAGACAAGTGACAAGGGAGGGACAAGATCTGCAAAAGATTTAGAACCATTTTCTTAGGGTGCTTGGTGGGAAACCAGTAATGAGGCCATTGCCACAGTCAGTACAAATCAATGAGGACTCCAGCATGTGTTCTGGCCCTGACAGATGAAGGAAACAGGATACAAAAGTGAAAAAGGCAGCTAAGAGTAAGGAGTGTAGTCAGGGACATGGTTTTCTTTTAAATCTGTGCATTTTGAGGTTCCAATGAAGCTGCCGAGAGGGCATAATTTATGGTCAGGACAGGGCAGGCTAGAGAAGAGTTTCTAGAGTTGGTTAAATCTATCTTTTTTTTTTTTTTTTTTTTGAGGTAGGGTCTCACTCTAGCCCAGGCTGACCTGGAATTCACTATGTAGTCTCAGGTGGCCTCAAACTCACAATGATCCTCCCATCTCTGCCCCCACCCCAAGTGCTGGGATTAAAGGTGTGTGCCACCACACCCGGCTAAATCTATCTTTTTTGTAAAAATAATAGGAAAGGCCAAAATTTCATTTTTGACTTTGATACATATTATGTAAGATTATTTACTTCCTTCCTCTTATTTTTTGAAGGAGGGAGCGTCAGCTATATGAAGAATGAAATAAATCAAAAGCATCAATGAATATTTAAATTGACAAGATTTGGCATTTTCCCATGGCTTTCATTTATTTCTACTGCTTGGTGATTAGTAACACGCACTCTGTGTTTTAAACAATATTAGCCCCTCTAAATGAGAATCTCTAGGAATTGCACTGGACAATTGTACCTTTGAAGCTTCCCCATGTGTTGCTGGGTAGCCAGAGTCCCAAATCCTCACCCGGAAGGCATCCAGGCATTCCCTTTTTATACTTTAGGTAAAGCCCACTGTCAAACAGCCAGTTTGATACAACGATTCAACTGAACTAACTCATGTGTTAGAAACAAAAAATCTTTGTGTTTCTTTAAAGGGTGATAACAAACACCAATGCTCAGTAGAATCCAAAATATGCCTTCCTTTTCTCATTAACACACAAGCACAGTAAGTTCTCTCTCTCTGCTTGCAGATAAATAATAAATAAATATTAAAATCACTGTAAGGATGCAGTTAGAGGAGATGGATAGGTTTATTTTATTTTTAGTTATTATTACTATTATTATTAGAGAGAGAGAGAGAGTTGGCAAGCATGCATGCGCCAGGTTCTCTAGCCACTGCAAGCCACTGCAAACAAACTCCAGATGCATGCGCCACTATATTTACGTGGGTACTGGGGAACTGAACCTGAGTCCTTAGGCTTCACAGGCAAATGCCTTAATTGCTAAGCCAATTCTCTCTCTCTCTGTTGTATTTTAAAGAGATCCCGTCAGTTTCTTGTGCCTTCTAAAAGTATTGAGCCATCCTGACATATAGAAATTAGTTCTAATGGAGAAACATGTGTGTTGATGTTAATTGGCTGCTATGTAAATTGCATGTCAACTGAATTTCTGAGGACAATGTTGATTTTATATAATTTTATTATTCTCAATAAAGTCCACTCATGAGATTTAGAAGCATGGTTTCATTAAATCCTCTTGTCTTGTGGTGTGTGTTGTGCATGTGCACACACACACACACGCCCACACAGCCACACTCTACACTTTTAGTTAGGAAAACGATTTGGGACCAGATGCCCTTTTATACATTTCTATATGGCCATAGCTCTGTGGCCACATCCGTTAACCACAAAGGAACCCTCTAGCACACTGGAATCCCCGGGAAACCCTGGCTACTGGTCCTCTTACGGCTTGGGCAAGCACAGGACCTGTCCATTGCGTGCTTACAGTGATGCCCATGGCAGCACTTATTGAAATGCTGTCCACACTATTCTCCTTTCAGTTTTGAGCATGTGCTCAGTTAACAAAGCTCTCATGAGTTTTTAAAATATTTTTTACTAAGTTACTTTTTTTTTTTTTTTTTTTTTGAGGTAAGGTCTCACTCTGGCCCAGGCTGACCTGGAACTCACTAAGTTGTCTCAGGTTAGCCTCGAACTCACAGCGATCCTCCTACCTCTGCCTCCTGAGTGCTGGGATTAAAGGCGTGGGCCACCATGCCCAGCTCTAAGTCACATTTTATAGCAAAATGTTCTTAGAGAGAGAGCACGAGCAATATGGCTACTTTTCAATCATACTCAAATTTGAAGATTTAAGTGACACTCTTCTAAAACAATATGCTTAAACATGCTATTTTTATAACATTCCTTTAAAATACAGTCTGGGGGCTGGAGAGATGGTTCAGTGGTTAAAGATGTTTGCTTGAAAAGTCTGCACTCTGGTTCAACTCCTCGGCCATCCGTGTAATAAAGCCAGACTGTAAAGCTGGATGGGTGTTCATTTGCAGGACAAGAGTCCCTGGTGTGCCCACCCATCCATACTATACACACATGCAAATAAATAAATAATTGAAAAGAACACATTTCTTTGGTATACATATAAGTAAAAATACATTCTGTATTAGTAAGTTTTTTATCCTGAATTTTTTTAAATTAGTTATGGGCATGATCAGTGTGTAAACAGCACATTTTTGTACCATCTTTACCATCACCCCTGCCACCACCCCTCCAAAGGGATCCTCCTCATTGGGGATGCCAATTATCCCCATGGGGATTTTTTAAAAATATTTTATTTTTATATATTTATTTGAGAGAGGGAAAGAGGCAGAGTGACACACACACAGAGAAAGAGAGAGAGAGAGAGTGCCAGTGCTTCCAGCCACTGCAAAAGAACTTCAGATGTATGTGCCGTCTTGTGCATCTGGCTTACATGGGTACTGGGGAATTGAACCAAAGTCCTTTGGTTTTGCAGGCAAGGGCCTTAACCACTAAACCGTCTCTCCAGCACCACCTCCTGATGGGGATTTTTTTTTTTTTTTGGAGAGAGACAGAGAGAGAGAGAGAGAGAGGAAGCCAGATAGAGATGGGTGTGCCAGCGGCCTCTCAGCTGCTCCGAACAAAATCCAGATGCGTGCGCCCCCTTGTGGTCAAGTGCGACATTGCATCCGTGAGTCACTTTGCATCTGGCGAAACGTGGGACCTGGAGATTGGAACCGCTAGAGAGTGGAACCAACGTTCTTAGGCTTAGGAGGCAGGCGCCTTAACTGCTAACCCATCTCTCCAGCCCCTGATGGGGATTTTTAACACTCATTTGAACTGAAGAAGATGGCTTACAGGGCTTTGCACTGGCATCCCACAGCTGGCCTCCCCCACCACCCGTAGCACCAAACCACTTCCCTTCTGTGTCCCCCTTCCAGCTACAGTCTTCCTCAACTCTCTTATTCTAGCTTTGCTGGCCTCAGAATTTTGCCTATGCTGTTTTTTTCCACCTGGATGGGTTATTTTACATTTTGTATCTTCATTAATTCCTATCTATTTATTTATCTGTGACACAGCAACATCTGTTGCTCAGCAAGCCTTATCAGACTCTGTTTCTGATTAAAACTTCCTCTTAGATAAACTGATGTAGCCAGCAACTTGTTGTGGGGAACACCGTCTAACTAGACACATTTTAACGGGAGGAATGGAGTTTTATTTCAGGTGAGGAGTCTGGGGGAACACCATCAATAGCAGAAGAAGCTGGCTGTCTTTCATAGATCCAAGCAGAGAGAAACCATCAACCAGCAAGCACCACAAACAAACATGAACTGCCATAGCTCAAAAAGTTCTTCCCATACCTTTGGGCTAGAATTCAGATCTTTCCCCAAACACACCTTAGTGTTTGACAATAAGATCTGCCCACAGTGATACACCCCCGTGTAACAAGGATCAAGGTGCCAGGCGCTCATGTAGGGAGTTTAATTGAAAATGCCTGAATCTGTGGGGCCATACAAAACACATTCAAACCACCACACAAGTCAACATGTTTAATCCCACGTACAGCTTTAATCCCTTTTGACATGTAAACTAGTATACTCAGAAATTCAGGAATGTGTCCATCTTTGCTGCTATTATGCTGCCTGCCAATCACAAGTTTCTAGAATGTGTGGGTCCTGCCCAGAGGAAATCTAAGCAGAATCTTACACTCTTGGAATTGAACTCGCCATTGCAAGAGCTTGTTCACAAAAATGAAATTATGAAATTTGCAGGGAAATGGATGGATCTGGAAAAGATTATATGAAGTGAGGTAACGCAGGCTCAGAAAGTCACATGCAGGTCTTGTGTAGGTAGCATCAGCCACTGTGAGGTCATGAATATCAAGGCCACTTTGTGTCTGGAAAACAATATCGCAAAAACATAAGGCCTTCATAACAGGATGGTAATGATGGCATCAAAATAGAAGAGAGACTAGTTGGAAAAAAAGAAGAGATCAATGGCCAGGGGAAACTGGTGGTAGGAGGGGACTGTGATTGTGGAATATGTTCTATACATATGCAGGTTTATACGTATGCGGGTTTATACGTATGCGGGTTTATACGTATGCAGGTTGGCAATAAATTTTTTTGAAGTTGCTTTCACTTTGTTGCCAGGCTATACAACAAGACTGCTTACAAGCCCGTAGAATTTATCCTTTACCAACATATGTTGAGAACATATAGGGTCAGTATGGTAGTTTAAATGGATGTCTTCCAATACATTGAGGAGTTATTCCAGCTTGTAATTTTGATCTCCAGGCACCTGGCTGGAGGAGGTGTTTGTTACTGGGGGGGGGGGTGTGGATCTAAATTCCAGCCTAAGATATGCAAAGTGTGGGGTAATCCTTCTCCCAACCTGTGGCTCTTACAATCTTTCCTCCCCCTCTCCCACAAAATTCCCTGAGCCATGGTGGGTGTGTTTTAAATCTACTTCAGTGTTGAGCTCTTAGGAGTCTCTGGATTTCTGCTTTGGTAGGTGTTGAGTGTCCTCAGTGTCTGTCTCCTTCACCCTGGTACTGCTTGTCAGGCTCCCCATGGAAGCAGCACTCTTGCTCATCTCCCCAATTCCTCTGTGGTTTCACCTGGGCCCTGGCTAATATGTGAGGGGTGGTTTATCTTCTGGGTTCTCATTACCCTCTGAAAAAGAAAAACAGACTCTGCCATGAAGAATGAGGTCAGAATAGGTTAACTGGGATAAACGTTAACTTAGGGAGATTTTGATGGCTGTAGGCCCTCTTTTGGCTAAAGACTAGTGGGAGCTTCTCACTGGAGTCCATAATCTTGGTCTCCATAGGATTCTGGCCTGGTTTCCACTTCCTTTCCCCAGAGCGGATCTCTTAGCCAATCAGAAAGCCATTATTTACCCACCAAGACTGTGTGCCACCATTGCACAGGTGTGCCGTCTTGTCAGGCTGGTTGCTTTTGAGTAGCAGTGTGCCCTGCTTGCTCACACTGTTGTTGCACTCTCCCCCAGCCACTCATGTAGCTCTTTCCAGCACTATATGGGCTAACTGTCTGGGAATTGGCTTCCTTCCCGATTCCAGCTGGATCTCGCAGTGTTCTGTATTGGTAGCATGTGATGTTTTCAGCAGTAGAGTCTTACCTTTTATCTTAAGCAAGTAATCAAGTGCTTTGACAGAAGCCTGTCCTGTTTTAGGTCGCTCTCACCAACAGCTCCACGTGGGTAATAACCAATTTCCGGTAATGGGAGTTATAGGCCAGAGCCAAATGTTTTAAGGTTAGGCTTCATCCATTCTCTCCAGAGCCCTTCTACCAGATGATCCCCCTCCCACATTCTCCTGTTGAGTGTTCTCTTTTAGTCTACTCTCCAGGAGAAAGTTTTCTATAGTACCAATTCATTTTGGGTTTAGTTTTGTATATATCTGCCCCAACCTCTCATTCCCCTCCTCCCCAACCCTTCCATCCCGATTGTCTGACCTTCAAGTTGCCTGTCGGTATGCCAGCAACTCAAGCTGTAGAACTTAATTTTTAAAAATACTTTCTTTGTTGAGGGGCTGGAGAGATGGCTTAGCAGTTATGGTGCTTGCATGCAAAGCCAAAAGACCCAGGTTTGATTCCTCAGTGCTCAATTAAAGCCAGATGTGCAAGGTGGCATATGCATCTGGAGTTTGTTTGCAGAGGCTAGAGGCCCTGTCATGCCCATTCTCCCTCCTCTATCTGTTTCTTTTTCTCTATATATCTCAAATAAATAAAAATTTTTAAATTAACATTTTTTTAAAAAAAGGATAAAGAACATATCTTTGGCTTTAATTTTTTTAAAAAAACACTTTGTTGAGCTTCTAATTAGCTAAAATAGAATTTGGAAAATGTGATGAGATACTAAACTTTTGAGTATCTCTAAGACCTTTTTTTTTAACTTTTTATTTTTTATTATTGTTTTGGAGGGAGACAGAGAGAGAGAGAGAGAGAGAGAGAGAGAGAGAGAGAGAGAGAGGAAACCAGAGATGGGCATGGCAGCAGTGTCACAGCTGCTGCGAACGAAATCCAGTGTGTGCGCCCCCTTGTGGTCAAGTGCGGCATTGCGCCCTTGTGTCACTTTGCATCTGGCTAAACGTGGGACCTGGAGATTGGAACCGCTGGAGATTGGAACCAGTGTTCTTTGGCTTAGGAGGCAGGCGCCTTAACAGTTAAGCCATTTATCCAGCCCTCTAAGACCTTTTAAAACTAGTCTTGACTGATTCTTGGCCCACAACTCTTCCTTCCGCTAAACCTTGACTAGAAAGGATGCTACCCCACCAGGCCTCCTCCGGCACTTGTGTTCCTTTTTTAGTAGTCATCCTGTCCTGAAGGTGAGGTGTTTTCACCCATTGCTGGAGTCCAAAGAACTTGGAGGGTTTTTTTATTATCTTATTTTATTTATTTATTTGACAGAGGGAAAGAGGCAGAGTGAGAGAGAATGGGTGCATCAGGGCCTCCAGCCACTGCAAACGAACTCCAGATGCATGCACCACCTTGTGCATCTGGCTTTCGTGGGTACTAGGGAACTGAACCGATGTCCTTTGGCTTTACAGGCAAGTGCCTTAACTGCTAAGCCATATCTCCAGCCCTGAACTTGGAGGTTTTATTCCTCATTTCAACCTAAGAGGTACTGAGGCAAGATTTGTTGAATGAATACATTTATTACAAATGGTGTTTGAGGGAAAGCTGGAGATAATAGAAACATCACCTTGCATCAAACCCACGGCAATAAATCAGGATCCCAGCTAAAGCCCAACAGCTCTGCAATGGTCTCCTGTGGACCAAGTAGATGACAACGGTCATTAGGGGCTGGCAAGCGTGAAACGTGGTGGACTAGTTCCTTGCTTAAGGCCCAGAGAGGAGGCAGTTGTTCAGCTCCATGTGGGGCTGTGGCATTATTCTGTGAAACTGTTCCTGTGCACAAGTCACTGTAAGCCACTGTTACTGAGGCTTTGTCCCATCCTGGAGCCGTGTCCCTTGACTTCAGTCCTTCTCCCTCCATATCCTTCAGGCTGACATCAGATTAGATATCATTTATGTTCAGATCAAATGTCCCTTCTTACGATATTCTGACTTTATCTTATGTAAAACCTCCCCACTTTCCATCACAGGACATGGTATATCATGACTGCTTTTTTAAACTTTTGCATGTATGTGTGTGTACACTGGTGCGTGTGTGTGCAGGCGCCTATGCATGGGACTAGAGGTTGATCCGGGTGTTTTCCCTGCTCTTTCTCCATTTTATCATATTGAGGCAGTGTCTCCCACGCACTGAAACCCAGAGCTCGCTGCTTCAGCTAGTCTAACCAGCCGCTTGACCTGAGGGTCCTTGCCTCTGCCTCCTGAGTGCTGGCATTGCAGGCAGCCACAACTCCCGCCAGGCATCCATGGGAGTGCCAGAGATCTAAACTCTCATCCTCATGCTTATGTGGTGAGCGCTTATCCACTGAGCCACCTTCCCAGCTCCATTATGAAAACTGTATTATTTTGTTTAGTTCACACATAACCAACGGCAGGACAAAGGTGCTTCTAAATCCTTGGTGCCGAAGGCAAGGGTGAACCAGCTTTCACAACATTTGAGGGCAGCCTGGGCAAATTACTGAGTTCAAGGTTAGTATGGGCTACATAAGGAGGCGCAGCCCAGACAACAAGAAAAATTAGCCAGATTTTTTTTCCTCCTGTGGCCTTTCTTGAATGGTTGTGGCTTGTCATTGTTTAGATTTTTATTTCTGATTTTATTTCTGACAATTTTATACACACACACACACACACACACACACACACACACACGGTGGGTTTTGATCACCCACATTCCCCTCTCACTCACGCAGACATCTTCTTCTTTATAACTAACCCCTTCCTACTTTCATGTTTCTTGTTTTGTGACCCACTGAGTTAAATAAATTAGGGTTGCTTGCACAGGCATGGGGTGGTTACTTACTGTATGATCAACTCATCAGTAGCTACACTACTGAAGAACATGACTTCCCTTGTTTCTTTCTTTTTTTTTATAATTAGATTTTTTTTCTCAGTTGATAAAAAAATTTAAATACAGGAAAGAACAGAGAGGGATCTATTAATACCCATGCCTTGTTTCTTAACATTTCTTTGAGTGTGTGTGTGTGTGTATTCGTGGGTGTGCATGTGCTTGCCATGGCATGAGTGTGTAGATCAGAGGACAACCCCACTGTTAATCTTCTCTTTCCACCTTACTGAAAGGAGTATCTCTCTGTGGTTTACTGCGGCCAACACCAGGCTGACCCATAAGCTTTTAGGGTACTTCTGTCCTGGCCTCCCATCTTCCCGCAGGCTTTGGTTTATAGACACTCACTCCTGCATCCAGCTTTTACATGCGTGTTGGGGACATGAACTCAGGCCATCATGCTTGAGCAACAAGCATTTTATCCCACTGAGCCATCTCTCCAACCTGATGTTTTGTTTATTTATTTTTTTGTGTTTTTAATTTGCTGTTTAGTGTTGATAATTCTGTGCCAGGCTACTTGAAGGGACACAGCAGGCCCTCCTGGGAGCATGTGCTCATGCTCAGTGACCCCCATGAGTCAGGGCTGCAGGTGGCCCTCAGCCCTGGGTGATAGGAGGTGGAGAAAGTGACCCCAAAGGCCAGGAGGAGAGGCAGATGGGATACATCCAAATAGTTCTAGCCCATGGTCCCACCAGGCTTCAGTCAATTAGTAAGGATTTCAAGATATCAGTGGCAGAGCATTTTAACCCAAGATCAAAGGCCTGAATTTGAGCCTGGAGGCCAGAGTAGAAGTTCTGGACTTCCATCCAGAAAGCCTACCCTAGTTCTTTTTTAAAATATATTTATTCTTATTTTTATTTATTTATTTGAGAGAGAGATACAGAAATAGGCAAGGGGAGAGAGAGAGAGAGAGAGAGAGAGAGAGCCAGGGCCTCCAGCTGCTGTAAACCAACTCCAGATGCATGCGCCCCCTTGTGCATCTGGCTTATGTGAGTCCTGGGGAATCGAATCTGCCTACCCTAGTTCTTTCTAAACTTTTTTTTGATATATCATTTCATGTAGTCCAGGATGACCTTGAACTTGTTGTGCAGCCAAGGCTGACCTTGAGCTTCTGATAATCCTTCCTCTACCTCCTGAGTGCTGAAGACAGGATTGCTTCCTTCACAGGGCTGTTGGTGAGGTGGCATTGTGGTTTTAATGTAAAATGCCCTCTATAGGCTCATTCCCGTGTCTGAACACATGGTCCCCAGTTGGTAACTCTGGTTGGGAAGGTTATGGAACCTTTAGGAGGTGGAGCTTTTCTGGAGGAAGTGAATCTTTGTGGAGGCAAGCCTTGAGGATTTTTTTAATAGCCCCAACCACTTCCTGTTTATCCTCTGCTTCCTGACCATGATGTGACTAGCTACTTTTCATTCTCCTGCCACCATGTCCTCCCTGCCATGAAACTTCCTCTCTCAACAACAAGCCAAAACAAACCCTTTTCTTCCTTAAGTTGCGCCTGGGCATGTATTTGTTCACAGCAATGAGAAAGTAACTAATAAGAGGGTTCAGTAGGTCCCCCTTGCTTATTTCCATGACTAGGCTAGGGCAGAACCTGTGTGCCACATAGGAGCTGAAAATACCATGGGCTTTGGGTAGTGAGGGTCTGGGGAGGTGCCTCAGTCATGGCAAGCAGCAGCTCTGTGCAAGGGAAGGAACTGTGCCTGGTACATGGGCTCATGGGGGTACTATAATGCCATTGGTGGTGGCGTAGGAATCTGTGGTCAGGATTCAGAGCACCTGGACAAACTCACGTATGCTCCCAGGATGATGGGGCCTCGCAGGCCTGACGCCCTCCGTGGTTTTAGCTGTCTGTCCGCACTGCATTTTATGCCTTTTTCAGAGTATCACCCCTGCCCCCAGCCTTACGGGCTATTCTGTGAGCTTTTCAGTATCTTCTAAGAAATTACTGTCATCTTCCATCCACTTCTTCCCATTCTTTCCTCCTACCTTCTGGCCTCTCCCATGCCCATATCCACATGCCCACTCCCTTTCTCTCTCAGTTCATGCCATGTCACTGCCTCAAGGATCCTTCCTTGATTACAGATCACATTCCACCCCTGGAATGTGTGCATGCTGGGCCTTCAGCTGGAACCCCTGACGGCTCACCTGCCTTGTCACCTTATCAACTTCCCCCATGCCTAACATTTCCATATGTTAGGTTGAGTCATAAGAAGTGAAATTCATCTATTATTATTTTTGCCTGCAAATAGCAGTTTCACGTGGTTTAGTTTAATAAAATTCACTTTTTTCATTCTCTCTTGCTGTAAGTTCCATAACAGCAGAGATTGATACAATTTTACTTTAATGTTCTTGTGGTGTAACTGAGAGAATAAACTTATATTTAAAAGTTATATCAATTTGAACAATAATCAGAGGGTAATTCTCTAAATAATGAAATTTACTTGGGAATAGATGACCGTTGAATGCTGTACTAAACTATGGGCAGATTTAAGGACAATGAGATAAAGGGACACTTTTAAGGGCCAAAAAGGAGACATTTATGTATGCTGCTTGAACAGAAAGCTCATTGGTCTTGGAGGCCACATGCCTGAGCTGGAGTCAGCGTGTCGGTGACGGTGTTTTTGTTGGCAGGGGTTCCATGGGGGGATTCATGGGGAAAATACAGCCCTGAAGGAAGATCACGGTCAGCGTTGATACAGCCGGCAGTGTGTGCCTGCACCCTCGTGAGGCACACGGCAGTGTGTGTGCGGGAAGGCGTTTCTCCTGGGCCTTTGGAGCAGCCGTGATGCAGGATTATCTCAGACACGCAGACATGAGCGCATCTTCCTTGTTGCTTCCTGAGTCTAATTTGTCTGGATCCAACAAGAAGCATATTCTCTTGGGATCAGCAACTTTCACAGGTGCAATTTGCCAAGGCCTGACACATGAAACTACCACTGCAATCAAGATAATGAGCTGCCATTACCTCTGAAGCCGCTCTTGCTCTTTCCCTGTCCTCAGACCACACTCCCCTCTGGTCTCTGCACAGTCACGGACCTGCTTCACCCTAGCCTTCAATTTCTAGGTTCTTGTATAAGTGTAGTCATTTAGCACACATACTTCTCTTGGGGGTGGGTGTGCAGCCTGGGTTCTTTTTATTTATTTATTTTATTCACTTAAGACAGAGAGAGGAAGAGAGAGAAAGAGAGAATGGGCATGCCAGGGACTCCAGCTACTGCAGATGAACTCCAGATGCATGCACCATCTTGTGCATGTGGCTTACGTGAGTACTGGGAAATGGAACCTGTGTCCTTGGGTGTCACAGGCAAGTGCCTTAACTGGGGAGCAATCTCTCCAGCCCTGGGTTCGTTTATTTTGAGACCCACAGTTGTTGCATGCATCAGTAGTGTATTGCTTTATCCCCTGAGTAGTAGTCCATTGCATGGATATACCACAGTCCATACACACTCATTCACTGGAGGATCTCTGGGTTAGTTCTAAGTTTCAATTTCTCCCTTTTTATATCTATTTTTATTTTCACTCTCCATTGCTTTCTTCCTTCCATTCTCCTTCTTCACTTTGTTGGGCTGTTTCACCCTGCCCCCCACCAACCAAACAGTCCTAACTTCTGCTTTGATAACACATGCATTCAAGGGCACCCTTTTCTTTCTTCCTCGTCCTCCCATTAGATCTCTTCTTCCTCTCTCATATTCTCCTTTCTACGATCATGCTCTACGTGTTTATTTACTTTCTTATTTTTATCTTTTTAATTTTTTTGTTTATTTTTCTTTTATTTGTTTGAGAGCAACAGAGAGAGAAAGAGGCAGATAGAGAGAGAATGGGTGCGCCAGGGCCTCCAGCTACTGCAGATGAACTCCAGATGCATGTACCATCTTGTGTATCTGGCCTATGTGGGTCCTGGGGAATCAAGCCTCAAACCAGGGTCCTTAGGCTTCATAGGCAAGCGCTTAACTGCTAAGCCATCTCTCCAGACCCTCTTATTTATTTATTAATTGTTTGAGCCAAGGTTTTGTGTAGTCCAGGTTGACCTTGAATGTACTATGTAACCAAGGAAGACCTTGAACTCCTTATCTTCCTGCCTCCACCTCCCAAGTGCTGGGACTACAGGTATACACCTCACCCTTGGCTACTTATTTATTTGTTGTTTTAAGCTAGCATCCAAAGTAATGGGTTTCATTATGGCATCTTCATGTACATGTGACATTATACTTTATTGCTGTTTACTCCCTTCCCCATTCACTTCCCCTCACTAGCTACTCCACTTCCCTATTGCTGGTCCCATCCACCCTGCCAAATACACCCCCCCTTCTGCTTTGTACGCTTCTTGGAGAAGTTTTATAACACTCTGTTGGGTGTTTAGGTCTGTGGTCCATTTTGAGTTTAGTTTTGCATGAAGTATGAGGTATGGATCAAGATGCTATGCAGAAAAGTAGAACATTGGAAATAGTAACTGTATAAAAATAAGAAAACTTTGCAATTTTAAATTTCTTGTTTGAAGCAAATGCTAATGAAAGTGCGTGGTGTTTAAAATAAGTGTAGCAGTAAAATGAATAATAACACTCGCAGAAGGATATGGAGGGGAGAGATGAACACATACTGTTGGAAAGTTCCTATTTAGCAATGGGATCTGTTTGAAGGCAGCCCGAGGTAAGGTGACGTGCATAGTGTGAATCCTAGAGCTACACTGACTAGCAAGCACAGTTATAGGGAGATGAAGGAGCAAAGGAACACAGACCACATAGCACAGGCAACAGAGGGCAGAGGGACACTTACAGAGCAGAGAAAATGGTAGCTGTTAACCCAACCACATCGGTGATTATATTGGGTCTGAGTGGTCTAGACGTAAGGTATAAGTTATCGATTCTATGTAGTGGACAACACCCAGAGCACCACAGCTTAACTCATCAGCACTGGCCAAAGCACAGTTTCTTTGCAAATAACTAGGAACAGCTTGGCAGAATGGCCAGGGCCCAGGGCAGCTTATCCTGTTGAAGCCCACACTGTATGTGGGGCTGGAGCATTTGAAGACTTGTCTGACGATGGGGGCCCAGCTTCCATGCTCACTCACAGGCTGTAGGCAGGAGCATCAGTTTCCCCTGGCTGTGAGGCAATGACTGAAGTTCTGCTTCCTTCCACATGGGCGGCCCCTTGTCTACTCTGATATTTCTAACATTGGAGAGGGGAAAGGGGAGGGAGGAAGGGAGAGAGACACTGAAGCAGAAATCACAATGTCTTTTATAATCTGAGCTCCAGTATTCATCCTAGTAGGAGGGATTGTGGGGATGTGGGATGTGGGCTGATGGGTAAATAGGGTCTGGTGCTCTGGTGGAGCCAGGAGAGTTCTTGATGCTTTAGATTTTGCAAAGTTGGCTGTAAGATCATTAGCTGAGAAGCCGTTACCTAAATTCACTCTCTACCTTCAAGCCAAATGTCATCCAGGATTCTTTTTTTTTTTTTTTTTTTTTTTTTTGTTTGTTTTCTGAGGTAGGGTCTCACTCTAGCTCAGTCTGACCTGGAATTCACTATGTAGTCTCAAGGGTGGTCTTGAACTCACAGCAATCCTCCTACCTCTGCCTCCCGAGTGCTGGAATTAAAGGCGTGTACTACCACGCCTGGCCATATTCTTGTTTTCAATTTGGCCCTGAACAGGTGAGACATCCAGCAGGAATTACAGATAAACACAGAACTGCCTCTAATTGAAAAGAAAAGCAGGCAGTTGAATTTTGTTTTTGACTGCCCTCAATCTAGAAATTAAAAAGAAAATCTAATAATTAACAAACAGCTAGGCGTTTGCTATCAATGGAGCTGCCTCATCCACCCAGAACACCTACTGGGAATTAATATTAATGTGCTGGTTTCCATTTTGACTTTACAGCTACAGTGATGCTTGAATCTTAGCAGCTGTGTCCCAGAAGCTTTGAGTCGTCACACGTGACTGTCTCAAACAACGTTCAGTTTCCAACCAGCCCAAGGTCAAATGCTTCCAGATCACCCACTGTGCAAGCAGCTGGGTTAGGACTTTCACTTTTCCCTTAGTCCAGGACTAAGAGATGTTCAATTAATTTTTGTGTCTTCCTTTTATAAGAACATCTTTCCCAAATTCAGAAACACGTGACACTTGTCCCCTGGTGAGCTCTGCTTCCCTTGTTCTGCATATCTTTGTGCCACAGGAGCCAAGCTCTTACAAGCCTCACAGACCCTGAAATGACTCCGTCTGCGAACCCATGATAGGTTCCTGTCGTCCTCGCCCTGCACTCCTCACAGTCTTGTCTAGAGACAGGGAATTAGCAACTCTGTGATCCTTTGCCTGGACAAGAGGTTGTGGACTGAGGAAAAAGCATTTAATCAGAGTGCCACTGTAAGGCTGATGGCCTGTGGGGGTTTGATTCAGGTGTCCCCCATAAACTTTGGTGTTCTGAATGCTAGGTTCCCGGCTGATGGAGATTTGGGAACTAATGCCTCCTGGAGGCAGTGTGTTGTTGGGGGTGGGCTTATGGGTATTGTAGCCAGTGCCCCCTTGCCAGTGTTGGGCACACTCTCCTGCTGATGTTGTCCATCTGCTGTTGGCCAGGAGATGATGTCCACCCTCTGTTCATGCCATCATTTTCCCCTGCATTTGTGGAGCTTCCCCCCAAGTCTGTAAGCCAAAATAAACCTTTTTCTTTCCCCCACAAGCTGCTCTTGGTCTTGTGTTTTTTTTTTCTTTGAGAGAGACACAGAGAGAGACAGAGAGAGAGGGAGAGGGAGACAGATAGAGATGGGTGCGCCAGCAGCCTCTCAGCCACTGCAAACGAAATCCAGATGCGTGCGCCCCCTTGTGGTCAAGTGTGGCATTGCACCCTTGCGTCACTTTGCATCTGGCTAAACGTGGGACCTGGAGATTGGAACCAGCGTTCTTAGGCTTAGGAGGCAGGCGCCTTAACCGCTAAGCCATCTCTCCAGCCCTGGTCTTGTGTTTTATACCAACAATGCAACCCTGACTGCAACATGGACTCAGGGGCCACCATGCTCCTGCAGAAAGAAGAAATGCAACCGATGCCCACTGAAGCCGAGTGGCCATTTCGTGGCATCTCAGACAGCACATCATGGTTGGTGCCTCAGGGTGGGCACGTATCCAGTGGTGTGAGAGTCACAGTTAACATTTATGGTGTACCTACTGTATACCAGGTTGGTTCCTAGACCTTATATGTATTCATTTGTTTTGTTTCCCTTTTACAACAGTACTATAAGGTAAGTACAGTTTCAGCAACATATTCAGATGCAACAGTGAATCCGAGAGGCTCAGTTGCTTGCAGAGGCACCACAGCTGCTTAAGGGCAAAGCCAGGATTTGAGCATGGGACATAAAGGACAGATGACGTTTACATGAGAGGTGTAGTTCCACAGGCACACCCAAGACTGACAGTGCCATACTCACCCTGCTAACACGTTAAAGTAGACATGTTTTGTAGGGAAACCAAGGAGTACATCACTGAAACATTTCACTGAACATGTACATCCAAAAATCTCAAAGATCCCTGATAGTACTTTCCTGAGAAATATATGGCTTCTTCAATATAACAAAATGAACCCCTTTGTTAGGGTCTGCATCTGAAATGTCCCCAACAACTCATGTGTTGAAGATTTGGTTCCCATGTTAACAGTGCTGGACTATTGGGAGGTGATGGAAACTGTATGAAGTGAGAGAGAGTAAGCTACTGGAGGCATGTCTTTGGTGGCTCTCTCTCTCCTTTTCCTACCATGAGGCAAGCAGCTTTTTCTACTCCATGTTCCCACCATGCGTGGCCCGGAGAAACACAGCCAGATGACTATGGACTAAAATGTCTGAAACCATGAGTCCAAATGAAATTTTCCTTTGCTTAAGTTGTTTGTTTATTTTTGAGCAGAGAGTTGGGGGGGGGGGAGAATGTATGGGCATCTCAGAGCTTCTTGCAAAACAAGCTTCACTTGCATACAACACTTTGCGCATTGGCTTTATGTAGGTATTGAGGAATCAAACCCAGGCTGGCAGACTTTGCGAGGAAACATCTTTAACCACTGAGCCATCTACCCAGCCCTTCAGTCGTCATAGTGAAAGGAAACTGACTACCATACCTGGCAACATCCTGTTACTCACTAAAGCAAACCTGGAAATTAACAGTCTGCAATCACCCCTCCACCAAGGCAGGCTCACACCAGTTCTTTTACTATCTTGACAATAACATGACCTGCACTTTACATAATTGGAAATCCACTTCTGGTTGCCAAAATTTTTCAATCTATTTTCAATTTTATTAGTGCTTTATTGAATAATACTACTTTAACTCAATAGCTAATATTAACTAGAGCTAACACTAATGAATAAACAAACAGACTTTATTTGGTTATTAAATTTCATAGTATTTCTAATTTTAAAATATTTAATGTAGGTAATCATTATTATAAAACTTATTTGCCTCATATTCTTGTCTTTAATTTACTTATTTTTAATTAGAGACATACCACAGGGAATTTTCACAGCATTAATTTTGTTCCTCTAAGACATAGAGGGGTTTTTATGATCTGCAGTGCATTCTGTCCCTGGCTATCTTCCTCAGTGTGACCATGTCCAAATTTGGGATGACCAGAAAGGCGGTGTAAGTTCACTACCACAGTCAGTAAGTAAAGCAAGTCAGTAAACAGAAGCATGGCATTGCAGCTGGGCTCTCACAATACGACTTTGAATCTCACCTCATTAACAGAAAACAGGAAACATTCATAAGACTATGTCTTGTGTTACTCGTCACATATCATGTAACTTGTGTACTTTATTTTTATTCTATTTTTTTATTTAAAACAATGGGACTTTTGAGATCATCATTTCTAAATTCTGTGTGATATGACTATGGAATGGATCTTGCAAGTGATATTTTTTAGAGTTTGTGTACGTGAGTGCGCATGTGTGGAGGCCAGAGGACAACTCCACTGTCAGTCCTCACCTTTCACTTTGAGGTGGAATCTCATTTTGTTCATCACTGCATTTGCCAGACTAGCTGGCCTGAAAGCTTCCAGAAGATTTTCCTGGCTCTGCTCCCCTTCTCGCCATAGACACACCCAGATTAAAGATGCTCCTTAGTGTCCAGCTTCTATGTGGGTTCTGGGGGTCACGCTAATGTGGCAAGCACTTTATCCACTGAGCTATCTCCCAAGCCCCACAAGTAGTTTCTTGTTTTTTAAAAAATATTTTTATTGGGCTGGAGAGATGGCTTAGCAGTTAAGGTGCCTGCCTGTGAAGCCTAAGAACGCCCAATCAAATCTCCAGGTCCCACGCTTAGCCAGATGCAAAAGTGACACAAGCGCGCAATGTCACACATGTGCACAAGGGGGACCACATGTCTGGAGTTAGTTCACAGTGGCTGAGAGGCCATTAGCAAGCCCATTCTCTCCCTCTCTCTTTTTCTCTCTCTGTCTCTCTCAAATTTAAAAAAATTGTTTATTTGCAAGTAGAGAGAAAGAGAAGACAGAGAGAATGGGTGTGCATTTTTATATCCAGTAAATTTGCTAGCTTTGGGTTTTTAAATGCACACAATCACATTATCCATCAACAATAATAGTCAGTTTCTCTAATTTCTTTGTCCTTTTACTGGAAATGAAATCTCAGATATTCTGTCAGGTTCTGTGGATACAGATATGCCTGTGGGGGAACTAACGTTCTAGCTGGTGACACTATTGATTGAGACATATGTGAGAAAACATCAGATGAGGCTAAAGAAAAAAACTCTGGAGGGTGCCATGGCAGACAGTGGGGAAGACTTCGCTGAAGAGGACCTTGGAGCTGCTGCTCCTGACTTTAAGCACATAAAAGAGTTCATCACACAGGGAACAGCCTGTACACAGGATCAGGTGGACTTTTATTCATGGTTCTGGTTCCTCTTTATACCTTGTCCTCCTACTCTTCTTTCTTTAAAAAAAGGTCTTTATGTGTAGTCTGGGTTAGTTTTGAACTTGTGGCAGCCTCCCAAGTGCTGAAATTACCAGATTGACAGCATGCCCTGATTCATAGAACTTCTGAGGGACCAGTAGGATGGTTTTCCTCAAAGACATGGCACAGTCTGACTTTCAGTAAACAAGCGAATGGAAACATGAACAAAAACATGTGTGTGGTAGTACATGTCTGAAATCCTAGCACTTGAGAAGTGGAGACGGAGGATCGGGAGTTCAAGGTTAGGCTGGGCTACATGAGAGCCTGATGCAAAAACAAAACCCCAAACAAACAAGAAAAATAAGCCGGGTGTGGTGGCACATGCCTTTCATCCCAGCACTCAGGAGGCAGAGGTAGGAAGATCACCGTAAATTTGAGGCCAGCCTGAGACTACATAGTGAATTCCAGGTCAGCCTGGACTACAGTGAAACCCTACCTTGGGGGAAAAAAAAAAAGAAAAAGAAAAATAAGATAATTTTAGACAGTGACCCAAAGTATTCCCAAACAAGTAAATGAAATAACTGAAATAAATGATATATTGAGAGCAACAAATCTTTCACCAACTTTGGGATTAATTGACTGCCAATTTGACAGGATCTGGAATCACCTAGAAGACAAATGTCTGGGGATTTCTGTAAATTTCTAGATTAGGTTTATTAAGGTATGAAGACCCACCCTAACTATGGGTAGTCCTCCATTACCTGGGATGAAGAAATAGGAGCAAGCCAGCTAATACCAGAATTCACCTCTCTCTGCCTCCTGATTGGGCACTCAATGTGACCAGCTCCCTCCTGTTCCCATGGCCTTGCTTTCTCCTCCATGAAGGACTGGATGCCCCCAAACTGTGAGCCAACAACAACAACAAACCCTTCCTCCCTTGAGTTGCTTCTTGTCAGGTATTTGTACAACAACAAGGATCGTAACTAATACACTCAGGAAAACAGACTGTTGCTGGAAATCCCCGTGCCAGAATCGGGGTACCCCGCCCCCCATGGAGCTGTTGGTCAATGAAGCTTGTGAAGTCCCTAACCAATACTGGCCATCGCCAAAGCACTTGTTCACTGACCAGTTCTAAATGGTGAAGACCCCACCGTTTAGATCTGGTCAATAGTTAAGTCTGGTCTCAGGACATTGAGAAAGGCTGGGCGTGCCAGGGCCTCATGCCACTGCAAACAAACTGCAGTCACATGTGCTGCTCTGTGCATCTGGCTTTATGTGGTCCCAGAGGATCAAACCCAGGCTGTCAGGCTTTTCCAAATGTCTTTAACCACTAAGCAATCTCTCTAGCCCTAGGACTATTTTTTTATTGAGTGTGGACAAAGCAGCAGGAAGATATCAGGCCATCTTATTTTTTTAAAAATATATTTAATTAATTTATTTATTTGAGAGAGAGAGGTAGAGAGAGAGAGAGAGAGAGAGAGAGAGGCAGAGAGATAGAGAATGGGCACGTCAGGGCCTCCAGCCCCTGCAAACAAATTCCAGATGCATGAGCCCCCTTGTGCATCTAGCTCACCTAGGTCTTGGAGAATCGAACCAGGATCCTTTGACTTTGCAGGCAAACACCTTAACCACTAAGCCATCTCTCCAGCCCAGGTCATCTTATTTTTAATGGCAAAAAAATCTCATAATAGACATATCTTGTTATACTTACCATTATTATAAGATATGAATTACTAACACATAACATCACATTTATCCAACATTATTATTCAGGATAAAAAGAGCAACATTGTTTCCTGAAGGAAGAATTGTCAAGTCAGGCTGGGCATGATGGCGCACACCATTCATCCCAGCACTTTGGAGACAGAGGTAGGAAGATTGCCATGAGTTCGAGGCCACCCTGCGACTACATAGTGAATTCCAGGTCTAGGCCAGCCTGGGTTAGAGTGAGACCGTACCTCGAAAACCACACCCCCCACAGGAATTGTCAAGTCAGATGATTGAAAAAGTCAGAAATGTTAGGCAGACATCTGTCTTCAAACAGCCCTGTGATCCTGAATGTCGGCGAGGAGGGAAGTAAAACTGGGCTAAGTAACTTTGTTGGGATCGGTTTCATAATGGTTCCTTTCAGCTTCTGGAGGTTCAGGAAGATGAGAAGCAGTTTACTGCTGCAAAATCACAATCAAATAATAGAGTACGCAGAGATCTGTGATGAGAAGCATTTCTGGCTGTGTTTAATTTCTCTGTTTCTCCAGGGAAGGCATGATATTTGCATACATATTGCAGGAGATCTGGATTTGGTGCTGGGAGAACTTATATGAAACTTTAGCATAAGCACTACTCTTTATATAATTAAGACAGTAGCTGGTCCCAGTATGAGACGTCCCATACACTCAGCATGACTATCCGCTCTCTACATATAGTCACTGTTTTAGTCATCACACAACCCTGTAAGGTAGATATTGTTACTATGAATAGTTTGCTGTTGCGTAAACTGAGACCTGAAGAAATTAAATGGTTTTCCCAAGGTCACACACCCATGGTTACATAGCTGTTATATTGCCAAGCAGGCCTTCAAGGCCAGGGCGTCTGGCAGCTGAGCCAGTGGTATTAACGTGGGCTCCAGGTGCTTGAAAAATAATGCTTCCAGCTTGATCACTCAGGACCCCACCGGTTCTCCATCTCCAAGGGAACCTTGTTACCATTTCCATCCCTCCATTCCCACAGTGACGTTGACTGAGAATGTGCCAAACTGACAAACTCCCATGATTTTGAATCGAGTGTGACATGAGCCCTCCCCTCTCTCCTCTACTCTCAAGTCTAGTGTAGAGCCTTCCATGTGGTGATGGTTCCTTAGCTTGATAGGAGACCAAGGAGCCTGGGGCTTTGGGCTCTCAGAAACATCTGGAGTCCAGGCTAAAATCCCATCATGGGTATCCTGCTGGCTGTCCTGTAAGAGCACTGAGTGAGGCAAGGAAACAAAGCCAGGGCACTTGCTCCCTGGAGGGTGAGAGAGGGGTCACTGTTTGCAGCATCTTCTCCATATACCTTAAGCTGCCTTCCTTGGAGCTTCCCCTAGTACTAGAAAAACCCAAGTCCAGAACCTTCTCTCCAGCAAGCGATGAAACCTCTCGTGGACCTTTCATCTCTTCTTTGACTTAACAGTTCTGTTAAAATGTCCCTATCTCTATTCCAGTAGGGGTGTGCATGAGTGCGTGCATGCACGCGTGCGTGCGTCGTGCATGCGTGCGTGAGTGCATGCATGCGTGTGTGTGTGTGTGTGTAGATGGGGGTTCTGGTAATGGCTATGTATCTTGGTTAGAGAAATCATAATGTAACCCAAGGGTGCATGGCCAAGAACCTGTGCCTGGGGACTTGCACTAGGCCAAACCTGGGGAATTGCTTCCAGAGAGACAGCCATGGCCTGGGCTCCTGGTGGGTAGAGCTACTGCTGCTGCTTCTGTCCTGGGCCCTGTTCCTCTGCTGAGTGCTCAGTCTCACCACCTTTAGCGACACTGGCTCGTGGCTGGTTCTGGCAAAAGCAAAACCATTTCAGAAGTAAAATGCAAACCTGGTTACAGGTAAAAGAGAGTGACCAGAACAAGTAGTGATAGGCGACGGAGGGCGGCAGCCCGAGGCCTCATGGACAGTGCTGCGGAGCTCTGGGTATAGAAGGAAGGACGTGTCCCAACTGCCAAAGCTTTGTGCGGGGCATTTTTGTTGCATTGATCTTTATTTATTTATTTTTTACATTTAAAATTATGAAATATTTAAAGCATATAGACATATGGAGACAAGTGTGTGTGTGTGTGTGTGTGTCTTGGATTTAACAGCTGGGACCATTTTGTCATACTAATTCACAGCTCTGTTGGGTTGTTTCCAGTGCGTGGGTCTTTAGTGCCTTGAGAGAGTTTGCCTCAGGCACCTGCTGCAAGCTCCAGACTACCATTTAAAGACAAGAAAACCAGACCAACATCCACAACGTATATACAAGCTTGTATATACATAGACAACATTCAACGTATATACAAGCGCCAAGTGAGGTAGCAGACCACTGTTCCTTGACGGATGGATGGACAAGGACGTGTCACTCATCTTGAACAAGGAAGGGAATTCTGGACCACATGGAGAAACCTCGTGGACGCTATGTTAAGTGAGATGAGCCAGTCATAAGACAAATACCATGCGATCCCGCTTTTACGAGGTCCCTGGAGCAGTCAGAGTCATCAAGACAGTCAGGGGCCATGAGAGGGCATGTGGAGAGTTCAGGTCTAACAGGTAGGGCTTCAGGTTTGTAATATGAAGTTCTGGAGGTGGATGGAGTGATGTTTGCATAATGATGAGAATATACATATTGCAGTGATGCTAAGCACATTTTGCCATAATTTACAAAAACAAGCAGGGCTGGAGAGGTGGCTTAGCAGTTAAGGCACATGCATGCAAAGTCAAAGGACCCATGTTCGATTCCCCACATCAGCCAGATGCACAAAGGGTGCATGCATCTGGAGTTTGTTTGCAGTGGCTGGAGACCCTGGCACACCCATTCTCTCTCTCTGTCCCCTGCCTATTTTGTTCTCTCTCAAATAAATAAATAAAAATAAAAATATTAAAATAAATAAATAAGCAAATATGCCAGAATCCAGAGATGGTTGCTACAGAGACCAATTCTGATGCATTTGGTGTTTAATTTTAGCATAAACTTATTATTGCTCCTCATGTTTGTATTACTCATTTTTGAAGATTTTCACTAAAGTTGGTTCATTCATAAATTAATTCATTGGCATTCCTAGTGTTTACATGTTTTCCTCGTTATTTGGGTCTATTTTTAGCTTTATTTAACATTTTAGTCAGTTGAAGTATTGGTCCTATGCAATTTTACATTCGTGTTCCAACATAAGGTCTAACCCCATGTTAATTTACAACTTGTGCCCCATGTTTTATGATAGTTTCTCATATTAGTCATCTTTTCATTTGCTGACTCATTCATCTCAGAAGATATATTTTCACGTGTTTTAGTTTTGTTTGCTTTTGCAATCCCAAATCTATCAGTTGCTACATATATTAATTTAGAAACTGGATTATAACTCCAGGATTCTAAAGATTATTTATTTTTCTTTTCATTGTGTGCATTTATTTATTTGTGTGTGTGTGTGTGTGTGTGTGTGTGCATGCACACGTCCGTGTGTGTATGGAGAGGGGGTGCATACTATGGTGCACGTGTGGATGCCAGAAGACGATCTTGGCATGTTTGAGACAGGGTCTCCTCTCTCTTTCTCTCTCTGCTGCTGCTGCTGTGAATGTTAGAATAGCTGACCTGAAAGCTTTGCAGCTGTCCTGACTCCAGCTTCCATGGCCATAGGCCTGTTGGTATTACAGACACCTGTGCTACTTGTGTCCTGCTTGTGTCTGGACTAGTGCATCACACTTGTGCAACAAGTGCCTTTAACCACTGAGCAATCTCCCTAGCCTCTAAAGATTATTCATTTTGATTTTGTATGAACAGAATGGAGTTAGTCATGCTCCTCAATTTATTTCACACCATCTATCCATATGTAACTATTTCATTTTTTAAATTTTTTGCATGTGTGTCGAGTATGTGTGTGGTGTGGTATATCTGATGTGTGGTATATGCATGTGTATGTGCATCTGCATGCGTGTGGAGGCCAAAGAATGAGGACTACCCTTCCCTTTCTACTTAGCCGCATATTTCTCTCCTTCAACCCAGAGTTGCTGGAGGTAAGTGAGTCCCAGGGAGTCTCCAGTCTCCAGCCCCTGTGAGCCGGGCTTACAGATTCATGTGACCACACCCAGCTTTTTGCGTGCTGGATTCTGGGGAATCCAGCTTGGTGGTCTGCGGGAGGGGAGGTTCTCATACTTAAACTGCAAGCACTCAACTGCTGAGCCGTCTCCTCAGCCCATCAGTCTTTAACGTTTTAAGCAGAATTGTAGTTTATTAAGAAGAAATGTTAACATGGATTAAACACAGGGATTAATAAGGAGGTGCTGTGGGAAAATAGAGTACATGCTCAACGCTGTGGGCATGGGCTTCCCACAAGAAAGTCTCCCCAAATTAAAATTTTTCCTTTTTTCATTTCTGATACCATTTGTTATTGTTCTTATTCTTATACATTTTGGATACACTTATAACTCGTCTTTGACATTTTTATTTAAATAAATATATATGTATATATGGCTCAAATACAGATTTATTTTTTTTAATGTGAGTGGTGCTAGGTCTAACCCAGGGCTTCACATTTTTTGTGTTTTGAAAAAATTATTCAAATAGCATTGTTTTAAATCCCTTTTAGTCTCCTCACTTTAAAAAAAATTATTTATTTATTTATTTGAGAGAGAAAGAGAGAGAATGGGCACACCAGGGCCTTCAGTCACTGCAAACAAACTCCAGATGTATGTTCCACTTTGTGCATTTGGCTTACATGGGTCCTAGGGAATCAAACCGTGGTCCTTTGGCTTTGCAGCCATTTCTCCAGTCCCTCACGTTTTGCTCAATGTTACATTTTTATAACTATCCATATGGCTAACTACAGATCTAGTTAATGCCTTCTAAGCATGGAATAATATTGCAGTGTATTTATAATTCATGTTAGATGGGCACTGTTATTGTCTACCCTGATGTCCTGAGAGCCATGCTTCACCCAGATCACTGACTCCCAGAACCTATCTGTGTGGTACTGGCAGGTAGTTTCTATGGGAAGTACTTGTACTCTTTTATCTTTTAATAGCATTTGTATTTGTTAAAAACGGAATGGTGGGCTGGAGAGATGGCTTAGCGGTTAAGTCGCCTGCCTCCTAAGCCTAAGAAAGATGGTTCCAATCTCCAGCGGTTCCAATCTCCAGGTCCCATGTTTAGCCAGATGCAAAGTGACACAAGGGTGCAATGCCGCACTTGACCACAAGGGGGCGAATGCATCTTGATTTCGTTCGCAGCAGCTGAGAGGCTGCTGGCACGCCCATCTCTATCTGTCTTCCTCTCCCTCTCTCTTTGTCTCTGTGTCTCTCTCCAAAAACAAAATGGAATGGTGACAGACATGGTGCTCAATCGAAATTCACCAAAGCAGAAATCCAGAGGCTGCAGAGAACTCAACACTAAATCAGACTGCCACCAAGTCTGCCATGGCTCAGGAAACATTGCGGAATAGGGGGCGGAAAGACTGTAAGAACCACAGAGTGGGGGGAAATACCGTGATGCACAGATCCCTAGATACCCCACAGGGACTGACTAAGGCCTTCATGACCCCACAGTGAATACCATAACCCCACCGAAGAGGTCCCCAGGGAAACGGGAGCAAAGACTAGGGGATAAAAGAGTATAACCTGTTATAATACATATAAGATAAAAATCCAAAAAATGCAAAATAAATTAGTTTTTTGATGTTTTTCTTTCTGACTTACAGAAATCATTCTATACTCTAGAAGTGCCAGATGTGCCTTCATGATTTTCTAGCCCTACTAGACTCAGACTATAAACAAGCAGTCTTGGGCCTAGATCAGCTGACCCATTGTTACATATGGTTCCCTGAACAACCGTTTGTCTGACAACTCTACTTGGCCCCTCTCAAGACTCCATCTATCTGTCCTATTGTAACAGCTTGATGTCCCTCCCAACAGCATGGTAGAGGAGGAACCCTCTTTCTCAGTTCCAGAGCAACGTAGAGTCAAAATCTCATTGACCCTTGATGTTCCCTAAACCATTCCTGACCAGTTTGTGCCCAGGGATGGGCATATTCACCAAGTCTTAGAGAAAGGGTCCCGTTTGACATGTCTTTGGGCACTCCTTTCACACATAGAAGGGAACCTTACAGACATGCACATATCAACAAGTGCATCTATGCCATTAAGATCTACATATCCTTCTTTCAGTTTAAGGAATAACTCCTCTATCCCCTTTCCCATTGAGTAAGCATGTGCGGAATTTTATCAAATGCTAAAGGGATGATAATTTGATCCTCTGTATGCATAAATGACTCTATTCTTTATGCCATTGTGTGTTTGCTTTGTAACATATTAGTATTATGTTCTATGAAGAGCATTTAGAAAATGTTCTTCAAGTAAATAAATAGATTTTTTTAAAAAAGGAAAATGTTCTTCTTTGTCCATGCTCTGAATAAGTTTAAATTGCCCTGAAGTTATTTTTGCTTCGTATTTTGATAGAAGTCAGCTGTGAAATTGCCAAATACTTCTACAGTTAAGTTCTTTTAAGAATCATCTTTAAAATTTTCCTATTATTTAATTTTTATTCTTTGAAGAGAAATTTTAAAAAATTAATTAATTAATTTGCAAGTAGACATACAGAGAAATGAGAGAGAGAGAGACAGAGACAGAGAGAGAAAGAGAGAGAGAGATTGGGTGCACCAGGGCCTCTAGCTGCTGCAAATGAGCTCCAGATGCATGTGCCACTTTGTGCATCTGTCTTTAAGTGGGTACTCGAGAATGGAACCCCAGTCATTAGGCTTTGCAGGGAAGTACCATAACCGCTGAGCCATCTTTCCATCCCTTAATTTTTCTTCTTGACTGTTTTGAACATTACCATACATCAAAAGTCAAAAATAGCTACACTGGGGCTGGAGACATGGCTTAGTGGTTAAAGGGTTTGCCTGCAAAGCCAAAGGACCCAGGTTCTATTCCCTAGGACAAGTTAGCCAGATGCACAAGGGGGCACACACATCTGGAGTGGCTGGAGGCCTTGGCATGCCCATTCTCTCTCTCCCTCTTTCGCTGTCAAATAAATAAATCACAATTTAAAAAATAGCTACACCATCTTTCATCTGCTTCATTCCATGTTACACAGAAGTCTGCTAACATTACCACTATGGTATAATTACTAGAAAATGTCAAAGCTGTGTTCTTTGCAGTTCTATTTTTCTTTTCCACAGGGCATTTCCAGTAAAGCTGTACAAATGACGAGATGTAGAGCCTCTTGGAATCATTCCTCTGTGTGGTTTCATCATTCATCACTTAGCATCTCTTTGTTGTTTTTAGTTTCAAAAATTACTGTGTAAATGTTCATCTTGTATAATTTCTGACATATATGTATAGTTATAAAGTATAAATAAAGCAAGGTACTGAAAACCAAGGTATTGATTATTGACTGTATTATTATTATTAGTTTTTAAATTATAATTTAATGAGATATGAAGCCATCAGTTAGCTTGCATTGTAGCTTCCTATTTCTTTTTCCTTTCAGCCTCTATTTCTGTTTGGAATATTGTTTCTAACATCCTCGTGTTATGACATTAACATTCTGTTTGATGGTCACAAGCTCAAAGTTGATTTAATCTTAGTTATAACTGTAGATTCATTCTGTTCATTGTCTTACAAAAGAACTTGTAGGAATGCATGCCTATGGTCCGTTTGCTTATTTTTCCCCCTCTGAGTTCCTGTGTGTGCTCGACTTCTTTCTAGCATTGCTGTGTGTGCTAGTTTGAATATATGTCCCCCAATATATTCAGTATTTTATTAGTTATAGTTTGCATCTGCAATCACCTTGCTAGAAGCAAGGTCACTGGGGACCGGTCTTAAGATGTTAATGGTGTGGGTTTGAGATTCCATTGTAAAGATATGCAAATGTGCCTAGCAGGAGTTCCTGAAGTGTGCTGTGTGACCTTTTGGCTGTAGTTTTGCTCTGTGTGCTGTGGTGGCTGGTTGGCTTTTGCTCTCTCTGCTTGGCCTTGTGAGAGCAGGTCACTTCTTCTGCCATTATGGAACTTCCCCTGGATCTGTAAGCTTCAATAAATAATATCCCTTCCTCCATAACTGTGCCTGGTCTGGAAGTTCATCTCAGCGAACCCGAAGCTGTCTGCAACACTGTGTTATGTAGTAGATTGAGTCTAGCCTTCAGGGACCTTACTTCCTCAGTGCCTAAAGCATCCTTTTTCTTGGATGTAAATAAGATTTCCTGGGATGCACCTTAGTGTTGATGAGTTTAATGTTAGTTTTTCCTGAGATATTATATGTCTTTTTATTCTGTAGGTTTGATTCTTGCATTTATTTATTTTATATTTCTGCATTATGTGTTCATTCACTTCTATATATTCAATTTCTTCATCCAAGTCATAAGTTATGCATGTGTAGAATGGCTTTTGACTTTTTTTTAACAGTCTTATTTTTCTCTGAATTATTTTAAATAATTTTTCATTTACTGTTTTTCTATTTATCTCTTTCTTGTCATTTGATTCTGTCTATTTGTAAATAGCCTTTATCCCATAAATTTGTTTTGCTTTCTGTTTATTTTCTAAGCATGATCATTCTAGTTGTCATCTCTTTATATTAATTTTCTTTTTTAAAAAATTTATTGTGTATATGTGTGTGTGTTCAGGCATGTGAGTTCCAGGTGAATGTGTGGAGATCAGAGGACAGCTTTCAGGTCAGTCCTTGCCTTTTACCTGGTTGGACACAGCCCTTTCACTGCTTCACTCACAGGCTTCTGGGAAGTTCTCCCATCTCATTATCGGCTCACAAGGATTACAGAAGCCCATCACAAGAAGGAGCTAAAGTAATGATTAAATGGTAGACTTTTGGGAAAAAAATAAAAATAAATAAATAACTAATAGGTAGACTTTTGGGGGCTGGAGAGTTGGCAGTTAAGGCATTTGCCTGCAAAGCCAAAGGACCCAGGTTCGATTCCGCAGGACCCACGTTAGCCAGATTCACAAGGGGTGCATGCATCTGGAGTTCCTTTGCAGTGGCTGGAGGCCCTGGCATGCCCATTCTCTCTCTCTCCCCCTCTTTCTCAGTTTAAAAAAAAAAGATAGAATTTCTTTTGAATAAAAAGTTCTCCCCATGAACTATAATTTCATGGTTTTTCCCTGAATATATTTAAGTAAAATGATATGTGCATTAATAACATTCTTACTAATTTTTCCTACTCCAGTGGAATTGTAAGCCATGAAAATTGCTCTTCCCATGGAAGCAGGGGTGGCCCTTTTGTGAAACATCTTGTTAATAGCAACCAGATGTCCTAATAAGTTTTAGGCTTCAGGGATGGAGAGAAACAAGATTATAAGGCTTATTTTTGCCTCAATAGCTTGTTCTTTTCCTTTCATTTCTGGTTTTGTCTGTTGAAAGATACATATTTAACTTACTTGTTTATAATTATAAACTCTTCTTTTCATAAAGTCAAGCAAATAGAATAAAGCTTTAAGAGTGCCTGTGGAGGTTATAACAAAATTCCCACATAATGTCAAAGCCTTTTATTCTCATTTAAATAAGAAGTCAGGCCGGGCATGGTGGCTCACGCCTTTAATCCCAGCATTCAGGAGGCAAAAATAGGAGGATCACCATGAGTTCGAGGCCACCCTGAGATTACATAGCGAATTCCAGGTCAGCCCGGGCTAGAGTGAGACCCTACCTTGAAAAACTGAAAAATGAAAAAACTAAATAAGAAGTCAGAGCGGGGCATGGTGGCACATACCTTTAATCCCAGCACTCGGGAGGCAGAGGTAGGAGGATCACCATGAGTTCGAGGCCAGCCTGAGAATACAAAGTGAATTCCAGGTCAGCCTTGGCTAGATTGAGACCCTACCTCAGAAAACAAACAAACAAAAAAAACCAAACAAACAAAAAGAGGTCAGGATTTCTTTTTAAAACCTGAGAATGTGATTAGTGGCAGGGAAATGGTACCTTTATTATGTGAGTCATAGTTCGAGATACCATTTACCAGACCAATGATTACTTGAAATTCTACCAACCTTCCTGTGGCTGAGATACCACATAAGTGACTTCAGATTCTAAGTCACTTAGCTTTCATTGGTGAGGTGACATTCCAGTAATAAATCACTTCCTTGTTTTCTCATTAGAAACTTGGATTTGTATATGGGTGTTAATAATACTTGATATCCTATAAATAGCTTTGTTGCTAGGGCTTTCTTTATTAATATCCTCAAGGAAATAAAATGTTTTTCAAGCATGGAAGAACTTGTGTTGAGTGAAATTAAAACTGTTTCTCATGCAAATTATCTCCATAAGATTGGAAACATCTCAGATTTAACCCTCCATTTGATTATCCTGCATTAGCTATTGGGGAATGGCCAAGACAGTTAACTTGTGAATTCTCTGAATAGCAAGCATCCTTTTCCCTCAAACTGATAATGGAATCCTTCATTTGTCTGAGTCGTTTTTCCGGACCCCTGAAAACAACCATGTGAAAGAATCCCTTCTTGCTGGGAACCAGGTCCTTGGGTCTGGGCTATGAGAGAAGTTAGACTTCATCATATGCACAATTTCCAAGCAAGGACAGGACTGGAGAGTGACAGAAGAGGTTTCTGAGAGGTGCTATTGAGACCAGATGACACTGGCTCCCTTTAATCTTTTTTTATTTGTGGGGGAGTGGGGAGAATCAATCTATGATTTTTTAAAATATTTACTATGAAACTCTGTGCCTGTAAACTTGACTCCGTATGTAGCCTTATCTAAGAGTACTGTGTCTTCAGCAGAGCCCTACCACCAATCTATTAAACACTTATTTTTGTGTATCTCTGTCTGAAATTGTGTCTGTTTTCTGGGGTATGTTGGTCATGAAGTGAACAGTTTTATAAAAAAAATTCAATTTATTTAATTGGCAAATCAAATTAAATGCCATAAACATCAGTGTGTTTCAGCAAAAACCTACCAGGACTAAGTTTGTTACTTCCTGCAGGAGGAGAGAGTGCAAACCCTGGGAACTGAAGGGTCCCAGGAAGCAGGTGTCAGAAAGAGACAAGAGGTTTGGGTTCTGATGGAGCACTGATATGGGGGAAAGCCACAGGAAGTAGACTTTTGTTGTAGTTTGGATGAACTTAGAAAAGAGATGGGGAGAGGGAAGGGTTTTATAATTATCTCAATAGATCTTATCTAATGGTGGAGAGAAATAGTAGTCACTCATTTCAGCCCCAAATCGTGTATTTTGTATGTAACATGCTGATATATGTATATATATTCTGTGTCTAGTCAACATTTTGAAAGAGCCTTGCTTGGTCTCCTTTCATCACGGGTACAGATTAGTGCTACTCGAGGTTGGTAGCATTCTTGAGAACATTATTTACCCAGGAGATACACACAGCTTGGAGCAGCTGTGAATATCCAGCCAGCTTCTAAATGTCAAGGGCAGATTTTACTTTTTATTTTAATTTCTGAGCCTGCCTTCTTGGACAAGGACAGACCGAGTCATACCACAGACAATAATCTATGATATCTACGTCTTCACTCTTGCCAAGTCGGGTGGGTTGACATTACAGGAGAGCACTTGAGTCATGACTCCCTGACCCAGGGTCTCTCTCTCCTGCCGAAGGGTGAGTGCTGAGCTGTCTTAAGTGCCCACCACGGTACAATGGTGATTGACACATGGGGTGTGCTGGCCAAAGACAGAACACGCTGTTTTCACAAACAAAATTCTTTTAGTTCTTGTGCTGGATCTCAACACCAAGAGCTTTGATCATGAATCTAAGGCAATGAAAATACGGCCCAGAATCTAGCTGTGTCTGTTTTAGATATTCACGTGGCTTTTAAAAACTCAAAAAACCCAGTTCCTTTGTTACTTACATAATAGACATAGATAATGTTTTCTATCATACAAATTCCCCCTGGTTGGCTCAGAGGAAACTAGGGCTTTAAGAAAAATTTGATTAATAAATTCAGATTAATTTATTCGATTTTCAGAGAAGATATAGTGTCATTTATATCTTCTGCTAACAGGCTTTTTTTTTTTTTTTTTTTAAGGCCCAGGCTGGCCTCAAACTCACTATGTAGTCAAGGTAGGCCCTGGATTCCTGATCCTCTTGCCTCTACCTCCTGAGTGCTGGGTTTATAGGTGTGTGCCACCATGCCTGGCTTAGAGACACATTTTGCATCAGCTTTTCTAATATTATTATTTTACCATGGGAATCTGTTGTGGAGCACATGTGAAGTCTTTCTCCCTACAAGTATTTTCCAAGACCCCATGCTTATTGTGTTTTAGAAGTATTTGACATTCCTAAGGTAACATCGTTTCCTAGAAGGATGGTATTCTTAAGTATCTGGAACTTTCTAACATTAACTTCAACTACTATATTAGCGTGTGGCATTCAAGTATAAGAAGTCATGTTCAAAGCCAGGTGATGCACTGAGGAAGCAGAGATAGGATTGCTGTGAGTTCAAGGTCAGCCTGGGACTACAAAGAAGTGAGTTCCAGGTCAGTGAGACCCTACCTTGAAGGAAAAAAAAAACACAGAAGAAAAGAAGTCATGTTCTAGCAAGCTGGCATGGTGGTCCACATCTTTAGTCTCAGCACTCAGGAGGCTAAGGTAGGAGGATCATTATGATTTTGAGGCCAGTGTGGGCTACAAAGTGAGTTCCAGGTCAGCCTGGGCTAGAGTGAGACCTTGAAAATAACCAACCAACCAAACAACCAAACAAAGAAGTCATGTTCTGGTTTGAGGAGACAGTAAAGTGCTTGCCTGGCAAGCATGGAAACCTTGCGTTTAGTCCTCAGATCAGCTATGTAAAATGCCGGGTGTGATGGCTCTTGCAATCCTAGTGTCGGGAGGTGGAGACAGGCCGATCTCTGGGTTTGCCTGTCAGGTCACAGACAATCTAGCCTACAGGGTGAGCTCCAGACCCATGAACGACCCTGCCTCAAAAAAAAAGGTGGATGATACCCCAGGAACAACATTTGAGGTTGTCCTCTAGATACCACATGCATACACACACACACACACACACACACACACACACACACACACGCACACAGTGTAAGTCAGGCCGGGGGGAGGCACTGATTTTACTGGAAGTATTAGTGTTGTTTATTGCAACGAATAGATGCCAATTTAGCATTCTTGGGGTTAGACAGGTCTTTGAGTGGAATTAAGCAGTTCCTACAAAGAAGGTTGAAGACTCTCTGAAGAGACTAGCCAGAATTGCCCCAGCATTAATGTCTCCTCCCACCCAGCACCGTCAGGCCTTGCGGAAGGACTAGGATGAAGTCAGCAAGGCCGCTGTGTTGGTCGGGTTCACAGCTCAGTGTCTGGAAGACAGAAGTTGGGATTAATGATGCTGGGAAACTTGAGTGCCAGAAGGGTTTGTTAAAGGCCCACAGAAAAGAATAGCTATTACAATGGCATCAGACGAAGATCCAGCCCTCTATTAGATTCAAATGAAAACTATAAATAGGAAAATATCAATTTTTTTCCAGAAAAGTGTAGAAAAAGAAAAGAGAAATCACATTAATGTTTGAAAACATACTTAAATGGAACAAGAAGCAGGAGAAGGTGCAGTCAGTCAGGCAGTCAGTCAGTCAAGGTCATCTTGGGCAGATGCGATTGGATTCAGGGCTGTGTTACTTGTCCCAGCAGTCTTGAACAGAGCTGTGTGCCTTGAACTCTTTCTCACTGTTAGTGGGCATGTAAATTGATGTAGCCAATAAGGAAGTCAGTGTGGAGGCTCCTCAAATGAATAAATAAATGTAGAACTATCACGTCCAGCTATGCCACTTCTGGGCATACACCTGAAGGGTTCTTCGTCAACATCCCACATAGATAATTGTATATCCACGTTTATCGCTGCACTGTTCATAGTAGTAAAGAAATGGAACCAGCCTAGATGCCCATGGACAGATGAATAGATCAAGAAAATGTGGAATATATGTTCAATGGGATTTTATTCAGCTATAAAGTAGAATGAATTTATTATGTTTGCAGGAAAATGGAAGTCACCAAGGTCATTTTGTTAGGAAATATGCCAGTCAGAAAGACAAATGCCATGTTATCTTTCATATGGGAATGTAGATTCAAATGTGTGTGTGTGTGCACGCACGCGCATGCTTGTGTGTATAGGGCATTGTAATAGACAGCTTCAGGTTGCTGGGATGAACTTCCAAACCAGGCACAGTTATGGGAGGAAAGATATTTATTTGAAGCGTACAGATTTAGGGGAAGTTCCATAATGGCAGCACTAACACACACGCACACACACACACACACACACACACGCACGCACGCACACGCACGCACACGCACGCACGCACACACACAGGCAGTGAACTCCAGGAACCCCAGGCAGAACTCAGGCACTTTGCATAGCTTAGGCTGGAATCCAGATCTGCCCCCAGTGACACCTCCTCCAGCCAGGTAGCTGGATTTATTGGGGGTCATGAAAGTAGAAAGAGGATTGTGAGAGGAGAGGAGACATTAAGGAGAGGGAAGGTAGAAGAAAACCAGCAATGGACTAACTGAGACTTGTAAACAGGAGGGTTCTTTGTAGCGGAAGAAGGGGGCCAGCAAGAGAGGTGGCAGTGCCATAGGGGAGGGGCATGAATAAGAACGAAATATAATCACACACACACACACAAGAAAATTCCAGAATGAAATGTATTACTTTGTGTGCTATCTTAAAAACTAATAAACAAGATACTCGTAAAAACTGTCCAGCGCAGATTTCAGTGTTAGATGTCTAAAAACCATCAGTCCATGATTTTCAGATCAAATGCTTGTCAAGTTGTCAGAGGTATAGAATTTTTGAGTTGTATAAACACAGATCTAAAGTGAACGGTCGTGGTCGTGTGAATTGTTAATTGTTAATGACTTTTTTTTTTTTTTGGTTTTTCGAGGTAGGGTCTCACTCTGGTCCAGGCTGACCTGGAATTAACTATGTAGTCTCAGGGTGGCCTCGAACTCTCCGCGATCCTCCTACCTCTGCCTCCCGAGCGCTGGGATTAAAGACGTGCGCCACCACGCCCGGCTTTGTTAATGACTTTTTCACTGCTCAAGGGCAGTGGGTTATATAGTGAAGGTGTTTAAGCTATGTAGCTCGTTACTACCACTTACAAAGCTAATGCCCACTGTGGCGCCCTTGCAGTAATCAGTCATGTGGATGTGATGTGGTAGAACTTAAGATCACAGGCGAGATCTGTACATTTCATGGAGTAGCCTTTATGAAGTCATAGAAGATTCACCTGTGACTTATGAAGACATTGATACTAAAGTTAATGGCTGTAGGGTTCAAGGATTTCCAAGAGCTTTGGTAAGTTTTCAAAGTTACTTATGATATCTTTTTTCAGTATTTTATTTTTATTTACTTACTTGACAGAGAGAAAGAGGCAGAGAGAGAGGAGGAGAAAGAGAATGGGCATGTCAGGGCCTCTAGCCACTGCAAACAAATTCCAGATGCATGAGTCACCTTGTACATCTGGCTTACATGGGTCCTGGGGAATAGAACATGGGTCCTTAGGCTTTGCAGGCAAGTGCCTTAACCACTAAACCATCCCTCTAGCTCTGAGGTATCTTTTATTTTAATCAATTAAGGTGTCTTTGAGACAGAGTCCTAGGCTCACGTTGAACTTGCTGTGTAGCCTAGGCTGCTCGTGACTAACTCAAGATGACTCTCCCTCTTTAGTCTCCCAGGCATGCCACTATGCCCAGTGGGTTTTCTTAATGTCAGGGTTGTTTTTGTTATTGTTCTGAAGAAATCTATACTTCATTGTTTTTGTTTGTTTGTTTTTTGAGGTAGAGTCTCACTGTAGCTTGGGCTGACCTGGAACTCATTCTGTAGCCCCAGGCTGGTTTGAACTCATGGTGTTCCTCCTATCTCTGCCTCTCAAATGCTGGGATTAAAGGAGTGCACCACTACACCCAGCATATACTGTAATTTTTACGATCAACTTTATGATGTTTAGTGCTCTGTCCCATAGTTTCCACCCAGCTGCTGTGCTTGATCCTGCCATAGGGTCTCCCCAAACGCCAACGCTTCAGTGTTAGGACAAGGTGCCACCTCTGCATACAGTCTGTACTGTGCATCAGAATGGCTTATTTTAGTTTTGACTTCCTGCAGATTTTTTTCTCATGGACCATGAATGATAAGAGGGAAATTTTATGGAGTTTCTTAATTAATGTATCAGTAAAATAAGTGTAACTATCACTAAAGGAATAAATAGAAATTCCTTAGGGTAGAAAAGGAATCAGTCTTTTTCCTACAGTACGGCTTTCGAGCTCTATAGGAAAAGGTGACACTCCGAGAATAACCAGACAACACACCAGGATGTATTTATTCTGCCCTACAAGAATATATGTGTGTGTGTATATATATATATGAGAGAGAGAGAGGTAAGAAGATGGGTGACAGGTGGATGGCTAGGCTAGGTGTCTTATAATTTCTTGGGGTGATGGACTATGTTTTTTTTTTTTTTTTTTTTGGTTTTGCAAGGTAGGGTCTTACTCTGGTCCAGGCTGACCTGGAATTAACTATGTAGTCTCAGGTGGCTTATATCCTCCTATTTCCCAAGTGCTGGGATTAAAGGTGATGGACTGGACTATGTTATTTAGCCAAACTTTCCTACAAATGCAGGAAAAATGTTTTAAGACATGTCTTTAGAAACATAAAAAAATAACAAGTAGGAAATTACAAGGGAGGAAATGAAGAATGAAGAAACATATCAATTGATTTGCCCTGAGGGTATTTATAATTATGAACAATTTGAACTTTTGGTCTCATGGTGAACTGATGGTCTCATGGGCAAGCAAGACAGACTGTTTAATCTTTAAACTATAGAAAACTATTTGAACTGCTTGCAGGCAGATGGAAAGCACTAACAGACTTCTTCACAGTGCACAAGGAAGGGCAGCTGCATCTGCCAGAAGCAAGTTCCTCTCCTGAGTATGTATTCCCCAATGGCTAAGGGACTCTCAGTCACAAGCATCAGACCTATTCCTGGTTATTCCAGACCCCACCCTGGGGCCTCCCGCAGCTGGGATGAGCAAACTCATCCCAGAAACAAAGTGTCGTTTCTTTCGTTTTGCATTATGTTTGCAGATATTTTTCAAGTGAATGATCCCTGCAAAATAAAAACTAGCAACAACAACAACAACAACAAAACAGATACAGAAATAGACACAATGAGGCTTCATAGGTGGGAATTACCAACAAAGGCTATGGTTACCATGTTTCAGCTTAAAAAAAAAAAACATGCAAAAATGTATCATGGGTTGGAGAGATGGCTTAGAGGTTAAAGGTGCTTGCCTGATCAGCCTGCCAACCCAGGTTCAATTCCCCAACCACCCAAGTAAGTCCAGATACACAAAGTGGTATATGCGCATCTGTCTGGAGTTTGCAGTGGCAAGAGGCCCTGGAATGCCCATACTTTCTCTTTCTCAAATAAATGAATAGATATAATATTTCAACATTTTAATACATACATACATATATGTACATACATATAATCTTGCTAGACAAAAAAAGTAAGAACAGGGACAGCAAATTTGAATATGAAACAAACAACATTTAGAAATAAATACAATAAATGAAATTATATCCTCCATAAAATAAGCTGCCATGTAATTTGGTAAGGAATAAGGAAAACACTAGGTAGAGACTACGGATATAGGGTTAACGTTTGTTATTTTGGAGATTCAGGAGAAGTGAGAGAATGAGTGACATCCAATATTTGAAGAGGTAACAGCTGATGATTTTTAAAATTGAGATAAGGGCTGGAGAGATGGCTTAGCAGTTAAGGCGCCTGCCTCCTAAGCCTAAGAACGCCAGTTCCAATCTCCAGGTCCCACGTTTAGCCAGATGCAAAGTAATGCAAGGGTGCAATGCCACACTTGACCACAAGGTGGCGCACGCATCTGGATTTCATTCACAGCAGCTGAGAGGCTGCTGGTGCACCCATTTCTATCTGTCTTCCTCTCCCTCTCTCTCTGTCTCTCTCCAAAAAAAAAAAAAAAAAAATTGAGATAAGTAGAATCAACATATTCAACACTTCTAACAAATTTCATTCAAGAGAAAAATAAAAGATCAAATGCACACTTAAGACATACTGAAGACCTATGTCCAGAAAAAAGGAAGGAAAACAGGATGGCTTCTCTTCAAAGGACCAACATGAAGAGAATCACAGCCAACTTCTGAACATTGATAATGGAAATGAAACTGACATTCTCATCTTTTAAAATGAAGACAGGTAAAGGGGTTTCCTATAGCAGGCCTTCACAAACACAGTTACAGATGGTGCATTTCAATCAGAATAGAAATAATTCCATAGGGAAGAGGAGATACGAAAGTGAATGACGACGTGACCAATGTCATCGAATGCGATAGTAATGATTAATGAGTAGAAAATTGGTTGACAACACATAGACTGAAAGCGGTGTTAAAAGCTTCTTTGAAGTCCTTTGTATCAATTGCAGGAATTGACATGCTATTACATATGTAGGAGTAGGAAAGAAAAGGTTTCCAAACTAATAGGGTAAATAAAATTTTAAATCTGTTTAAAAGAGGATAT
This sequence comes from Orientallactaga sibirica, assembly GCA_036365145.1. Taxonomy (NCBI): domain Eukaryota; kingdom Metazoa; phylum Chordata; class Mammalia; order Rodentia; family Dipodidae; genus Orientallactaga; species Orientallactaga sibirica. The sequence goes on along the minus strand of JAEOAD010000044.1, from coordinate 6,118,281 downwards.
AAAAAGAAGAGAAGGTGAGACAAATAGAAAATATATTGGTTCTGTATTGCTGCATAATAAATTATCCCCCTCCCCAAGGTAGCAATTGAAAAGCCACAGATCAGACACAAGACCATATATTTATATCTGCTTACATGACAGATGTCCTTGTGGCATGTGACAGTATAAATAAGCACCGATACATTTTCAATGTTAAAATGAGTACATGGTGGAGGCAAAATCACTCCTGCCTCTTGACACGGTCCCGGCTAGGAGGAGTTTTCCACATGGATGGAACCTCATGATAAAATCAAACCCACTCTGTTTAGTTCTTTTAATGGCAATAGCACTCCTGTTTTTTGTAGTCTTTCAAGAAAAGGAAACTCAATCTGTTCCCTGCTGTAGAGATATAAGAGGGCTGAAAGAAAAACCATTTGTACAGACTTATGCTTCCTAGAAAAATATAATAATATGACTAATAAGAAATTCTTTGCAAAGTTATGGAAAAAAGAATTACTTGACCCTCCCATTACAACACCAGAAATTCCAAAGTCCACCTCGAGGAGCTAAGTCAAATGCATTTAGGTTTCCTGATCCTACTGACCCACCTCTACCCTGTACAGGAAGCTATGATGAAAACTTAGGTCATGTAGTGAATAAGAATGGCAAGTGGGTACGCTAGAGCTCACTGCCCTTTTTGGAAAGGCTTGATCGATCAGGCCCTGCTTGGTGTTTGTTATCCAGAGAACAAAAGAACTCTTTAATCAAACAGGGTAATAAGTCCTTTGCTAAGCTTGGCTACAAAGAATGTATAAGCAAGTTAGAAGAATGCCCTTTCAGTATGAAACAGTCTGTCTAGCACTTTGCTGATGCTTTTTTTTGCTGAAAATTGAGTGTTTTGCTATTTCCTGGAAAATAAGCCTGTTTGTGTTCTGTAGTAATATAAATAAAACACAAGGTTTTGAGGAAGGTAGAGACGCTGAAACAGCCACCTTGGCGTCTCTCATTCCTCCCCCTCCGACTCCGCATTTCCTTCCAGGACCTCACTCCAGCTGGGGCTGGCTCCTAGCAAATACATGCTTATATTTGGTTCTATCCTCTATATGGCCTATGTGATAAATATTTTTCATTCCAATTATGAGCTTTCAAACCCTGCTTTTGATGATTTTATGATTGTATTGAAAGCATTTTGCATCACATGGACATAATATGAAGATGAAAATGAAGTTTAGTGAATTAATTTTGGGGGTATGTTTCATATTGGCTCTGAACCAGAGAAGCTGAAGTCCTGTGGCGTAATGGTAGGTACTTGTGTCTTTGTGGTATGGAATTCTGGACTAGGTAACCCATGATATCATATGTGACACTATGAGTCCACAGTTGTCTGAGACCCAAGCCACTCTAGTTCTTTGACCTGACATAGTAAGGTAAGATTATTTATCTTTTATGAACAAGATATAGTCCAAGTATTCATTTGCATTTCAAGCATCAGGAAAGGAGAGAAAAAGACTTACTTTGGTTGCCTTTAATGTCATTCTTTGGAAGTCACAAGTAATTTTTCCAGTTGCATCCAGTGGGGTTGACCTTTGGGGTAATGTCTGGCTGAAAGTGCACCTGGGATGTATGGTGTTTGCTCTGGGAAATCAGGTAAAATTCAGGGGCTTAAGTGCCTAAAGTTAAAAAGAGAAGAGTTAGGAGGAAATTAGCAAGTGCTGCTGTAGAGTCTCAGCAGTGGAATTCCAGAGCCAAGCCAGAGTTGTTGCCTTTTAAGCCCTGATTATAGGAGAACAAACTTCTCTCAGGAAAACTCTACAACCTCGTACTTCCATATGTGGCACACAGACAGCCTGCCTCATGCATGCCCAGACTAAGAGCCAGCATTCAGACTACGCCTCTGGCGATTTGATAGTTTTAAAAAAAAAAATCTCTTCTATATTTATAGAATCAAAAGAGCTAAGGTATTTCACATCTTTTTTGTCCCATGCATATTTCTTTTTTGTTAATATCCTATGTTCTTTGTTTAATTTTAAATTAATACTTGTCTAGTCATAATATTATACATGCAATCATGGAGTATGCTTGGGGAAGGAGGCTTTTCTTTGTACTTACTACCAAGGATTTTGAAAGAACACCCTAGGTTGATTGTAAACGTGCTTATGGAAGAAACATCATTAAAAACAACTAAACACAAGGAAGGCAAGAAGAAAGATAGAAAGAAAGGAAGAAAGAAAGAAAGAAGAAAGAGAGAGAGACAAAGAAAGAAAGAAAGAATAAATAAATAAATCAAAATAGTAGAGGGATTGGTTGAAGAGAAGATGAGTTTCAGTGGAAGGAGTATGGGGGAGGGGCGAAAAGATGAGTGAGGTCTGGAGAGGATTATGATCAAAATATAAGATATATATATATAAAACTGTCAACAAAAATTATGAAAACAAACAACTAAGCAGCAACTTTTTATTTAGTTTTCTTACAACCGAAGAGACTTAAACTCAAGCATTGCTTCGTTTGATGTGGTAGGCAAGCTAGAAAGACTGGACCAAAGCTTTAAATGCAATTGTACTTTTCTTTGTTCCTTAGGAGAGTGTAAAATCGTTGACAACTTATCCCATTCAAAACGGTTCATTCTCTGAATCGGGGATAAACTGAGATTGGTGGTTCATTCAATTCAGCGTATGAGAAAAGGTGACCACATGAGGACAGGTACTTCAACCCCCTCCACAGAGATACAGAGAAACGTCACAGTCAAGACGTGACCGCAATACTGGAGCAGGAATTGCTGGTTCCTGCTCACTCGCATCCAGATCATCCTAATTAAACCTTCTTCCTGGATCCAGGGGAGAAGCTTTTAAAATACACATTTCTGCTTTTATGAACCTACCATGTGCATCACCAGAGTGTCTGCTTTGTTTGCATGACACAGCTCTTTCACCGTCCTCACCAAAAACATCAGGGATATGTTACATGATTTTTTTAATTTTTTTTTTTTTTTTTTTTTTTGCAGGACCCCTTTGCAGCGTGGCCAAGAATTGAAGACTATAGCATGTTTGTGGCAGCCAGAGGCCATACAGTATTGCTCCGAGCTAAAGCTGACTTTTATGGTGAATACAGACATAAAAATGAACGCTCTGTATAAGTGCACGATTCACCTTCATGAAGGAGCAATACGACTTTGAACTGGGCCTCTGCTTCCCTGCCCCGTGTCATGGTTTCTCTAGAGATGCTAAAGATACTCTAGAGAAACATTTGACCCTTCCTGGCGGGTAAGAAAGGTAGGTTAAGTTCCAGCCATCTCTTTGATAGCCACTTCCTCAGACACAAAGGAAAGCTCTTATTTTGCAGGGCAGTATTTCATACTTTCATGTTATCTTCCAGTTCTCCATCCCAGTGTCTAAGGTGATGACAAGTCATTAATAACTAATGTCTTGAGGATTGTTCATGGAGAAAAATACCGTTAATTAGCAATTTGATCCTCTGAACACAGGCTCCTGGTAAAATGAACGAAAAATGGAATTTTTCTCAAGTTGTCCTTAAAAAACAAAACACAAAATAAAACAAAAACCAAGAAATGCATTCTGAATAAGATTGGCTGTTATTTTTAACTCTTCAGAGGCAAACAGGGATTCAGCTACGTGTTCAGATATATCCTGACCTGGTTTAAATGCTCTGAATGCTGGGCAATAGAGGTATTTTCTTCGTTTTTCTTCTGAAGAGTAGAGCCACGTCCTGCCTGACAACAGCCTGGGTATGCAGAACATGAGACACTAGACTTCTATTTTGGCCTCAAAGCAAAGTCATTTAATGTGATTTCTTAGCTTTGCTACAGTACAAGGGAAAGATCATCACACATATATTATTTAATATTATATTTTATAAATGACTACTATTAAGGCAGCACGGCTGAAAGAACATCAAACGGTGGTGACTCCTCACAATCGCGGACACTCAAAGTAGTGAAAGAGGCTCGGCTGTCTCTGTGGAGATGCCAGGATATCCCAACGTCTACGAAACACCCATTTTCAAGTAAGCAGACTCGGTTGGGTGTGAGAGGGTCTATGCCAAAATGGTCTAGTTTTTTTAAATGTATTTTATTTATTTACTTATTTGAGAGAGAGAAAGAGGCACAGAGAGAGGGGGAGAGACAGAATGGGCGCTCCAGGACCACTGCAAAAGAACTCCAGATGCATGTGCCCACTTGTGTATCTGGCTTACGTGGATCCTGGATAATCAAACCAGGATCCTTTGGCTTTGCAGGCAAACGCCTTAATCACTAAGCCATCTCTCCAGCCCCAATGGCCTAGTTTTTTTTTTTAAGTTTTACATAATTAATGTCCTTCCCTCAAGTAATTCTACATATCTGGAAAGAGAGGACTAGCTGACCATTCTAGTCTAGGGCACATTTACTTATTTGTTACTTTCTTGTATTACTTGTTCTTCTGCTATTTAAGGAGGAAGACCAGAGCTACTGCCACCATTTTAAAATCTAGTGGGAAGAGTAGCAGGGGGCATCTGTGAGGAAAACATAGGGAGGCTCATGGAAGATTGGAGAGGAATGTCATCCCGGAATCCACAGTCAGCCACTGCCATGCTAGAGGAGGAGGGCTCACCAGAGCGGCGGGCAAGCTTGCCTCTTCAACAGACCAAATTAGCCTAAAGTTTTCCATGGGATTTGGTCTATTAAAACAAGATGTAGGACTGGAGAGGTGGCTTAGCAGTTAAGGCACCTGCCTCCTAAGCCTAAAGAACTCTGGTTCCAATCTCCAGTGGTTCCAATGTCCAGGTCCCACGTTTAGCCAGATGCAAAGTGATGCAAGGGCGCAATGCTGCACTTGACCACAAGGGGGCGCACGCATTTGGATTTCGTTCACAGCAGCTGAGAGGCTGCTGGCGCGCCCATCTCTGTCTTCCTCTCCCCCCCCCTCTCTCTGTCTTTCTCCAAAAAAAAAAAAAAAACACAAGATGTAGGGGCTGGGGAGATGGCTTACTGATTAAGGCACTTGCCTGCAAAGTCTAAAGACCCAGGTGCAATTCCCCAGGACCCACATAAGCCAGATGCCCAAGGTGGCGCATGTGTCTGGAGTTTGTTTGCAGTGGCTAGGAGGCCCTGGCATGCCCATTCTCTCTCTCCCTCTCTCTCCCTGCCTCTTTCTCTCTCATACATAAATAAATAATAAATAAATAAACAAACCAAGATGTGGCATTGGTGCATTTCAGAAACTGCAAACAGTATATTTACATTCACATTCCCTCTCCTTGTTGAATAAGGAAGTCTGTTCTAATATCTAGGCCAGATATTTCCATGGTAATATGGATGTCTTTTTTTTTTTTTTTTTTTTTTTTTTTTTTAAGTAAAAGAGTTTCTTCAGAGGGGAATTTGGAGAACGAAGATAGTCATAAATGAAGGATGAGAAATGAGAGCATCTGTCTTTCTTTCTTTTTTTTTTCTGTCTTTCTTTTGAAGAATGGAAGGATACAGCACAGGTGCCAGAGGGCATCATACAGTTTTATTCTTAACAGGAAAGAAAGGAGGAAGTAAAAGCCTCCAACTTAACAGTATGCCAGGCCAAATATTAATGAAGGCTGAAGCAAAGCTCCGCAGAGTTGCAGGGAGGAATCACGTTCTTGTATGACCGTTCCCTATTACCCATTCTCCCTTTCTATGTGCTCTGATATTTATTAAATTCTGATCATGATAAAATTTACCAGCAGGGGGTGCAATCCCCTCAAATTTCCTATTGTGAATGACAAAGGTCATTTTCAAGGCATTTATGTCTCTGTAGAAAAATAGACTAATTGTAAATTCATCAAATAATTGCCATCTCTTCATCATGTCACTGTCTAGATCGAGTCTTACACAGACCAGATGGGAGCACAGCTGTCATTTCTACTTGCTCTGTTTTGTGCTAAGCAGGTTGCCCCAGGCAGCTGGCTCTCAAATGTCCACTTGTGGCCACAAGGGGACAGGAGGAGATCATGTGAGAGGGTCAACAGAAATCTAAGAGCTTTAGTGGAAACCAGCACAATATCCACTATCTGCCAATGGAAAGCTGATGTATGTTTCCTTGAAGTGAAAATGATTTATTTATTATTTATTTATTTATTTATTTATTTATTTATTTATTTATGACACACAGAGAGAGAGACAGAGAAAGAGAGAGTGGGAATTCCAGGTGCTCCAGCCACTGCAAAGGAACTCCAGATACATGTGCCACCTTGTGCATCTGGCTTATGTGGACACTGGGGAATCAAATCAGGGTCTTTAGTCTTCAGAGGCATGCATCTTAACCTCTAAGCAATCTCTCCAGCCCTAAAAATGATTTAGATAGCTGTTGTGGTGGTTTGATTCAGGTGTCTGCCATGCACTTTGGTGTTCTGAATGCCATGTCCCCAGCTGATGGCAATTTGGTAACTAAACCCTCCTGGAGGCAGTATAATGTTGGGGGCAGGCTGATGGGTGTTGTAACAGCTGCTAAGGAGAGCTGCCGGTCCCAGGTGACATTTTCCAGGACTGTGAGTAGCCTAGCTGGAGGGGCAGAATTGGAATGCCAGAGGCTGGTTAGAATTATTAGACTTGGAGATTTGTCACTGACTAGTGTTGTTGGACTTGGAGCTACAGAGTTTGATGCTTGCCCTGGTTGTTTTAAATCTTGCATTGGTTGAATATTTCTTTGCTATGCCCAATGCCATTTTTTGCAGTATGAGTGTCCATTCTGTGCCATTATGGGTTTGGTGGGGGTTGGTGATGGTAAGGTTTTTGGTATTATGGCTCAGTTAAAAGACCTTGGATTATGGGGATATTTGAACATCATTGGGATTGATAAAAACTATGGGGACTTTTAAAGATGGACTGAATGCATTGCGTTTTACATCATGTATGATTGTCAGTTTATGGGGACCAGGGGCAGAATGTGGTGGTTTGATTCAGGTGTCCCCCATAAACTTAGGTGCTCTGATTGCTAGGTTCCCAGTTGATGGCAATTTAGAAATTAAAGGCCCTTTGAGGCAGTGCATTGCTGGGGGCAGGCTTAGGTGTGTTATAACCAGCTTCCTCTTGCCAGTGTCAAATTGCTATTGTCCATCTGATGTTGGCCAGGAGGTGATATCTACCCTCTGTTCATGTCATCATTTTCCTCTGCCATCAAGGAGCTTCCCCTCAAGTCTGTAAGCCAAAATAAACCTTTTTTCTCCACAAGCTGCTCTTGGTCTAGTGTTTTCTGCCAGCAATGCGACCCTGACTGTGACAGTTGTGTTTATAGATTATAAGTGCTGCTTGAGACCATGAGTCACTGAGTAGGATTAAGGCATGTCACTGATCACATATTCTAATATTCAGTGCACTTACAGCCAACTGTTCCTTCAAGTCATTTCAGTTCCCTTCATTCTTGTTCAGGTTCTCTGGGATCCCATACGTCTACTTAGGTAGATCCTGGGGAGACTTAGCTGGCTTGCTGCAGGGTGATCGAGACAGCCATCCCTTTGTGAACTGGAACTTCAGGAAAAGTGCCACCTGCTAAAATGTTGGCCCACATGGTTTTCACACCAGGGACACAGCTGTCCAGGCACTGCTTGCTCAACCCTCCACAGGTGGGTGGGCTGGGACCCCAGCACCAATGGCAGACAGATGAGAGAACCCGGAACTCTCTCTGGATTTTCAGATCCCAAGATCCCTTCCCTGGAACCTGGAATTGATCCTAGTTTGGTTTATCCTATGTAGCAGACAGCTTCAGGTTCACTAAGATGAACTTCCAGACCAGACACGGTTATGGAGGAAGGATATTTATTGAAGAATGGTAGAAGAAGCTGGCCTGCCTTCACAGGACCAAACACAGAGAGAAAAGCCACAAGCCAAAAGCCACACAGCACAGCACACCTCAGGAACTCCAGGTAGACACACTTTGCATATCTTTAGATTGAAATCCTAAACCCACCACCACACCTTAAGATCCGCCCACTGACGTTGCCTCCAGCTAGATGGCTGCAGATGCAAACTACAAACTAATAAAACACTGAATATATTGGGGCCATCTATTCAAACTACCACACACTACTAGCCATTCTGGTTCAAATACCCTGGACTAGACCCAGAGGAGTCAAGAAAGGTCCCACTCATATCTCACTCATACTGACTCCCCCTTCCATTCCAGAACGTGTAGAGTTTATATGACCCCTTCCAACCTCTCGACTTCATTTATTACTTCCCCCCAATGGTATTTCTACTCTCTGTACTTGTGTCTTCATTCTGCCAAACATTCCTTCCCTCTGGCTGTGATAACTATTCATGAAAGGGCTGGGTGATGTGATGACTCAGGTGATAAAATGTTTGCTGTGCAAGGATAAGGACCTGAATTCAGACCCCCCCAGCACCCTATCTTGATGGCTGCAGTGGTATGCACCTGTAATTCTAGCACAGGGGAGGCAGAGACAGGAGGATCCCTGGAGCTAGTTGTTGCATTAATTTTCCCCGTGGAGATGTGAGCAGACATCTATTCACCCCAATAGGGCCCAGGTGACAGGCCTAAGTATAACTACACCAAAATCCAGTTTAGTGAACTGATAAGTTTCTTGGGGTTACTTACACAGCATGGATGAGGGGTAACACACAGAAGCACGGGTGAATCAAAGACAGCCCACCCCACCATAGGTGATGACTCACGAAAGCTTCTTACCTGGAACTCGCAGCCACTCACTGCACAACTTACAAGAGGCTACACTAGACAGTTTCTTTTCCCAGAAATTCCTCACTGCGTGTGATTCCGTTAGGAGAGGACCTTGTGAGTCTCCTCTCAGGAGCATCCTGAAGCTTGTGAGCGCTTTGCTTCCTGAGTCTTTTATTTTTATTTTTTATTTTTTTTGGAGAGAGACACAGAGAGAGAGAGGGAGAGAGAGAGGGAGTAAAATAATTTAAAAAAAGAACAAGGTACAAAATGATTGAGAAAGACACTTGATGTAGACCTCTGACCAAAAGGATATGTGGGTGTGCATGCGCAGATAAAAGACACAGAGATGGGCACACATGCACCGATATACATATGCACATGTGTACACAAATAGAAGTTAATATATAAATAAATAAAAAGGATATTCAGGAGATTTTTGACATATCAAAATGGTAATTTTCTAGATGAAACTAGACACCTGTTGCAGTCAGGTTCGCATTGCTGGTAGAAAGCACCCGACCAAGAGCAGACTGTGGGGAAAAAAGTTTATTTTGGTTTACAGACTCAAGGGGAAGCTCCATGATGGCACAGTAAAATGATGGCCTGAACAGAGGGTGGACATCATCTCCTGGCCAACATCAGGTGGACAACAGGAACAGGAAAGTGTGCCAAACACTGGCAAGGGGAAACTGGCTACAATATCCATAAGCCTGCCCCCAGAATACACTGCCTCCAGGAGATGTTAATTTTCAAATCTCCATCAGCTGGGAACCTAGCGTTCAGAAGGTTATGGGGGACAACTGAATCAAACCACCACATTCTGCCCTTGGCCCCCATAAACTAATAACCTTACATGATGTAAAATGCAATGCATTCAATCCATCTCTAAAAATCCCCATAGCTTTTATCAATCCCAGTGATGGTCAAACATCCCCATAGTGCAAGATCTTTTAACTGAACTATAATGCCAAAAAATCTCCTATTGGCACAGAATAAACATGCTGCAAAAGATGGCATTGGGCATAGCAAAGAAATACTCAAGCAATACAAGATGTAAACAGGGCAAACTCCAAACTCTATATCTCCAAGTCCAACAACTCTACCAGTGACAAGTCTCCAAGTCCAATAATTCTAACCAGCATTAAGTCTCTGGAGTTACAATTTTGCCCCTCCAGCTAGGCTACTCACAGTCCTGGAAAACGTCATGTGGGTCCAGCAGCTTTCCTTAGCAGCCATCTCATGGTCCCGATATCTCTTCTGGGTCTGCACTGCAATCCACGGTTCATCCTCATGGCTCCATCCGTTCTCCATGCAGGCAATCCTACTTCACACTGCCCATGGCCATTTCCAAAACACAAGACTGTGTTGCAAATTCAATGACCCTCTCTTTTCTGCTTTTCTTATACACCATAATATCAGGTGGTGTGCAATTTGTTAATCCAGGGGGGAATAAAGCAGACTTTGAAGAACAGGACACTCCTTGAGCATTCAGGCCCCTTCAAAAGACTCTGCATTCTTTCTGTTGTCTCAATGCAGGTCAGTTAGCCTAAATTCAATGGTTATAATCTCATAAAATTGTAGGTGAACAGGCAGCAGTTTCAGCCAAGATTTCATTTCTGTGCCATATCCCTCTGCTCACACCAGTCCATTTCTACACAATGAAACTCTGCACAGCTTCTCAGGACACAGGTATAACAGCAAGCCTCTCATACAACCTGCTTCTAGCCCAGTCCAGGCAAAACTCTTTTTCACACTCACAAGCCAAACCTCATAGTCCATAGTTCTTTCTGCATTCAGGTTTTTCAGCTGTGACCAGAATAGTCCATCAAGCTGTAATTATAGCACTTCAAGGTGTCTCTTGGGCCAAGGTCTCAAATCCTTCCACATTCCTCTTGAAAATTAGTTCAAAAAGACCAAAGCCACACAGTCACCATTTCTGAGTACCAACTTTACTGTTGCAATCAGGTTTGCATTGCTGGCAGAAAACACCTGGCCAAGAGCAGCTTGTGGGGAAAAAAAGGTTTATTTTGGCTTACGCACCCAAGGGGAAGCTCCATGATGGTAGGGAAAACAATGACATGAGCAGAGAGGGTGGATATCACCTCCTGGCCAACATCAGGTGGACAACAGGAATAGGAGAGTGTGCCAAATACTGGCAAGGAGAAACCAGCTATAATACCCACAATACACTGCCTCCAGGAGGCATTAATTCCCAGATCTCATCAGCTGGGAATTGAGCATTCAGAAAACCTAAGTTTATGGGGGAACACCTGAATCAAACCACCACAATACCCCACAGTCTCTGTACTTCCACCTCAGACTGGCTGGACTCATCATCCTCAAGGCTTTTAGAAGGCCTGCCAGGCCACTCTGTACAGCCAGAGTTGAGAACCACTGAAGAGGAATAGAGTTGAGAGAAAGGTCATCCCTGGAAACAAAAGGCTTGACTCCTAGGGCAGTGGTAACTCCACCAAGGAAAGGAAAGGTGTGACAGAAGTACTAGGAGTGTAGATCTTGATGTTCTCCAAAGGCTTGGTCCATGGAGCTATTGGGATGTAGCAAAACCTTTAGGAAGTGGAGCCTAGTGGAAGGATGTTAGGTCATTGGGGACATGACCTTGAAGGGGATGTTGGGATCCTGGCCCCTTCTCTCTGTTTTTGCTTCCTGGCTGCCACAAGGTGACTATCTTCCTCCATCACACATTCCTGCCATAACATTCTGCCTCACTGCAGGCTCCAAAGCCACGTGCACAGCTGAGTGTGGACTGGAACCTCTAAAACTACACGTCCAAATAAGTCCTTCCTCCTTATAACTTGATTGCCTTAATTGTTATAATAATGGAAAGTTAACAGAAGAGTGAATTAAACATTTCCTCTTCACTAATAAATGGGGCTGAGAGAGATGGCTTAGCAGTTAAGGCAAAGCCAAAGGACCCAGGTCTGATTCCCCAGAACCCATGTAAGCCAGATGCACAAGGTGGCACATGCACCTGGAGTTCATTTGCAGTGGTCAGAGCCCCTGGTGTACCCATTCTCTTTCTCTCTCTCTCTCTTGCTCTGCCTCTTTCTTGCTGATAAATAAATAAATAAACATAAAAATATTTTTTTTTTTTAAAAAAAAGAACTAGGCTGGATAGGTGTGATGGTTTGATTCAGGTGTCCCCCATAAACTTAGGTGTTCTGAATACTAGATTCCCAGCTGATGGAGATTTGAGAATTAATGCCTCCTGGAGGCAGTGTGTTGTTGGGGCCAGGCTTATAGGTGCTATAGCCAGTGCCCCTTGCCAATCTCCTGTTGTCCACCTTATGTTGGCCCAGGGGTGATTTCCACCCTCTGCTCATGCCATCATTTTCCCCTGCCATCATGGAGCTTCCCCTTGAGTCTGTAAACCAAAATAAACCTTTGTTCCCACAAGCTGCTCTTGGTCAGGTGATTTCTGCCAGCAATGCGACCCTGACTGTGACAATAGGGAAGGGCAAGGAGACTCAATTTGAATGGAAGGTTGAGAGGAGCAGACCTGTTTTCAAGTCCGGGCATCCCAGCTTGGCCACTGGTAACCCGGGCTAGTAACATAGAGGAGCATTTCAAAGGCTTCTATTCTCAGGGCCTTGTGCAGTGTGGTCAAGTAAGAGTTCTTCTCATTCCTTCTGATATTCCAGAATTCTTTACAAGAAAACCTGTCCTTGCTCAGAGTTCTCTCACTCCAAAATAATTTCTTGTACTTCCCAAAGAAAAACTTGGTCTCTCTTTAAAATAAATAAAATATTATTTTTCAATTTTTTGAGGTAAGCCGAACAAACTGGCTTTTATATAATGTAAGAGAAAGAGAGAGAGAGAGAGAATTGCCATACCAGGGCTTCTAGCCACTGTGATCAAACTCCAGATGCATGAGCCACCTTGTACACATGTACAAACTTGCATGCTTGTGTCACCTTGTGCATCTGGCTTACATGGGATCTGAGGAGTGGAACATAGGTCCTTAGGCTTCACAGGCAAGTGCCTTAACCACTAAGCCATCTCTCCAGCCCTAAAATATTTTTTTAAAAACAAAAAAACTTGATCACTGGGACCTTATTACTGACAAAACATAAGAACCTTACTTGACAGTTGGCTGACCTCCTGGAGGTGAGATATACCATGGATGTTGATAGTACAAATATTCACAAACTTTAATATCTTAGTAGATGTGGACAAGCCTGATTACATACATACATACATACATACATACATACATACATACATACATACATACATACATACATACATACATACATACATACATACATACATACATACATACATACATACATACATACACACACATACACACACACACATAAATACATACATACATACATACGTTTTTTATTTCAGAGACAGAGAAAGAGACAAAGAGAGAATGGGAGCAGCAGGGCCCTTTCAGGCACTGCGAACGAACTCCAGATGTGTGTGCATGCACAATGTTGCGTGCTTGCATCACTTTTGTGTCTGCCTAAATGTGGGACCTGGAGATTTGAACAAGTGTTCTTAGGCTTCTCAGGTAGGTGCCTTAAACGTTAAGCCATCTCTCCAGCCATGTTTACATATTTTTATTAAATAAAATGATTGTACATGCATGCACATTATTACTAAAACAAATTTCATGGAGTTGTGCATTTCTTAGACAAGGTTTATAATAATCTGTAAATTCACAGAGTATTAGAAACCAAATTATTAGAATTCAAAAATTAGAATTAGAAATCAAAAAACCTCCAGGCCATACCTCTGCTTTTATAAATGAATCCAGAAAGTAAGAGAGGCTGGGTGTCTTTGCTTAAAGTTATAGGCCCAGGAATGGTTTCTGGCTTTCAATCTAGTGGTAACCCAAATCAAAATTATGTTATTTTGCACATTGAATTGCATCCAGATCAATTCTCAATTATTACATTTTTGTAAAATTGGGCTATTTAAGCGAGCACTGTCCATATGTTATTATTCTAGTTATTAACGAGAATCATGTTGTACAAGCAGCTTGGGGATGCTGTTTTACATCAGACTGAAAGCCTCCACATGTGATGTGTCTGCTTACACAGATTCCTGTCTCTCTCCATAGATCTTCTGATCCAGAGTCTCCAGCCTTCTCTTCTTTGGTGACATCAATAAGATATTCATTATTTGAATCCGTGGATCCTCTTAGTGTACACTGGTATAAAGTGGAGGAGCCACCTCTCCAGCCTCTCCCTCATCTCCCCCTCCTTTTGGTTACTTTTATGGTACTTGGCACCAGTTGTTTATTTTTTGTTTTAGTTTTTGGTTTTTTTTTTTTAGTTTTTTTAAAAATTTTATTTATTTTTGGAGAGAGACACAGAAAGAGACAGACAGAGAGGGAGAGGGAGACAGATAGAGATGGGCGCGCCAGCAGTCTCTCAGCTGCTGTGAACAAAGTCCAGATGCATGCGCCCCTTTGTGGGCAAGTGCGGCATTGTGCCCTTGTGTCACTTTGCATCTGGCTAAACGTGTGACTTGGAGATTGGAACCGCTGGAGATTGGAACCAGGCTTTTAGGCTTAGCAGGCAGGCGCCTTAACCGCTAAGCCATCTCTCCAGCCCTGTCTTTGTTTTTTTAAGCTTCCCCATCATCATCTGGAAAGAAAACATTCTGGAGTAACATCATTACACACAGCTCTGATGAAGCACGGTCACTAGTATGCATCATAAAGCAGGTTCAAGATCTTCTGCATCACAGAGGGATGATACAATACTGTCCCACATCTCTAACACGAGAGGACACAATTTAAAAGGCAGTATTTGAGACTTGACTCTACTTTTATTCCCAGAATGTACACTTGGAACCTCACAAATGAATGCCTGCTTACAGACTTTGCAGTTTTTACATCTTCTGTTTTCCCAGCTAAATTTCAAACCCAGCAGAGGCAACGGCCATTTTTGCTAGGACCACAGTAGCCTCAACTAAATTTGTTAATTGATTAGATGTGAAGAGAAAACATGAACTGTGAAAATGAATGGTACCATTCAATCTCCAGAACCCATGTGAAATTCTGGGCATGGCCACGCATATATGTAAACCCAGAGCAAAGGGAGATGGAGAGAGGAAGATTACTGGGGCTCCCTGGTCAGTCAAGCTAATCAAAAAACTGGGGTTTCAGCTCGATAAGAGACTGTCTCCGGTGGAAAAATGATAGACTAGGACACTGGATGTCTTCCTCTGGCTTCGGCACATATGTGCATGAGGGCGTATGAATCTGCAAACACACGTGCATACAACACACACACACACACACACACACACACCACTTATTATACTGCACTTAGAAAGTGAACAACATTGTGTGCATTTAACTATAAACACTATCATGTGAACAAAAGAAAATATCAAACTCAGCTTCAATCTTTGTTCTAGAAATATGGATTTTTCTACAATCTAGGAATGAGGAGATTGTGGAATAATAGAAATCCATGGGAAAGAATGCCATTTCCCAGTGACAACCTGTGGGGCCACTTACTCATGGGATTGTGCTAACCCTGAAAATATGAAAATTGAGGTCTTGTAAAATCTTTGGCACACACAGATTCCACATGAATAAAGCAAGCCCTTGTAGACATTTGTGTGAGGTGCCACACCCTAGCCTTTGACAGAGATATGGGCAGCTGGGTGTGCTGACGTAGTGTCAGTTTCGTGCCAGGTAATTTTATGAAATGGATGAATTCAAGTGTGATTTCCTCTGACTGAGGAAAAACATTACATTTATTGGTACTTGCTTATTGGCCTTAAGCTTAATGTTGGCTTGGCCATTAGTAACTGAAGTTCAATTTATAGAGACTTTATATGGCTTCTAACCTGATTTGAATTCTATTTGAGGGCATTTCAATACTTCTCAGTGGGAATTCAAGACCTTTCCCAGAGTAGCAAGTGTGCTACTGGAAAACTACTAATTGTAAAATATGAAAACCTTAATGGTTCTTTTGTCTCCTCCCACTTTACTTTTTTTCTAATTTATCCCAGTGCACACATAGATTTAGAAAAGAAAGTATTATATATCACTTTAAAAAAATATTTTGAGCCCCTGAAATCATTCAGGAAACTTCTTGTTCACATGGAGTTTTTGAGTATTTTCCTAAGTTGGATACCAAAATGAATTATTTTCCCAATCTTTTAAAAATTGACAACTAGTGGATGAATGTCTTTTAATCATTATGATGAATTAAGTTGACAATTTTCCCAAAAGGTGAAAAGATTGTAAGCTGATGCAGCATTTGAAAATGATCACTTTCACTATGAACAGTTATAACTAGTGGCAGAACACATGTAGAAAGACAAAAGTCTGAATTTCTTTTTCTTAGGGAACTTTGATCTGGGAGGTAGTAATATGAAGTTGTAAATTATTCAAGTTGTTATTCTAAATATCATTAAAGAAAGTTTTCTTGTCTTTAAGCATGGGATGCATATACTTAATTAAATACTATTGTTTTCAAAATGCTCAGAATGTCCCTTTCTACTCGGACCCCATGACAGACAGTAAAACTCAAGGCGTAGCTCCAGTTCTTCCTTGTTTCTGCCTCACTTTATTCCTAAAGGTCAACCTTGTTCTTTGAGTGTCTGTTATATACAACATGACACGGCTTATGACAGAAGGAGAGGCACTGATGGATTTGGGGATGATGAACTCACAGGGAATTATTTGAGGAGGCCTTCATCCATTTGTACTGCTACAAAAAGAACCCAAGACTGGGTAAGTTACCAAAAACAGAATTCTATTTCTCATAGTTCTGGGTGTGGGGAGGCCATGATCAAGGCGTGAGGACATTTGACTAGTAAGGGTTATTCTTTGCTTCCAAGGCAGCTTGTCATTCCGGGTTCCCCCATTACCAAAGGCTAGAATGAGTGACAAACTCCTTCCCCTCTGGCCCTTTTATATAAAAACTAACACTATCCATGAAGACAGAGTCCTCCTCTGACATAACCATGAGACCTTGTCTTTTAATATTGTCACCTTGACACTGAACTTCCAGCATATGAATTTGGGAGGGACATAAACTGCAGAGGGTGCCCCTAATTTCAATTATACAAATCAATTTGGCATAGTAAGTGATTAAAAATGATCTATGGGGGAGTCAATCTACAAATGTATTTAAGTGGTCATCTTTGTATGATATATATTTTTGTTTAAAAGTTTTACTTATATTTTATTTTCTTGTTACTATGTTGATCTGACATGTCCCCCAAAGCCACATGCTACAGCTGATGGTGTTATTGGAGGTGGTGGAATGTTTTCAGAGGTGGGGCCAAGATAGAAGAAGTAGGTTGCTGGAGGAGGGTGCTTGAAGGGTATCTTAGAGCCTTGACCTTTTTCTACTCTTCTCTTCTTTCCTCCCTTTCACTACCTCCTCTCCACTTCCTCTCCTCTGTGCCAGTAGGTTATTATGTTGATTTGACATGTCCCTCAAAAGTCATTCAAGGGCTGGAGAGATGGCTTAGCAGTGAAGGCGCCTGTCTGCAAAGCCCAAGAACACCCATTCAAATCTCCAGGTCCCATGGTTACCCAGACTCGAAAGTGTGCAATGTCGCACATGCACATAAGGGGGTGCATGCGTCTTGAGTTTGTTCACAGCAGTTGAAAGACTGCTGGCACACCCATTCTCTCTCTGCCTCTCTCAAATTAAAAAAAAAGCCATTTGAAAAGCAAATTTTATTAGTATTAAGGGTTGTTAAAGGAATGACCAGTGACTGTAATAGCAATTCAAAAAAGCAGTTCCTAAAACCATTTTGTGTTTGGCTGAGGCATGTGTCTCAGATGACAGCCCCATTTACCAAGGACATTTCTTTGAAATAGACAATGCCCATTTGTTATGTATTCTTTGAAGCCATGCATTATGTTATAATCATAATGTCACAGCATTTCTATAACTACATACATTTCTGTCAGTAGCTTTTGGAGTACAGCTTGATTTTTGAAAGCATTACACTGAGCCAACATTCTACACAACGGAAGCCGGGACTTCAGCTTCTGTAGGTTATAATTTTACAACTTGATGACTATCTGAGTGGTACATTCATATGTCAAAATTAAGCTTGACAAACTAGACTGCAGACATAGCACAGAATTTAATTAGCACAAGGGCTCCTAGAGTTGGTTTAGTTATGACTGCAACATCCTTTGGATTTAAAATATTGATGCCTACAAGCTTATGGACTTTTCTAAGACTATCAAAGTCATTTTCAACCCTCAGAATTCTTAATGCTTCAACCCTTTGGCAGAACACTGTCTTGCCACCTAAGCACTCTCCATATTCTTAAACCTTTCCTGTGGTAGCCATCATCAAAGTGATTTCTGACATTGTACATTCCTGAAGACTTTTTCATTTGTTTAGCCACTTCCTTGTATGCAGTTTATCAGTGCCTTCAGAAGTAAATATATATCACATATTTGTTTATAATGCCTTGATTTTTATACTGCATGTTTTGGCATTGCTCATTGTAGCAGACAGCTTCAGGTTTGCTGAGATGAACTTCCAGACCAGGCACAGTTATGGAGGAAGGGATTTATTATAGCTTACAGATCCAGGGGAAGTTCCATAATGGCAGAAGAAGCTGGCCTGCTTTCACAGGTCCAAGCAGAGAGAGAAGCCATAAGCTAAAAACCAAAAGCCACACAGCACAGCACACTTCAGGAACTCCAGCTAGGCACACTTTGTATATCTTTAGATTGAAATCTCAAACCCACCACCACACCTTAGGGCTGGACCCTAAGATCCACCCAGTGACATTGCCTCCAGCCAGGTGGCTGCAGATGCAAACAACAAACTAATAAAACACTGAATATATTGGGGGCCATCTATTCAAACTACCACACCTATTAAAACGAATTCAAAGATCTAAGTTGCCTTTATATAATATAGGGAGAAAGGATCATGTACAAGGGTTTTGTATGTGCGCAAGAATTTTCTTGTCTCAATATCATTTATTTACACAGAATGGACTCCTCTTCACCCTACCCATCAAAAACAAGTACAACTTCCTTGCAGAACTTTTCCTTGATCTTAGAACTACTGTGATGTACCTACTGTTAAACCTTGGTGTTAAGGATCTGTGCTTTTCCCTGAGAAGTCTCCACACATTTGTAATTAATAGTCCATAGTCCTCTTTGGTAACCTATGGGCTCTCTGAGGACAAGGACCCAAGTTAGGTCTTAGACTCCAGTGTGTCTCCAGTATATAGCACACACATCACAAACCCTTCTTCTTACCAGGACTGTAGTTTGCAAATGACAGAAATACAACTCACATTAACTTATGCAGAACAAACACATCACTGGCTCACATAATAGCAGAGGCCAGAGACACAAGTGGATGGCTTGAGTATAGCTGTGTGCCTGGAGTCAGGCTTTCTCTTGAGGGTGTGTTGCATTTACTGTTAGACTTGTCTTGACTTATAGTGAACAAGATGGCTCTGCTCTAGATTCAGCTGAGTTTTAAAGCAAAGAATTCTCTTATCAAAATAAGGGCATTGATACTGGCAAGCAGAAACATTGATAATAGTTAAGAATATTAACCCCCTTTTGTCTAGTTCTTTATACGGGTTTATTAACTCAAGGTGCCCAGTAAAATGCTCTGAAAGATGGTATTGAGGGGGCATAAATGCATGGATACAATGTATATACCTAGAGTCTATATTGTCTGCTGCAGTGTGGCAATTTAGGATGATTGTTGTCATTATTGTTTTCACTGACTCCTAATGACTTTGCAGCAAAACCCTATAAAAGCATAATTTAAAGATTATTCTTACTACTTGCTAAGAAATCTAATCCCGATGGCTATTATAATGAACACGAATGCTGGTGAGGATGTGATGAGGAAGAACCCACTGCTGGTGAGAATATAAACTAATGGAAGTCAATGTGGAGGGGCCTCAAATAATTAAAAATAAAACTACCATATGACTCAAGCTATACCACTCCTGGGCATATTTCTGTAGAATTCTAAATCAACATAACACTGGGATACTTGAACATCCATGTTTATCACTGCACTACTCACAATAGCTAAGATGTCCATCGGCAGATGAATGGATAAAGAAAACAGTGTACATAGAAAATGATAGGACATTTGTAGAGAAATGGAGGGAACTATAGTAAAGTAGATCAGAAATACAAAATCCATGTTTTCTCTCATTTGAAGAACATACATTTAAATTGAGTGTGCACATACACACAAGCATGCATACATGTGCACATGTCTAAGTCATGAAACTAGAAAGGGGTTCATGAGAGGGAAGGAAGGGATCTTAAGAGAGGAGGGAGGAAAAAGAGCAGTGGAAGACGGACATGGAAGCAAAATGAGGGTCTATAGAAGGAGGGGACAAGCAAGAGGGGGAATGGAAGAGGCAGTGCCCAAGGGGGGTGAATCAGAACAAAGTATCTTTTAATTAGCTAACCAGGATGAAGGTTTTTATGGTATTTATTCATGCTGTAATTAGTTTTGTCTGATTCCCCCTCCCACCACTCTCCCTCTCTCCCATTCCCCCATGACCCTTCCACATCCTGTATTCTGTCCGTCTGCTTGCCTGCATTGCCTCCTCTCATTCCTCCCTGTTTACACTCTCTCCTCCTCTCATTTTAGTTCCTTGCCAGTACTACTGATGCTTGCAACAGCTTTCAAACAAGTCAAGCTGTTCTGTGTTAGGAACCACATATGAGAGAGAACACGAAGCATTTGTCTTTTCTTTCCAGGCCTGTGTGACCTCACTTGGTATGTTTTTTTCCAAGTCCACCACTTTTCCTGCTAATTTTATTATTTCATTCTTCTATACTACTGAGTACACTCCCATATACCACATCTTCATTATCCATTCATTAGTTGATGATAGTCATTACGACCAGAATGAAATGGAATTTCAAAGTCATTTTAATTGCATTTCCCTGATTGCTAAAGATGTTGAAGATCTTTTTAGGTGATTATTGGCCATTTATTTTTTTCCCTTTAAGAACTCTCTGTTCGATTATTTGATCCACTTTTTGAGTGGGTTACTTAGTTGTTTTAATGCTTAGTTTTTTTTTTCTTTTCTTCCTACATTCTACATATTAAACCCCTGTCAGATGTATAGCTAGTGAAGATTTTCTCCCATTCTGTAGATTGTCTATTGACTCCATTGATGATTTACTTATCTATACAATTTCTTTTAAATTTCATGAGATCCCAGTGGTCAAGTGTTTGCCTAATTCCCTGGGTTACTGGGGTCTTATTCAGAAAATCTTTCCCTATGCCTACATCTCAGAGTGCTCTCCCTATTTTTCTCTTCTAGCCATTTTAGAGTTTCAGATCTTATATTGATGTCCTTGATCCATTTGTAATTGATTTTTGTGTGAGGTGAGAGAATTAAGTCTAGATTCGTTTTCTACATGTGGTTATCCAATTTCTCCAGCACTACTTGTTGAAGATACTATCTTTTCCCCAGTGAAAGGGGCAGGGAATTTTCTAGGCCAAAGTCCTCTGTATGGGATGGAGAAAACTTAGCCCTAAAATCATAGACTCTGGTTGGTAAATCCGCTGTCAGAACTGGATTGTTCCCTCTGGCAATTTGAATAGATGTCCCCCAATATATTCAGTGTTTTATTAGTTTGTAGTTTGCATCTGCATCCACCTGGCTGGAGGCAGTGTCTCTGGGGAGATCTTAAGGTGTGGTGATGGGTTTAGGATTTCAATCTAAAGATAGGCAAAGTGTGATTAGCTGGAGTTCCTGAGGTTGCTGTGCTGTGTAGCTTTTGGCTTTTCTCTCTGTGTTTGGTCTGGTGAAAGCAAACCAGCTTCTTTTGCCATTATGGAACTTCCCCTGGATCTATAAGCTTCAATAAATATCCCTTCCTCCATAAATGTCCCTGGTCTGGAAGTTCATCTCAGTGAACCTGAAGGTGTCTGCTATATTCCCCCACAAAGAGTTGTTGGTCAGGGAGACCCATCAGGTCCCTAAAACAATGCAGGCTTTTGCCAAAGTACTTGTTTATCCACTATAGTTAAATGCTATGACCCTATTGCTAAGGCACCACAGGCTAGGAGCACAAGATAATGAGAGACCACGCTGGAACTGAGAAGGAAGCCAACTCCCCAATGGCCAGCCCTCATAGGGCTGGAAAGTGCTACATGAGCTGCTAGATGATAATGGTCACCAACAGCTTGAACAGGGGATCCTACAAGCTACAAAATCAACCAGCTGGGGCAGATGTACACATCTGTGTAACAGTGGCACACCACCTATTGGGGTAATCAACTGGACTCTAATTGGCTACGAAGCCTGTTCAGTGGGTGGGAACTCATGCCTGGTACTGAGAACAAAGTCAGAATCCTATGGATAGGAAGGTCATAGACTCTAGAGAAAAGCTTCCACTGTTATTTGGCTAAGAAGAGAAAGTATTTCCACCAAAAAGCCTTTGGAAGGACTTTGTTTTCCCCGTTCGATCCATGGTGCTCTCACTTTGATTGGAGAATTTCCTTTTTACAGATGGCAGATCTTTTTACAGGGCAAGCTCCATCAATGGGACTAGAAAAGATAACCAACTGCCCAAGAAAAGGCAAGGCGTAGCTATCACTTCTGCCAGGGCACAGGAGACACTACAGAGGAAGTGGTGTTTAAACACAGTGCTGCTTTCTCTGCTAGCCTACCAACCACCTCCAGAGACATAGCAGTGGACACTGAGGATGCTCAAAACAGAAAATCAGAGGATGAAAAGAGCTCAATACTAAAGGAGACTTATAACATGCCTGCCAAGGCTCAGGGAACATTGCAGAAGAGAGGGTGGAAAGATTGTAAGAGCCACAAGATGGAAAGATGTGTCTTGTGGCACTGTCCCCCACACTGAGACTGACTGGTGCATTTGTGACCACCCAGTGAATACCAACAACTTCTCTGAAGAGGTCCCTCAGTGGAACAGAGGTGGGAGGGTGAGGAGATAAACAAGTACAACCTGATGGGAACATTACTAATGTGTAATATGTTCATGCAATAAAGTCCATGATAATAAAATATAGCAAAGTATAATGACATATATGTATGAACATGCCATAAGAAAAATGCATCGCTTTGTATGCTAACTTAATTTAAAAAAGAATTTAACAAAAAGCACTCTGTAAGGCCACATCCCTGTACTTGTCTCTCACCCTGTATGTATTTAAACAACTCTGTACATGTCTTTGCTTATGACTGGCAATTTGCATCCAGCTTCTAGCTTTGATTTTTCCTTTCTTGGCACAATTACCTGCTATCTCCCTGTGTTCTCTTGGGGAAGCTGACCAAGTTTTCTCTTGCAATTTTAATTTGTACTTTGGGTGTTTGCATAATTAACTCTGCTTTCCTCCTACTCTTTTACTTTTTTTTTAATCTTCCACCCCTAACTCTTGGGGGGTCTTTCTATTGTTCCTTTGAGGACCATTCAGACTGGCTAGATGAGTTTTCTATTTAAGGTCTAGTCCAAGGAGATTTCGTACTTTACTAAGCCTATTAATTTTGGCTTTCCCTTTGTTGTTCATTTTTATTGTATTCACTTTCCCAATTTTTTTTTTTGGGGGGGAGGGAAATATTCTAAATTCCACGCTAAGAACTTTCTGGGTTTTTTCATCAAGCTTTCAGCTTTTTCAAAGAAATCTAGCTATGTTCTTAAGTGGGATTATAAAACCCTTGGGACTATGCATCCTTCTCTGTGAAGGTGCCTAGACACAACTGCCAGTGCTCATCAGAGTTCAATGTTACGATTCATGAAGCTTTCAGAGGTGTGGTCCCCACACCCCAATATTGCTAATTTAAGAACTGCACCTTGGCTCCTCCCAGAGGAAAGGTGAAGGCAAGGCATTTTCCCTGTGATTCTGTCATGTCATTTGGCCCACTTTCATATGCACACCAGGTGCGGTTTCAGCAGAGTACAGCCCAGCGTATCCTGAGCGAATGACTCCTTAATGATAATTTCTCAGCATGACAGTCTGTGAGGACTCCCCAGCCCAAGCACCCTCCTGGGATGCAACCTTGACCTGGGCCATGCTTACCTACAAAGGTATTACTGCCTTCCCAAGCTTTCCTATTTGAGAGATTAAACCCATTAAATGTATTGTTTTCCTCTTTTCTTTACTGTTTATCTGCTTTTACTTCTTAGCCTTAAATGCGTGTGTTTTTAACTAAGTATAGAAAAGCCACATGAGGGGCTGGAGAGAGGGCTTAGAGGTTAAGGTGCATGCCTGAGAAGCCTAAGGACACAGGTTTGATTCTCCAGGTCCCACGAGAGCTAGATGCACATGGTGGCACGTGCGTCTGGAGTTCATTCGCAGTGGCCAGAGATCCTGGCATGCCCATTCCCACTCTCTCTCTCCCTCTCCCCCTCTTTTGCTGTCTCTAGTAAATAAATAAAAATAAATCTTCAAAAAAATTTAAAAAAGAATAAAAGCCACGTGAGAGACTAACTTGCTGCTCTTTATTCTTCATATCCTTAAATGGTGGCGCTGTGCTCTGATTAACCATTTTCAGGCCATGTTGCACGTTTTTCCAGGCTGCCAGCCTTTAGATCCTTCACTGTCCCATAGAATGTCCTTGTGCTACTAGGGAAGGCCTCCTTTGTCCCTGCAATCACTGAGAGAGCAGATGGGCTTAGAGCTTAGGCTGGGGCCAGAAGGAAGAATTCTCATAAAAGTCTCTGTGCCAGAGAAGTGAGCCATGCTATGGTTCACCAAGGTCTTTGTATATGGAGGTGAGATGGAAATCAGTGTTACAAAGCTGTGTTCTGAGGCTGGCAGAGTAGAGGTGAAAGGGCTAGTAAGGATGGAATCAGTGGGATTGAGATGCATGGCCATTCTAGCTTGGATTCAAATGTGAGCAACAAAAAGAACAGTATTTGTGATTCTTACACATTCATTAACTTTCCCTATCATAATTTTAGGGGAATGATCTCATATGATATATGCTGTGTCTCTTTGTGTAATCATACAGACATGGGATCTGTATTATTGGCCGGTGTGGTTGGGAAGGGCATCAAAATGGGAGCCTGTTCCTACAGAGTCAATCCACAATCACAGTCCTTCCAAGGTAACCATTATCAAGAGGGTGGTGTCTATTCTTTCAGACAGTTCTTATGCAGGTACTTCATTAAAGCAAATATAACACACATAAACACACACATATAGTCATGGAGAAATTAGGAAATAATATTCCTGCATTGTAACTTGTTTATTCAGTTATCAGCGTGTTTCAAGTACCTTCATGCTGAAAATAAATCTTGAGGACAGAATGTATGAGTGTTTCCTGAAAATGTTACTGAAGAATATCAGAACTGATGACTTCTTAAAGGAGACAGTCAGGACGGGAGGCTGCTGAGAAGGTACTAATGACGAGTGTGAAGAGCTTAGACTCAGTTGTTATATTTCATAAAAATCGCCTTTTGAAGCACAAAGAATGCTATTACAAACTAGGAGTCATCTGGATTTGATAATTGCAGCAGTCATGAGCTGACAATTGATGAAACATGGATGTCACTGTGTCTGTTATAGTTCTAAGAAGGTTGCATTTTTATGTTATTTTCAACTCCTTAATAGGATTTGAATAAGATCAGAAATTATTAAAGAAATATTGTATTAAGAACTGAAATTCTAGCACATTGTACTGTAATACTTAATGTTTTCTCTGCACCCTTCACGTCTATTTCTGAAAACTGTCTGTGATTATTGAAACACTCACAGTAATTGAACAAGTGTTTAAATTAGTATCATCAAGGTGAAAGGATGAAGCCATGTGGGTATTAGAAGCTGAAGAACCAAGGCATCTCTCTTCTCACTCCTCACCAAGCACTCTGTTGGATTAAGTACTTTCTGTTAAGAAAGAATTCTAGACTCACAAGCAGTTACTAGGGGAAGACCAGGTGCCCATCACCCAGCTTTCCTCACTGGTAACTAACACCTTCTGTACCTATAGCCATTATCAAACCTAGGAAGATGACGTTAGAGCCGTATAGTGAGTTTGATGGCAGGAGTCACTTGGAGTTCACCAGTTTTTAATTCACCACTTTGTGTATCTGTAGCTCTGTGATTTTACCCCATGTGTTGACCACACAGTGATCAGGGGCCAGTGGTTAAGCTCCACTAGCAGACTGCATAGTCCTATTCTTCTTCTTCTTCTTCTTCTCCTTCTTCTTTTTTTTTGGTTTTTGAGGTACGGTCTCACTCTAGCCCAGGCTGACCTGGAACTCACTCTAGTCTCAGCGGGACTGGAATTCATGGCGATCCTCCTACCTCTGCCTCCCGAGTGCTGGGATTAAAGGTGTGTGCCACCATGTCCGGCTCCTAATCTTATTCTTGAGAGTCTCAACCTTGCCTCTCTCTCTAAATCCTGGGAGCTGACGACCTGCCCCCATTTCTAACATTCTCTGTCTATAATGTTGTCTGTACTCCATCTCTTACTATTTCTCCATCCATATTTCTGGAGCAAATCTCTGAAATATACACTTGCTCTAGTTCTGCCACTGCTCTTCTGAGTCCTGGAATTCCTGGCCCCAGTCAACTAGAAAGGTCTCAGATTGTCAGTGGTTGGTTATGGAATAAATAAGACAAGTTAAGTATAATCTAATGTCAATAAGAACTTGACTCCACCTATTTCATCCATGTATTTTGGGGGTAGCTGTAACAAAACACCACGAGCTAGGTATCTTAATAATTTATGAGGTACAGTGGTAGAGCACTTGCCTATCAAGGGCCTGGATTTGATTCCTAGGAAGCAATACACTAACTAAATAAGGAAGTAAATAACTAAATATTAAACAGACATTTTTTTGGTTTGGGTTCTAGAGGTTGGAAATCTGAGATAAAGGTATCATCTGGCCTGTGTTTCCCAAGGTTCTAGACTGATCCAGGCTTCTTTTGCTGACTTCTAAAAGTTTCATATTTAATGGACACATACTCCAGCCCTCCCATGGTGACCTCCTGGTATATATTCACATCATATTGAATAAATAAATACAGGTCTCTCTTGTGTCCAAACACTCCAGTCATAAAGACACAGACCATATTGGATCAAAGCCCATTCTTTTTTTTTTTTTTTTTTTTTTTTTTTTTTGGTTTTTCGAGGTAGGGTCTCACTCTGGTCCAGGCTGACCTGAAATTAACTATGTAGTCTCAGGGTGGCCTCAAACTCTCAGCGATCCTCCTACCTCTGCCTCCTGAGAGCTGGGATTAAAGGCATGCACCACCATGCCCAGCCAAAGCCCATTCATTTTAACTTGATACCTCTGTAAATCTCCTATTTCCAAATAAGGTTATATTCCTAAAGTACTCAGACTCAGAAGTGCAATGGGCTTAATACAATTCACCCCATAACAAGCATCCAGGAATATGCTCAGGAGATCCAAGATAAAAGGGGTATAAGGGGAAAATATGATAGAGGTGAATGCATGCTTTCTTTCTTTCTTTCTTTCTTTCTTTCTTTCTTTCTTTCTTTCTCTTTTTTTTGGAGAGAGACAGAGAGAGGGAGAGGAAGACAGATAGGGATGGGAGCTCCAGCAGCCTCTCAGCTGCTGCGAACGAAATCCAAATGCATGCACACCCTTGTGGTCAAGTGTGGCATTGCACCCTTGCATCACTTTGCATCTGGCTAAATGTGGGACCTGGAGATTGGAAGAGCATTCTTAGGCTTAGGAGGCAGGCGCCTTAACAGCTAAGCCATCTCTCCAGCCCTCTTTCTTTTTTTTTTTTTAAGGTAGGGTCTCACTATAGCTCAGGCTGACCTGGAATTCACTATGTAGTCTCAGGGTGGCCTCGAACTCATGACCTCTGCCTCCTGAGTGCTGGGATTAAAGGCATGAGCCACCACACCCAGCATGAGGTGAATACTTTCTAACTCACTATGTCCCCAGCCTCTCAACCATCAGGACTTAACCTCAAAGGAGAGCTCTAGATGGAGCCTCCTTGGATCTAGGCATCACCTTGCTCCCCACAAGGTGGTTCTCTATATGTGATGTTCTAGGATGCCTGTACTCCATTGTTCAGATCTCTGGCCCAAGGGCACCATGGTTGCTGTCCCAGGTAGATAAGGGGGATTCAAGTAGACTGTATATACACCAGGGGAGAACAGATTAGAAATAAATTTCAGAAGTTCACAGGCAAGCACAACAGGTGTTTCAAAGAGTAACTTTCAGATCCTACCACATCATGCCTCTCATTAGAGAAATAAGAATGTAGGTAATGCTCTAATGCAGGGATGCAGGGGGAAGATTTTTCTGACTTGTATGTTGTGGTAGTCAGGGTTTTCCAGAGGAACAGCATGGATAGCATGAACAAGTATTATCATGGGGATTCATTAGGTTGGTTTACACGATACAGCCTTGGTAGTCCAGCAGTTTGTGTGTGTGTGTGTGTGTGTGTGTGTGTGTGTGTGTGTGTGTGTAGCTCGGATAGGCTGAAAACCTGATAGCTGCTCAGTCCTCAAGATTGGATGCCTCAGCAGTTCCAATCTGGTGCTGAAGTCCCAGAGGATGCCTGGAACACTGCTGATCTTCAGTGCATGCTGGAAAGCCATGGTGGATATCTGTGAAAGTTAGCCAGATGCACATGGTGGCACATGTGTCTGGAGTTTGTTTGCAGTGGGTAGAGGCCCTGGCATGCCCATTCTCACTCTCTATCTCTCTCTCCCTCTCTCTGTCTCTAATAAATAATAAATTAATGAATAAATAAATGAATCTTTCAAAATGCTTAGCTAGCTTTCTTTTTTATATACAGGTCAGGACCCAGTACATGAGATGGTACTGCCCACATGGGTGGGTCTTCCCACCTAATCTAGAAAATCCATCACAGGAACTCACTTATACCATCCTCTGGAGGATGTGTGCACAGAAACACTCACTGAATAAAGATCCTACAAGGACAAATACTTGCTTCCTCTTCAAGAAAATAAGACTTTTATCCCAAGACTGGTAGATCACAACACACAAAAAACCCACAAAAGTCAGAAAATGGAGAGATCTCTGCCAAGAATGACTAGTCCCACAATGGAGGCCTCCAATGAAATCATAGAGAAAACAACAGAAATTGAGTCCCATAGTGAAAATACAACAAGCTATGTGACCCTGATCAAGAGAATTTCTGTACTGGAACCAACAATTGGGCTGGAGGGATGGCTTGGCAGTTAAGGTGTTTGCCTGCAAAGCCAAAGGACTCAGGTTCGATTCTCCAGGACCCATGTTAGCCAGATGCACAAGCGGTACACACATCTGGAGTTCATTTGCAGTGGCTGGAGGCCCTGGCATGCCCATTCTCCTCTCTCTCTCTCTCTTTCCCTCTTTCTCTGTCAAATAGATTAAAATAAAATATTTTAAAAATAAACAATAATTGGAATGAATGAACAAATGGAGGATATCAATAGCCAACTGATTAAGCTTAATGAAGACATTATCAAATGCAAGAACAAATTCCAGGAAACATCAAGAAAATCAGACCTCGAACTGAAATCATACTTCAAAAAAGAGGTGGACATGATGCAAAAAACAAAACAAAACTAAACCCAGAAAACAAAAATCAAATAGAGCTTTCACAAACCTCTATAGAACCCCTCATTAATAGAGTCACTAATGTGGAGGACAGAACCTCTGAGCTGGAAGACAAGACAGAAGAAATTTATTGGGAGTCCAAAAACTTTGCCAAGTTCAAGAAATCATGTGAACAGAACACAAAGGAACTGTGGGATATCCTAAAACAGCCAAACATAGAGATCATAGATATACCAGAAAGGGAAGAAATCCAGGTCAGAGGCATAGAGAACTTATTCAACAAAATCATTCAAGAAAAATTTCCCAATCTCACACAAAAGAGATGCCCATCCAAATACAAGAAGCTCACTTAACACCAAAGAGACTAGACCGCCCTCCCCCCAAAAAAAACCTTTCCAAGGTACATCATAGTTAAAACTCAATAATGAAAACAAATAGAAAATGCTAAAAGCAGCATGAGAGAAACAACTCACTACATACAAAGGCAATTCTATCAGTATTACTTCAGATTTCTCAGTGGAAACCCTGAAAGGGAGAAGGGCCTTGCATGGAACACTTCAAAGTCTAAAACACTATGGCTTCCAATCCAAACTACTGTACCTAGCAAATATATCCCTCATAATAGATGGTGAAAGGAAATTTTTCCATGAAAAAAAGTCAGCTCTATAGTTATATGAACACAAAGCCAAGCCTACAGAGAATACTTCAGGGAATAATCCACACAGAAGAGTCAAACAACCAATCTCAAGAGACTCAAGAAACCAAAACTAGACCAGGCTCAAAAAGTACAAAACACAAGAAAGCACCAAACCCCAAAAAGCATCCAATGATGTCAGGGATTAAATTGAACCTCACAATTATAGCCTTAAATATTAACACTCTTAACTCACCCATCAAAAGACAGAAGTTAACAGGATGGATCAGAAACATGGACCCTTCTGCTGTCTTTAAGAAACCCGTATCACCTCTAAAGATAGACACCTCCTCCGGGTGAAAGGATGGAAAATGATATTCCAAGCAAATGCAAAGAAGAAACAAGCAGGTGTTGCTATACTAATATCTGATAAAATAGTAGACTTCAAACCAAAAGTAATCAAAAAGGATAAAGAAGACCACTTCTTACTCATCAAGGGAATGATCCAACATGAGGACATCACAATCATAAATACATATGCACCAAACAGAGAGGTACAACACAGTTTATAAAACAAAACTTACTTGACAACAAAACAGAAATAAACACCAACATAATCATAGTTTGAGACTTCAATACTCCACTATCATTAATAGACAGATCATCCAAGCAGAAAATCAACAGGGAAATAACAGAGCTCAACAACACCATAGATCAACTAGACCTAACAAACATCTACAGAACTTTCCACCCCAGTTCTATACAACACACATTCTTCTCAGCAGCCCATGTAACCTTCTCCAAAATAGATCATATATTAGGCCATAAAGCATGCCACAGGAAAATTGGCATAACTTCCTACATCATATCAGATCACAATGCTTTAAAACTAGAATCAACAACAAGAGACATATCAGGAATTCTACAGTTCCTAGAGACTGAACAATACACTTTTAAACAATGAGTGGGCTGTGGAAGAAATCAAAAAAGAAATTGTAAATTCCTGGAATTGAATGATAATGAAAACACAGCCTACCAAAACTTATGGGACACAATGAAGGCAGTCCTAAGGGGAACATTCATAGCACTAAATGTCTTCATAACAATATGAAGAGCCCAAATCAATAACCTAACCATCTACCTAAAGGCACTGGAAAAACAAGAATAATCCAACCCTAAGAGCTCCCGATAGAAAGAAGTAATAAAGATCAGAGCAGAAATTAATGAGTTGGAAACTAAGCAAACGACTAAGAAAATTGCTGAAATGAAGAGCTGGTTCTTTGAAAAAATAAACAAGATTGATAAACCCTTAGCCAATTTGATTAAATGATAAAATGAGAAGTCTCAAATTAACAAAATCAGAAATGAAAAGGGTGAGGTCACAGCAGACATTGATGAAATTGGAAGAAACATCCAGACATATTTCCAAAATGTCCACTCTACAAAATTGGAAATTCTAGAAAAAATGTATGATCAAGATGCAGAGAAGACCTTTGGCACAATACAACATCACTTCATGATCAAAACACTGGAAAGAATAGGCATGAATGGTTTATATCTCAATACAACCAAAGGCTACATATAAAACACCTAAAGCCCAAATATTACTTAATGGGGAAAGACTCAAGGATTCCCACTTAGACCAGGAACAAGACAGGAATGCTCACTCTCACCACTGCTCTTCAACATAGTACTAGAAGTCCTAACCCAAGCAATAAGAGAGGAGAAAGAAATAAAAGAGATATAAATTGGAAAAAAAAAAAGAAGTCAAATTAGCCCTATTTGCTGATGACACAAGCCTATACATAAGTGACCCAGAAGTCTCCATCTCAAAACTTCTAAAGGTGATTAATCCCTTCAGCAATGTGGCAGGATACAAAAATCAACACACAAGAATCAGTAGCCTTTCTAATATGCAAAGCAGAAATATGCAAATAAAGAAATCAGAGAGGCTATTCCATTTTCAACAGCCACAAAAATTAAATGCCCTTGGAATTACACTAACTAAGGATGTGAAAGACCTATATAATGAAAGCATAAAAGCATTCATAAGTCCCTTTACAGCAGTATTAATCCATTAGCAAAGGTAGAGTCCTCATGGCTGGTGCAAAAACCATTCAGGAAGCCCCATCTCCCACCACTGTTGTAGTGGGGATTGAGTTTCAACATGAGAACAAAGTAAATGTAGCTTTATTCATATACATGTGTGCATTCTCCAGCCAAGGATGTTGGCACCATTTCTTAGCCTTCAGCTCACACCTATATTCAGGTGGCACCACCATCCTAGAATCCCTCTCCTGCCTGCCCACCCATGATAGTTTGGGTGGGAAGTGTCTCCTATAGCCTCGTGTATTTATAATTAAGTCTCTTGGTTCTGCTGCTGGTGGCCATCTGGGAAGATGGTGGGGCCTTTGGGATGTGGAGCCTTGCTGACCAAGGTCACTGGGGGCAGGCTTTGAGGTCATACAGCTCAAGTTAGAACCTCAGAACTCAGACTATTTCTTTCCTGCTGCTGTGGAGATGTGAGGCCCACCTGGCTATTTGATCTTATCATGATTTCCCAGCCATGATGAAACCTCCCCCGGAAACTGTAAGCCAAAATAAACCCTGTCCTTCCATCACCTGCTTCTAGTTGTGTATCTTGTCCAGCAATGAAAAGGGAACTGCTTTGCCACCCAAGGATTTCTATCATGGCAGAGTCTAAGACAGACTCCTCTTGGAGTCTTCATTTGGGCTCTAATGTCTTGTTTCTTGGAAGAGACCCTTGTCTCTCTTCCCCTGAACTTCAGAAATAACTCCATTCCTCTAATAAGCAGCATGCTCCTCTAACATGACCAAAGAAAATGAGAGCTCTTCAGACCCACCGTCAACACAACCTCTGGGGAGCAAGGAAATGGAAAGTCTGATTTCCATATGGAGTGACTCAGGTTTTTATTTGTTTAAACTACTGTGTTCCCATCCAGAATAATTGCTGAACTATATAGTATACATAGACTGATAAATAAAGGTTCAGTATGTCTTTCAGACCAGTATTTAGAGACAGTGGGAGTTGGGGAATCTTTAAGATGCTTCTTTGTCCTCAGTCAGTTATGAACTGCCCAATTATTTTCTGTTTTTTGAATGTTGTCCTTATAGCTTATAAGACAAAGCAAAATATGAAGTAACACCACAAGCAAGAATTAAAAATATAAAGCATTTTAAAATCATCACACTTATAAAAGACATTAAGGTGAAGTGGCAAATACAACTTACTGACGGTAATGTTATCTGCATTTTATTAGTTTTTTATTTTGCATAGACATTGTTCTAAGCATTTTAGAGGAAATGCTCATTTTACCATACAATCAATGAATCTTGAAAACAAAGTGGTAGGTAGGAATTTAAAACCATCTAAATTGTGCAGGTAAAAGTAGGTGATTGAAATCGCCATGCAGATCTGAGAGCCAGGGGTTACGATGAGCAGAGTTTTGAGAACGACATCCCGTGGTCTTCTGTTTCACAGGCTAATTCACAATTGAAAGAGTGGACCTTAGAAAAACTTTCATGAAAGAAGGTAAAGAAAAGCTAGACTAGACAATAACTAAATGTCTAGCCATCATGCACTTGTTACAGAGAAACAATACACATGATGTGGGCGTTTCCTTATAAAAATAGATGATATCCAATATTCTAGTTCAGAGTACACTTCAGTAGGGCAGATAGAGCTCCTCCACACGCAATGGGAAAAACATGCCTGCTGCCAAATGATTCTAAAATTCCACATTTTTTTTTCCCTACACACTGTGTGTTCTAAGTATCTGTAGGAGGCGTTTTACCACAATGGACTAATGGATTCCGTACAGGGCAAAATTCAGCCTCTTCCTGACAATCAAGTATGAGCGCCTCAAGCTTGACCTATTTCCTAGTAACACTTCCTGCAAACGGAGCAGTGGGTTGTGTCTTGTGAGAACTGAAGGGTGAGGCAGTGAACTTTAATGATTTGAACAACTGACATGTAGGAAATTTAAAAGAAAAATGAGTGTAAAGAGCACATTTTTGAACTCTTTTTGTGCAGTGAGTCAAAGAGTAAAGAAACATTTTGGACTAGAACACTGATCTTTGGGATATTTAGGGAAAAACAAACCCTGCCATACTTTTTAAGAGATTAAGGAAATAAAGGATTTTTGCAGGGGTTGGGGGGGAGTCATCAAAGATGTAGGGGGCGTGACCCTGTGATTGAGATTCCTCACTTAGGCAGGCTCCCCCTGGGAAGTTGCCAGAAAAGAAAGACAGCATCTGACACAGATGTCTTCCTGCTCGTTCTGGGCAAGCTTTTTATTTTGAACTAATCATGGGCACACAGGAAGTTTCCAGGAGCGTGTAGAGAAGTCCCACATTGCTCTATCCAGCTCCTCCCAGCTTGCATCGCCAGCTCAGCATCCAGACCAGGAGACTTGCCCCTGCAGAATGCAATGAACTGCAGAACAGGTCTCGTTAGTGTGACAAGCACTCTGGTTTTCTTTTGATTGATGTTTATAAATTGGGAATATTCAACACAAACTCCCAATGGGCAACATCCCCAATGCTTGCCCTCCTACATCCCTCATCACTCCTTCTTTCATTCCCTCCCTTATTCTCTCCTTTTCTAGAATCCACCCTTCTGCATTGTAAACCAGCCTGTACCACGGCGAGTGCTGTTTCAGAAAGGCTGGCAAATATGGACAGTGGACCATCCTCAAAAGATCCTTATAAGCGTCCCATGAGCCGTCCAGCCGCCTACCTCTCCTCCACCCACTCTTTTGTTACTTTTTATTTAAATATTATTTACTAGAGAGAAAGAAAGAGAGAGGAGAATGGGCACAAACAGGGACTTCATGATGTATGCACCCTTTTGTGCATCTGGCATTACATAGGTACTGAGGAATCCAACCCTGGGCAAGCAGGCTTTGCAAGCAAGTGTTTTTAACCACTTAACCATCTTTTCAGCCCCCTACTTTTTTCTTCAATAGCTCTGGATTCCTCTTCCTAAAGTCTAAGTCTTACCTCACTATTGCCTTCAGGCAATTAATTTTTAGAAAACTAGTGTGTGTTCAGTCTTCCAGTATAGACATAGGCCTTCCAATATTCATAGACCATGTCCTGGTCAACTCCTGTTATTTGCTGTTTGGGGACTTTTCTGGGAACTTTTCACCTCCTATAACCGCAGTCATCTGGAGCACCTCTCACATCCATGTCCTCTTCTGAGGACATATGTGACGTGTAGTTCCAGTGCTATGTCATCTATGACATCTCTTCTGATGGCACAAATGAGACACCATTTTTTCCATTTAAAAACTCTCCCTCCCTTTGCACTGGAGAGATGGCTTAGCCAGTAAGGTGCTTGCCTGCAAAGCCCAAGGCCTGAGACCTGATTTCCTAGAACCTACGTAAACCCGATGCACATGATGGCGCATGCGTCTGCTGTTCGTTTGCAGTGGCTGGAAGCCCTGGCTTGTCCATTCTCTCCTCATTCTCTCTCATAAGTAAATTTTAAAAACTGAATAATATGTGAAGTAATCTCCCTCCCTCCTAGTATTTCATTGCTTTCTCACTGTATTTGCTTCTGCATCTCATGTATCATACGGGTATATTCCTGCTCCGATATGTGCCCCTTCTCTGAGACAAAACTCTGATACTGTCTCTCTTTCAGGTTTTCATTAAGACAGATTTTTGCAACCATGCCCCACGCCTACAGATAACACCTATACCAGTCCATGTGCTCTGTGCCAGGAAGGTTGGTAAAGACGGCCAGTGGGTTACCCTCTGAGACTCTTACAAGCTGACTAGAGCACAGATAACAGGTGCCTCCAGGAGGCAGATCTGACCAGCTCCATGCCCCTCTAGGCCCACATGCCTACGTTATTAGGAAGTCAGTAAAATATTACACTTCATGCGAGCACAGAGCCTGGCAAAGGAAACATTTATAAGACTGAAGTCTTCAAGCACAGGTAGAAATGATCGATCTGAAACAGAAAGGAGACTTTACAAGTGTGCTGGTCTCCCATGCATTAGACTCCTGCATTCGTGCCAACTTCCAGTGATCTAGAACCGGGGCTGCCTGAAGAATTGGCTGGAGTCTACAGCCATCAGAGAAAGGAGTTGACAGCATAAACACCAAAGTCAGCCTGGGAAGCACGAATTCCCACTTCCGCTGGCTCCCAAACACCATCTCTAAGGGCCTGACTTAGCAGAGTCAACCACATCCTCTTTCTCAGCTCCCTTCCACACTCAGCTGTATGGAATCCGATTAGAAGTTCACTCTCTGCTCCAGACTCTATGGACGGTGATTATTGATGATAGCATTATTCAAGGAAAGACCTGCTTTATAATTTCCATACATTACCTCATTTGCGCACCATGCACAAACCATTCTTTCGTTAGTCTTTTTTTTTTTTGGTTTTGCGAGGTAGGGTCTCACTCTGGCTCAGGCTGACCTGGAAGTCACTATGTCTTCTCAGGGTGGCCTTCAACTCTCGGCGATCCTCCTACCTCTGCCTCCCAAGTGCTTAATTCATTTTTTTTATTTCTTTTTCTTTTTTTCTTTTGGTTCTTTCATTAGTCTTAATCACTGAGTGGAATCTGCATGCATTTTTTAAAAAAATCTCCTTCAGGGTAAGCAAGACACTCATTTTGTAAAAATTAAATGGGTGCCTGAGGGATCGCTGTGATTTTATACTTAAAGGCTACCTTCAGAGCCACCATACTCAAAGACCTGGCGCTTTGCTTACTTAGCGACCAGTGTGCCGTGACACCAGCTCAGCTAGCAGGAGCTCTCTGCAAAGATGACCATCATTTCCAGATTTAGAAGCCAAATATTACTTGGGCAGCCTTAGTGATCAGGAAAAGACTGTAGAAGCTATGCTCAAAATGGATAAAGTTTTGCTGCATGAAGGCCAAGATCTTGTAATCTGACCTTCTGCAAACTTAGATTTTTATTGAAGTAAACTTGCTCGGCAAGAACATTCATAGACGTTGATGCGTTCCATGCTGTTAAAAGTGATAGTAATGAAATAATGGTATGAATAACAAGGGTTTGTCTTGCTCCAGACCTTTACTAAGAAGTGTATACTCTCTCTTCTGGAAATTCTCACAGCATCTCTGTGTTAGTCTTATCTTATAAACAATGAGCCTGGGCTTAAACACTTGAAGTTTGTTTCTTACTTTCTTTCTTTTTTTAAAAAAAATTGTTAGTTATTTGCAAGGAAAGAGAGAGAGAGAATGGATGTACCAAGGCGTCTTGTCACTTCTTTCTTTTTTTTGTTTTTGTTTTCAAGGTAGGGTTTCACTCTAGCCCAGGCTGACCTGGAATTCACTATGTAGTCTCAGGGTGGCCTCGAACTCATAGCAATCTGCCTACCTCTGCCTCCCAAGTGCTGGGATTAAGAGTGCGTGCTACCACACCCGGCTCACTTCTTTCTTTTTAATTAATGTTTTTACTATCAGCGGAGAACTGTTGGGTGTGCTGTGCATCTATTCTGAGTCTAGGCTGCATTCTTCACTTATTTTATTAGATGCTCTCTTAACACATCTATCTGTAGGTGGGTGTTGCAGTCAGCTCCAACATGCTGGCATGAACATCCAACCGGACACAGTTTATGGGAGAAAGGGACTTATTTCAAGCTTGTACATCCAGGGGAAGATTCATCAATGGAAGAAGAAACCGCTACCATCCATTCAAAGAGAGAAGTAAAACGCCAACACCAGCAGACAGCACCACGAACATGGCCAGAGCTCACAGTAGTTCTCCCCACATCTTTGGGCTAGACTCATATTCATCGCAGTGACATGCTCCCTCCAGCACACTGCTGGAGACTTAACCTTAATAAAAAATATTTGAGGTTATAGGAGGGGAGGGTCACACATTCAAGCTACCACAGCGGGCATTGTAATTGCGAAGGGCACATTTAAAGACACCGACAGTTATGCTCAGAGTCCACCCACCTTCCCTTGGCCCACAACTAGTGTGAGATGGAGCCCGCGCACATGCACATGACCATTTTGCACCTTTCCAAGGAGCTCATGAGCTTGTTATACTTCAAACCCACCTGTTCAACCTCCTCATTCTTCCTTCTGCACCTATTGTCTTGGAGAACTTCTTGGGATGTCTTTTTTTTTTAATTAAAGTTTATTTTTAAATATTTATTTTATTTTATTTATTTATTTATTTGACAGAGAGAAAGAGGGAGAGAGAGAGAATGGGCACGCCAGGGCCTCCAGCCACTGCAAACAACTCCAGATGCATGCGCCCCCTTGTGCATTTGGCTAACATGGGTCATGCGGAATTGAACCTGAGTCCTTTGCAAGCAAACACCTTAA
Organism: Orientallactaga sibirica; assembly: GCA_036365145.1. NCBI lineage: Eukaryota > Metazoa > Chordata > Mammalia > Rodentia > Dipodidae > Orientallactaga > Orientallactaga sibirica. The sequence goes on along the minus strand of JAEOAD010000044.1, from coordinate 6,080,180 downwards.
CTGCTAAGCCATCCCTCCAGCCCTAAAGTTTATTTTTTTTAAGGTTATACTCTTATATCCCTTCTCCTTAGCCCCCATTCAACTGAGTGCCCTTCTCATTGGGGTAGTCAGTATTCATTGTGGGGTCCAGAAGGCCTCAGTCAGTCTCTGTGGGGTGGAGGTGCTTGAGCTTAGGAAGTGATTGAAAGAACCATCGTCAAGAATATACTTTTCTTGGGCTGGAGAAATGGCTTAGTGGTTAAGACACCTGCCTGCTAAGCCTAAGAACGCTCATTCAATTCTCCAGGTCCCACGTTTAGCCAGATGCAAAGTGACGCAAGGGTGCAATGCCACACTTGCCCACAAAGGGTTCACACATCTGGAGTTCGTTCACAGTGGCTGAGAGGCTGCTGGTGAGCCTATTCTTTCTCTCTCTGACTCTCTCCAAATAAAAGAAAGACTATACTTTTCTTACTGATACTTTAAAAAATTATTTTTATTTATTTATTTGAGAGAGAGAAAATGCAGAGAGAGAGAGAGAGTGTGTGTGTGTGTGTGAGAGAGAGAGAGAGAGAGAGAGTGTGTGTGTGTGTGTGTGTGTGTGTGTGTGTGTGAGAGAGAGAGAGAGAGAGAGAGAAGAGAGAGAAAGAGAGATTGGATGTTACAGGGCCTCTAGACTCTGCAAAGAACTCCAGACTCATGTGCCACCTTGTGCATCTGGCTTAAGTGGGTCCTGGGCAATCAAACCTGGGTCCTTTGGCTTTGCAGGCAAGTGCCTTAACCAGTAAGCCATCTCTCAACCTCACACTTAATTTTTTAAGTTCCCCAAATAATTGTTATTTATAAGGATTTTTATTATATCTTTTGCTTCATAATAGAAATGTCACAATATGCTTAGAAATATGTGGGTTGATAATCTCATATCATTACTGCTCGGGTTTTCTTAACAAAAATATTCTAATTTTTTATTTTGAGAAAAGATGAGATTTAGAGGATTTTTTTTCCTGTGCCAGAAAGGAATGAAAGAAGTTATGTAACTGTGATTTTGAAGAGGCTTGGTAGAATTGGGGAATATGCATTAATTAATTCCTTAATAGATAATGCAGTGAAATGTAACACGAGACACTTGGCAAATTTGGATTTCTGGGGCTTTTGTTTTTCTGCCTCACTCAAGCTAATATATATATACCTTATAACCATGGGGATTCAGATATATCAAATCAGAAAAATTCCCTGAACTATCACTATAAGGGTCACATTGTGGAGGTGCCTCAGGTTTTCAACCCCACCATCTAAGGAAGTTCAACTATACTAGAATGCTCGAAGCAGCCCATGCATCTTTCTGTTTTCAGCATCTAGAGCCCCTGGCCAGCCCATTCTTTCTTTCCTCTCTCTGTCCTTGGAAATAAAGAAAATAAAATACTTTTTAAAGAAATTCAGATTAGGGGCTGGGAAGATGGCTCAGCAGTTAAATAGTGCTTGCTTGCAAACGTTGCTGGCTCGGGTTCAGTTCCCAAGCCACCCAGTGAGCTGAATGCAAAAAGTGGCTCAAGCATCAGGAGTTCATTTGCAGTGGCAAGAGGCACTGGTATACACATACATACATGCAAGTAAATAAATAAAACTTTAAAAAATCTGGGTCAAGACCATTTGCCTCAACTTACCTGAAATGTGTGCTGCTCCTCACTTGGCCCATCTCCTAATCTCAGGGTTGGGAACCCGGATCCTCTGGTGACTCTCCTGAGGAGTGGAATTTAGGACCCTCTCTTCTGTAGAAACTGCTCACATCCATTTATTTCCCTCGTCAACAATTAGTTGAAATATTTTTCTGCAAAGGTGGCGTTAGGGATGCCCAAGCCCACAGTTTTAAAGTACAGTTATCAATGGGGCTGGAGAGATGGCTTAGTGGTTAAGGCACTTGCCTGCAAAGCCTAAGGACCCAGGTTCCATAACCAGTACCCATGTAAGCCAGATGCACATTGTGGCACATGCATCTGGAATTCATTTGCAGTGGCTAGAGGCCCTGGTGTTCCCATTCTCTCCCTCTCTCTGTCTCTCTCTCATATAAATAAATAAAATATTTTTTTGAAAAAAGTACAGTTATCAAATCCAAGGATGCTTATATGAAATGGCCAAGTATGTGCACATAACCTATGCCCTTCCTCCTATATACTTTCAATTATCTATCAACTACTTATAGTAACTAAAAAATATAAGTTGTTTGCAAATAGCTGAGATGTGTTGTTTAGGGAATAATGACAAGAGAAAAGTCCTACATGTTCAGTATCTATGTAACTCTTGCTTGAATCGGTCCTGTCTGAGTTTGGTTGAATCCAGTCTAGGAGACCTAACTCTGCCATGTTTAACCTTCATTTAATAGACCAAAACCTTTATAATAAATTTTTAATAAGTAGCCAATTTGAAGAATTGAGTTCTTTCACTCCTTTAAAAACATTCCTACCAAGAGGGCTGGAGAGATGGCTTAGCAGTTAAGGCATTTGCCTGCAAAGCTGAAGGATCCCGGTTTGATTCTCCAAGACCCACATAAGCCAGATGCACAAGAGGGCACATGCATCTGGAGTTCATTTGCAGTGGCTGGAGGCCCTGGGGTGCCCATTCTCTCTCTCCCTCTGTCTCCTTCTCTCTCTCTCAAATAAATAAATAAAATTATATTTTGCCAGGCGTGGTGGCGCACTCCTTTAATCCCAGCACTCAGGAGGCAGAGGTAGGAGGATTGCCGTGAGTTTGAGGCCACCCTGAGACTACATAGTGAATTCCAGATCAGCCTGGGCTAGAGTGAGACCCTACCTCAAAAACAAAACAAAACAAACAAACAAACAAAACATTCCTACCAAGGCCTTTTAGTTCTTTGATAATGATATTCAACAAAAGTGTAAAATTTGGGACAGAAAAAGTAAAGATTCTCTCTCTTTGTGTGTGTGTGTCTCGTGTGTGTCACTCTCTCTCTCTCGTGTGTGTGTGTGTGTGTGTGTGTGTGTCTCTCTCTCGTGTGTGTGTGTGTGTGTGTGTGTGTGTCTCGTCTCTCTCTCTCTCTCTCTCTCTCTCTCTCTCTCTCTCTCTCTCTCGTGTGTGTGTGTGTGTCTCTCTCTCTCGTGTGTGTGTGTGTGTGTGTGTGTGTTTGTTCTGCCTCAGTGGCTTTGGATATTGCACTGGCTATAACTGGGCAGGAACCCAGTCTACATTCCTCTGTCTAGTATAGTTCTTTTTTTCCTGTGTGAAAGTACAGGAAATTGGTGAAGGATACTTTGTAATTTCTGAGACTCTTTTCCCTGGAGATAAGAGATGTTGATCTGAGCATTTTTCTGTTGAAGAATCAAAATGATGGGCATAGAGAGAATTATTTAGCCAGGAAGTAATGCAAAGCCTTTCCTAGCCTCTCCCTGGGGGTTAGATCTATTTTCTGTGCTGCTGGTAGAGGTAGGCTGAAGTGTGATCGGAAAGTCAAGCCATCATCTGCAGCTCAGTCCACCGATAATATGAGCCTTGTAGACATTGGGATGCTGAGCTTGAGCTGTCAGAGCCTGCCAGGACTATAACAACCTGATTTCTGCCTAACTGGACAGACGCTACCCTGCTTCCAAATTAAACCCATGTGGCCCGTTTGCCACGACAGAGCATTTTACCATCAAGTCACTTTCTCTTTCCTCCCTCAACACCCCCCCCCCGAAAAACCAAACACCCCCACCCTAAAGACTCTAGAAATAGATATGTCAGAACATTCTCAATGCTAAATGACCTTGCAGAAAGAGATGACCAGAGAAGAGACACTCAGTCCCTAATGAGTATGCTGTTCTCAAAACATTTTCTTTCTAAGAATAACTGAGAAGGGATGTTTATGACTTTTGACAAGTGAAGTATGAAGTCATGGATTTCTGCCCAAATCCCTTTCTGGGTTGGATGATGGCATTTCACTTGGTCATTTCTTCATGAAAGGATGTCTTTAAAGTGAGTGTGATTTTTGATGTGGAATGTTAGAACACCTCTCCCCTCAAAAATACAACCCAGTCCCACCTCGGCTGATCCTCCAAGTCATCCACTAGCTCAAAGTGTATTATTCTTATTTCTTTTTATTCCTTGATTCTGCCTCCTCAACTTCTACTGTTCCATGATCTAGTCGGTCACCAGCCAATAGCCATTGCCAAGTGTTTTCACATTGGCTGCTTCTCTTGGCTGAATCGTAACTGCACTAGAAATGGGCAGCAGGACAGCAATGCTTGCCCTCTGCTCCAAACCCCGATCGTTAAGCCAGTTTCCTTAGTGTTCCCAGCAACCTAAGGAATACTCTGATCAGTTTATTCTCTTTGTTTCCACTGAACACATGGGCCCAGAGGCTGGGAGTCACTAAGTAAGGTGCTCCAGTCACCCGCAAAGGCTGGGAGGTCACCTTCTTGGGCTCCCAAACCCCCTTGCCCTGCTTCTTCAGCTGCATTGCTCCCTTCCCCATGCGCTCTTCCTACACTATTAATCTAGATCTTCTGGGCTGTGGCGGTTTATATTGACCGTCAACTTGGCAGGACCTAGAAATCACCTAGGAAATGAGTCTCTGGGCACTCCTTTCAGGAGCTGTCTTGGTTAGATTAATTGCAGTGGAAAGACCCACCTGAACAGGACTATGGACTGTATAGAGAAGAGGGCTGGCTGAGTACCCGAATTCATTGCTCTGTTTCTTCACTGTGGACTGAATGTGATATGTTTATTTTATCTCCTTTCCTTTCCTTTCTTTTCCTTTTTTTTTTTTTTTTTTTTTTTTTTTTTTTAGGGGAGGATTGGGATTTATTTCAGCTTACAGATCCAGGGGACATTCCTCCAATGGTGGAAGGAGCTGCTGACTTCCATACATCCAAACAGAGAAAAACAACTGCAGCAAGCAAAACACCAATCCCCAATGCCAGCAGACAGAGCAAACTCCACCAGAGTTCACACTCTCTGTCCATACCTGTGGGCTGGAATTCAGACCCACCCTCAGTGACGTGCCGCCCTGTAGCAGGAGTCTGCCTGCTAGGGGCTGAAGTTGCAAACTCACTTTTTAAAAATATATATATTTCAATTCTATCAGTTTATTTTTAAATATTTTATTTATTTATTTATTTATTTATTTATTCATTTATTTGAGAGAGAGAAAGAGGCAGGAGAGAGGGAGAGGATGGGCGTGTGCCAGGGCATCCAACCACTGCAAACGAACTCCAGTTGCACGCACTCCCTTATGCATCTGGCTTACATGGGTCCTGGAGAATCGAACCAAGGTCCTTTGGCTTTACAGGCAAATGCCTTAACTGCTAAGCCATCTCTTCAGCCCCTAAAGGTTTTTTTTTTATTATTATTGGTAACTTCCATAATTATGGACAATAAACCATAATAATTCCCTCTCCCCACTTTGCGCTTCATAACTTCACTCTCCATCATATCCCCTCCCTCTCTCAATTAGTCTCTCTTTTATTTTGATGTCATCATCTTTAAGGTCTTGCTGCCATACCTTCCCTACCAGAATGGACTGTACCCCTAGAACTCTGAGCTGAACTGAGCCTTTCTTCCTGAAGTTGCTTCTGGTCAGTTATTTGGTCATCAGATCAATGACACAGTAACTAATAATACAGAGGCCATCTAAATTCATATCTCCTCGAGAAAAATTTCCTCACGATTCTGTCACTTCTCTTCCATATACCCAGGGTAACCCATTACCTCTTCCATATTACATGTGCCATGTCTCCTTCACCCAGAGCCTTTTCAAAGGTGGCCTTTGCATGCGTGACACGCCGCGAAGACTCCAGCACTGTCCTGGCTTTGTAGCAGCTGTTGCACTAAAGCTTTCTTTTCATAAACCCTCCTCCAAAGCCAAACACCTACCTGAAGAACAAGAAGTCCTGGCTGCAAGCAGGGCTTTTATACGCTCTGCTGTGCACACCGGATACCAACTTTCTTTGATTTCACTCTGGTTTTGATTCCACTCAGGAACTGGCTGATTTCTAGGCAACTGACCATTTTTACTTGAATAAAAGCAATCAGTCTAAGTGCTTGCAATAATTTTTGAAGATGAATTCAGTTTGAAACCAAGAAACTACTTTAGATATATTCTTTTTAAAGATAATTAGAATCTCTTTTTTTTTTTTTGCAGAAAAAAACGGATGTCTCAGCTCTTTGTAATGTGAAGATTAACATGTCAGTGGTGTCATCCTTTGACAGATGTGTCACAGCTTCAGTGCACCAAAGGGTCATAGGACTTGCCTTCCTGCCACTTACAAGCAGTTGGTGACATTTTTGTCTAATTCCTACTAGAAGCAGGTCAAGCATCCTCTGGAAAGTCTTTGAATTTTTCTATTGGGATGAAGAGATGTGGGCACAGAAAAATGAACAATCTGCATCAAATACCCTTCCAGTGGCGAGGCTATGTTAAGCACTGCAGAGATCAGCAAATAAAAGTTTTATACAAGGAGAAGAGAGAAAAAAAAAAAAAAACCACACAAGTTATATCTCTGTGATAAAAGGAAAGGGATTATTCTAGGACTTAGCTTATATGGTATTTAGTTTAACATTCCAGAAGCTTTGGACTCAAACCCCAGCATCATCTCAGTCCCAGCAAGTGAGATGCAGAGAATAAAGATTAGAAAGTCAAGGTTATCTTGGCTACACCTTGGAAGACATAGAATCCTATCTCAAAAAAAAAAAAAAAAAGCCGAGCTGGAGAGATGGCTTAATGGTTAAGGCGCCTGCCTCCTAAGCCTAAGAACACTGGTTCCAATGCCCAGCGGTTCCAATCTCCAGGTTCCACATTTAGCCAGATGCAAAGTGACGCAATGCCGCATTTGCCCACAAGGGGGCGCACACATCTGGATTTCGTTCACAGCAGCTGAGAGACTGCTGGCGCACCCACCACTGTCTCCCTCTCCCTCTCTGTCTATCTCTCTCTCCAAAAATAAATGAAAAATAAAAAATAAAAAATAAAATTTGGGGAAAAAAAGCCATGAAAGTATTATCAAGTATTCATGGTTTCAACAAGCATAATATATTCCTTTAATACCTTTCAATTAATGAGTCAACCCTGATGGCATAAACACCCCTCACTCTCCTTCCAGGTGTGTAGAGAACAGTTCTCAGAATTGACTGTACCCAAAACTATCCAGGGAGATTTGAAACATAAAATAGTGAACATACCCGGGGTTACTCTGGGATGGATTGAGCTGGAAGGCCTGGAGAAGGACCTAAGCTTTGAAAACTTCCCTTAATGATTCTCGCAGGAATCAAGTGTCAGTATCTCTTCTACATAAGTACCACAATCTCCGTGCATTGGCAGCTTCTACCCACTAACTTTTGAGTGGGCTACCAGGATACGACCATGGGGACTTGAGTAAGCTCTTGTCTATTGGCAAAGCTCCCACAGAACTGGCATGGAAAGGAGCACACACAGCTAAATATTACAAAGGGTTTCATGCAAATAAGTTTTTGGAACGCTTTCTTCAAAGTTATGTTCAGAAGGGAGAAAGGATCCAAGTCTCCAACCAGGGAACTTGGACTTGACCAATTTAGAATTGTTGTCAGTTGAAAGGACTATGATTCATGTAGACCCAGTTTTAGTTTTAAAAGCCTTCTGGTTATGACACTTATTTTTGCCTTTCTCTGTTGTAGAAGCTTGTTAAAGGCAAAGATGGGGTTTAATCTGTTTAAAAATCCGAAGCACTTAGAACCATGGTAAACACAGAGAAGGCAGTAGAAAAATGTTGGGTGAAGTAACTCGGGCCTGAGAAGACAGTGAGGACAAATGCTGGGTTACAGCCTCCTTGAGTTTTTTATTTTTTTCACTAGTCATGGATGAAACAAGTTTCTTCCACAGTCAAGAGCAGCTTGACAATTCCCAGGGCAATAGACACCTGTTCTCATACAACATGTACGTCACAGACTAGAAGCCATCTGTGAATACGTGTGTCAGCTCAAGGTGTCCCTGGGGGACTCTAGGAGAGCCTTGTTCACTAGCACAGCAACTAACTGTTTTCATTGCACAATCTTGCTAAATATAAAAAGATGGAGACGGCGAGTGGCTGGTTGAATGCTCAGTTATAACAGGACATCTCTATCAACCCCTCCATGACTCAGGGAATCTCACAGAAGAAGGAGTGGAAAGGTTTCATAAGAGCCAGGAGAAGGGTGGGGAAGTGATGTGGAATGCGAACTTCCAGGCATGACGAGGCTGTTGCATTCTTAAACTCACAGGACCTGTGATAAGTGCACAAGGGCTTGTCAAGATCCTGTCGTGGAGAGTGTAGCTTCTCCTTGTTGGGACAAACACTAGACCAGAAAGCAGCTCGTGGAAGGAAAAGGTTTATTTCAGCTTACAGTTCTGAGGGGAAATTTCATCACAGCTGGGAAAACACAGTGGAGCTGGCAGCTGGGGCTTCACATCTTTTTATATCGTCTGGGAAGAAGTAAAGAAAGTCCTGCGCTCGCCAGTGGCATGCCTTTTCCAGCAAGGCCCTAGCTGCCAAGGGCTCCACCAGCTGGGTGTCAAGCACAAAACTGAATCACAAATGCATGAGGTTATTGGGGATACTTTCTATTCAAACCACCACAGAGAGGGAGAGGGCCACGGAGCCCTATCTGTCCCGGAGGATTTATACAGTTACTGGTTTTAGGAAGTGGGGAGAGACACTCGCTGGTAAGGTGCCCATGCTCCTGTAAACAAATGCTTACCCATCTCCTGTAATGCAATTCATCAAGTCAACAAACAAAATAAAGGCCCTCGAAAGTAGAAGAGGGCTCGTGGGAATAGGAAGAAGATCAGCGGACACGGGATAGGGAAAAAAGAGGGAATATGATCCAAATACATTTTATACATGTCACAAAGGAACTCATTATTATGTATAGTTAAGTTATGCTTAAAAAACTTTTTTTTAAAGAGATGATTTGGGAAATAAATAGAGCAGGAAAATAAATTTAGACTTTTATATTTTTATTTATTTTATTTACTTATTTATTTATTAGAGACAAAGAAAGAGGGAGAAAGAGAGAATGGGTACATCAGGGCCTTTAGCAACTGCAAACAAGCTCCAGACACATGTGCCTCCATGTGCATCTGGCTTATGTGGGACCTGGAGAATTGAACTGGGGTCCTTTGGCTTCTCAGGCAAGTGCCTTAACCACTAAGCCATGTCTCCAGCCCAAATTTAGACCTTTTAAAAATGTACTTGGCTCATATGAAATTTCTCCAAATTATCCAGTCTAGGAGGCAGGCAGAAATTTTCTTCACACTATTTTTTTTAAGATCACATACTGAATACCATGAATCTATTTAAAATTTGTTTTTTTATTAATTTATTTATTTATCTATGAAAGAGAGAGAGAGAGAGAGTGCTGTTACTACAAACAAATTTCAGACACATGAACCACTTTTGCTTTTAAGTAGGTGCTGCAGAATTGAACCTGGGCTGACAGGCTTTGGAAAATAAGTCCCTTTAATGCTGAGCCATGTACCGAGGCCCTCTAAACCAAACTTGTTTTTGCTTTTCTGCCATAACCTCTGCACCTACATAGTACCAGAGGTGTAAGGTGACGCCTGTGGTCTCTCTCTTACTTCTGGTGCCTGCCTGCCTCTGTTGTTGGAGTCTGTGGCTCCCCATTCGAGACATGAGCTTTTAGGAGTTGAATCTGATCACAGGAAGGCTCTTCACATTCCCATGTTAAATGTCCTGCTTGCCATCAGCTAGCATGAAATCCAGCAAACAGGCTGAAGAGGTGGCTTAGTGGTTGAGGTACCTGTCTATGAAGCCTAAAGACCCAGGGTCGATTCTCCAAGTCCTACGTAAGCCAGATGCATATGGTGGCACATGTATCTGGAGTTCGTTTGCAGTGATGGAAGGCCTTGGTGGCACTTATTCTCTCTCTATCTATCTGCATCTTCCTCACTCTTTCTCTCAAATACATAAAATAAAAGATAAAGAAGAAATGAAATCCAGCAAGCTACACCAAACTATTTATGATGTGAATGGTTGTGTAAGTTGTCTACTCCATTGTATGATATAGCTGCTAGACTTTCAAGAAACCAAACTTCCAAATTAACCATCACTGGGTTCATAGATTTAGTTATCTACACAAGACTGAAGATTCGCAAGAACAGCTCCAGTCACGTGTGACTGAGGGGTTCACAATGATGACAACAGTGACAAAACAGCAGACCCCACTCCTCCAGGAAGGCAGGTGAGACCCCAAGAAGCCAGCAAAGGCTCACAGACAGCAAGGAGCTTCCTCCAGAGAGGCTGGGAACAGAAGAGGAGTGAGCAGATCTGAGGTGCCGGGAAGGAAGCAAGCGGTTACTTGTAGAGCATGTGGGAGCATCAGTGGTGTGGCTGGTCACAGGACAGAGGTCAAGACTTTGCTATGATAATATTTGAACAAGCCTAAAAATAACACTAAAATAATATGTGGTTTATTTTTTTTCTAGAAGGATATGGTAACCTGCAAATTGTAGTTCTTAAATTTGTTGAAGTCTTTTATTTAGACATTTACACAAATATCATTTCTGTTTGTATTAGTTCAAGTTCTCCAGAGGAAAAAATCTGCATATACATTCATACATGGAGAGAGGGAGGGAGGGACGGGGATGGAGGGAGGGAGGAAGAAAGATTATCCTTCCAACAATCTTTGGCTCTGTTAAGGTCTTCAACCAATTGGAAGGGGGCCCTCCCATATTGGAGAAGGAAACCTACCTTAGTCAGTTTACCCAATTAAATGTTACCTTCATCCAGAAACAACTTCATTTACATACTCAAAATCCATTTAACCAAGTGCCTGGACACCCTGTGCCCAGCCAAATTAACACAATACTCACCGCCACACTGGTTAAGTCAATCGATGTTTTGACCTGAATTTGGACTCTACCCCAATTCTTCTCTGAGGTTAAGGATTGGCCTTAAGTTCTACTGGCTACTAGGAACCATGATTGCAAGTTGTTTCCATACATGAGTGCAACGAGAAATCAACCAAATTAGCCACACATAAACTGATAAAAACTTAGGGGAGAAATCTTCTAGTGGAAGTTTGAGAAATCAAAATATTTTGATAATACATGTAGGACAAAAATCCCAGATTTTTGGAATTACCTCATTCAGCAGCTGCCTGGAGATCCTTCTCATCCTGGATCATGTTTAAGAATAAAAAATGCATGAGGGCTGCAGAGATGGCTCAGTGTATGGCACAATGCAGGTCTGGCCCTAGCCAAACCACATGCCAGAAGAAACCAGGAAGTGGCTTCTGGCAACATGGCTTCCTGCGCAGGCCTGGCGTGACAACAGCTACAGTCCCATGCTCACGAGAAACCTTCTACGAGATGATCTGCCAGGAGACCAGCTGTCATTGGTCACAAGAAGGGGACCACCCCATACAATGATTGGCCAGCCAAACCCCTTAAACCCCCCTGCATTTCCTTGAATAAACGAGTTTGCAGCAGCTCACCCTCTACTGCTTCCACCCAACTCCCAGAGTTTGTGTCGTGACTCTGCACCTCTCAACCCCTACTCAGCAGAGACCCTGCCGTCCCTCCTGGGCTGGCCCTAGAAGGGACCCCAACAGCTCAGCGGTCAAGGTGCTTACCTGAAAATCTGAATAACCCAGGTTTGATTCCCCAGTGCCCACATAAAGCCAGATGCACAGTGGCGCATGCATTTGGAATTCATTTGCAGTGGCTGGAGGCCACCCCGTATGTCCATTCTCTCTCTCTCTCTCTCTCTCTCTCTCTCTCTCTCTATCTCCCTATATATCTCTGCTTGCAAGTAAATAAATAAAAATATTTTTATAATGAATGAATGCATAAGTAGAGTACCTTTTTACTTGCTGGCATTACTAGGTTGTTTTAATAATACTCTTCCAAGGAAGGTACTTTCTGTCAGTTTTGAATAACTGCAGTACAGAACATAGTTGGAAATAAGGTTCATAGCAAAGAAGGGAGTAAAAGAGTACAAATTGCCTTGAATTTTAGATTAGTCACCATTTGCTGGGTATATGAATCAGTAAAAAAATCTTTAGCCAGCATTATTCCATCAGTTCAAAATGCTTTATTCATATTTACTGGGTTGGTAAGGCAATATATGGTTTTAGGTCTTAAGGATTTCCCAGTGTAAATAGAATCTAATAAATATGAATTTAATGGTTGTTGTTAGTCGAAATTTGGGGAGGGGGATTATTCATGAATATACAGATGTCTATATATACATATTATACACAAATATGAGTTTATTATAGTACGGACAAATACATTGAGGGAAAATTGTGACAAAAGCTTATATTCTAAGCATGGTCCTCCTACCAAGGTCCTTAAATTCTCAGACTTGCTCATGAGAAATGTGATTATAATTTAACGGAAGTGTAAGATATCGAATGGGCCACACTTTAAAAATGTGACATCTGTGGTAAACCACCTGTCCTGGGGCACCCACCCCAGTACCCACATGAAGACTAATGCACAAAATAATGCACACATATGGAGTTCATGCGCAATTGCCAGAGGCTCTGGAGCACCCATTCTCTCTCTGTGTCTTTCCCTCCTTCTTTCCTTGTAAATAAATAAACATAAAAAGATTATACTCTTATATTTCTCTTCCCCACCCTCATTCCAATAACAGCCCTCCTGGGGGTTGTTACTGGTCTTCACTGTGGGATCATGAAGGCCTTGGTCAACCTCTGTGGTGGGACATGCCTCCAGATACTCCCACGCTCTCTGTGGCTCTCGCAATCTTTCCACCCCCTCTTCCACAGTGTTCCCTGAGCCTTAGTAGGTGTCAGCAGTCGGATTTAGTGTTGAGCTCTCTGCTGCCTCTGGACTTCCGCCTCGCAGAGTTTGGGTCATCGTGTCTGTCACTCAGCTCTCAAGAGCTGGGGCTTGGGCTAGCAGCCATCACTCATATTTTTCGTGAGGTTTTTGGTTTCTTGATGTTTAGTTTTTTTTGAATTCTTTGTATATTCTAGATATCAATCCTTTGTCACATGTGTACCTGGCAAAGAGTGTCTCCCGTTCTGCAGCAGCCTCTTCACATGGTTGACTCCCTGTGCTATATGCTGCAGTCAGCTTCCTTTTGCTCACCCAAAGAACCCAACTAAAAACACCTTGTGGGAGGAAACCATTTATTTTGGCTTAGAGACTCGAGGGGCAGCTCCATGATGGCAGGGGGGGAAATGGCATGAGCAGAGGCCAGGCATCACCTCATGGCCAAGATCAGGTGGACAACAGCAGCAGGACACTGTGTCAAACACTGGCAAAGGAAAGCTGGCTGTAACACCCATACTGGGGAATGGAATGCAGATCATTAGGTTTTGCAGGCAAGCATCTCAACTGCTGAGCCATCTCTCCAGCCCTGAAGTTTATTGTTGTCTTCAGCAACATACGGGTATCTTTGTCCCCTCCTCCAATGGTACCTTGGTGGCTCAGGCTGCACAGCCCTCCGATGATTGCTCTGGTATCTTGAGTGAGGATGGAGACCGAGTTGTATTCCCCAGTGGTTCCATTGACAATTGGCACACTTTGAGAATCACAAAGAATGTTTTTGAGGACTTGCCTGAGATTTTCCTTAAAGGTAACATAGTTGTGACTAGTCCCACCAAAAGATCAAGAAGGATTAATAGGGGTCTGGAGAGATGGGTCGGTGATTAAAGGCACTTGCTTACAAAGCCTGTTAGCTTGAGTTTAATTCCCCAGAACCCATATGAAGCCACATGCAAAGAGTGGTGCATGTGCCTGGAGTTTGTTAGTAGCAACAAGAGACCCTGGCACAGCCATACACACGTACACACACACACACACACACACACACACACACATCTTCATACATTTGTATATGTTTATATCTATGTAAACGCATACACAAACGTATATATGAAAGATTATAAATTACCACAGGTATTGATATTGACAAGCAGTGCAAAGTGCTCCTAAACACATCCAAGATGAGCATTTTAATCATCTGTAAAATATTTTTAAATATTTTATTTCTTTTTTAATTTTTTAATTTTTATTTTTTTATTGACAACTTCTATACTTACATACAAAAAATACATGATATTTGAGAGCGAGAAAGAGACAGAAAGAGAGGGGAGAGAGAGAGAAAGAATGAACACACCAGGGCGTCCAGCCACTGCAAATGAAGTCCAGATGCATGCACCACCTTGTGCATCTGGCTTACGTGGGTCCTGGACAGTCGAACCATGATCCTTTGGCTTTGCAGGCAAATGTCTTAACCACTAAGCCATCTGTCCAGCCCGAGCATTTTAATCTTTAAATATCAGTATAGTAATTGCCATTATCTGTGAGAGCCATGTTCTATGACTCCCCATGAATGCCTCAGACATACACTAACAATAATAATTATCAAAAAGAACATGCAGCAGGGTGTAGAGGTGCACACATTTAATTCCAGCCCTTGAGGGGCAGAGGTAAGCAGATTACTGTGAATTTGAGGCCAGCCTGAGACTTCATAGGGAATTCCAGGTCAGCCTGGGCTACAGAAAAAAAGCAATCATAAGAATCTATTCTAATGAAAGGTATATAAAAGTGATTTCTCTCCAAATCTCTTATTATCTGCATTCATCTGCCCCATAATGATGTGAGATATACAGTCCTTATACACTGAAATAAACTGAGGTGAAAGGCAGGGGTGGCAATGTGATATAGCCTTAAGCTACTACCAAAAGGTTCTTTGTACACAAGCACTACAGTGTCATGACAGTTGATGTGAAAGCTGGGGTGCCAGTGATGGCTAGGAAGGTAGCATGTATAGGGTGGTACTTTACAAAGGGCTGACATACCCCGAGTGGAATAGATAGATCAGGATGGTGCTAGATTTTACCATAGAATATTCATAGTGATGCATACTTTATAACTTACATGTTGCTCATTTCTGGAATTTTGCATTTAATATTTTTAATAATATCTTATTTATTTATTTATTTATTTATTTATTTATTTATTTATTTATGAGATAGAGAGAGAGAGGGCACACCAGGGCCTTCAGCCACTGCAAACGAACTCCAGACACATGTGCCATCTTGTGCATCTGGCTTATGTGGGTCCTGGCGAATGGAACCGAGGTCCTTTGGCTTTGCAGGCAAGCGCCTTAACCACTAAGCCATCTCTCCAGCCCTGCACTTAATATTTTTAGTTGACTAGGGGTACCTGACACTACAATAATGGAGCCCATTAAATCATTTATACTTAGCATCTAAAATGAAAAGCCTTGAACAGGTACCCCCTCAGCACAGAAAAGAAAGATGCATGTACCACGAAGTACTTACCAACTACTCTTCTTTGTGGTTTTCTTTCAAGAAGTTTATGTGGTTTCAGATAATCAAGTGAGAGGCGTCCATTTTCTCTTGTACGCTTTATTGCTCAGTTAAAAAATTCCTTAGTTTAAGAGGTCTGAATGCAGGGTAAATGATACGGTCAACAGCACACCGCTTAGTTCTCGGTGGGGTAAATTCCCTGGCAGCACAAGGTCTTCCCATATAATCCATTTTACATGTTGTAATCACTGAAATTTGATTCAAAATAATCTCAATCATCTATTTTTAGTACCAGATAAAAATGCATATCCTACCAAAAGATCAGAATCTCCTGCTTATTATGCTAATGTGATATTTACCAGAGCCATTGCCATGGTTTCCAGCTCTAAGTCCCTTAGAGCCTTAAGTCTTGGTCAATGAAAAGTCAGACTCATAATAATGCAACTCTTACTTTCATAAGAGAATTCTTAAATAACAGAAAAAAATCTTAAGGAAAAACAAGCTTTGGCAGCAGAAATATAGCAAATGCAGCTCTTGCAGAGAGAGATTCCAATAACTACAGTTAATTCCTAGATATTTAGTAACATAATCATTGGTGAGGAATAGAATCTCATAGGAAAAAGTATATCAGTGTGGATAACATTAATATGCTTAATATACCCTCTGCATTATCAACACTAAGATGAGCAACGCTTTCCTACTTTGACTATGAAATTCTTTTTTATTAAATTTATTAATTCATTTATTTGAGAGAGAACGAGGGAGAGACAGTGAGAGAGAGAGAGAGAGAGAGAGAGAGAGAAAAAATGGGTGTTCCAGATCCTCTAGCCACTACAAATGAACTCCAGACACATGCAGCACCTTGTGCATCTGGTTATGTGGGTCCTGGGGAATCGAACCGAGGTCCTTTGACTTTTCAGGCAAAGGCCTTAACCGCTAAACCATCTCTCCAGCCCTTGACTATGAACTTCTTTAATTGTGGTATTATTAGGATGCTCTCAAGCTTGCCTTTATTAAACGATGTTCCAAGCTGTCAAAAGCTTGCAGTAATTTGAGGGTCACACATAGAACGGTTAGTTCTAGACACAAATCCTGTTCCATCCCTGGTATCACGTTTCCCACGGGGAACAGTGCCATTAGAAATAGCTTGCTTCACACGCTAGCAGTTAATTAGGACCAAATCTTGATCAATGAGTAGAAAAGCCATGCTCGTCATTTTTAAAGGCACTGGCGGTCGTTTCAAAGGTGTTCAGTAATTTGCTGAATCGCTGTTGTTTATGTCCTGTCAATAGAGGCGACATGGTCCCCCAAAACAATGATGGGACATTACAGAGGTGAGTGAGATAAGTGGACAATTCAGATAACATAGGGGATTTAAGGACCATCTCAAGGGCTTAAGAAAATGGAAGGTGATTTTAGTTTTAAGCAGGACAGTGAATTAAATGCTATGGATCCCGATATGTATTGGAAGTTCACCATGGAATCGTAGGAGAGTGGGAATGGCTGTGGGTACGATTGAGCATATCTTTTTGGGTACCCAGCATGGCTGTAGTCAAAGAGGAAATGATGTTTAAGAAGTAGTGATTTGCCTGGGGAGATGGCTCCGTGGTAACGAGCACTTGCTGTGTAAGAGAGGCTGAGCCCACCCCAAGTATGGTTCCCAAGTATCCAGGTAAACAGCTGGGCGTGGTCATGAACTGGAACAGCAGAACCACTGGGCGGGGCTCCTGAGTAGGCAGTTCGTTTCTTGAACTAGACAGGATCCGGAAGGTCCTTCCGGGAGGGAGGGAGGGACTTCAGGATGATCCTAAACCACACCTGCAGGGCACTAATCCCAGCTGGCCTTGCCCACCTCAGCTCGCCCCACCTGCTCCAGTTGCTGGATTTGGCTTTTGCCAGACTCACCCAATTAGATCTCTATCTCTTGAGTGCACACCAGGTGTGGGCGGATTCCTCCTCTGAGTCCAGGCTGATTAGCTGGGACACCTGGTGTAGGTGTGTCCAGGTGTGCTGGCGAGAATTCTCAAGTCCATCTTCTCTGACCCACGGAGAAGCAGGGGCTCGCTCTCTCCAGAACTGTGGCTGCAACGCTCTTGGGTCTTCACGCTGGTAAGATTTCCTTCTCCCACCCATGTGGGAGGGGACATTTTTTAATTTTTAAAAATTTTTAAATTTTTTTGGTATTTTGATGTAGGGTCTCACTCTAGCCCAGGCTAGCCTGGAATTCACTATGTCTCAGGGTGACCTTGAATTCACCAGGATCCTCCTACCTCTGCCTCCCCAGTGCTGGGATTAAAGGCGTGCGCCACCACACCTGGCTCACTTTTTACTTTTTATTACCATCTTCACTTTTAGTCTTTTGGAGGCGCATGCCATTTTTAAAAATCACTTTTCATGTTTTAGTTATCTAAGATCCATGTTCATTTACATGCGCTCCTGGGATGCACGTGGGCTGCCCCTCTCCCCACTTCACCTTCCCTTGCTCAGCCCTTAGTTATTTTTCCCTTCGTTTGTGACATCTGAATAAAAGCGATTTTTAAAAATCATTTTCTTGAGTCTGGAATTGCCAATTCTTTGGTTAGTTTACATATGTGGATTTAGGTTTGGAGTTCCAGGAAGGACCTGAGAATCCCAAATTAACCAGTTACAACTGGGGCTTGCTGACAAAAGAAAGAGAAAGAAAGAAAGAAAGAAAGAAAGAAAGAAAGAAAGAAAGAAAGAAAGAAAGAAAGAAAGAAAGAAAGAAAGAAAGAAAGAAAGAAAGAGAGAGAGAGAGAGAGAGAGAGAGAGAAAGAAAGAAAGAAAGAAAGAAAGAAAGAAAGAAAGAAAGAAAGAGAGAGAGAAGGAAAGAAAGAAAAAGAAAGAAAAGAAAAAAAAGGGAAAAAAGCAGCTCTGTGATGAGTGGAGATCGGCAGATGAGTGAAGAGGACACCCTACATTTTACTCTGGCCTCTAGACACACACGCACAGGGGATGTGCATCTGCATGCTCATGTGCATACACTACACACATATCACATATCACACCCCACTCTACACACACACAGTAAAAAATAAATAATAACTAAAAATTAAGATTGCATCAAAAAGAATTAGTGGGCCTGGAGAGATGGCTTAGTGGTAAGGCACTTGCTTGTGGAACCTAAGGACCCAAGTTTGATTCTCCATTATGCAGGCAAGCTGCATGCACAAAGTGGTGCAAGCATCTGGAGTTTATTTGCAGTGTCTGGAGGCCCTGGTGTGCCCATTTTTTTTCTCTCTCTCTCTCTGCCTCTTTCTCTAAATAAGTAAATAAAAATAAAATATTTTAAAAATTATTAAAAGTCAGCCTGAGCTAGAGTGAGACCCTACCTAAAAATATTAAAAATTAAAAAAGAATTAGTGCCAGGTGTGGTGGTGCACACCTTTAATCCCAGCACTCGGGAAGCAGAGGTAGGAGGATCGCCATGAGTTCGAGGCCACCCTGAGACTATATAGCAAATTTCAGGTCAGCCTGAGCTAAAGTGAGACTCTACCTTGGAAAACAAACCAAACCAAACCAAAACAAAACAAACCAACAAACAAAAAAGCATTAGTGATTGGATATAACCAGCAAGGAAGAAAGGTGCAAAATAGGTGACTTGGATCCCTAATTGTACAGCTGGGTGGGTGGTGAACCCATTCCCTGGATGGCAGAAACTGAAAGAGAACCAGATTCAGGAAAAGTCAAGACAGAATTTGCAGTGGGGCCAGGGAAGGAGAGAGATTGGAACCCAGTTCTGAATACATGAGCTTGAGGTGCTTGTGAGCTAGGAGAACTGGAAAAGTTGAGTAAGTGGTAGGTACCATTTGCCTGAACTTGGAAGAGAGATCTGAGGTATAAAGGAGACAAACGTGAAGTTCCAGGCGTGGAGGAGATACCCTAGGAAAAGAATATCAAGGAAGAAGACAGTTTATTACATCATTAAAAGTCTAGAAAAAGACGGGCTGGACAGATGGCCTAGCAGTTAAGGCGCCCACCTGCTAAGCCTAAGAATGCCCGTTCGATTCTCCAGGTCCCACATTTAGCCAGACACAAAAGTGACACAAAGGTGCAAGGCCACACTTGCTCACAAGTGGGCAAACACATCTGGAGTTCATTCACGGTGGTTGAGAGGCTGCTGGTGTGCTCATTCTCTGTCTGTCTCTCTCTCTCTCTCTTTCTGTCTCAAAAAAAAAAAAACAGTCTAGAAAAAGAGACTGAGGCTGGATGTGGTGATTGCTGGGAAGCCAATAGAGTCCTACACCATCATGGAGGGGAATATTTAAACCTGGTGCGAATGGGTTGCGTGGGATGTTACTGGGATTTCACGTGACCTGAGAAGGCAGAAGAGCCATTGCGTTGACGAGTCTAGCCTCTTTCTGGGCGCTTTGCAGGTAGAGCCACTGGAAGTGAGATTCAAGTACACGAGATACAGGAGAGGAGGAAATGCAGATGGAGAGAGACTTACTCTTCCAGAGAGACAGAGAGAGAGGGAGAGAGAGAAGACCCCTCTGTAGATAGAAGGCAGAACAGGGCCAGTCTGGGGTTGAGCGGCTTTCCTTCACAGCTGTGGAGATGCATTCCTGTCATTCCGAAGAGAAAACAAGCCTGAGAGAAGTGACGAAGAGCTACAGGCACCGTTGAGAGGAGTCAGGTGGCTTTGGTAGGTGCTTCAGGGCGAAAGTAAAAAGCAGAAACATCCTTAAGTCTGACCTTGCAATCATCACTTTACCAGGGATCAGAGAACAATCTCTCCTTTCCTTATCTCTTCACTAATGGAGTTATCTAGATCTGTTTTTCCTCCTGGGAGGGAGTTGCCCTTATCTAGAATTTAAATCTGATCCTGTCATTATGGTTGGTTAAGCTCAGCCCCCAAACCTGGCTTCATGATTGGCCTCTTCTTGAGCCAGTTCCTAACCCAGACCAATCAGCCCTCAGGCTGACACACCTGAACCTGAAGGTGAAGCCCACCACAGGGAGATTATAAGTAGCTGCTTACCTGGTGGGCATGTCTCTGCTTGCTGGCTGCTTATCTCCTGAACTTCCAGGTTCCTGTCCTGGCAAGTCTCCCCCATGGGCTCTCTACCACCTCCTGTCTCCCACATGGCAGGAGCTGTCTGCATTTTCATCTCTTTCCTCTCTAAATCCTTTTTTGTGTCCCAAGGCCCATGTTTATTCTCTCATATGGGCTCATGCACCACGTGGGTGTACCCATTTTCCCTTCCTTGGTTCACAGACCCTTCCTATATATTCTTGAGTAAAATGTAATGTTTTAGAAATCATCCTTCTCAGATTGGTTTATCTTATTCTTTGGTTAAAAACAGACACAAACTCAGGTTTTGGGATTCAAGAATTATTCTTGAATAATTCTTGTGACATGAAGACAGGAGCTGGACAAAGTTCTTGGTTAAAAATGTTCTTACTGATGCCCTTCCAATCTTGAACTCCCTGGAATTCTCTTACAAAACCACTAACTATCTGTATTTCCTGGTTCAACTAAGTGATATCTACCCAGTATCTCTCATTTGCTATCTATCTATGTGTATGTATTTATGTGGGTGTGTATGTGTATTTGTGTGTGTGCATACATTGTGTATGTGTATGTGTATTTATGTCTGTGTGCATACATTATATATGTGTGTATGTATATATGTATTTATGTCTGTGTGCATGCATTTGCGTGTTCCTCGTCTGTTCTCTGTGTGTGTATGTGTATTTATGTTTATATGCACTTCTGTATGTGCATATGTGTATGTTAGTATGTGTGCATGAGGTCAGAGGACAACCTTAAATGTTGGTCCTCAGGAACACCATCTACCTCCTTTGAAAAGGTCTCTCATTGTCCCGGAGCTCACCAATTCAGCTAGAATAATTGGTTAATGACTCCCAGGGATCCTCCTCTCTCTGCAACCCCAGAGCTGGGATTCCAAGCATGTGCTACCATGACTGTGTGTGTGTGTGTGTGTGTGTGTGTGTGTGTGTGTGTGTGTGTGTGTAATATAACTCAAGTCCTCATGCTTACTGACAGCCATCACTCCAGCCCTCGTCATCCACTGTGGCTCCTTCTGACTCAGTGAGGTCGTTCGGTCTCACTCTACCATGTAAAAAGCAAGAAGAGGTCAACTGGGTGGCTAATGAGACAAGAAAGAGGCACTGTCACCCTGATTCTTCTGCGGATGAAATTCCAACATCAATTCTTCAGAGCTTATACTGCTTTTCTGTCTTTCAGCTCCAGGACTACATGCCTCTTCTTTTTTTATTATTATTATTATTATTATTATTATTATTGAGAGACACAGAGAGAGAGAGAGAGAGAGAGAGGAGGGGGGAGGGAGAGGAAGACAGAGATGGGTGCACCAGCAGTGTCTCAGCTGCTGAGAAAGAAATCCAGATGTGTGCACCCCCTTGTGGTCAAGTGTGGCATTGCGCCCCTGCATCACTTTGCATCTGTACATGCCTCTTCTTGTTTCTCCAGAGGACAGCAGGTGAATGTGACCTCCATGCTGTCAGGACCAACATTTCCTTCTCCCTTTATTGTGTCCCTACATAGACACCAAACATTAGATCAACTCTTCAATGGAAGTTACAATTCTTTTAGGGATTAATTCAATTGAAATGCCAAAAGGCTGGGTGGGGATAGTTTTGTTTCCAACACCCCAAGCACAAGAAAAGCAGTGTTGTCTGAGTGGGTTCGTATTTCATGTCTGAAGGTCAGAAGCTTCGGGGCTAAAGGGATTGGTGGTACTTCCTGAAAATGCCAGGTTTTAGGGGATTTTCTAGTTCTCTATGCTGACTCTGCAGAAGAATATTCTTGCCAAGAAGGATCAGATAGTATTTGGATCTGAGTCCCTTTCTCATGGACACACCCAGGTCAGGGTGCTCATTCTGTGATGTGGATACGTGAAGGCCCCTGAATATTGACCGCCATGATCATTTCCTTTTCATTCCAGAAAGATGATCATCACCCCAGAGCAAATGATCTATATGAACAACAAAAACCTAATGTCAGGCTGGGGAAATGGCTTAATGATTAAGGCTTTTGCCTGTGAAGCCTAAGGACCCAGGTTTGATTCCCTAGGACCCACGTAAGCCAGATACACAAGAAGATGCATGTGTCTGGAGTTCGTTTGCAGTGGCTGGAGGCCCTGGTGTGCCCATTCTCTTTCTCTCTGCATCTTCCTGTCTTTCTCAAATAAATAAATAAATAAATAAATAAAAAAATCTTCAAAAAAAACCTTAATGATGCAGGATTTGGGGGTTCTGGGAGCATCTGTCAACCCCAACTTTAGGGTCCTTATCTGATTATAGCAAAGAATTGATAAAACGGACTCCCAGCAGGGTAAATTCTGAATAATGAGGTTTATTGTAAGGGGAATTAAAATCCAGGGATGCTAGCTGAAAGACTTAAGCAGGAGGAGTATTTTCCTTTTTGCCTGGCTGAAAGGAGGTGGGGGTAAAAAGGCTCTGGAGGAGGCACATGCACCCACACATGAAAGACACAACATGGGGACTAAAGAGTCTCCTTCACATAAAAGAGCAGAGAGGATTAAGAAGTTGTAAAGGACTCAGAGATTAAAGAAAGATTATACATGTAACAAAGCCGAGAAAGCACCTCAAAACAAGACACATGTAGGGAGGAGGCAAGCAGGAAAATACCCAGGCAGAAAATGCCCAGCTGGGGAGGGGAGAGAGACTTAACACACTGCTGTTCAGGCAGAACCATGGGAAGAAGAGAGTTTACACACATGTTTGGGCTCCTTTATATAGATCAAGCATCCAATTAGGATGAGCCTTGTTATCAGATTCGTGTATATAAGGGAGAGACGTGATTGGTTGGTGGGCTGTAGGGTCTGACTCAGGAGAAGTCAACCACCCTGATATGCTGAGCTCAGGAGTAAGCGGGAAATTGCTGCCAGGGAGTGTTGCTTGTAGCCAGCTTGGATAAGAATGGATCAAATGCAGGTGTTAGTCCTGCCAGGGCAGGCAAGGTGACATCTCTTTGTTCTCCTTTCGCCTTGTTCCTACATGGGACAGCCTATAAACAAGCTCTTTTTCTTCTGTTTCTGATTCAATAACACACATGATGTATTAAAGACCATTACTATTATTATCATTATTCACAAGCCGTGAAATTATGTTAGATGGTGAGTACAAAATAGTCACTCAGTACAAAGCCTCACACTCTAAGTGGTTGTTAACTAAGTGGACATTCTGAGGAAAAAAAGTTAAATAATTTGGGAAAGCCATCCACAAGGAACTCAGGCCACCATAGAATCTTTCTTATTTTATTGCCCCACACATCAGTCTTTTATAGGTTGAGTTCCAATGATCCAAATTGCTTGGGACCAGAAGAGTTTCAGACTTTGGAGATTTATAAATCTGGGAATTTGGGCTGGAGAGATGGCTTAGCGGTGAAGGCACTTGCCTCCTAAGCCTAAGAACGCCGGTTCCAATCTCCAGGTCCCATGTTTAGCCAGATGCAAAGTGACGCAAGGGCACAATGCCGCACTTGCCCACAAGGGGGCGCATGCCTCTGGATTTCGTTCGCAACAGCTGAGAGGCTGCTGGTGCGCCCATCTCTATGTGTCTTCCTCTCCCTCTCTCTCTGTCTCGCTCTGTCTCCAAAAAACAAAATAAAAAAAAATCTGGGAATTTGCATAGATTTTGGTGGTTGACCATCTCTAATCTGACAATCCATAATGCTCTGAAATTTGAAATGTTTTTAGTGCATGTGCAAACATTTCAAATTTTTGGATCAGAGATGCTCAATTGGTCTATATTACTTCTGAATCATTGTTCATCACTAAATTTGAATAATGCTACGTATTTTAAATTTAATTTTATTTATTTGAAAGAGAGGGAGAGAGAGAGAGAAGGGGCACACCAGGGCCTTCAGCTGCTACAAATGAACTCCAGAAGCATGCACCACCATGTGTATCTGGCTTACATGTGTCCTGGGGAATTGAACCTGGGTCCTTTGGCTTTGCAGGCTAGTGCCTTAACCACTGAACCTTTTTCCAGTCCCAATCCTACATATTTTTTAAATGGAGATAATTTTATTTATGCCCAGGAACCATATATTCTGCACTGACCAGTAAGAGTAATGATGTGAGTGCTAGAAATGTGAACCATATAGACTATTTAAAATTTTCCAGTAGCCACGCAAAACAGTTAGCAAACAGAACAGGCAAAGCTTTCTTTACATATATATTTTTGTGTGGTAGGGGGGGGAGGAGAGTAGGGTTTCACTCTATCTCAGGCTGACTTGGAATTCACGATGTAATCTCAGGGTGGCCTTGAACTCATGGCAATCCTCCAACCTCTGCCTCCCGAGTGCTGGATGGTCTTCTCAATCCAGGGTAAATTCTATTACTTCCCCTCTTTTACAGGGGCAGAAAGTGAGTCTTCAGAAGTTGCATCTCTTTGCCAGACTCACTATGTAAGCAGCAGTAGAAGCAGGTCTCACACTCAGAGTGTGACCAGAAATCCTATCTTTAAATGCTGCCATGTACCCTCCAAGATATCTAAAAACATGGGTGTCGTGCACTTTCAAAAAGACCTTGGAAATCAATGAGACCATTGCAAACCCATTCTTTCTTTCTTATCCCTCCTCACTTGTAGTGGTGGCTTGGAGCCCCTGGTCTTCCTTGGCTCGCAGTTATAATCCCTCCAGTCCCTGCCTCCTGCTCTCAGCGTGTGCCTCTGTGTGTCTCTCTTCTTATAAGGACCACAGTCACGTTGAGGTTAAGACTCACTAGTCTGGTATATCCTACATTTTTGAGACAGAATCTCACACTGTAGCCCAGGCTGGCTTGGAATTCATGGCAGTCCTCCTGCTTCAGCCTTGTGAGCGCTGCAATTGTAGAGACGAGCCACTTCTCTTGGCCCTTGTCCTAACTAACTATATATGCAAAGACCCTAATTCCAAATAAGGTCATGCTCTGAGGTTCCAGATAGATACAGATTTGGGGAAGACATTATTCAAGCCAGCTCAAATGTCTACTCATATCTGATGCTCTGCTGGGCACTAACCATATACTAGTGGGTGAGATGCCTAGAGTCCCTGCTGTGCAAGGGCCAGTAATCATGAGCGGGAACAGAAATCAGACACTGAGCAAATTGCTGCACAGAACTGTTTCTGATTCTGTTGAAAGAAGATTGAAAAGAAGGAGATAAAGCGAGGCTCACACTTCAGGAAGCAAACTCCTTGGTGGCTTGGATTAAATCTTACTCTCTTTGAATTCCCTGTGCCTGGTACACGAATGATGTTCAAAGACTATTAGAAATAAAAATGCCTACTATCTCCTCACAAGTAGACTTGGGAGAACTTGGCATTAGGTCAAGGTCTTTTTTATTTGGGGGGGGTTGAGGATTTTTTCTTTATTAGTTATGTATATGTATATTTAGTGTGTAAACAGCACATGTTGGTACCATCCTTAGCCTCCTCTCTGTCCTCCCCCCTCTGCAGGGAACCTCCTCGTTGGGGATGTCAGTTATCCCCATGTGGATTGTGGATGGTTCATAGAGGAGGTATCGATCAGTTATGGGGAAGAGGTATGGATCAGTTATGGGGAAGAGGCAATGTCTCTGCGCATAGTGTCCCAACTTGTGGCTCTAACAATTCAAGATCTTATTTTGAGAATACTGTCTGAAAAAAAATCCCACTTCTTTCTACATAGGAAAACTTGAAGTCCTGAGCCAACATCCATTCTTAAATATGCCTTGCCCCTTCACTGCTCTTTCATCATCTTTCTGGCTCATATCAGATTGGTTGGTTGCTTTTTTTATGCTCACCACAGACAGTTATTATTTATATTAAATAATATAATAAAGCTTGTAATAACCTTCCTTGTTTGTTAACTTCTTTTTGTATTCTTACTACCATTTGTATTTTTTTTTAATTTTTATTGATTTTTAATCTTACATACCAAAAAAAACCCCACCTGATATTTCCCTCCCCTCCCCCATTCCACTTTAGAACTCCAGTCTCCATCATATCCCCTCCCTTTCTCCATTAGTCTCTCTCCTAATTTGATGACATCATCTTTCTCTTGTTTTTGAGGGTCTTGCAAATTCTTCATGGATATTTTCTGTCTGGGCAGCTGCATTTGTCATTTTTTCCTTTGGCTATTTATTTTTATTTCCGCATTTAAAATATTTATTTTTATTTATTTACTTGACAGAGAGGCAGGGAGAAAAAGAGATAGAGAGAGAGAGAGAGAGAATGGGCATGTCAGGGCCTCTAGCCACTGCAAATGAACTCCAGATGCATGTACCACCTTGTGCATCTGGCTTATGTGGGCACTGGAGAATTGAACTTGGGACCATAGGCTTGGCAGGCAAGTGCCTTAACTGCTTAGCCATCTCTCCGACCCTTATTTTGTATTTTTAAGATTGATTTCCTGGACACATGTGACATGTACACAGAGGGAGGGAGGATGTTGGTGTGGAAGGAGAAAAGAGGGGGGAGGAATGTTGGGGAGAGGAAGCAGCTGGGACAACTCAGAAGAGAGGGGGTGGGGAGGGTCATGAGATCTCCATTCCAGCTGTCGCAATAATGAGCAATGTCTCGTGACCTCATGGGGAGACAGAGAATGTATGGGCAAAATATCAAGGCACAAGAGCTTCACTGAAGTGGTTTCTTTGGAGTGTCCCTTCTCTGTAAGTAAGGCCTCACCCCAAGACTGAGGGAAGCGCATCCATAGTGGCCATCCCAATACAGACAGCTCCACCAAAGAGGTTTCTTTGAGGTTTTGTACCCTGAGGCGGAGGGAGGAGCATCCGAGAAGTAATCTTGACACAGGCATCCCCATCAAAGTGGCTGCTTCAGGGGTTTCCCATTCCTGTGAATAACAACTCTCTGTGCTTTGTAAGTAGCCCCAATAAACTCACTGGTTCACTGAACTGGTATTGGTGCAATCATACTTTGGTCTGAGCCTTATTTGGGGTGACAATGTGTATTTGCGTCTCCCCAGGGGAAAAGTTTCCCTTGACACATGTCCAACCCAAGAAGAGCTGGTTACCCACATGGGCTGTGTGCCACTATTGCACAGGTGTGTACTTCTTCCTGTCTGGTTGATTTTGCAACTTGCAATATCTCCTGCTTTTTAATGCTGTTGGCAACCATTATCCCCTAGCAGCTCCCATAAAACATTCCAGAGCTATGAGGGCTAGCCAGGAGGAAATTGTTCCCCGCTCAGTTTCAATGTGGTCTCTTGATACCTGGTGACCACAGCCTGCAATGTCTTCAGCAATAGGGATTTACATTTTTGGTCTGGCAGGTAACCAAGTGCTTTGGCAATGTCCTGCATTATTTTGAGGACCTCATGTGTCTCCCTGACTACCAATGAGTTCACATTTGATAGCATTTGTAGACCGCAGATTATGGACGAAAGTCAGAAGAGCTGTGACAGACACAGGTGAACTGATTTCTACTCTTGTTTCCATCAGCAAAGGGTAAGTCATCCAACTCTCTGAGTCGCAGTCCCTGTATCAGTAAAAGGAAGGTGTTGATAAAATATTGGGTCAAGGTCAGGTTGAGCTCAGTCAGATTTCATCCTTTTAATCTTTTCCCTCAGAGATGAAAACTGGCAGTTTGTCAGTATATATGTATTCACTAATCTAGCCTCTGGCAGGAGCCAAGCCCTGAACTGTGGCACTGCCTGATGTTGAGCTGTGAATACGACCACGATCTCCTTCTCATTGCTGGGCCAAACACCTGACCATGAGCAGCTTATGGAAGGAAAGGTTTATTTCTGGCTTATAGTTTCAAAGGGAAGCTCCACCATGACGAGGAAAACATGGCAGAAGTGGACAACGTGGTCTCACATCTTTTCAGGGAGAAAGGAGAGAACAAGGGAGCTGAGCGAGCCAGGTTATAATACCCCAAGAGCCACTCCCAGCCACACACTTCCTCTAGCAGGGATCCACCTCCCAAAGGCTCCACGAGCAGAAGTGGGGTTCAGGGAGGAACAGGCCACATTCAACTCACCATACCCACCAACTAATTTCAAGCTACTAACAGCGTAATGGCAAGTTGGCATAATTTCCAAAACAACTGGCTTATGGGGCAGGGAAACTTCTCTGTCTGTGTATGTATGGACGTGTATGAACGGATGTGTGTATACCAAAGGACATGGGTGGAAGTCAGAGGACAGTCACAATGCTGGTTTTCAGAGTGTTTGCCACTGGGAACACCAGGCGAGCTGGCCTGTAAGCTCTGGAATTTTCCTGGCTGTGCCACACATTGCCATGGGTGCATTGGGATTATAGATATGTAGTGCTTGCATCAGCTTTATGTGGGTTCTGGGGATCTGAACTCCAGCTGTCAGGCTGCACACTAAGTTCTTTAAACCACTGAGCCATCTCCCCAGCCCCAGGCAGGGAAAAGTCCTTAAAATGAATCTGACATTCAGACATTGCAACCACTTCAGATAAAAAGGCTATCCCAAAATCTTAAATTATATCACACCAAGATTACAAAAAAGGAAAGCTAAAGATTATTCTCACCATCTATGACCTTCAGCATTCCCTGAAGCATTCATTAATTTGTGCCACAGAGGGAATGGTTAGGAATAATGCAACTCATGTTTATTTTATTTTATCTATTTTTTATTTATTTGAGAGAGTGAGAGAGGGAAAGAAGCAGACAGAGAGAGAGAGAGAGAAGATGGGTACACCAGAGCCTCCAGCCACTGCAGACAAACTCCAGACACATGTTCCACCTTGCATTTGGCTGACATGGGTCCTGGGGAATCGAACCCAGGTCCATTGGCTTTGCAGGCAAATTCCTTAACCGCTAAACCATCTCTCCAGCCCCTATTTTATTTTATTTTTAAAAATATATTTTTCATTTATTTCCAAGCAAATTAGAACAGAGAGAGAGAGAGAGAGAGAGAGAGAAAGAGAATGGGCATGTCAGGGCCTCCAGCCACTACAAACAAACTCCAGATGCTTGTGCCACTTTGTGTATATGGCTTTATGTGGGTCCGGAGGAATCCAACCTGGGTCATTGGGCTTTTGCAGGCAAGCCCCTTGACCGCTGAACTTTTATAAATATCATATCACCTACAAAAATTTGACTTTGTTTAGTCAGTTTGTTATGTGAGTATCCTGTATAATTCTGATTAGTAACCAAAAAAAAATCACAACCAATTTTTGAAAATCCTGCCACTCAGGCCTCATCACAGACAAATGAAATCAGAACTTCAGAGGGAGGGACCCAGACCGGGAGGGTCTCACACGCATCCAGGGGCAAGGGCATGTTTGTATTCAGCTCAACTAATTTGAGAATGAGGAAAAAAAAAGATCTTAAAGCTCCCAGAAAGAGGACTAATGTTATAGATCTCTCTCATTGGTCACCAGATGTCAAAATCTGACTTCCCATTTTATTATTCACATGTAAAACCCACAAGAGAGAAATTGGAGAATGCCCAGAAGTTCAATTCATCTATGTAAGATTTAAGTTTGTTTTGTTTTAAAGAAAGATTCTTTCTCTCCTTCCTCTCCCTTCTCCCCTCTCCTCTCTCTCTTTCCCTCTAGCCTTGAGAAGCAGTGGACCATCCCAGCACACAAGAAATTAATTACCCTGGAGGACCAGGTGCAACCAGTTAGTTGGTTGCCATGGGGACAGAAGCTGTATATCTTGGATTTTCCAGCACCGTGTCTTATTTCATGAAATCATTTCATCAGGGCTTTTCATAATAATATAAACATAACTGTGGTTTGATTACTTGAATATGTGCATTAATACAAAAACAGGAAAAAAGACTTTGCCAAATCATGAAGGTTCACCATTGTCAATAAAATTTAAAACTAGAGCCGGGCGTGGTGGTGCACATCTTTTAATCCTGGCACTTGGGAGGCAGAGGTAGGAAGATTGCCGTGAGTTCGAGGCCACCCTGAGACTACAGAGTGAATTCCAGGTCAACCTGGGCTAGAGTGAGACCCCTCCCCTCAAAGAAACAAACAAAAAATATTTAAAATTAGGTAGACTATGAATGAATTAATTTTTAAAAATCTGAGGCATTTGGGACAGTCAAACCAGAAAAATACAGTTGGAATCTCCCATCTAAGAATGCAGTCCTGGGCCTGATAGGATGAAAGTTTAGCCCAAGCTGAGAAGTACCATGGGTCTCACCCAAGAGACTTCATTATACCTACAGTTCCCTGAGTTTATCACCATTTCTTCAGAGGAAATCTCAATACATGGCTGCATCTCCAAAACTTAATTCCTTAAAAAAAAAAAAAAAACACATTTAAAGTCATTATTCGAATAGCATTTGATTTACTCCATGTAACTGAAGCTTTGTCATCAGTAATGTGTCTTAGTTCTGATAAATGTATGGTGATTATTCATGTAAGATTCTAACAGGAAAAAGTACGGGAAGAGTATCCAAGAACTCTCGTGTTGCCTTTCCAAGTAGACAAGTGTGTTAAAACTGTGACTATATTTCCTATGATAAGAACGGACAGAGAAGATGAAGCTTGGAAGATAAGCAAACATAAAGAAAGAAAAACAAATCAGGCCTCTAAAAATGAAAACTACAGTATCTTAGATGAAAAGTGTGGTAAATAAAATTAACAGCAGATTAGATATTGCCCAAAGAAAAATTAGGGTTGTGGATGGAATGTGATAGCATTTGGAGAGTCATCTTTGGGAGGTAGTGGGGTTGGAATTGCTCATAGAGAAGGGCGTACATGAAGAGAGAGGGTAAGATCCCTCTATGTCATGTAAAACACAGTGACGGCAGGAAAGGGCTTCTCACCTGGAACCAGAGTGGTTTGCCAGCCTCCAACACTGTAAGAAATTAATCTTTGCTAGTTAAGTCCATGGTTTTTTGTCTTGCCAACCTGCTAAGAATGAGTGAACCTGTAGACATATCAAAGAAAATATCAAAGATAAAACTCAGAGACAAGAGAGTGGCTTTTAAATCATGAAAGAGAGTGTAAGTGAACTGTGGGATGTGTCCCCCACCTCCTCATCCTTTCACAGATATAATTGGGATATGTTTATCCCCCAAGTCCCACACTGTTCCATGGACACAACTGGGCCCCCAATCCCTCACCCTTCCACAGACACAACTTGAGTCTCTATAAGAGGAAGCAGCAAAAAATATTTGAACAATAGTGTAAGAAAAATATTCCAAATTTTATTTTCAAAACTATATATTCATTTATATGAGAAATTCAACAGCCTTCCCCCAACCTCTGTCCCCACAAGAACAAACACATGAAGAAAACTTTAAGGTAAATTGTAAGCACACTGCCAAACAGCAGTGATAAAGATCAATCTTAAAAACCAGCCAGAGGGGGAAAAATTGAGAAGACAGAGGAAGAAGGTGAAGGATGATGGCCAACTTAACACCAGAAAAACACCAGAAGACAGTGTACTTCGTTTAATGTAGTAAAAGAAGAAAAAAATGCATGGCACGTACAAGACTGGGGTTCAATACAGAGAAAATGAAGAGGAGTGACCAAATCCATCAACCTGGAATTCCAGACCAAGTGAAAATTATCTTGCAAAACCTGGCACACATAGTGTCAAGGGTTCAGTCACAGCAATATAAAAATAAACAAGCAGAGCTGGAGAGATGGCTTAGAGGTTAAGGCACTTGCCTCCTAAGCCTAAGAACACTGGTTCCAATCTCCAGAGGTTCCAATCTCCAGGTCCCACGTTTAGCCAGATGCAAAGTGACACAAGGGCACAATGCAGCACTTGACCACAAGGGGGGCACACACATCTGGATTTCATTCACAGCAGCTGAGAGGCTGCTGGCGTGCCCGTCTCTATCTGTCTTCCTCTCCCTCTCTGCCTTGTCTCTCTCCAAAAATAATAATAAGCAAACAGAGGGCTGGAGAGATGGCTCAGCGATTAAAGTGCTTGACTGAAAAGCCTGAGGACCTGGGTTTGGTTCCCTAATACCCACGTGAAACTCAGATGCACAAGGCGGAGCATGCATCATGGATTGGCTTTCAGTGGCTAGAGGCCCTGGTGTGACCATTCTCTCTGTCTCTCTACCTCTTTCTCTCTCTCAAATAAATAAAATATATTTAAAAAAAAAAACAAGAAAAAAGGAAAACATAAACTCCAAAGAGAAAAAAAAAAAACACAAGAACAAAAGCTCACCTGACAAACACTATAAGAAGTGATGAGGCAAATCCTTCAGGTGAAAGAGAAGCACCAGAGATGGGAATCTGAAGCTAACTGAGGGAATTTAAGCACAGAGCACTAGCCAGCCGCACAGTAGGCAAGAGCAAATGTTTATGTGGGTACAAAAGTTGTCTTGTGGGCTGGAGAGATGGCTTAGCAGTTAAGGCACCTGCCTGCTAAGCCTAAGAACCTGGTTCCAATCTCCAGGTCCCACGTTTAGCCAGATGCAAAGTGATGCAAGGGCGCAATGCCGCACTTGACCACAAGGGGGCGCACACATCTGGATTTCGTACACAGCAGCTGAGGGACTGCTGGCGCGCCCATCTCTATCTGTCTCCCTCTCCCTCTCTGTCTGTCTCTCTCTGTGTCTCTCTCCAAAAATAAATAAAATAATTTTAAAAATTAAAAAAAAAGTTGTTGTTTGTTATTGAAGTCTTTTTTTTTGTTGTTTTGTTTTGTTTTGTTTATGAGAGAGAGAGAGAGAGAGAGGGGAAGAGAGAATAAATTGGCACACCAGGTCCTCCAGCCACTGTAATCAAACTCCAGACATGTGTGCCACCTTGTGCACATGTGCAACCTTGGCCATGTGTCACCTTGTGTGTCTGGCTTACATGGGGTCTGGGGAGTTGAACACAGGTCCTTTAGGCTTCACAAGCAAGTGCCTTAACTGCTAAGCCATCTCTTCAGCTTTGGAAGTCATTTTTAAACAATCATTTCCTAAAGCAAAAATGAAAAACAAGCCAGGTGTGGTGGCACACGCCTTTAATCCCAGCACTCAGGAGGCAGAGGTAGGAGGATCACCGTGAGTTTGAAGCCACCCTGAGACTACACAGTGAATTCCAGGTCAGCCTGGACTAGAGTAAAACCCTTCCTCAAAAGAACAAACAAAAGAAAGAAAGAAGAAAGAGAGAGAGAGAGAGAAAGAGGGAGGGAGGAAGAAAAAGAAAAGAAAGAAAAGAAAAGAAAGAAAGAAAAGAAAAGAAAGAAAAAAAGAAAAGAAAAGAGAAGAAAGAAAAGAAAAGAAAAATAGCCAAAGGTTAGGAGCAGAGCGATGTTCTAAGATTCTTGTGCCATGTGGAAATGGTATAGACTGTAATAAATATAACACGTCTTCTATCAGCCTTAAAGCAACTACTGTGATTATTCCAAGAATTGCAACTGACAAGCCAGGAGATGAAAAGGAATCACAAGAAGCACTTAATAAATGTAGTAAGAGCGAAGAAAAACCGAGATAGGGAACAATAATAACAGAAAACCTTGAAAGAACCTACAGAAACCAGACGCCATGTGGTTGACGCAGACATCAATATATCAAAACCAACATCACACATGGAGCTTTTGCTGAGGCATCTGACCTCCCACAACTGTCAAGGGGGTAAGCACCCGAATTAGGAAGCAGAGTATGAGATTGGATTAAAAAGTTACACCTAATTATGAGCTACTTGTAAGAAACACAGTTTAAAATTAATGACAAAGATTAAAGGTAAAGGCTAGACAATGATCTAAGATGCTGTGCAGAGTTGACCTAAAAACACAACAGCGGCAGATAATTCAGCACATTCCAGAGTATTCATAAAGTGGGACTTTCTGTACTTGTTAACAGTGTTGATAGGGAAGTATTTCTCTTGCATTTGGGAGTAACCATAAGAAATTAAGTGATTGGTATGAGATGGAAAAAATTTAGAGATTTCCCAAAAATATTAGCAGTGATTATCTGCAGGTAATGTGATGTGGCATGATTTTATTGACTTTGTATTACATATTACTCCTTAATAATAGTAAAATTTGAAAACTAACTACCAGGCTAGCTATGGGGCTATGTGCCTTTTTCCAAAACTACACCACAAGTTCCAAACACAGAAAGTGCATTGTGGCTTTAGCAATTCCCATGACCCTTTAGAAGCGTCTTAGTTTTCTGAAAAACAAAACAAACTTTGGGAAGATCACTGTATTTCTTCCCTTCCCCGGTGGCATTTTTCCTGTCCCAGACTTGGGCTGTGAATGTATCTCCTAACTCAAAGCAGACCAATGGACTCAATCTCTGTGGTGAAAGATTTAAAAAATCCCAATTCATCTTCAACTGGTAATTTTGGTAACTGGTAGCTGAACAAGACATTTCCACCGAGGGCACATACTTAGAATCCTTCAATATTCAGTTTCTATAGTTGTTTCTTGCTTTAATTTTTTCTATTTTTATTACATGTGTATGTGTATACTTGCCACTGCAAGCGTGTGGAGGTCAGAGGAGAACCTTGGGGTGATTTCATCTTTTTTTCCCCTTTTTAAAAAATGTCCTCCATAAGCTCAGGTGTTTATTTTTTATTTTTATTTTTTTATTTGAGAGAAAGAGGCAGGATATATATATATATATATACATATATATATATATATATATATATATATATATATATATATATATATATATATATGTGTAGAGAGAGAGAGAGAGAGAGAGAGAGAGAGACAGAGACAGAGAGAGATAGAGACAGAGAGAGAGAGAGAAAGAGAGACAGAGAGAAAGAGAGAATGGGCATGCCAGGGCCTCCAGCCATTGCAAATGAACTCCAAACACATGTGCCACCTTGTGATTCTGGCTTACATGAGTCTTGGGGAACTGAACCTGGGTCTGTAGGCTTTGCAGGTAAGTGCCTTAACCACTAAACCATCTTTCCAACCCTCTTTCCTATCTTTTGAGACAGTATCTCTTGTCACTGGTGCTAGAAAGCTTCCAGAATCTACTGGCTCTGCCTCTCATGCTCTCGAAGAGCATGTTGAGATTACAGATCCACGCCCCACTTGGCATCAGGCTTTGCGTGGGCACTGAGGAAGCTCAAGCTCCAGTTCACAGGGTTGTAAACAAACACCTTTAACCGAAGAGCCATCTCCTGAGCCCCAATGGCTATTTTATGATGCTTAATCTTAGTTTCTGTCACAGCACAGGTACAAAAGCCCTGGAAAACAATCCTTATTGCAAACGGGTTATTCATTAGTGCTAATAACTGACCACTAAATTTGCTGATAACTGGACTGATAGAGGTTAGCAGGCCAGCAAGCTTAGAAACAAAGCCACGAAGTTGAAACTTGAATTAAGATGGCCTTGAATCCAAGGAATTAGGACCACACTGTTATG
This sequence comes from Orientallactaga sibirica, assembly GCA_036365145.1. NCBI lineage: Eukaryota > Metazoa > Chordata > Mammalia > Rodentia > Dipodidae > Orientallactaga > Orientallactaga sibirica. The sequence continues at coordinate 6,044,646 of JAEOAD010000044.1, read as the reverse complement.
CCTCAGACGCGTACAAATGCCATGTTGTAAAGCAGTGTCCTTTCACAGTGGCTCCCCAGGGCTGCAATTTTTCCTTGTCGTTTATGTATGTTTTTGTGTTGATATGAGTAACAGTTTCTTAATTTAACTTTAAATGTGTCCTATGGAGATGTGTGTGCCTGAATTCAATTTTTATTTCCCTTTGAAAATTAGTTTTGTTTTGAATAGTGGACTAGTACTTTTCCCATCTTAAGAAAGTCAGTGTGTGTGTGTGTGGCTGGGCTGGGAGAGTTTGCTATACCAACCCTTCCTTCACAGCTGACCCATGTCTCCTCCATATGTGGAAGTGTTAGCTTGTGTCTGTGCTGTCTCGATAGATTTTCAAAATGTTGGAGTGAGTAGAAGAAATGCACATTCTCTGGTGAAGTAATAAAACATTTCTAATTTTCAATTATTGTCATAGGATGCCATGAAATAGATGAATAAGAAATAGTTTTACCAATTATTCTGTCCAACCTTACTAAGTTATATCAATATTTTGGGGCTACATCTTATTTTCCTAGGATATTTCACTAATTTACATTGCTATTTCTATTGGCAGATATTTCCCTTTTTAATCTCATTCTACATTTTATCTTCAAAGACATGGTCATTTTTCTGTCTACCAAGAACACTATGAGTCATTAAAGGTTTTTTTGTTTGTTTGTTTTGTTTTCCAAAGTAGGGTTTCACTCTAGCTCAGGCTGATCTGGAATTCACTATGTATTCTCAGCGTGGCCTCGAAATTCCAGGTGATCCTTCCACCTCTGTCTCTCAAGTGCTGGGATTAAAGGTGTGTGCCACCACAGCCAGCTAAAGTATTTTTTTTTCTTTTTCTTTTTTATTTGAGAGAGAGAGAGAGAGAGAGAGAGAGAGAGAGGAAGAGGCAGAGAGAATGGGCACATCAGGTCCTTTCAGCCACTGTGAACAAACTCCAGATGCGTGTGCCCCCCTTGTGTGCATGTGCAACATTGCATGCTTGCATCACTTTGTGTCTGGCAATATGTGGGACCTGGAGATTCAAACAAGCATTCTTAGGCTTCCCAGGCAGACGCCTTAACCGCTAAGCCATCTCTCCAGCCCTAAAGTATTTTTTTAATGTTTATTTATTTATTTGAGAAAGATAGAGAGAGGCAGAAAGAGAGAGTGTGAGAGAATGGGCACACCAGAGCCTCTAGCCACTGCAAACAAAGTCTGGATGCACATGCCACCTTGTGCATCTTGCTTTTGTGGGTCCTGGGGAATAGAACCATGGACCTTTGGCTTTGCAGGCAAGTATCTTAACCATTAAACCATTTCTCCATCCCTAAAGTATTTTTTTAAGAAAGGGAAGGAGTTTATTTCAGGTTACAGTCCCAGAGGGTAGAGTCCATCCTAGCAGGGAAGGCGTGGCAGAAGCAATAGCTGAGCTGGTCACATTTTCAGGCAGGTAGCAGCAGATGAACAGCTAAAGCATTCTTTTTAAGTTTCCTTTTTTTTTTTTTTTTTTTTTATTCAAAGCTAGAATCTCTCAGACTGTAGAAATATTTGCTTCTTTCCCACATCAATTTTTGTCAATTGTATGTAAGGCTTGTAGTTTTCTCCTAAACATTTGGGTTATTTATTTAGAATTCACAAGTCCTTGAAATTATCCAGTGCTCCATTCTACAAGTGTTCACATGCTGATTCTGATTTTTCATAGTCAAATTAAGATGTAACTTACAGCGAGGATGAGGTGAAAGGAAAGGTGCTGAACTGGTTTGTGGGAAACACGCTACTTCTGTACCAGGGCAAAGGTCCCCCCCCCATATTTAATACAGAAAAAAAAATCTAGAGGACCCAGGTCAAAAGATCATTTAAACATCAGAGCTTTAGTCTGAGTGCCGCAATGCTTTGCTACAGAGAGATCTAGGCTGTACTGTGTCCTTACCATGGCCTTACAGTGACTCAGGCCATTAAGTGTTCTGGTGCCGACAGAAATTGGCCTTGATATCCATGACCTTGCAGTGCCTAGCAATACCTCCGCAAGACCCTCAAAATAGAAGAAAAAGATGATGACATCAAATTAAAAGAGAGACTAATGGAGAGAGGGAGGGGATATGGTGGAGATTGGAGTTCTAAAGTGGAATGGGGGGAGGGGAGGGAAATATCAGGTTGTTTTTTTTTGTATGTAAGTATAAAAGTTGTCAATAAAAAAATAATAATTTTTAAAAAATAAAAAAATAAAAAAGCAAAAAAAAAGTGTTCTGGTGCCTAACCTAGTGCACAAGCCTTCTGCAATTTATTTTTTAAATTACAAATTGTACATTTTACTGCATGACATTTAAAAGCAACAAATTCTATGTCAAAATACTTTTCTCCTCCTCTTTTTATTTTCTAGCTCTAATATAGTCTTCTAAATATTCCTTTAATTTATTAATAAATAAGCATTCCCTGGTGAAGCAATAATTTTCAATTATTTTCATAATATGCCATAAAATAGATGAATAGGAATATTTTTGCCAATTCTTCTATCTAATCTTAATAAGTAATATCAATAATGTTGAGCTAGATATTTTTCATTAGTATTTCCTAGTATTTTTCTTCAACAAGAACCCTTCCAACGGCTAATCGAGGAAATTTTATAAATTTTTATGGTGGTGTTTGATTATGGCGTGGTTATGAAGTGAAAGCACACAACTTGACATTTAACTTAAACCCTGTCTTCTTGTTACATGCTCAAGATGTTTGAAGAATGGACAATTGCAATGAATCAGGAGGAAGAGAGATGGAATAAGGAAGAAATGAAAGAAAGTGGTAGGATGTTTTTTTCTTCTGGCTATGTCCCATGAGTCGGGGAATGAAGACACAGCTAAGATAATGTCTCATTGCCATCTGCCTTCCCTTCATTTTCACAGCCGGAGACACTGTTCAATTCAAGCCCCCATCATCTTGATATGAAATTCTTCAATATTCTGCTAATGGATTGCCTTGCCCGGTGGTCTTGTCCTATATTCCATCTCCTACTAATGCTGTTTTACTTGTAGCAAATCAGATCATCTCTACCTACCTATCTATTTTATACCGTGGAAGCCCAAATGAGGGTATATAGACAGTACAGACTCATAAAAAAATCCTCATCCAGAAGCAGCCCCCTACGGATCCGAGGATTTGAAGGTTCTTTCCGAGAGATGGAGCTTTTCCTGGCTCTTGATTGGGCTTTAACTCAGGAGTTAGGGTGCCAGACGCTAATGGTCACACAAAATTTCCCGAGTCAGTGGCCTCCAGGTTCTTGTCTCCTAAACCCAGTGAATTAAATTGATGGACCACAGAAGGTGAAGTTTAGAAAAACGTCATTATAGAGCATGAGAGAGAGTCCCTGGTAGCAGGAGGAGTCTCCAGGGGGTATCTTAGGAAGAAAGTAAAGCACAAAGCTATGCAGTTGGAAGGGGTCCTGAGTGGGTCATTTTCATGGTCATTCAGATGGACGATCAGACTTTACTGGATGGGGGAGGAGGGAATTGAACTGGTCAGTCCAGTTCCCGTGCCAGGTGTCTTGGCATCTTGCAGTCTTAGTCACATCCTTACATCTGGTTTCCAGGAAAGAGGAAGTTCTTTAGAGAAAACGATATAAGGAAAGAACCCCAGACTTTCCCGTTTGGCATTTCTGGCCTGTACCAAGGTGGAGGCTGCCTAGGACTCCTTTAGGGAAAAAGAGATAAGGAAAAACTGGATTCTCCCTTACAGGTTTAGTGACATGCCTGCTTTTACCTAAGAGGAAAAAAAAAATTACTCTTCACTTTCAGAGCCGTGTTACACTAAAGTCTAATTGGTCTAGCCAAGTCCTGTTCTTCATCACTGCTCCTGATCACATAACAGTGACTGAAACTCAGTCACATAAGTCATTCTCACTTGCAAAGAAGGCTGGGAAGTGTAGGCTCTTCATATGCCTGGGCAAAGTAGATGAGAATGTTCGGTAGGACTGCTAGCCTTCTCTAACACAGCGTGAAAAGCTCCTTAGCAACCATTATAAATATTTATTAATATAGAACTTGTCTCACTAGTAAAAAAAAAAAAAGATAATTGATCTTTATTGAATGTCTGCCACGTGTTTAGTATATGTGTTTAGTATAGTTTTTGTAGGATAGACTCCAACTTGTCTTTCTATCTCTAGAACATAGTAAACTTTCTAGCAGACAGATACTCCACAAAAATATTTGGGGAACTGAAAGTTATAAAAACATGGAATTTTAAAAATATAACTTGCACCAATAGTTTTTCATAATCTTGTTCATATTGTTTCCAGTGGTATGATTTTTTCATTTGCTTTATCTAGCATTCACCTTGTTTTTACTTTTCTGCTCTTGCTAATTGCTTGAACTTGAAGATGAGGGTTACTTACTTCAACAATGGCTTACCAGAAAGCTGACTTAGCCAAGTTCATGATTCATGTATATATACAGTGGATTGCTGATGACAAAGACTGGTCTGCCTGTGTCATTTCTTAAGGAGAGAATTTAGATGGGAAGTGTGAGTTGATGCCCAAGTCCCCACCCACCCTTCTTGGCAAAGGAGTTTCCTTCAAATCGCAATGGAGCACACGCTCTGTTTCCCGTTGGAGTTGAGGTGTGGCTCGGCCATGGTGGTTACTGCTGATGTCCTTACTGTAGGAAATGGGAGGAGTAGCAGTCTGTCCTGGCAGGGATAGTAGATGTTGTTGGTCATAGAGAAGAAAGGATAAAGAAAAAAGAGTGCTGGTCTGGAAGAGAGATTTCCAGGTCAGCCCTGGAGACCAGTGAAATGGAGACATCTGTGCAAACGGGAGCATCCTCATATACACAAGGGAAGTGGGCATCCTCTGATTCACGTTGACCATCACAGGACAGCCAGAGGACAAGCTTGGTTTTCCTTCCTCACCTCCCCTGAAGCCGTGATCTTTAGTTGAGCCATTGTAGGTGAACACATTTGGCCAGGAAAGGGCAGATCCAGGTTGAGAAGGCTGCGAAGTCTCACAGCCTGCAGCAGCCGATTCCATAACACTGCCCGGGAACACGTAGCTTGCTCGCTTCATCCTCCTGCTGTTGGCATCATGAGTGGTGCTTCCAGGAACAGCCCAGGGCTCATGAGTCTGTGAGTGCACAGGATCAGCCAGGATCTCCTTCGTACAAAACAGACTTCTGAAACCCAGAATATATATATATCCATCAGCAACTAGCTGCCTTGGCCAGAGGTGCTGAGCTCTATTCTTTAGACAGACACTGCCAAATTCCATAAAACGGAAAAGGTGTTCATGACGGGTGATGAGTGTCCTGTCTTTCTCATCTATGGCAAATGTCACTTTCATAATAGTTCTAGAACTTTACTTCAAACGTCAATATTAAATGTCTATTCCCACCTCCTTTTAAAAAATGAGTTTAGCACTGTCTCAAGAGACTTTATCTACAAGGATGCCACCATTTCTCCGTAGTTTTTCTCCTTGAAGGCAAGAGTCTTATAGAAGAGCAGATCAGGGCAGAGATGAATTCAATCTTTTCTTTGCTTTAAACCTGCCTGCGGGGAGCCTGGGGGCGGGAAGTGGAGGAGGCTTGCTTCCTCTGGTTGAGACTCCTGGAGAAGAGCCAGAGAGGGAAGGGGGAGCCATTGAACTCTGAACTCTATTTAGGGATCTAGGTGGTAATTTTAGCAGTGTTAACTTTCACAATAATCTCAGACAGTTTTCTCCTGTGAATCTAGTCAGAACTGGTCTGTCAACTCATTATTTCAGTTTCCAGTCACATTTTTTTAAAGCAACTTTGTAAGTGTTCCTCAAGACTTTTCCAACCAATTTAGCTCAGTCTCCAAGCTGTATAATAAATGCTCATCAGACAGACAGGTCCCCCACTTGACTCCAACTGCAGGCTCTGGCCATGGAATCCAGGGGTTGCTATTTTGCTATTTCAGCCAATCTCTGACTGACACTAACTACATTGTAAAACAGATATATGGTCCAGTATGGTCAGCTATGAAATTTGTCAGAGAATAATTAGAACTATGTCATGTGATGATTTTTTTTTAGTTAACAGGAAATGCATCTGAAATTTGTTTATTCTTAACTGTCTGAGAAAGCATGTGGGATGAATGTCTGTGTCCTGCTGCTCTTTAAAAATACTCCAGGGCCGGAGAGATGGCTTAGCGATTAAGGCACTTGCCTGAAAAGCCAAAGGACCAGGTTCAAGTCCCCAGAACCCATGTAAGCCAGATGCACAAGGTGGCACATGCATCCAGAGTTCATTTGCAGAGGCTAGAGGCCCTGGTATTCTGTCTTCTCTCTTCTCTCTCTCTCTCTCTGCCTCATTCTTCAATAAATAAATTAAAACGTAAGTAAATAAATAAATAAATAAAATTGAATGACTCCAACCCTGATGTTGGGAACAGTGAGCAGGCAACAGTGTCAGTCACCACCACTTCAATGCCCCTGAAGCCAAACCTGGACCAAGGTTCTCCCTATGAGTTCTAAGTCTCAGATCACCTGCCAGCTTTTCCCCTGAGGACTGCTGTCTTTGTTTGTAGTTTTGCAAAAACTATTCCAGAGCAAGACCATGAAGAAAGAGTTAGGCTTTCTTCATGTGAGTGGGATTAAATAAATGTCCTTTCTTTAAAAGTTCACATGGCAAAGACAGAGAATCAGGGATGGAATGATGGAATTCTTAGGAAAAAACAAAGGAATATGAGAGATTAGTGCTACCACGTGTTCACTGTCCCTCTTTGCATGAATGTGGACAAGCCACTTGCCCTCTCTGAGCTTCTGCTTGCTTACCTGTAGGAACAGATCAACTGATGCCTGTCTTGCAATGCTATGACAGAAGTTGAGTTAGATAATGTGATTTTCACAGTGTCTGACATATGGAATGTTATATTCCATCAGTGGCAGTTCTCTGTGTCCCTTCATCCTAGATTCTGAAACTCACTTTACACGGTTATTCTTGAAATGATGTCCTCCTATTCATTTTGAGTTATAGATTAAGGAAGCAAAAACTGAATAAAGCAACTGTATATAGGTTTAAAGTGATGAGATAAGGGCTGGAGAGATAGCTTAGCATTTAAGGCGCTTGCCTGCAAAGCCTAAGGACCCAGGGTTGATTCCCTAGTACCCATATAAAGTCAGATGAACAAAGTGGTGCATGCACCTGGAGTTTGTTTGCAGTGGCTAGAGGCCCTGGAGTGTCCATTTCTCTTTCTCCCTCTCTTTCTCCTTGCAAATAAATAAATTAAAATTTTTTAAATGATGAGATACGCTTCTTTTATATATTGTTATGACACTGTGAGACATGATCCCATGAACCAAATATGTTTTATGGGCTGTAAGTCTGGCTTATCATTAATAACTTTTATAAACTAGCTTCACAAATATTATTTTTCATTCTACATAACTATTACTAACTTAAGTAATTTTTCCTCCACATTGTTGATGGTTAATCGTTTCTCTACAGGATGGAACCTTTACTCAAGAAGACTGCTCTAATGAACTTCTCACAAATCTATCTCACCCTTGTGGCCAGACCACAGAGGCTTGGAGAGTGCTGCATCACAATCAACATAGGAAAGAAGGTGAAGGCGGCAGAACACTGGCTACTTATATGTAGCGTACATGAGAAAAGCCCGGGACATACATACAAATGCCATTGAGGAAGGAGCTATGTAAATGACCTATAAAGGCTCACAAAGCAGCAGTCCAGGCTCACAAGGAACTACCCAGGGAACCCAGGCAGAAACCAGCCAAGCTGGAGGCACCCACGAGGCTGTTCGGGGAGCTCAGTGCTGCTGGGCCCCAGAGCATTGCTGCCCTATGGACTTTCTTTCCTCTGTTTCCTGCGGGCATGTTGTCCCCACCATATCTTCCTCTCTCTCTGCTTCTTCCTTTTAGCTTCCCAGTAGCAAGCTGGGATCTGTGGATCTGCTGACTCTGAAGGGGATTGGGGTCTGTACCTTGGTGGCAAGTATGTTGCTACATTGTCCTAACATTGTGGGTTCTCGAGAGGGGTGGGGCTGGCGCTATACAGACATGGCTTAAGGGTTAGAGCCCTGGTCACAGGCTCCCCAGCGTGTTGTCTTGTCACCAGGAAAGCATGACAAGCACAGACCTGGCAGAAGGGTAGGTCAAACAAAGATGTGTTCTCAAAGAAGGTGAACACAAGGAGAGCAGCTCCCAAGCTGGGAGTCCTGACCCGGTAGCCCCCTAGTGAATTGCGCTTGCACGGGGACTCTGTAAACACTTGGGGATGTAAATTCAATATCAAATCAAGGTGGGTTGGCATAGTTACTTCGGACGTATGTGGCGCTCCTGACAAGCAGATGAGTTAGACAAGAGTGGTTACGTTGAATGTGTGGGCCAGCTGACCTGCTGGTGAGTCAGCATCAGTCAGGGCTTTTGACCTTTTGATGGGTTTTTTTGGAATTTCAGTTCCTGATTCTGTTCTCTTCAAACCTCTGTGTTCGTTGGCTTTGTCAGGACAGATTATCTGCTGATTCCCTTGGGGCCTGTAACCAGCTGCTACAAAGCAGGGCTACTTCACTCCTGCTTCCTGTCACTAAGGCTCAAGGTTGCTAGTGGACCCTGCCAGGTGAGTCGGAGTTAAGGTCCTCCCCATTCTCCTACAGTGATGTTTCGTTAACATCTGCTTCCTTATGGACCCACTGCTCTCCAATCCTCTGTTCTTTTATGGTAGACAGTACTGTCTCTGAGAAGGTGGGTTTAATTCCCCAGATAATAAGCCACTCCCTTCAACATGAATTTTAAAAAATAATAATTTACACTTTTAACTTCGTAAAGAGCTTTTTAGGAAAAAGATCTTATTCCACTGAGAGTAAAACAAAACAAAACAAAACAAAAAAACCTCAGAGATGCTCAGAGTTTTGAACTTAGTTCTAAGAGAGACAAATGTAGGCAATTGGTTTAAACACTGGCCAGAGAAAGGGTAAGACAAAACTAACTTCAGCCACAAACCAGTGCTTCTGATTCCTGTGAGGCTGTGCTCAGACATAGCTGGAGTGGAAGGAAGCTCTAACCCGCCAGAGCTTGAGAACGCAGGATGGAGGGGGTGGGTGCTCATCTCCACTCCAAGAGGTGCTGGCACTTGTTCCTCCACTCACTCTCCACCGCGCAGTGTCCTCAAGAATTACAGAAATGTCGCCAGGCGTGGTGGCGCACGCCTTTAATCCCAGCACTCGGGAGGCAGAGGTAGGAGGATCGCTGAGAGTTCAAGGCCACCCTGAGACTACATAGTGAATTCCAGGTCAGCCTGGACCAGAGTGAGACCCTGCCTCGAAAAACCAAAAAAAAAAAAAAAAGAATTACAGAAATGTCAATCCCGAGAATCTAAACAAAAAGAGGCTGTGTCTGGTCTCAATCACAACCAGGTAAGGGAGAAGTTTAGCCAAAGGATAGAAACTTGGACTATAAGTCAATCCTGCAGCCAGGCCAGGAATCAAAGGAAATGATCCAAAGTGCCTTAGGTACAAACCTTCACAACCCTCTACCAGAATAGGGGCTAGATAAAGAGGAAAAAAAAAAAACAGAAATGGAAAACAGCAGACACAAGATTCAGAGGAAATATGTTCTCCTGCTCCTCAGAGCTTCACCTAGCGCCATACTCTCCCATTTATCCCAAGTTACTGGAGAAAAGTAAATCCAGCCCAATTGTACACATGAGGGAAATCCTTGAAGGGAAGTGCCTCATTCTTTGGGCTTAATTTGAGTCCATGATCCTTTCTCCCTCAATGATGAAAAGAGAAACTAGGAAGCTCCTCTGATTTGCCAGTAACATCCAGATGTTAACTTTACCCTGTGATCTCACTTGGGAAGAGCCTTACCCAGTTCTAACAACGTACCGTACCCCCGAGGAAAGCAGAGCGTCTTGGGGGAAGCAGCAGAGCCTGCAGACAGCTCTTTGGTCAAAGTCCGGATGAGCACCAGCCCAGAGCATGGGTCCTCCCAGATGAAGAGCCCAAGCTGAGACCAGGACACTCCAGCAGGGGTCCATGAATATAGGAGAATGACAGCCTCACTCCATAAATTAAAGATCGCACTAGAAAAAACTGTGAACTGCAACACGATCAGAGAAGTGACCCAGCAGAGGAAGGAAAAATCCAGGCTCATTGAGGCTTTTAAGAAATTCACCAACCTGGATCCCGCACCCCCTGAAGGACAAGCCTCTCTGGGCCAACATTTTCCTAGCCAGTCGGTCCCTGACCAGGCCCCTCATCCTGACCAGGTGCAGCCAGCAGACCTGGTGCTCTAAAGGCCTACAAAGACAGTCATTCCGGTAATAAGTTTTAACCAATGAAAAATAATGCCCAGAACATCTCTGTTCTAATGGCCATGTCTAAGTCCATTTCCTGCCTTGATTTTCTCTTGCCTCATGGGGACTTCCAAAACCCATTTCTCTTTTCCTCTTGTCAGAGCAGCCTCTTGTCTTCCTATTACCTTCTAAAATGGGTAAAACTTTTTCCTCATGCCAGGTCTACAGTCCTGTTTTCTTTCTTTCTCTCTTTTTTCTTTCTTTCTTTCTTTCTTTCTTTCTTCTTTCTTTTCTTTCTTTCCTTCTTCTTCCTTTCTTTGTCCAAAGGCTATTCCTAGAACTTGACAACCCAAATAACTCTGTAGCCCAAATGACTTTCAATAATACAGGACCCTGAGCTCCATAGTGTCAGCTGTTTTCAGCTGTTAGACATTGACCCCCATTGCCTCAAGTATTTTTGATTAAGCTTCCTACGTAGTCACCCAGGGAGTCCTGCTGGAGGAGATGTGTCTCTGGCGGTGTGTTCAGAGTCAGCTTGTGATTGCTGGTGTTGGCTGTGGTCTCTCTGCTATGGATGGATGATGAAGTGAGCCAGCTTCTGCCATGATGAAAATGCCCATGGAATCTGTAAGCCTGAAGTAAACCCTTTTCACCATAAGCTGTTTCTGGTAGGGTGTTTGTCTCAGCAACTGGAAGGCAACTGCAACAAAGTTCACCAACCAAGATCTGAAGGAAGTGTCCAGCCCCTGACAAGACCACATCACAGACTTTCCTATTAAATCCTGAACCTGAACCTGACTTGCCAGGTAGGATCATAACAGCCACCTGAGCCATAGACAAAGATGAGCTCCAGCTATAAATCCAGCAATGGTTATAACCTCATTTGATGTTTTGATTTTCATTGTTTCCTTGTGTCACAGCTGGTACTCATTGGTAACAGCCTCACTCTACCAACCCTTAATTTATTCCATATGTGGATTCCTTCTTAAAATTTAGGGGATTGTACACATTCACAACATATAACTACAGGTATGTTTTTATAACAGTGCAAAGGATCACACCTCTGGGAATGAGCAAGCTACACAAGGATCATTCTTCTAGGACAAGTGTGGCCATGGCATTCTGGCTCCTACTCTTTCTAGGGCCATTAGTTACCCCTGTTTAGGCTATTTATTTATTTATTTATTTATTTTTGTTTTGTTTTGTTTTGTTTCGGGGGGGGGAGTTGAGGTAGTGTCTCATTCTAGCTCAGGCTGGCCTGGAATTCACTCTGTAATCTCAGGGTGACCCCGAACTCACGGCAATCCTCCTACCTCTGCTTCCCGAGTGCTGGGATTAAAGGTGTGTGCCATCACACCCGGCTAGACTGTATTTTTAATCTTATAAAAATGATGTCCTCTAAGATCCTGATAGTTTCAAACCAGACTCCTTAGGATGCAGGGATTCTAGCCAACTCCTGCCACAGGAAATGCAAAGCCTCCTCTCAGTGACAAGTTAAGGAAGGGAGAGAGTGGTAGGGAGAGATAAAGTAGTGCCCCCTCTTAGGCAGGGCCTATGCATGAGCAGCATGGAAGAACTGATGGGAATTAAACTCTTCCCCACAAAGAGTTTTCAGACCACAACTCTTTAGGGGGAAGTTGGGGCAAAAGAAAGGGATGTAGAGGGAGTGGCATCAATGTGTCAACATATGAAAGGAGGTGACAGCAGCAATAGAGTGGGAAGCACCCAATAGCTGTCTACATATGATGATAGAGAACAGTGAGAAGAGTCTGTGATACTCAAGTGCGGGAGTGGTGGATGCTGTGTAAGTGCCCTGACACACATGGCTCAGAGCTTCTGAGCCTCAAAAGTGGCTGCCAACTCCACGTTCCCCTTTGAATCTAATCTGTGCCCTTTGCAAAACCACTTTGCCACTCATTCCATCACAAGAGTAGTCCACGTCATTACCTGCATAGTCTTGTGCCCAGCAACACTCCATCACAGATGATAAGGGATGACACTAGGACCCATCTTTCCCTGAGTGCTCATTGGCAGTTAGTTAATGGTTGCTGGGGAGGGGGAAACATTTTCTTCAGTGGCATAGCCACTGGCTTGTTGAATGCGCTCTGGTAAATAATCCCCTTCCCATGCTCATGCAGCCAAGCCTAATTAAGCTCAGTGGGACACACACACACACACACACACACACACACACACACACACACACACAGACAACAAAGTAGAAGAAGAGGAACTAGTTGGGACAAAGGGATTCAGTGGAAGGGGAACAGAAGAGAGGTAACAAGAGAAGGTAATGGGAGGGATTATGTTCAAGGTACGAAATATCCATGTATAAAAATTATAGTAAAAGGAGTAGTCTCTTTTCTTATTATTTCAGCCTTGGCTGCTGTATTCACTTACTTTGACCACTAGTATGTGGCCTCACCTCTGATCCAGGCCATATGCAGCTTTCACATCTACTTTCTGTTGCGTGCACCCTGGAAACAAGCCTGGGCCAGCTTGCTGGGGAATGAGAGACCCATGGGGACCAAGGCCAGCCATGCCAGCCAAGACCACTACCCATTAGCTAAAAGCCAGCCAACTGCCTGGCCTTGGAGTAACACTCAGCCAAGATGAGACGGACTGCTTCGTTAAGCCCAGCCAAGATCAGCAGAATGGTCCAGCCAACTCAGAGTCATGAGAGAAGTAACTGTTTAGTATTTCATCTCATGGAGGCTTTGTGGTTGTTTATTATATAACATAATTATAGCAACGGACAACAGATGTTCACCAACAAAGAAAATAGGAGCTTTAGAAGTGGTCATGAAGATTTGCAGAGAGGGATGGGGCAGTAAGATTCTGTTTTATCTGCCCTAGAATCTAGACCTTCCTTTACTAAAAGAATGCCTAGAGCAAGTCCTGTGGCCAAGGCTTAATAAGTCAGTGAGTCATTCTTTTTGCCTAAAGGGTCTTTTTCCATCTGAGGACAGTTAAAGCTCTAGGACAGACTTCAAACTGGAGCACAAATACTAAAGGTGCATGGCCATTGCTATGAGGGTTCAGGCAAAGCTTCCTGGCAAACATTTAGAATGCAAACTCTGTTAAGAACTTAAGGCAAAAGTAACAGCTTTCCCATCAATATATACTTGTGAGACTATAGGAGCTGAATCATTTCCTTAGCTAGGTAGACTCTGGGCAGAGTTAAAGGGCCCTTGGTAGGCAGCTGTATTCTGAAGTGTTCCAAAATGGTAAGGTGGCAGAGAGGGTGGCTCACTACCTAGTTCTGCCCAGGTGGGTGAATTTGCCCACTTGTGGGCTTGCCTGGGACCTGCACAGTGCTAGACGTACTGTCGACCACCCAGCGTCTTAGTCCTTGTTTAAGCTGACCAATCATAGACTCTGGGCCAAAGGGCATCCCTTCCTCAATAAAAGTCAGGCTCCTACTGCAAGGCTGGCTCCCACTGGGACAGTGATTTGGGATTGCACATCCTCTTTGCTAATAGGGAGTCTGCTTCTCTTTGTCTCTTTACTTTTTTAAAAAAGAAATTGTTTATTTTTATTTATTTGTTTGAGAGCTACAGACAGGGAGAGAGAGAGAAAGAGGCAGAGAGAGAATGGGTGCCCCAGGGCCTCCAGCCACTGCAACCAAACTCCAGATGCATGTACTACCTTGTGCATCTGGCATATGTGGGTACTGGAGAATCGAGCCTCTAACTGGGGTTCTTAGGCCTCACAGGCAAGCACTTAACTGCTAAGCCATCTCTCCAGCCTCTGTCTCTTTACTTTTGCTTCTGAATAAACTGCTCAACTTTAACTTAAAATTTTTGTCAGCTATTAATTCCTTAATCAGCTGAGAAAACGGAACTGAACCCCTACAAGATAACAAAATCAAATCTAATTAGAAAACAGAACGTAGAGTTCTCGTGTATTTTTTAAAATATTTTTATTTATTTATTTTGGAGAGAGAGGAGAAGCAGAGAGAGAGGAGAGAGAGGAGCAGAGAGAGAGAATGGGAGCGCCAGGGTTTCCAGCCACTGCAAACGACCTCTAGACTCATGCGCCACCCTGTGCATCTGGCTTACGTGGGTCCTGGGGAATCAAACCTGGGTCCTTTGGCTTTGTAGGCAAACATCTTAACCTCCAAGCCATCTCCTCAGCCCTCGAATGTATTTTCACAAAATAGGACAATCACCCATGTCTCTCTTTTGTTGTAAACTGAGTATCTCTGGCAAAATTCTGACACTGAAGCCCTAAGCCTAATTTGATGGCATTTGAAAAATGGTGTCTTTGGGGGGTGATTAGGTCATGAGGGCGGGACCTTCAAGTTAGGATTATTACACAATGAGAAGATGCAAGGACACAGTGAGAAGCAGGCATTGAGATGTCAGAGGTGAGCCCCCCTTAGAACCTCACCATACTGATACCTGGACTTCAAACTTCACAGCTTGCAGAACAGTGTCAATTTCTGTTGGGTAAACCACCCAGTTTATGGTAGTTTTTATAATGATGACCTCAAAAACCTAAGAGACTTCTCCATTAGTCATGGCTTTACTCTCCTTTAATATCAGGTACATATATTTTGAAAAAATTTAAAGGCACTGCTACACAAGACAGTAGCTTAAAAAATTTTATTTGTGGAGCTGGAGAGATTGTTCAGTAGTCAAGGTACTTGTCTGCAAAACCTAACAACCTGGGTTCAATTCCCCAATCCCCATGTAAGGCCAGATACACCAAGAGGTGCATGCACCTGGAGTTTGCTTACAGTGGCTAGAGGCCCTGGCGTGCCCATTCTCTCTCTCTATCCCTTTCTGCTTGCAAATAAATAAATAAAATATTTAAAAAATAAAAAAGTTTTCATTGGTGGTTACTGGTCCTCCAGCTTTAAAGCCTTCCTATGTTCCTTGCCATGGCAAAAGAAAGAAAAAAAAAACTTTTCAAACTTGTAAACATGATCTGTGTTTGATGACCTTGAAACTTCACAGACCAGAGGACACTGAGCCTCAGGTTTCTAGTCATTCGTCATGCTTGCTTTCCTAATCCTCTAGTTTTCATGGTTTAGTTTACACACAATGAGAAAATGGACACCCACTCTTCCAACGACTCTCCCGTTCCACTGCTTTGGGGACCCAATTTGGTTCTCCATTTCCTTTATCAGTTGTAATAGTGTATCCTCACTTTTTTCCCCAGATTTTTAACGTTTTATTTGGCAAGTCAAAAGCACGTTTTTACAGTGTACAAGATGATATTTTTAAAATTACTTTTTACTTATTAGAGATAGAGGGAGAGAAAGGGAGAGAGAATGAATGGGCACACCAGCGCCTCTAGCCACTGACAAGGCGCCACGTGCATCTGGAGTTCATATCCTCACTTTTGATGAGCTGAATTTTTTCCTCTAAATTTTCATGTTGAAGCCATAAAGCCACAGTATCTCAGAACATGACTATATTTGGAAACAGGGCTGATTGTACATGAGAACATCAAGGTAGGCCCTTGTCCAGTCTGTTTGGTGTCCTTTTCAAAAGAGGAAATCTGGACATTAAAAGGGACATCAGACATCCATACTCAGAGGAGAGACAATGCGAGAACACGGGGAGCCATCTGCAAGCCAAGAAGAGCGGTATCAGAGAAACCAACACCTACACCTTGAACTTCAACCTCTGAAACTGAGGCAATACATTTCTGTGATGTGAGTGCCCCAATCCATGGACATTTGCCATGGTGGCCCTGGGACATCGACACATTGTTGCAAGAAACTCTATACAAAGTTCTTCGGCTTTCGAAGACTTTGTATTTAAGTGCTGAGAAGCAGAAAAAACTACTTCTCATTTACCCATGAGGCTTTCTCTTTGCTCTCCATCTTCAGCGGTCTCTAGGATGACCCCTCTTTCTCAACAAGTGGCTGTGGTCATCTTTATCCACACAGGTTGCTGGTACATGGAAGGTCATCTTGTTCTCACGAGTGGGGAAGGAGCCAAAGTATATGTCAGAGGACCCAATCTCTTAGCACAAGATGCCTGGGTGCTTGAGAAACAATGACTATGAGTCATTGATTTTCATCACATCTTAAGATTAAAGAAGACTCATTTAAACTCATTGTTTCAGACATTTAAGTCCCTATTGGTGGGAAGAGCATGGTAGAGCAGCCAAGTAGAATGAAGACAGGGCAAGAAGTGACCTTTAAAGACCTCACCAGTGAACCACTTGTTCTCTCCAGGCCCCACGTCCACGGTTTCTAACACTTTCCAGTGGCCTATTTGAGCCTTTTGAACTCACTGGATTAAACTGTTCAGTATGTGTAGCGTCACTTACCATGTCCACCGCCATGAGAGAGCACAGTGCCTGTGGTGATCTCCAGCAGACTGCGGGCTGCGGTCACGGTGTTGTAGTCAATGCCACATTGCTGGGATGAGCATCCAAACCAGGCCCAGCTTATGGGAGGACGGGATTTGTGTCAAGCTTACAGATCCAGGGAGAAGTTTCATCAGTGGTGGAAGAAACTGCTTCCACACATCCAAGCAGAGAGAAACCATCACCAGCCAGCAAACACTAAAAGCACGACAAACAAACCAGCAGCAAACAGGGGCCCAGGCATTGCTCAAACCTCACTGCATACCTTTGCGTTGGAAACCAGATCCACCCCCAAAACACACTGTAGGGCTGGACCCCAGGATCCACACCAGTGACTCAACCTCCAGCCAGGCTGCTGGAGTCCAAAGTTAGAAGCTTGAACAGACCATCCGAGTCTATGGGGGACACACATTTCCAAGACACATGACAACAAAGTAGACAGAGTCATACAACAGATGACCAGGTCTGTGGTAGTGGAGATGTTAACACTCCCTCTTGAAGGCAAGAAGGAGGATCACAAGGCTTTCTCCATATCCTCCCTAGATGCTCCTCTTTGGAGGCAACCAGCATGCCTTCCAACCAGCTTCAGCTAGCTATAGTCATCTTATAAATGAGAGGCAGACAATTGCCTAGGGGTGGCCTTGGTAGTGGTACAGCTGTCCCTAAGTCAACCATGTCTCTATAACCCCAATTAATGCATTTATTTGCCAAGCAGGACTTGACAAATCTTTGGCCTGTGGTTTCATTTTTGATTTAGACCGAATGGATGTTTCTTTTGTCTTTCGCCACATAAGGTCACAGCCCCAGTGATCTAATTATGTGTGGAAATGCTGTCACGGACAAATCCAGAGATAGGCTTTACTAAACTCGTAGCATTTCTCATCCAAATCAAGTCAACACTCAAGGCTATCCTCACAAAGTCTAATTGCTAAATTATTCTCCCCTCTCTCTCCCCACTCTCATTGCTCAAGGTTTGTGTGAACAATGTGAATACGCTGAGATTTTAGCAGAGCCTGTTCTGAAGGGAAGATAAATCCACAGTCAGAAGGCTAAGCAATGAACATGGAGAGAGCATGGGTGGGCTCATCAAGAGTCAGACACACTTGGGAGATTGAAGCAAGAATATCAGGATTTGGAGGCCAGTCTAGCCTACATAGTGAGATACTGTCTCAAAAAAAAAAAAAAAAAAAAAGAATGGATGAAAAAGCAGTAAGGAAATGAGTGAGCTACTGTGCAAGGGCCTCCAACCTTACTCCTCCACCAGTTGAACCGACAAGCAGGTCTGATAAGTTTCCTTGGGAGCTAGGTGATAGGATTGAGAGCAGGAAAGCCAAGGTAGATACTCTCCGGCTGGACAGGGATAGCGGCAGTTTTATTTCATGCCTTGGATAAATTGTTCTGGGATATGATGGAGAGTGGAGTTGCAAAGGGGAAAGTGAGGTAGGGGAGGGAATTATCATGGTTTATTATCTATACTCGTGAAAGTTATCAATAAAAAATTTTTTTAATTGTTTTGGTATAAGTATGTCCCTTGTAGAATTTGGAACATGCTTACACTGAAATTGTTTGCTATTTATCTAAAATGTAAACTGAAGGGCTGGAGAGATGGATTAGCCATTAAGGCGCTTGCCTGGAAAGCCTAAGGACCCAGAACACACATAAGCCAAATGCATGAGGTAGTGCATGTGTCTGGAGTTTGTTTGCAGTGGCTAGAGACCCTGGCATGCCCATATTCATAATCTCTTTCTCTCTCTAATAAGTAAATAAATACAAATAAAGCCAAAGCTGGGGATAAAAAAAATGTAAACTGAGGCTGGGTGCAGTGACACACACCTTTAATCCCAGCACTTGGGAGGCAGAGCTAGGAGGATCACTGAATTCCGGAGGTCAGCCTGATCTAGAATGAGACTCTACCTTCAAAAACCAACGCTTAAAAAATAAAATAAAATACAAATTGAACTGGGCATTCT
Organism: Orientallactaga sibirica; assembly: GCA_036365145.1. Classification (NCBI taxonomy): domain Eukaryota; kingdom Metazoa; phylum Chordata; class Mammalia; order Rodentia; family Dipodidae; genus Orientallactaga; species Orientallactaga sibirica. The sequence goes on along the minus strand of JAEOAD010000044.1, from coordinate 6,026,096 downwards.
GACTTTCTTTGTTTGCTCTTGCATGTGTGTATAATGTGTTGTGTGCGGGGTTCCATGAGGCAGATGCACATGTATGTACCTATGTGGTGCCCCATGTACGCATTTGCCCTCAGTGGCTGGAGGGGAATGGCTGGTGTCCTGCTCCAGTGCCCTTCTGCCCATTCTTCCTTGAGCTGGAGTCTCTTACTGATCCCAGAGCTTGTTGCTGACCTGAACCCCTGTGATTCTCTGTTTTCTGCTCCCCCAGACTGGGGCTACAGACATGCATGGCCATACCCAATGTGGATATGGGTCCCAGAGGTTGAACTAGAGCCATGTCTTGGACTCTCTTGCTTGCACAGGAAGTGCTCTTAACCACTGAGCCATCTCTCCAGCCTGTTAGTTGACAACTGTATCCAAAAGTCAATTAATTCTCTTAACCAGTGAGATCTTTGCAAAATAGAACCTGATCGTACTACTTCACTGTCCATCCTCCCTCCAATGAAAGTTCCAAGTCCTTGGGCTGGAGAGATGGCTCAGTGGTTAAGCGCTTGCCTGTGAAGCTCAAGGACCCTGGTTTGAGGCTCAATTCTCCAGGACCCACGTAAACCAGATGCACAAGGTGGCACATGCATCTAGTTTGTTTGCAGTGGCTGGAGCACCTGGTGTGCCCACTCTCTTTCTCTCACTCTCTCTGCCTCTTTTTCTCTCTGTCATTCTCAAATAAATAAACAAAAATAAACAAAAAGAAAAAAAAATTCCAAGTCCTTGACATGCCTTATCTTTCCCATCTCTTCTCTTGCTACCCTCTGCTTTACAGTCAGAACATCCATTCAAAACAATCACCCATGGGGTTGAAGAGATGGCTTAGTGGTTAAGGCGCCTGCCTGCCAAGCCTAAGAATGCCTGTTCGATTCTCCAGGTCCCACGTTTAGCCAGATGTAAAAGTGAAGCAAGGGCGCAATGCCACTCTTGCCCACAAAGGGGCGCACGTGTCTGGAGTTCGTTCACAGTGGCTGAAATGGCCCTGGAGTGCCCATTCTCTCTCTCTCTCTCTCTGCCTCTTCCTCTCTCTCTGTTTCTCTCTGTCTCTCTCTCTCTCTCAAAAAAAAAAAAAAAAAAAGGTCATCCATCCTTGCTGATCTTCTGTAAATAGCTGGGTCCATCTGATAAGATCAGTCCCTGTATTCATAGCATACATGACTTCCAGCATGTGATACAGCTCGGTGTTGTTAGATGTTGTAGTGATTGGGAAGTAAGCTTTGCAAGTTGAGAGCCTACACCTACCACTTTTACCTCTGCAACTCTCTGCACCTCAACCTGACATAGGATAGGCACTCAGCAAAGAACTGTGGGTTGGATAAAATAAGCTCGGTGTTATACTCAATATACAGCCATACTTAGTACATTAGCGCCAACTAACAAGTGATGAACTGGATCTGCCTATAATTGGTTTAAAATTTTATTTATTTATTTATTTATTTATTTATTTATTTATTTATTTATTCTTTATTTATTTATTTATTTATTTATTTATTTATTTATTTATTTGCAAGGAAAGAGAAAGAACGTGCCAGAGAAGTGCTAGGGCCTCTTTCCACTACATCCAAACTCCAGATAAAAGCACCACTTTGTGAATCTGGCTTAAGGTGGGTACTGGGGAACCAAACCCAGGCCATCAGGCTTTGCAAGCTAGTGCCTTTAATGGGTGAGCCTCCTTAGAAAATTAACAGAAACTTAGAATCAAGAAGTTTGAGCTACAGAAATTAGTAAAAGGGCCTGGTCAGTGTATTGCATTGTTTTTATTCAAGTCTCTTTGTTGAAATAGTTGAAATAAGAATAGTTTATTTAAGTGCATTTGCATGTTTTTTTAACCTTACTTATTTCTTCATTATGTTAATTTGTTCTGACTTGATTTTATAATAGAGTTTTCTTACATTTCCATAAATGTAAGATAAATATAAGAAAGATTTCTCCTGTTTCCATGTGGGTAGCTCAAAATTTACTTTCCTTCCTCATCCATTCCAGTTTTTCTGAGCTTATGTATCTTTTCAATGTGCTTCTTTTTTCTTCTCCACAGTGAGAAGACATTTCATTTTTATCAGCTAGAAAGAATATACATAAAAATAACTGCAAGGTTCCAACGGGAAGTGAAAATATAGGAAAATTAAAATCTATAGTTTGCAAAAAAAAAAAAAAAAGCAACAGTAATTCTCAACGTTAAATGAAAGAGGAAATTGACAGGCCCCATTAAAGTGAAATTTAAAAGTTCTTCAGACAAGGCATTGCCCAAGAGCTCAGCCTATGGAACTGAACTCAAGACAAACCTTCCTTAAGACAAGAAGTGGGATCTGATCCATTTTGCAGTCTTGCCTTGGGGCAATTGACTGCAACCTTCAAAATACAGGGAATGAATTGTGTGCGTCGCAGGAGTGTGGGTGAGGAGGGGGGCTGGACAGCATAGGGATGTTAGACTCAAGTAGGAGCTGAGCGCCTGTGAGTACATTCATCTGCTTTCCACAGCTGAGGATGGCAGCTGAGTGGAAACCGGGACCCACCAGAAGAAATGAGGAATTAAATATTATTTTTCTTAATTAAATGCTTCTGTGTTTTACTTCCTGGCCTTGACTGATGTTTATTTCCCTGCATTTTTGTCAAAGCAGCACAAGGACCTTCTCAATGGGGGGGAAACATGGATTTTATATGGTTGGGATGGAAATATTTACTGGCAGGAGACAGAAATATGTTCATCCAAGGAAAAGGCTACATTTGTCAAAGATGTGCTTGGATGTTGTTCTCCTTGCTGGGAATAGTTATTTATTCTTAATTAGCCCTAAATACAGTTGAGCAGAGTAAAGGCCTTATTTGAAAACCATCATTGCCGCCTCAAGTCTGACTGCAGTAGAAAGGAGTGACTGGCAGTGATTAAAAAAGCAGTTGATGGGCACATATTAGAATTCATCATCAATAATAAAATCTGACGATGGGGACAACATATATTTTATGTTCCCATAAACATAGATTTAGTGCAAGTAAGCCCACATAATAGGGCTTGTGGCAGGGGCTGAATTGCTCTGAATTTAATTTAGAACAACATAAAAGATCCAATATCAGCTGCAGGGCACCAGCCCCAGTTTCATGAAAGCAGTTTCTGCAGTTTGCACTGAATCCCTCCCTATCAGGAAAAGCCTCATGAACACATCCAAGTTTCGCTGAGGGCCACGTTACCTTTCCAGAGAGTCAGATAGCACAGCCCACCTTCTCCATTTCCCCAACACCCCTCCACCACACACACACATGCACACACACGTACACAATTGTGCAGTTAATTGAATTTCGTTTTATTTCCCACCTGCCAACCTGATGTAAGTGAATTAGCCTGGCTCTTCTCTGCCACACGCTGTTTTGAGGGTGTACTTCCAGAGGGGTGGGGGGAGAAACATGGGTGATGCCCATCTTGCCAGCCTTCCTGCCCCGCCCCCACGGTCACCCAGGGTGGGAGTGGAGGCAGACATTTTCTCAGGGCTGTACTCGCTTACGCTTGCTTTCCGCCACGCCAAGCCTGGGCACCATCCAGTATTGTAGTGTTCTCTCGTGTAGTTTTGTTAAATTATCTGCATGCTCACCTTCACGGTCTGCAGGTCGCTTCTCCAACATATCCAGAGCCTTCTCTGATCCCTCTCATACTTTGGGAATATTTCCATCTCTCCTGTCACTTTAACTTTCTACCCTCAGCTAATGAGCAGACAAGTCCCTCTCCCTTTCAGTCCCAAAGGGATGCCCACGCTTCCAGTCCCAGGGTGAGTGACATTTCTTTTAGTGGAAACAACCCCCCTCCCCAGCCTCCCCCAGACCTATTAAGAATGCGAACCTTTCCCTCACACTGTCTAGCAATCTTGATCTAGGAGGAGTGAAAGAATCCACTATTATTTAAACCCACCATCATTTAAATTAGATCTCTATTCTGAAAGCTGATCTCATCCCACAAACCCGCCCTCCTTGGAAGAGAGAGCAGAGCTTCCTGCATACTTTCTGGGTTCTGCCAGCCAGGCTTCCCCAAAAGCTGCTCTCCTGAGTGGTCCTTCCTTTCAAAGTCTTCAATCACACCATGGTGAAAACAAATATCTTGGAAGGCTGAGCTTCGAAAATCACATACGGTGTGGTAGGAATATACGGGGAAAGGAATTGAGGTAAGGAATTAAAAGACAGTATATTACTTTTCTGCAAAATTTTTGCAAACACAGTAATTTCCATATATGATTCCCAGTGACTGAGTTACAAACATTAAAGGGTTGGGGAGAGGAGGTGACCAGCTGAGTAACAAACGTCTCTTAGTCAACCAGAATTAGTACAACTCTTACGTCTCCAATGGGAAAGTTTTGTTTGTTTGTTTGTTTTGTTTTTTTGGAGAGAGAGACAGAGAGGGAGAGGAAGACAGAAAGACAGATAGAGATGGGTGTGCCAGCAGCCTCTCAGCTGCTGCGAATGAAATCCAGATGTGTGCGCCCCCTTGTGGTCAAGTGCGGCATTGCGCCCTTGTGTCACTTTGTATCTGGCTAAACGTGGGACCTGGAGATTGGAACCGCTGGAGATTGGAACCAGCGTTCTTAGGCTTAGGAGGCAGGCGCCTTAACCACTAAGCTATCTCTCCAGCCCTCCAATGGGAAAGTTTTTATCATAATTGTGGAAAGCTCCTCTTGGTTATGTGCAGCACCAAATCTCTACCCCAAGAAGTATATGTGCATGTGAAGATTTAAGTTAACCCTACAACCCAATGGAAAAACACCTGCAGGCCATCCTTTGCCAGGAAAACACAGGAATGGCAAAGAAAAGCACAGTTGGTATTTCACACAACAGCTTCCCTAAGTCTCTCTGTGCTCTGGGGAAATGAGGAGAGATTCTACGTGAGGTGCACACTAATTAAGCCCAATGTGGCCGAAAGACATCTTCTGTCTCTTCCATCTTTCTGTGCCTGTCCTCTGGTGATGTAGAAGGAGAAGCTGCAACTGGCCTGACATCCACAAGCTCTGTAATCCAGGGGAAGTGACATGTCTGAGAAAGTCGAAATATGTGACTTAAGTTCAAAGCCAAGCCAGTCAAGGCCAGCAGTTACTAATGGAAGGAACTGACACAACACAGCTACCTGGGCTCAGCTGTGGGCTGGCTTGGCAGAGTGAGGCCCCAAAGGACTCCACTTGGCTGTGGTAGAAATAGGTCTGCCTGTTTGCTCGGATAAAGTAAATTGACCTAACTTCTAGAGCTCTCTAAGATGTCAGGCTTGACACCCAGGACGTTTGCTCAGGTTTCTAATGTCTGTGATATTGATGAGAGGGAACAGCGCTCCGTAGGAGAGGTCAGGGCTCTTGGGCATCCTAATGTGAAGGCCCATCCCTGGGTGCCACCAACTGCTGCTGATTGCTCTGAAATTTCTTCACCACTTACTCACTCAACACCTGTTTCTTGAGAGCGTACTCGTCTGCAGACACCCCACTAGGCACTGAAGAAGAAGCCCCAGAAATGGAGAAGAGCAAAGTAGCCCTCTCGTAGCTTGGATAGCACATGGAGCAGACAGGCAATGGTGAAGTGAACATGTAGTGCCCATTAGCCACCCTCACGGAGGGTAAGCCAAGCAGGGCGAGGGCACATAGACTGAAGCCAGCCTGGTCATGAAGCAAGGGAAGCAGAAATGAAGAAGAAGGTCTAGAAAGATCCACGTCCTATACTATGACAAGGAAAGAGGAGCTGAGAAATTCTTGGATGATGAAAGACAATAACAATGTTGTTCATTGTCTATATATATCTCCCATGAATTTGTGACAAGGATATCGCTCAGTCATGTTGGACATTGCTAAACACAGGCTGGGACTGTGAGGAAGCTGGCGTGAACTGTTGGACATGGCCGGGAACCTTGGGCTGTGGAGGTTGCAGCTGACCTTATCGTGGGGAACCCACCCTGGCAACAGTGACTGGCCCTCCCTGCCCTTGGGCAAGGTTGTAGTGTTGCCTATCATCGCCCAGAACTGGCGAGGCCCTCCCCCCCTTGATCCCAAAAAGCATCTGACCATTCCATAGGCAGGCTTTGCCCACCCCCCACAGTTCCTGACCTTATGGCTTGGTGCCCAAGAGACCCTTATGTGGCTGAAGTCACAGAGCTTTTCCCGCCACTTCTGTTATCTCCCTTGCAGCTCCTCCCTCCCAACTCTGAAGTCCTGTAGATTTTCTTGCCACTATCTCCCTTGTACTTTTGCCTTTCAGCCAATTAGATAGCAACCCATAAACTATGTATCCAATCACATAACCATATAGTTTGTATGTGCCTTCCCAACCTTTCTCAAGTGTTTATAAACCCACTCCCCTTTTGAATAAACGAGAGCGCTGTCCATCAGACAGTCTCCCAGGTGTTCCTTGCCTGTCATCGCACTCACCTGCTCCAGAACCCTGCTTCTTCCCCCCACCTCCTCCTGAGCCCAGGAAGTCGGTGGCCAATGACCCCAGGGAACAGCGAGGACCCACACAGTCATATACCATGTCATGGAAAGAGGGGCTAAGAAATTCCCAAATAATAACAATAGGCAATATAGTACCCTTAATTTGTGACAAGCACTCTGCAAGCACTTCCCCTGCGTTTTCTTAGTGTATGCATCGGTACAACAACACACGGTAGAATGGCGTGAGTGAGGTGTTAGGTGATTCACTGGATGCCACACAGACGGAACAAGAAATGCTGCATTTGGCTCTTGAACTCTGACTACTATTCAATGCATTCACACCAAACTCAGCGGGAAGCAGTAACAGCTGTTTGTATTGAGTGACAGCTCTGTGGAGGTCTGGTGTGAGAGGCCCTGAATTTACTGAGGGAAAGATCTACCACACAAACGCACACCACCCAGAGCTCCCTTTACATCTCAGAAGATGGTCCAATGCTAGAAAACAAGACCACTCTGAATACCAAAATGCCCAGCCTCATTGCAGTTTTCCCCAATAAACATGAAGTCATGCCCCACCTCTCCAGCATCTTCTCCACTGCCTTCTCCTTGCTCATACCACTTGGCTGCACTGGCCTCCTGAACATGCCAAGCAGACATCAGACTAAGGGCCAGTCCACTGATCCTCATGTACACACAGGGCTGGTCTTTGACATCAGTCGCTTCTTTGCTTAGCATTCTCCTTAAAGGGATGGATGCCCTGAATGACAGAAAGAAAACAGCATGTGGCCCTGCTGTCCCATCCCTTGCCATCTCTCTTACTTGGTGTCATTTTTTTTCTGCACAGTCTTATCACCTCCTGACACATTTTACATGTTTTTAAAAATTATCTGCCTTTTCCTATTAGAGACTGAGTGTGGTGTCCTGTCTCCCCAGCAACTAGCACAATACGTAGCATTTGAAAGGCATTCAACAAATGATTTAATAAATTATTTAATTATAGAAAATGCACTTATTAACAAGAACAGTACATCTGGAAGAACATTGACAGGTTCATGGAGGGAAAAAAAGGCAATATCCAGCCTGCTTTTCTAAGTGGGGTTAATGTCATTTAATAAAAAAAAAAAAAAAAAAAAAAAAAAACTTTGAGACAATATAATAGGGAGCTGTTTCTTGGGGCTCCTATCATCAGAGAATCATTGCAAGGTAGACACCACTGTTCAGAGAGGGAGACTTCCCTACAACATTGGTTGTTTAAAAAATGGCACTGAGAGAAAAATAAAAAAAAATTTTTTTTGAGGTAGGGTCTCACTCTAGCCCAGGATGAACTGGAATTCAATCTCAGGATGGCCTTGAACTCACAGCCATCCTCCCACCTCTGCTTCCTGAGTGCTGGGATTAAAGGCATGTGCTACCATGCCTGGCTAGGTTGAAAGTCATTTTTAGATGCAGTGCAAAAAATTGGAGGATGATGGGGAAGTCTAAGATGGCTTTTCTGGACTTGAAAAGTTTGCAAAGCCTGTCAGACATCCAAATGAAGGTGTCCAAGGTTATGATAACGCTTTGGAAGTGTGAAACATTTTGGAGCCATCAGTATAAATACCATATTTAAACCCGATGGGGAGGGCAGGAAATGAAACCTCATGATGCAGCCTTCATGTTCAGCCTTTCCAAACAAGGTCCAGCAAGGCTCAGGGCAGGTTGGTGTCAATGTTCTCAATCCCTCAGTCTCTGTCTTTCCCTTGATGGCCCTACAGTCCAGCCACCAAATCTTGAGACAGCCCAGGACACATAGAAAAGTCTTGTTAGGTGCTCTGACTGGAGTTTTAGCCTACAATAATTATCTACTCCAGTCCCATACCCTAGCCTTTGAAACTTCCAGAAGAGGTCCCAGACACGAGTTTAAAGAATAGAAGCCCAAAATCACGGCATCAACAGCCTTGATGTCTGGTTAGGGTCCTCTGTCTGGGTGAAGAAGGTCAGCTGCATTGTTGCTTCATGCTCATGTGCCAAGTAGACAGTGCTTGAGCATCTCTTCTTCCTCTAACGGTAGCAGAACTATGGAATTAGGGCCTATGTTAGTCTATACTTCTTGTTAACGGGACAAAATACCTGGCAAAAAAACAAAACAAACAAACGACAACAACAACAAAAAAACACCCATGAGCTTAAGGGAAGAAGGGGTTATTGTAGCCTCGAGCTCCACAGGGTGGAGTCATTGTGGCAGTGAAGCACGGCATGGCAGGAGTGGGAATCTGGCATCACACCTTCACACCAGTTGGGAGGAAGTAGAGAGAGATGAAAGCAGGGTACTCAGCTAGCTTTCTTTTTTTGTCCAGTCCAGGAACCCAGCCCATGGGATGGTTCTGCCTATCCTGCCCTGTTAAGAGTGGGTCTTCTCCTTAACTAACCTTATCTAGAAAATTTCTCACACAGATTTGTTTCCATGGTGATTCTAAGTAGCATCAAGTTGATGACCAGAGGGTTAACCATCACAGGGTCCCATTCTTATGACTTCTTGTAACTGTAATTATATCAAAGGGCCATCTTCAAACAGGCACATGGGGGTTGAAGAGTTCAGCATAGTTTTGGCAAGAAAAGGGCAACTTGGTGAATAGCACCATCCCTTAGTGTCAACTATCTTAAAGAATGGGGAAAATCACCTTTTATTACTTCTCTCATTCTCTTCATCCTCTAATTCCATCCCCAGAAAATTAGCTTCACACAAGCTTCCAAATTAATAGATTGTCCACCCTCTAGAGTCTTGAGGTAGCCCCTTTCCAGCAGAACTGTAGGTGACAACGGAAGTGATCAATATGTCCACTGTCCAACATGACAGCCACAGCCATATGTGTACATGGAGAACTTGAAATAAATTCTCATTTTATTTCATCTTAATTAAATTTAAGTGGTTATGCATGGTTAATGTGTACCTTATTGAGCAGTGAAGCTAAACAAAGAGTTCAACTTACTGAGTTACTAAGGTTCAGAGGGAATGCAGGTGTGATGAGAGATGGAAGCTTGCCAAGGCTTGGGGAACATTGCACAAGGGGGGGTGGTGGTGGTGGTGGAAAGATTATAAGGGCCAAAGTATGGGTAGAGGTACCCTGAGGCATGCCCCCCACCACAGAGACTGACGTAGCCCTTTGAGATCCCACAGTGAATACCAACATACCCAGTGAGGAGGGCTCTCCTTGGAATGAGGATATAAGAGTATAACCTTAAAAAAAATTAAAACTTAAAAATAAACATGGAAACCTTTTTTTTGTTTTGTTTTTCGAGGTAGGGTCTCACTCTAGCCCCCGGCTGACCTGGAATTCACTATATAGTCTCAGGGTGACCTTGAACTCATGGTGATCCTCCTACCTCTGCCTCCCAAGTGCTGGGATTAAAGGTACATGCCACCATGCCCGACTAATTGTTATCCTAAAAAGCAACATGTGATGTAAATCATGCCATTCACCAGGCAGCCATTCAGTTGGCAATGTAGAAAAAACTCACAAGTAGGGGTGAAGCCAGGCTCAGTTTTTTTCTGAAATATTTTGTAAGGAAGGACTTATGATAGACTGTGGAATAAACACTAGGAAGGGAAAACAAAATATAGTGGGAGTCACAGAAGTCTAACAAAAACCTGACCTTCATGGTTTGACTTAGGATTTAGGTATAGTATGAGAGAATGAAAAGGTTTTCTGAGGAGTTCTGGGCATTGTGTAGCACGTATGCTAGGCTGACCAAACACGAGGACTAGGTGTGAAGAAATCCACTATTGGACATCAATGGCCAAAGACGAACAAGTGACCAGAGGGATATGGAAACTTTTCTGTTTTGAAAGGAAGATTGCATAAACCCCTATGTAAAGCTTTCCTGTAAGAAAAAGCGGACCAGAAAAATCCTTTGAAAAGTTCCGCTTGAGCATTTCCTTTCCCAAGTAATATAAAAAATGACTGCAGTATTTCTTATATTAAGGTTGATACTGATGTTAAGTGTGGAAATAAATGAAAACCTGTTGGAAGTCTCTGAAATGGAACTAATGCACCTGTAGCTGCCTTATATAATGAGCCTCCCTTTGTTTCTTGGTATTTGGCCTGAGATAAATTGCTGCTCTGAACCCATGCTCTGCTGCCTTCTGCTTGTGGAGTCTTTGCTCGTACAGCTTGAAGAATCTTGTGGAGACAAATGCAATGCTTGCAGCTCCTATGATGGAACTGGGGCTGGGAGAACTGACTTCAGACTGACACATTTTCTCACTGACTTTTTCTGCTGTTCTTGTGTCTTGTTTTGGAGAGGTTGGAAATAATGAAATGAAAACCTATTGGCACAGTCCACGCATTTGGGAGATGAACTGAAATATGATTGTTCTGTTGAGTTACCTTCTGGAAGAACCTGTAAACTCCTATCCACTTAGTGGAAAATACCACTGGTGAGCTGTGTGCCTCAGGATGTCTATAAAAGAAGTGAAAATGACTGACATACCAGGCATATTTTATAAAGATTATTTATGGCTAAGCCACAGGTGGAAGCAGATGATAGAGCTCATCTTTCTTTCTATTTCTTCTTTCTTCTCTTCATCCCATTATTCCATCCACATAGAACTGACTTCTATCAAACCGAGGTTAACAGATTACCCAAGCTCTAGAATCTCCACATGGTAACTCTCCAACATAACTTTATTTGATGGTAGAAATGTTCTATGTCTTTGTTGTCCAGTCTGGTAGTCAGCAACCATATGTGCTTATGGAGAACTTGGGATAAATTCATTTTATTTTGTCCTAATTAAGCTTAAATAGTCATGTGTGGTTACGTGTCAGACACAGTCAGGGCCCCAGGTGAAAGCAGAGCTAAGCTATCAGACACAACTAGGACCCCCCCAGGCAAGGGAGAGGTTGCAGCAGCCTGGACACTGGACAAATCTCGGGTCCCAGGAAGCGGCAGGAGTAAGACCCCTCCCCCCTCTCGGGGGTTGCAGTGAGCCTGGATCCCCAGATGAATTTCAGGCCCCAAGACTGGCAGGAGGAGGGCTGCTCCCTCCCCCAGCCCAGGGTTCCTGGAGGTCCTGATAAGACTTAGGCTTTGCTCATAGCCCTGTGACCTTTGGCCAGTTACCTAGGAAACTCCTTATATGGTATCAGCCAACAACCTTTACACAGCCCAATTCCCCTATGACTCATACCCTATACCTCTCCCCACCACTACATAGATCACCTGACCCTCTGCCTATGTGCTGGAATAAATGTCCCTATATGCCAACTAGGCATTGGCAAACAACCCTTGCACCCGCAAATCCCCTTGAGACCCTCTTCCCACACACTCTCTCTCAACTGCTTATAGAAACCCAGTTCCTTGTTGAATAAACAAGATCTGCTCTCTGAAGCTGTCTCCCAGGTGTTTCTTCCCATCACACTCACAGCCACTCAAAATCTTGCGCCACTGTTGCCTGGACGCTCCTGGGACACTGAGGCACCATAGCCCCAAGACAACCAGGACCCACAGTTACTGTGTACCTTATTGGGCATGAAGCTTAGATAATTAGTTCAACTTATTGAATACCTACCATATTCACAGAAGTATCAGAAAAGACCCAAAAGAAATGGAGCCTGTCTCCCTAGGAAGTACCCCAAATCCTGGTACATCTGTACTGTAGACCACCTCCCTGGCACAATGCAAAGACTGCTTATCCATCAGCCATAAAAAAAATTAAGTCTTACCTTCATGGTTTGTAGCAAGTTCAAGGCAAAATGGATGTAAAAGATAACTATAACATAAGATATATCAATTTTGGTTATAAAATAGGTCACCTTAATACAAATATTAATATAATTTTTTAAACTTAGTCAAGTTACTGTGGCATAATAAGCAATCTTAAATTCCTTGTGGTTTACTGTAACATCCACTTATTATTTTCACCCACAAAACCACAGATGAGCTAAGATAGCTTTGCTTCTGTCTGCCCATCAGCTGTCATCTTAAAACCAGGTGCTTCTTAGAGAAAACTCCTCTGATAGAAGTGTATAAGAGGACAGGCCACACCACACAAGCACATTTAAAGTCCCCTGCCTGCTGTATGCACTAAAGTGCCATTGGGATTCATGAGGTAAGAATTTTACACCATCCACTTACCATCATGTCCCATGGCAAAGAGTGTGCAAATGCAGTTTGGGAGAAGGTGAGGGCACACAGCATATATCGCAGACTCCACAAATTCCATGGTTTATTTAGCGTAATATTTCTCAATGAATAAGTTAGTCCTTTTCTTGAGTTGGTAAACTCACCGTCCTCCTATTTATCCTAAGTTTCTTGGGTAGAATCAGCTTTCCTTAGTAATAGTCAAGAGGAGTCTGAGTACTCAGGGCATCAAATACCCTTTGTTTTTAGTATCCATGCCAGACCATGAGGGCACCATGCAAAGAGAACCAATCTGGGCAAGCCTGGGTGGCACTTCTAGGCTGCAGTAGCCACCACAGGGACCAGGTGAGTCACTATGGAGTGACACTCTGGCTGTACCAACAGAAGATATAGCAGGTTTCTAGTGAACCACTAGCTAAAAGCAGTTGTAGAGTGCTTGGTCCAAGTGTATAGCTCATTCACTGCCATACTATTGTCAGCTCTCCCATCCTCCTAGACTTCTCTTCGAGTGGACTGAGAAGTTCACATTTTAATTCCTTTCTTTGTTTCTATGTGAATTGTTGGATCATTTACTTTCCCATTCATTTATTCTTTTGTTTTTAAACTTTTTTTTTTTTTTGGAGAGAGACAGAGAGAGCAGGAGAGGAAGACTGATAGAGATGGGTGCGCCAGCAGCCTCTCAGCTGCTGTGAACGAAATCTAGATGTGTGCGCCCCCTTGTGGTCAAGTGCGGCATTGCGCCCTTGAGTCACTTTGTATCTGGCTAAACGTGGGACCTGGAGATTGGAACCGCTGGAGATTGGAACCAGCGTTCTTAGGCTTAGGAAGCAGACGCCTTTACCACTAAGCCATCTCTCCAGCCCTGTTTTTAAACTTTTTATTGACAACTTCCATAAATGTAAAAAATATACCATAATCATAATTCCCTCCCAAATACCCTTGCCAGCACCCTCTTTCCTCCATCCCAAATCCCCTTGCCTCCATTAAACCCTTCTTCTTTCCTACTACTCCCTCTTCTATTTTGATGTCATCATTTTTCCCTCCTATTATACAGCTTTTATGTAGGTAGCATCAGCGACTGTGAGGTCATGAATATCAATGTCAACATTGTGCCTGGAAGACAGTATTGCAAAGCACTCCTCCTCTTCCTTTGACTTTTTGCATTCTTTCTGCCCCCTTTTCTGCAATGGTCCCTGAGCTTTGGAGTGTGTAATAGAAATGTCTAACTTAGTGCTAAATACTCCACCATCACATCTCAGCACTTTGGTGAGTTTTAATCAGTGGTCACCACTATCTGAAAAGAGATGTTCTCTAACCAAAAGTCAAAGCAGCATTAACATGTGGTCATAAACATATAATCTTGTGGGTTTAATATACCCATTTAGACAGACACCAGTATTAGTTTTCCCATTAGGGCTTATGGCCTTCCCAGCCATGAACTTTTAATTGGGTTTTCAATACTCAGCAGGAATCCCCTAAAATCCAATTACAGAGCAGTTAGTTTCTCCCATAACAGACATGTCACCATTGTATTAGCTGATATATTTGGCCTGGATGGCCAGCTATAGAACTTACAGGGTCCACTGCTAGTAAAGACTGTTGATGACAGGCTGGAGAGATGGCTTAGCAGTTAAGGCACTTGCATGCAAAGCCAAAGGACCACAGTTCAATTCCCCAGGACCCATTTCAGTTAGATGCACAAGATGGCACATGCATCTGGAGTTCGTTTTCAGTATTCTCTCTCTCTCTCTCTCTCTGCATCTTTTTCTCTCAGACAAATAAATAAAAATAAAATATTAAAAGATGCCAGCTGTGGTAGCGCACACCTTTAATCCCACCATTTGGGAGGCAGAGTAGGAGGATTGCTGTGAGTTCAAGCCCACCCTGAGACCACATAGTGAATTCCAGGTCAGCCTGGACTAGAGTGAGACTCTACCTCAAACAAACAAACAAAAAATAATAATAAAATAAATAATAAAACATTAGAAGAAAAAAAGACTGTTGATGACTTTTCTCCCCAAACAGCTATGTAGCTGTTTCCAGCCTTCTGACGGCTGGTCCACAGGGAGGAGGTTTCCATCACAGCTCCAGCTTGATTTCTCAGTGACCTGCAGCCCAATAATGTGGAGTTTTCAGCAATAATATCTTACTATCTAATTCTGGTAGGTAACCAATCGCCTTAGCAATAGCCTGTCATGTTTTGGAGGCATCAGGGACTTCCCAGGTCAACAATTCTCTGGAAGATATTCTACCCCTGACACAATATTACCATTTATTCTTTCAACAAATATTGATCAAGTGCTGAGAATGGACTCTACCAGTCTTTCTAAGTACTGAGTGAACAAAACAGAAAACTGTTTGCCATCACAGTTTCAACATTTTGGTGGAAGCAAAATAAAAGCCTAAAGAGGAATTTAAACAATACTATATAATATTATGTGGTTTTTTTTTTTTTTAGGAGGAAAGGAATTTGTTTAGGCTTACAGCTTCAATGAAAAGTTTTGTCATGGTAGGAAAAGCATGGCAGGAGCAGACAGCTGGTGTCACGTCATCACATCAGCAGGAAACAAATAAATGCCCATCCAACTCTACAAGGGTAGCTGGGGGATTGAACTCAGGCCACAAGGCTATGCAAACAAGTGCCTTTAGCCACTCAGCCAGCTCCCCAGCCCTTGATGTTTTTCAAAGATAAAACAAAATGAAGGCTGGGTGCTATGCATCATCTATAAGGTGCTTGGGGGAAGTCCCCCCCCCCTCAGGATACGATCTTTGAAGAAAGACCTGGATAAAGCAAAGAACAAAGAAAATGGTCAAAACATACTTCATGAAAAGGCAGCGTCAATGGCTTAGAGACACATGAGCTACCTTCAAGGAGCAGAAGGAAGAACAATGTGGCTGGGGCAGGCGGAAGCAGGGAAGGTGGAGAGAGATTAGGCTGGGAGTGCTTGGAAACTAGACTATGTACAGCTTCACAGGCTGAGAAGTCACAGGAACATGAATTAAGTCTACGTGTGTCACAGTGGGGCACTGGGCACGGTATCTACACCCTTTCATGGTGGACCAGCTTCTGTTCTCTTGGACTAGACTCCATGTGTGCTTCATCCTGGCTCCCAGAATGTAAACTTTCTTCTAAAATCACACATACATCTTCTACTATCTCTTCTCAATTTACTGAGCCTGGTTATTTCTGTTAACTCAGCCTAATTAATGACATGGAAATCTGACCAGTGTGAAGCTGTACAAAACTCACCACACATGTTGATTGAGTGCTTGCTGTGTGTGAGGAGTAAGAAGGCATATTGTGACCGAAATGGATCTTGAAATTCAGGAATTTACAGCCCAATACAAAGTTTCCCAATAGTTTTAAGTATGCAGACCTTTATTGCCACTGAAATTCTTAATTTCTTGCCTAATAATTACTTTGCATGCTTAATATTAATTCACTGAGGAGCTTCCTAATGGGAAGCTATTATATATTCAGTTACATCTCTTGCATGTCTTTTGTATTAATACAATGACTTTTGCATATTACTATACAATAGTAACTGTGCGTCTGAAACACATTACCTGTTCAGCAATGTGAGAGAGCTGTAAGGAGGATTTACAACCATCTTATGATAATGCCCATACTCATGTATTAGTCTGTTTTGTATTGCTATAACAGAACATCCCAGGCTGAATAATTTATGAGACTGACATATTACCTACTGTGCTAACAAGGTTCCTTCACACTGAGTAAGAAAATGAAATATGAGAAAACGAATCATTTTTCACAGATCTGGAGGCAAGGAAGTCCAGCATCTGACAAGAGCCTTGAAGCCACATCAGCCATGGCAGAAGGAAGGAGGAAGAGATCAAGAGGGGGCCACGTTTGCTTCTATAACAAGTCTACTTTTGTGAGAACTAACCCCTCCCCATGACACCAACATTAATCAACTAATTACCTCTTATCAGGTCCCATCTCCCATCAATGTTTCATGGGGCTTCTGTGTTGAACATATGAACTTTGGGAGAAATCATGGCACCATGGATCTGAAAAGGACAGAAACTAGAGCAGAATCCAGCTCAGCCTGAGTGTGCTCCTCTGTCAAGAGGAACAAAGTTCTATCTACAGAAATATGTTTGTAATTTGACTTACAAAGAGCTCAGGCTCAAAGGATGTCTGAAAATAAATGCACACTTCCTATAAGGTCAGTGTGACAATGACCTATGAGTGACTGGGCTCTTGAACCAATTCCAGAAAGTGCAAGAAGGACTGGCTGCAATGAAAACACAGGACTCCTTGTTCAGAAATGTATTGAAATTTTAAAGACGATGACGGCAGAGCATTAAACCATGGGCAAGCTCTGAATGACTTACAAAAGTAGCCCTGACATACACCAAAGTGTTCCCCGCACACTGTATAGATTTATACTAACACGGCTCAAAGCATTGGAATGTGGCGGTGACAAGCTGTGACAATGGCATCTGTATTGAGCATTCCTCTAAGTGCTTCTTGTGTCAATATTCTGCTGAGCTTATTAAACATGCATTACTATTTGTGCCGGTTCTTAAACCCATGTGTTTTGTATACCTGGTCCTCAGGGGGTGGCTATTTGGAGGTGGAGCCTTGCTAAAAGGAGCTGTGTACTGGGGGCAGGCATAGGGATATGATAGCCCTTGGATAGAGTTCTGCTTACTTTTGCTGCTGTTTTCCAATGTGGCAGAGGTGATGTCCAGCCTCTGCTCACGTCAAGCTTTCCCCTGCCATCATGGAGCTTCCCCTCAGGACTATAAGCTAAAATAAAAAACTTTGCTCTCACCAGCTGTTTTTCATCAAGTGCTTGGTGCCAGCAAAGTGAAGGTAACTATACCATCCTACCCATTTCGCAGTAAGGAAAGCAAGACCCAGATACATTTACTGACTTGCCGGGATTTTACATCATAGAGTAAGCCTTAGAATGAAGACTCTTAAATCCTCCTGTGGCTCTGTTTGTCTACTGTTGTTTGTCCTGTTTAAAGGACTAAATGGGAAAGTGTACGCAAAGCAATATCTCTAATTACACTCATTGAGAACCTTCTGTGGTGTCAGGTATTATTGCTAAAGCATGTTATTTCATTTCATCTTCAAGGCTGCATGGGTGTGCATTATTAATGTTGTTGAGGAAATGAAGGAATGTGAACGTTTGGTAAGTTGCCCAAGGATAGATAGGAAGTGAATGGCTGAGCCCAGCTTTGAACTAAAGGAGCAAGTAGACGGAAAGTATCTTAGAAGGGGGTCTTAAAAGCTGGAGAGATGGCTCAGTGGTTAACGGAGCTCCTGGTGTAAGTGTGAGGGCCTGAGGGGGCCCAAGACCACTTGAGTTTGAATCTCCAGAACCACACAAACAGCTCACATGCCCACGTATGTCTGTAGTGTCGGTACACAGGGGAGCAGAGATCCAGGAGTTGCTGGAGCTCATGGAAAAAGAAAAAGCAGGCTTTGGGGTTTGTAAGAGGCTCCCACTTAAACCAGAATGATGGAAGAGTGATGAAGCAGGACACCTGCAAGTGTATGGGGTACCACAAGGGCACGTACATTGTGCATACACAGCCCCGCCCTCAACACAAACAATAATAAAAATGGAAACAAAACAGACATGGTGGTATATGCCAGTAATTCCAGCTTTGGAGAGGCTGAAGCAAGAAGATCACAAGGTCAAGGCCAGCCTGGGCTATATAAGAGACACTGTATCAATAGAGGTGAACACTAGTGACTGTCTAGTTAAACATATTACATATTTGTTACATAACAAGAATATCTTGTGGTCCTGTATGTGAGTTATGAAGACTTTCTTTAAAAAATTTGTAATGGAAAGTGAATTAGCCATTAAGGTGCTTGCCTGTGAAGCCTAAGGACCCAAGTTCAATTCCCCACTTCCCACATAAGCCAATTGCATAAGGTGGTGCGTGCATCTGGAGTTTGTTTGCAGTGGCTGAGACCCCGGTGCACCCATTCTCTCTCCCTCTCATAAATAAATAATAATTAAATAAATAAATAAGGCTGGAGAGATGGCTTAGTGGTTAAGGCACTTTCCCACAAAGCCAAAGGACCCAGGTTAGATTCTCCAGGACCCACATAAAGCCAGATGCACAAGGTGGCTCATGCATCTGGGGTTTGTTTGCAGCAGCTAGGGGCCCTGGTGTACCCATTCTCTCTCTCTCTTTCTCAGCCTCTTTCTCTCAATAAATAAAATAAATAAATAAATAAAATAAATTAAAATGTTTAAAAAAAATTATAGTTAGAAGATAGTGGTATTTACATTTCATAGAAAAGATATACACTTTTATCTTTGCTGAGCCTATAAGGCATGTTTTTATTTATTTATTATCTTGAAATTGATACCTCTATAGGATATAAATAAAGAAGTCCCTCGTTCTAGTTTTTCTCCATTTTCATACACATTAAACCTTGTCATCGACGCAATCTTTAATCTTCCTCATCCACAACTCTTCCTGCTGTGTGTGCCATGTAGAATGACCATACTGTGTGAAGACTTCTTGCAAAGGGAAAGTCTGCACCAAAAAAAAAAAAAAAAAAAAAGGCTTGTGCAGACATGGGCAATCATGGGCAAAGGTTCATTCCTTGTCCAATCATCTCTGGCCATGAAGTAGGAGCTACGCAATTTACCAAGACACAGACCAGAAGTCAAACTCCCACCCCCCAAAAGGGTCTTCATTTTTATTGCCCATTAGAGAGCCTCGATGAGCTGGTGAACATTAGCTGCTACAGATGAGGTCATGTAATCTTATTTAGTTAGTTAGTTAGTTAGTTAGTTAGTTAGTTAGTTAGTTATTTTCATGCAATTCTTTATGCTACTTGCAGCTTCCTTTAAAACCCCTTCAGAGTGATTCCATCCATTCAGCAAGAAGCTCTTCAGGAGAATATACAAAGGAATCAAATCTTTAGTTTCTTGGGCTCCGATGATGGAAAACAGACACAACATCACTTCCACCATCCGATGAACACCTCGATACCACAAGAGGGATAAGCCCATGCCACTGCAGAGATATTCTTTACCAAGGGTTTTAAGTGGAAAGAAGAGACTATGACCTAATCCAAGTGCCTTCTACACTTGTCATAATTTTCCCAGATCTTTCTCATTCAGTTTGAACCTTATTTAAACCTTTTCATACCAGATTCCGTCCATGTTCAAAAACCACTCATAATGTTGAGTTATCTTATCCACATTCCTCATGATGCAACTGACAGGAATACCAATGGGGAAATGAAGATTAAGCAAAAGAAACAAAGATCAAAGAGAGACAGCATTTTAAATTGTCAGGCCTTTCACACTGTGACGTTTAACTGTCATGGTGGCCATGGAACCTGGCTTCCATGCAATGTCTCACAGAGAGGTTGAGTCTATGCCTGCCCTGCCCTTGAATCTGTGTTGGCTTTAGTGAACTTTCTGGCCAACAGAATGTAGCAGAAGTCAGTTTTCTGAGACTTAGAAGATTAGCTCAAGAGAACTCCTGGCCTGTGTCTTGGTAAATCCTGCAGGTGTCCCTTCATGACCAGAAATGGGAACAATGTGTACTTTAATATTTCACAAAGAATTTGCTTTTACCCATGATCTGCACCTCATCCTATGCACAAGCCACTTTTGGTATAGGCCTTCCTTTTGCAACAGTCTTAGCACGGTGTGGTAATTCTACATGTCACAGACAACAGGAGAACAGTTTTGTGGATGAGGAAGGAGCTTTGCATCTCTTGCCTGGGTCTCTGGAAAAGCCACTGGTATCTTGAGCTACCATGTCAAAAGTCTAACTACCACGAGACAGTACAGACCATCTCCAGGCACTCCAATGACTGTGCAGCTGAATCTGACCTCCCAGGCATCTCACCCATTGCACCAGACATGGAATTTACATCCTGGTATTTTTAGAAAAGCTTATCTTCCATGGGAATATGTGATTAAGTGAGCTTACATGCCCTGGAATAGATGTGTCCTAGTAAGCCTCATTTGTGTTCCTAATTGACAGAATTGTAAGATATAATAAAGATGGTGGTTTTAAGTCACTAAGTTTTAAAAAGAGAAAGCTACCAATCAGATTTTTATGAAAAATTTGGTTTTGCTTTATGTTTATAAAATAGAACAGACTTTATGTGACACTTAATTGATCCCCTTATTTTTAGGTAAGAAAAGTGAGGTTCAAAGCATCAGGTAATGCTTCAGGTTTCCATATTGTCCTTTCATTACTCTTTCCTCTCTTTAATCCTGACTGCCCTCAGAATACTCTAGAAAGATTATTAAGTTTTGTTCTTGAACCCACTTATTCTTGCATGCATCAGAAATGTCTGAAAAAAGCAAATGTGGAATGGAACTGCTCTACCTATGTATCTTATGACCTTTATTGCCTGCTGCTACAATGGGTGAATAATTGTTGAATAATGGAATGAATGAATGAAATATCCTTTCTTTCAGTAAAATGAAAGCTCTGTATAAAAGTAGCTTCGTGTGATGGTTAGTCTTGGTTTTCAACTTGATCACATTGAGAACTGCCTGAGCCATAAGTAAAGAACCCAGAGAATGTTAGATCACAGAGGCTCTGATGCCATGAATGGATGAATTCCTTAATGCAGTTGTGCTGTGATGGCATTATTAGAGGCAGTGAAAGGGGCCTAGTTGGGAGGAAACAGGTCACTGTGGATGTGTGCCCTTTGGGGTTATGTCTTGTTCTAGCCTCTTCCTGTACTCCTTCTCTCTGCTTCCTGGCCACCATGATTTAAACTGCCCTGCTCCACCATGTCCTCTGCCCCATGATGGACCGATACCTCCGAAATCATGAGCCACAATAAATATTTCCTCTCTTTAAACTGTTCTTAGGTATTTTGGTCACTGCATTACAGAAGTAACTAATATATATGTATTTTACTTTACCTGCAGGCCTTTTTGAAATTAATTTACTGGAACCTTTTCATACATGACATCCAGAAAACCAGCTAGAAAACAAATATTCATGTAAAACTCTGAACTTTGTGGCATGGCTTTCTGGAAACCAGAGGACCTGCCCCTGCCAGGACCCCAGCTCTTATGGAGAAGGAAGATTTTCTAGGGTCACACCTGTCCAAATAATATGTCATGCTTATTTCTCAGTGGTTCCTGTCACCTGGATGCCCTCCTCAGCAAGTGTAATTCAGACAAGAGACAGCTTCCATTTTTCCAGAGAGTAAGCTTATTTTTCATGATTGTTTTATGCTACTTTCAAATCCAATTGTTTGGATGAAATAGCCAAAAAGGACTCAGTGAGGGAGGGAATTCTACTCAACAGCTCTAAATGTGTGGGGGTGGATGGTGAATATATGTGTGTACAGATCAAATACAGGAGTCTGGACATGAACTCTCTTGGTTTCCTACTCAGAAGGAATTTACATACAGCATATAGCAGCATACCCATACAGAACACCCATACAGCAGCCTTGAAGATGAAATGGACTAACATGATTTAGCATAGAACCTGGCCCTCTAGAAGGTAATCACTGTGTGCCTAACATGAGTGAGACCTTGAGATTAATCCCCAGCACTGAAAAATAAATAAATTTGCTGGTGACAGCTTGGAGGGTCCTCTTTCTGAGTCCCCATCAAAGCTCACACTCATCTATGCCACAATTCATACCATAGTGCAACTTGGGAAACACTAGTGCCCACAGTATAGGGCAGGAAGTTGGATTTAGAGGTCAGCAGGGGGACAGTTCTTTAGCTAGTCTTCATTGATTGGGGTATCTTTCTGCAAAAAAGAGCCCCTTGACCTTTTGACCTCCAGCACCTCTGAGAGTACAGTCTGCAGCTGTTGCCGCTCCTGGGCTCTCCCCCAAAAACCAGAGCTCTGAATGCTCCTTGTGAAGAGACAATGAGCTCTTATCCAAGAAGGATGGGATCACTGCTTCTCAGGAAAATAGTCCCAGGGCCCCTGTCTTTCAGGGAAATTAGAAAACCACAGCCAAACCACGAAGTCAGCTACTAAAATAGCCTTAGACAAGTCCTTTAAAAAAAGATGTAATTCAAGGAACATAGGAGTTTTCAGAGTCCATCCCCCCCACCACCACCACTTCTCCTCCCCCAGAACACACACACCAGTGGATGGCCCAGGCAGCACAGCACAGTAAGCCTGAGGTCAGGTCATGCTCTTCAGCGGCTGAGCATGTCTGGCACCTCATTCCACTAGATACCAGCACCTTAGGTGAACCAGTGAGGATCATTCTTTTCACCCATTAGGCAAGTATGCACCGAAGCCAGGAGATGCCAGGTGTTGAGGACTGTACTCTGGGTCATAAGATTTGCATAAAGGACTCACATGGTTCCTGCCCTCATGGAACTTACAATCTTTGCAGAGAAAGTAAATGTTACTCAGACAATCCCATGAACAGCAAGAAGTTACAATCATGTTAGAGTGAGAAAAATATTTGATCACTGATAAAAAGAGAATTCAACCTAGTGAAGAAGTTCAGGTAAGACAGCTTGGAGGGATAGAAACTTGAGCTAAGTTTTCTAAACAGCTGAATAGTAGGCCAATAATAGGCCAACTAGAAAATAAACGAAGAGTGTATTTTCTAGCCAGTGTATGCAAAGGCCCTGTGGCAGGGACATCAGGGTGACTTTAAGGGACAGGAGATGACTAGTTGATTGGAATGGAATATAAGGTAGGGGATGACCATGTAGAGCCCTCAAACCACTGAGAAGAGAGTGTCTAGGGCATAATCAGACTGTGGCTTGAAAAGAAGCGATGACTTATTTGTTGACATCAGCTGTACTTCACTCAAGGGAGTGGTTAGTATCAGTGGACCAGGAGGAAATTGAGTCCCATGCTTGGACCACAGGCACCAACCAACTCTAAGCCACAATGAATCTTTCAGGACAGAAGTACCTTTTGTGCCTCCCCTGTCTTCTAGTACCTCCTGACCTTCTCACTTCTCCATTCCCAAATACTGACCAGGCAACTCCCTTCTAATCCCAAGCTCTCCCCTGGGACTTCTCTCTAGCCCCTAGACTTCAAGTGTAATGTAGTTGGCCTTTGAGGACCCAACTCCCCATGTGGCTGCCTCAAACTGATCTCCTTTCATCACTTCCAGTCCAACAGAACACATGTCCAGGAGCTCTTCCTTCCTTCCTTCCTTTCTTTTTTTATAGAAAGATTTTTATTTATTTGACAGAGAGAGTGTGCATATATGCATGTGTCCAGATGCTTATGCAACTTTGTGCATCTGGTTTTACATGGGTCTGGGGAAATTGAACATGGGCTGTCAGGCTTTGCAAGCAAGTGCCTTTGACAGCTGAGCCATCTGCCCAGCCCTTTTCCTTTCTTTAAAGTGCTATGTCCAGTTGCGTATTCCTCCCATCCAACCCTTCTGGACCAACCCTTTTCTCCTTTTGGATGAAAGTCATCTTTCTGCTGGATTCTCCCCTTCCACTGTTGAGTCATCATCAACTTCTAGGTCATGGTTTGGCCCTTACTGGAGGTTTACTCTCGCTCACTCTTCCTGGAATCACCTAACACACTTGTCCTCCTATGGTCAGAACTCCTGTTTGCACTACTCTCCCCCAGCCACCTGATTTCCAGGTCAAATTCAGATCCTGTCAGCAGCAGACAGCACACGCCCTCTGAAAACATACCAGGAAATCCCCAGCCTCCTGTCCTAGCTTATTGACTATTCAAATACTCTCATCAGGACCACTCTCTGTCTCATTGTGACTGCTGAGTCATTGGCTCCACACACCCTCCCCCTCCCCGCCAAGTTCTCTGCCAGTCTTCAGTGCCCACCTGACTTAGATTTCAAGATCCATCGCTGTGTAGAGAACATTGAATGTGATGCTTCCACGGAGATATCAAGTTATGACAGGAGGCCAAGTGGCTTGCAAGGCAGACTGTCACGTAGAATCCTTCAAGTCCCTTGGTTCTCAAAGTCCCACGTACTCCCCATGGAAGAGCTAAAAAGGAGAAGAGAAGATAGCATGAGAGGCTTTCTGGAATGAGCTTCTGTGTGCTAAGTGCCCCCCTCTGTAGAGATGATGGGGAATCTAGCCAGGGGCACTGTTAGATGCTGTTCAGAGAGCACGATGTGTATTTCTTGCAATTGTACCGTTAGAAGATAGGATGCGTTAGGTGGTGTGTTTAGGAGCGGTCCTGCTCAAGGGTGCCATGCCAGCATCAGCCTGCCTTTGGAGCTTAGGCTAAAGCAACTTTTTGTGAGTTTCCTGTGGATTCAGTACAGGTCATTCATATAGAATTAGGGCCATTTGTCATTCTCCCAAGGAAACCACCTGGGAAGGACTGTGAATGGAGTGGACCCTGAAATATAAATTTGAGCTGAAGTGAAAAGCACTTGGAGGAGCTACGTATCAAAGTCCCTGAAGACTGCATAAACACCATGGAAGGAAGATGGGTCAATAGACCGTCTGCTATGCAGCACCCTTGTTTGACCCAACCGTATGATGAAACCCCAATTCTTTGTTTTATTTTAAAAATATTTTTATTTATTTACTTGAGAGAGAGAGAGAAGGAGACAGATAGAGAAGGGACACTCAGGGCCTCCAGCCATGCAAACAAACTCCAGACGCATGTGCCCCCTTGTGAATCTGGCTTATGTGGGTCCTGGGGAGTTGAACCTGAGTCCTTTGGATTTGCAGGCAAATGCCTTAAAGGCTAAGCCATCTCTCCAGCCCAAAACCCCAATTCTTAATGGGGCCAACTACATCTTTTCACTGTACTAGTATCAAAAATAGACAGAGAGGTTAATGTTCTCACGAGCCAATAACAAAAACAGACAATCTCACTATGATTTTCTGGTAATTGTCATCTACCTCTCTCCAAAAACACCACGTGACAGTTAAGTTCTGTTGTCAACTTGATCGGATTAGGAATCTGCAGACATTCCTCTTGGGCAGGTCTCTGAGGTTGCTTCCAGGAAGCATTGATTGAAGGAGGAAACCCTTCCCCCAGAGTGGGCAGCTCTCTCAGCAGTGGGCCATAGGTAAGGAAGTTCTATGAGGAAATGTTCCCTCCTCCCCACCTGGCTGCCTGTGCTACTCGCTGGTGAGTGTCTTCACTTGAATGTGCATCTGTCCCATTCAACTATCCTTCTTCATAGGCATTGGAATCAAGTTTCCTCCACCTTCCAACATGCACTGAAGACCAGTGACTCTCCAGGACACCACCAGGCCTTCAGTGCTGAATGAGGACTGCTGAGGCCTCCAGTCACGTGGACTGAGCAGCTACCGGGGTCCTCGATTCTCAGGCCTGAAACCAGCCATTGTTAGACTGCTGTAAGCTAATCCAGTAAATTCCCCCTTTTTTGAGAGAGAGAGAGAGACAGAAAGAGAGAGGAAGAGGCAGAGAGAGAGAATGGGCACGCCAGGGCAATTTCAGCCACTGTGAACAAATTCCAGACATATGCGCCCCCTTGTGGGCAAGCACAGCATTGATCCCTTGCGTCACTAAACGTGGGACCTGGAGAATCCAATGGGCATTCTTAAGCTTGGCAGGCAGGTTCCTTAACCGCTAAGCCATCTCTCTAGCCCAAATTCTCTTTTTAATACCATTGCATTCTGCTGGTTCTGTTCCTCCAGAGAACCCTAATACACGCCATTTCATATATTGACTTTTGTTAAGCTGTGTGAATTTCTATTGGTGCCCTTCTTTCCGTGTGGATCATCTTGCCTTGGTCATCACAGAGAAAGAACTCTGAGATTCCAGCAGAGTGTCAAAGCACGTGTGTCTGCTGTCATCTCCCCACCCTCCTGGGTCAGCAGGGGGCATTCCTATCATAGAGCAAAAGCCCCAGGCCCATGATTCTATTCTTCTCAAGGCCATTGCTATTGACTCTCCATTCAATCTAGGTCTCTCTATTCTGGCCTCATCCTATCATTATTCAAGAGAGCTCAAAGGCCTGATCCCAAGAACAAAGAAGCAAACTGAAAGATGAAGGAACCTCACAGGTGATGCTTCCCTGATACTTGCTGCTAAGTCGCACTCAGTCCTCTAGCGACGTCTCCATGCTCTTGTCTTCTCCAGGCTCATCTCCCCCTCTCCTCACACCTACTCACCTAGTGTATATAACCACCAAGCCACGCCCCTGCTCCTTAGCAAGTTCCCAGTGAATGAACCCAACAGGAGCCTGCCTTTCATCAGCATTGATGTGTTGATACTCCCTCCTTCATTCCCTCACTGCCGTGTTTATGGCAGGATCTGAGTGTAAGCGGTGTAGCTGCTGTCCCCTTAGAGCTTGGATTCTTGAAATGTCCCCCTTTGACATAATAAATACAAACACCCCTCTCCTGGCATTTATACTATTTCTACAGTCAACTCCATTCCACTCCATGCAACCTTCAAAGGTTGTATTTCCCCAGAGGATCACTGTCGGGTCTTCTATGTAGTCTTTCCATTATCCTTGCTCATCAGCTCACATGCCAGCCACTCTCAGGAGTGTGTCATGCTCAGAGTCTAGTAGGTTTTAGATCCATATATTTAGCTGCCTTCTCTGCATCCCATGGATGACTCTTTGCACATCCTTCTCCACATTTTCAAAACGGATCGGGTCATCTTCCCAGAAACCCTACTTCCTACTGCGGTTGACATTTCAGTAAATGATACCCCACCACCACGGGTCAATCTCTGTGGTTATCCTGTGAGAACTGGCACAGCCAAGTGAATGTGGCCACAAGGCTTATACCACAGCTTCCTCCACACACCCAGGCAGTCAGAAAGTCTTATTCATTTGATCCCTAACTGTACCCATGAGTCTCTTACTTGTCTCTGCATCTCGTGTCACTAGTCACTAACCCTCATCCAAACCCAGAGACACATGATGTATGAGGAGTTCTCTCCTCCTTTCTCCAGAGAGGTGAGGACCTCCAGAGAGCTGTTGGAGAGAGAAAGCATGCTGGGCATGAAGTTATGACTTGCAAGGTGGGTATTATCTCCTGATTGGCCCTGTACTCCCCTTAGAGTCCATGACAGAGTGTCTGCACTTGACAGTGGCAATTTCCTTCTCTATTATGGATACCACCTTGACTTCGATTCCAGAGATAAATACACGCAGAAACCCCAAATCATTTTAATTTAATACTTCTGGTAGTAAATCTACACACAGATAGCTGAAACAGGGGAAGGGTGGAATGTGAAATCCTGACCTAGTCACTTACCTCAAGCACCTCGCCCCTTTGTCTGTTCAAAGAGTAAGGATACACCCTGTCCAGACATTCACAACGTTGCCGTAGACATAGCTTCTAACACGGCTTTCCCTCTCCATCTGCCTCTCTGCTTTACCCTCGTCCTCAAACTTCTCTTTCTCTGTTTTCCCGGGCACTCCACCTTGTCTTAGAAGTTGCCAAGTCCCATGTCTCTTTGTGGGTTCATTTTTGAAGACTTCCTGAAGTGAATCTTCTCTGAGAGTAGAACATCTGGCTTGCCTTTTGTAGTTTGCTCCCCATGTATCTATAAAATAGAACAAAAAAACCCAAACAAGCACATAGAAAAGAAAGAAGTCCACCCATTGAAAATTAACGATGATGCTCAAACAATATTTCCTTTCCCCTATTTATATTTATCTGTTGAATATTATTATGAGTTTATTTTCCTCATAAGTTTTGTCCTACTTGGGATCCTGGGCTATAGGACAAAACTTCTTCCATTTCCTGAACCATAATGGCCAAACCCAGTTTCTTTTTATGTTTTTTTCCCAACGTAGGGTATCACACTAGCCAGGTTTACCTGGAACTCACTCTGTAGTCCTAGGCTGGCCTTGAACTCACAATAATCCTACTTCTGCCTCCTGAGTGCCAGGAATAAAAGTGTGCTCCACCACACCTGGAGCCCATACTTCTTTCTTGCTTGTTATTCATTGACCACTTTTTCTTATATTCCCCAATCCTTCCAGTTGGGTTCTTCCATACCCTGGGGTGAAACTTCTCCCCCTTCTTCAAGCCTTAGTCTAAAGTCTCCCCATTAAGAAATCCCGCCCTCATTGACCACACGCACAGCAGCTTTTCTGAGAGAAATCACAGGTGTGTCAATAGCAGTGTGTGAAACTAATCACCGGGTGACTGTTTAACATACCTTTCTCAATTAGATTGTAACCTCTGAGGACAGAGCCCCAGCCTTCTTCCTGTGGTGTAACTCCTCATCTACACTGTGGGGGTTTGATTCAGGTGTCCCCTTAAACTTAGGTGTTCTGAATGCTAGGTTCCCTGCTGATGGAGATTTGGGAATTAACACCTCCTGGAGGGAGTGTATTGTTGGGGGCGGGCTTATGCACATTATAGACAGTGTCCCTTTGCCAGTGTTTGGCACACTCTCCTGTTGCTATTGTCCACCTTATGTTAGCCAGGGGGTGATGTCCACCCTCTGTTCTTGCCATCGTTTTCCCCTGTCATCATGGAGCTTCTTGAGTCTTTAGGCCAAAATAAATCCTTTAATCCCCAAAGCTGCTCATGGTCAGGTGATTTCTGCCAGCAATGCAAACCTGACTGCAACAGTGAAGTGGTAAAGGAGTGGAATTGCTGCTAGACACCTGACTGTGTGTGTGGCTTTGGCCTTTTGGAGGTGATTTTCAAGAGGAATGTGAAGGATTTGAAATCTCACCTTAGGAGACACCTTACAGTGCTACAAGTGCAGCTTGATGGACTATTCTGGTCAGATTTGAAAGACCTGAATGCAGTGAGAACTATGGACTTGAGGTTTGGCTTATGAGGGTGAGAAAGAGCTTTGCCTGTGTGAGAGACTTGCTGTTATGCCCGTGTCCTGAGAAGTTGTGCAGCATTGCGTTGCATAGAAATGGACTGGTGTGAGCAGAAGGATGTGGCACAGAATGAAATCTTTGGACTGAAACTTTTGTCTGTTCAGTATTGGTCCAGTTTACCTACACTGGAGCAACAGGAAGAATGCAGATGCTTTTGAAGGGGCTGAGTGCTCAAGGAGTGACCTGTTCTTTAAAGTCGGCTTTAATCCCCACTGGATTAACAAATTGGCACCCTACCTGGTATTGAGTATAAGAAATGCAGGAATGAGAGGGTCATTGAGTTTGCAGTGTGGTCCTGTGTTTTGGAAATGGCCATGAGTAGTGTGAAGCAGGTTTACTGGATACCTGCATGGAGACCCCATGGAGCCATGAGGATGGACCGTGGGTTGCAGTGGAGACCCAGTGGAGATTCTGGGACCACAAGATGGCTACCAAGGAGAGCTGCCAGCCCTGGATGAAGTTTTCCAGGACTGTGAGTAGCCTAGCTGGAGAGGTGGAATTGGAACTCCAGAGACTTGTTGCTGGTTAGAATGATCAGACTTGGGGATTTGTCATTGACTAGAGTTGTTGGACTTGGAGTTACAGAGTTTGATGTTTGCCCTAGTTGATTTAAATCTTGTATTGGTTGAATATTTCTTTGCCATGCCCAATGCCATCTTTCACAGTGTGAATGTGTATTCTGTGCCATTATGGGTTTTGGGGGGGACTTTTAGGTATTATGGCTCAGTAAAAAGACCTTGGATTATGGGGATGTTTGAATGCATTAAGATTGATAAAAACTATGGGAGCTTTGGAAGTTGGACTGAATGTGTTGCATTTTACATCATGGATAGATATCAGTTTATAGGGGGCAGGGGTGGAACATGGTGGTTTGATTCAGGTGTCTCCCATAAACTTAGCTGTTCTGAATGCTAGGTTCCCAGATGAAGGAGATTTGGGAAATAATGCCTTTTGGGGGCAGTGTGTTATTGGGGACAGGCTTATGGTATTATAGCCAGTGTCCCCTTACCAATGTTTGGCACACTCTCCTGTTGTTATTGTCCACCTTATGTTGGACGAGGGTGATGTCCACTCTCTGCTCATGCCATCATTTTCCCTGCCATCATGAAGCTTCTCCCTTGAGCCTGTAAGCCAAAATAAACCTCTTTTTTTTCCCCATAAGCTGCTCTTTGATGGGTGATTCCTATCAGCAATGAGAACCTGACTGCAACATACACTTAGTAATCTTAGTCAACTATGGAATGCCTATCAGGTACTTTCTATAAAGGAGTTCATTTGTTTCTCACACCTCTGTAAGGTAGCACCTGATATAAAGAGGAAGGCAAGTGAGCCAAAAAGAAAGTGGCTTGCTCAAGGTTTTAGCACCATTACGGAAAAACCAGGGCTTGAGCTCAGGAAGTTGAAAGACCCAGGCCAGAGTAGCACCATGACAGGCCTCAGTCACTCTGTAGGCCACAAGGGCGAGTTCCCAGAATCAAGGAAAGAACAAGCAGTACCAGGAAAAACCATAAACTTGCTGTGTGAGCATGACTCACCATTCTTACAGTCCTGGGGATGGCCCAATAAGATCCACCGTCTCAGAGTTTTGTAAATGTCAACCAATCAAATGAATGTAACCGCGCGCTCCAACCTGTTCAAGTGTAACCGCCGCTTGCTGAGCCAATTAAGTTTGAAATTCCCCTAGACCTAGCCCGCCAAAATCCTAAGACCAATCAAGAACCCCCAAGTACAGTTAATGTTCAAATTAGCCAATCATGTAGTTGCGTGGGTGATAGTCCTCTCCCTCTTGCTCAAACCTCAATAAAAAGCCTGCTTTTCAGCTTCTCCGGGCTCTTGCATGGATCCACTGCATTGGTGAAGGCAAGAGACTGAGCTTAAGCCCGAGTAAAGCTCTTTGCGTTTGCATACGTGTTTGGTCTTCCTTGGTGGTCACTGGGGGTGCCGTGAACTGGGTATTACAGAAGTACCATCCAAAAGATGTAGACGATATGAGAAATGCACCTACAAATTGCTTTTAAAGCCTCAGTTTTACAATATTAGGAAGACCTTGGAGTTAGTAAGTGAAATTAAAGAGTCCTTAAATGTGGTGCTGAACTTGTGTGTTTTCCAATTTCGGATTACTTTCTAGGTAAATTGCAACATTTTGAAACCAGCCTTCTCTTAATGCATAATTTGAGTCAGTCTCTCCCTCTCTCTTTTCTCACTGTCTTTCCCTCTCCCTCTCTCAAACTCTTATCCATATTTTAGGTTCATTTGATTTGCTAGCACGTCCTATTACTTTGGAAACAAGCCAACAATAATTCACTGAAGTGAACACGCATCGCCATACAGGGCCAGGGTGGGCTTTTCTCAGTGGTGATGTGGGCACTATTTTAAACTCTTACAATCAGCATCTTTTGGTAGTTCAGAGTGCTTCAGAAACATCCATGTGTAGTTTTCTAAGATGAGAAAGTAATATGAACTAGTGTACTGGCAGCACCCAGACATTTTTCAGACCTGACCTGATCACCAGCTTCTAGGACTCCTTGGGCAGGTCACTCAGCCTCTGACCAGAGTGGACAGTAGACACTCAGCTGTTTCCAGTAGCTATTTTCACAATAATGATGAGATTCCTCAAATGACTTTCAAAAACTGTGTGATAAGAACCATGGTGGGCAGCCAGATTGCCAAGAGATTCATTGTTCCGTAAGGAGCTCCAGGTCTCTCAGTCCTTTTAGACACAAGCACGGCTTTTAATTACCAATAACTCACAGAAGCTCAGTGCCACCACACCGCCTGTTCCCTTCACTGAGGGAAAGAAGGCCCAAGTGAGTGTGAACTCCTGCTGGGGAAGTTTAGAGCATCCCTGCCATGTGCAGAGGATGGCGGTCGGGGGAGGTAAGAGGGGATGCTTGGTGCTTTGTGAAAAGGACAACTCAGGGGAGGAGAGTGAGTCATGGAAGGCCCTTATGTGAGGGAAGATGACTGACAGGTTAATGCTTTTGAAGCAGGACTACTGGGAAAGTAACTGAGGCAGACGATGGTCAGGGTATCAAGGAAGATTTAGGAGCAGGATTTGCCTAAAGGTTCCATGGATCTATTTTGGCATTAGATGGTGGCAAATGTATTTTGGAAAAAAAATTAAAATATTGGCTACACTCCTAAACTCCTGAATATATTGAGGATCAATGAAAGTGTTGGGGGTGTGTTGTGACCCCTTTCCTCATGCTATGTCTTTTCCCATACCATCATAGTCTGGTTAAGTGTATAAGAGATGAATTATGACTTTAGAGCGGGCATCATAAGATCATCTGTTTCATAGGAATGTATAAATGTCATTCCCATTTTGTGGCCTCCATTAAAGGATCAAATGTTTCTTGCAGGATATCCTCATATCCCCTGCCTAATCTCCTTGTAGTGAAGGGGCAAGAGTTGTTTTTAATGCAGATTTCCTGGAAGCCCTGAAGATTTACTAGATTATCTCCCTAGGGGGCTCTTGGCAGGCTTCTGCCTTTTAACAAGTTTCATGCTGAGCACATCTGCTTCTGACGTCTGAAAGGGATGACAGGTGTGCTCCTTAGCTGACTAAGTCAGCACTTTATCTCACCTGCATCAAGCTGGGGGTTGCTCCTTGCATCTCATGATAGAATCTTCTATTACATTCTATTACATTCACCTTCTCCACAATGATTAAAATTGGTCATTTGCTATGGATAGACTACAGCTCACATCAAGTACCATGTGTTCTCCTAACTCTTCTGTCCTAAACAGGTTCTCAGTACAAGTGTATGCCATGGACTGTTTTCTTCCAAATTCACATGCTGAAACATAATCCCGAGGTCTTGTCAATTAGAAGATAGGCCTTTGGGGAGTGATCAGTTCATGGAGTGACACCCCTATGAAAGAAACTCTGGAGCTGGGGAGATGTCTCATTGGAAAAGTGCTCATCACACAAGCATTGCAGAGCTGAGTTCAGATCCCACCACTCATGAAAAATGCCAGATGTCATAATCGCAGCCCTGGGAAGGCAGGGACAGGGGTTGTCTGGGGCTGACTAGATAGCTATTCTACTTGAATCAGTGAGCTATAGATTGAGCAAGAAAACACATCTCAGAGAATAAGCGAGTAACTGAGGAAGACCTGTCATGTTGACCTCTGGGCTCCACATGCAAATACTTGCACTCTTGCATGCACACAAACAAACGTGCATACATGCATGCGCATACACATGCATAGAAAAAGAACCCCTCAAGCCTTCCTTTCTCCTTACACCACATGAAACCACAGTGAGAAAGTGCTGTTGTCCTACATGGAAATGGCCTTCAGCAGACATGAAGTCGGCCAACACCTTCATCTAAGACTTCCCTACCTCCAGCACTACAGAAATAACTTTGTTGTTTATAATCCACCCAGTCTATGGTGTTTTACTATAGCAGCCTGAATAATCTAACACAGCATGCTTGCTTGTTTCCCGGGGACTAAAGTGAAGCTTATGCAATGCTATTTACATTATTGACGTTGAAGCCTCCCACTTTTGCTCTCATTATAACTCCATGCTAGTTTCAATCTAAAAAGCCTGTTAACTTGAAAAATCATAAAATTCAAAAATTGTTCTCCCTTAGTTTTCTCTCAGCATGTTTGATATTCTTGGGATTAAAAATACATGGCTTGAATAAAAGATAAGGTCACAATAAATTCTGAGCCTCAGCACAGACAGTCAAGGAAATGAATTTCAGCAAAAAGCCACAGGGGGCATTCTAACAGTCTTCATGGACATAGATTTCATCACTTAGCATTATTTTCTTTAATTTCTAGTCCCCTCTGGCCTTCTCTCTGTACTCTGGAAATTTACTTCCTCACATTTTTGTTTGAGATGAGTTTCCTCTGGAACAACCTGAGCAGTCCCTAGCATGTTAAAGCCACGGCCCAGCTGGGCATTGCACACCACTTGGCTTTCCAGCCAGGCATTGCTAATTAATTTTAAAAAGAAGAAAACCACTTAGAAGAAAGCAGGCAGGTTTAAGCTTTTATCGGGTTTCATGGTTAGAGCAGGCATCAGTGGACATGTTGTCATCTGTTCTAAACCGCATCAGAGCCACTGTGACCATCCCAACATTATGCAGATGTGCTCCGGGAAATGACTAATGAGGACACTTAAAGAAGGCATTCAAATACCTACTGTGACAGATCCTGACAGGCAGAAGCCTGACTGTCACCCAGCAGAGCACTGACAAGCAGAAACGATCAGTGGAGAAGTTTCTCAATGGGATGCTAGGGGAATCCCACTCTGCACATGGCAGAACTTAAAATCATCTCACCCAGCAGTCCTGAGACCCCCCCCCTTCCTCTCTCAAAACTCGCATCCCGTCTTCTACATGCCAAGTTAAGTTGCCTTTTGTCTCTTGCTTGCTCTCTTCTCTAAAATACCTGGCTATCTTTCCCAACAGAAGCCACAATGTGAACATCCACATGAGGGGGTGACTTCCGTGCCCTCCAGTAGTCTGCATGCACGGTCAGAGACCATGTTTGATTTTTAAAGAATGTGATTAAAATTCTCTTAACGTCTAAGTGATTTTACAGGTTATCATGAAAATAAGTCATTGCTTATGGAAGTCTAACCTTTCATATTAAAAGATAAGACAATGTCTGGTTATCCCTGGCAAAGATCAAAGGAGTGGGCAGAGAGACCAACTGTCGCAAATACCATCCAATTGTCAAAAATTTCATATCCCAGAAACGAAATAAAATCATCCAATATGGGGAGAGGGGTTAGGGATAGTCATGAGGGAGTGAATGTGATCAAAGCCCTACATGTGTTTCATAATGACTTTCATAATGAAACCCATTATTTTATATCATGTGCACTAATACAAATGAATGAAAAGGTTGTGTCCCAGTACCCCTCAAGTCCCACTAAATGGGGATACTCTAGATTCTACAGTGGCGAAGGGACCTTATAGGTGTCTCTTTGGGGCATCCTAACGTAATAATACCTCAAAAGGTTATCCAAAAATGAAACAATTTGCTCCCCCTTTAATTAGACCAGGCACATTCATTGCTCCCACACGGCCCAGAGGCAGCTCAGTGATTCCTTCTCTGCATTCCATTCCCCCTCTCTTTCTTTCAAAGCTAATTCGCCTGCAGTGAGTGCTTGTGGTCGTGGCTAAGCCAGGAATGCCTGCCTTTCTGGACAGCATCTACAGAAGCAGAAACAGAATGAAAGCTTACTCAGGTCAGCCACGTCTCACCCTTGTCTTCTCAACAGCGTGGCCCTTATATTCACTTCTGTAATTGGAAAATTAGTCACTAACAAGATTTAAACTACCTATACATGGCTACTTCCCTGCATGGATGAAACTAATAATTTTAAGCTCAGAGTCATTAATTTTGGTCCTGCAGCAATTTAGCAAGCCTTGTGAAAAGATGCCAGTGCCTAAGTAGATCCCGTCTCCTCCTCCTCCTTCTTCACAGTTCTAACGACTTTATAATAATGGCCATTTTTAATCTCAAAATTACATTTTGGAAATAGTACCCCACGCCATATCCCTTCAGATTTCAAACTGATGGTACTTGTGACTGGCCAGAGGCATTCTTATCTCATGTTAAGTGACTTTGCCAGCACATGTCCTTAAGGGACTGCCTAGCTCAGCTCTTTCTTGCACACCTCCTCCCTAAACCCAGGGGTGGTTGTATCTGATGTCCCATCCCACCCCTCCAAGCAATGC
This sequence comes from Orientallactaga sibirica, assembly GCA_036365145.1. Lineage (NCBI taxonomy): Eukaryota > Metazoa > Chordata > Mammalia > Rodentia > Dipodidae > Orientallactaga > Orientallactaga sibirica. Next base: position 5,990,109 of record JAEOAD010000044.1, on the reverse strand, counting down.
CCTTGGGACATTTCATGCAATTGGATAATGGTCATTAGGCCACCTGTGGGATGACATTTGCCTTTTGTGTCAGGATGCTCTGGACTTAAGGGGAACTGTGCAGAGAAGAGAAGCTAAAGTCTGACAAAGGCAGCCTTACTGCCAGATCAAATGCATTTGTCAGTTCAAGCTAATCTAATCATGGCATCAACTTAATCACAGTCTTAGTAAGTTCCCAAAGAGCGTATAATAAAGACATTAGCCTTCTGTGGTGGTTAATCTCCATTGCCCACTTGGCCGCATGGAGAGATGCCTGGGAGGGATTATAAAGAACACCTCTGGTAAGTCTGTGAAGGTCTCTCCAGAGACAATGACATCACGTGACTCAGATATGATGAGCGGCTTCACTCTTTCATTTTGGTGGTGGAAGGTAGATCAGGCCTTGTTATAGGAATGAGGTCACCGGGGATGTGGTCTGCAGAGCTAGATCTTGCCCTAGCCTTTACTTACATTCCCTTTCTTGGCTTCCTGTCTACCAAGAAGTGAAGAATAGCCTCCACCACATGCCCTCACCACTGCAATGTTCTGCCCAAGTGCATGAGACTGAGAAACCATGAGCTGAACCCTAGAAGCTGAACCCATGAGCCAAAGAAAATCTTTCCTTCCTTTAATTGTTCTTTCAGGTATCTGGTGACAGCAAGGAAAGAAAGTAAACAATCTAGTTTCTTAATCATTACTCAGCTAGCACTTTACTCTTACACACTACATTTCATATACAGTATGAACTCAGTAAATCAATATTTAACTCAAACCAAAATTTGAGTCATGAGATCACTGCATTGCACTTAATTCATTATGAAAACTTCATCACGACCACAACCTGCCTAAATTCTCAGAGTAAGTATTCCAAAGATCACGTGACATTAGAGAAAAACATCCCTAAGATAGAAATTCCAAATCTAGAAATTAAAATGTGGCCAGCCTCCCTAAAATGCTTAAGGCAGCAGCCTTATTTATGCAATGCGAGCCTTCCCCTTAAACTTCAGTTCTTCTTGATGCTTCACAACGTGGCTTTATTCCTCCTTCATATATAAAAGGTTCATTTCCTGTCCTCTGCTTAGCAAAGCCACAGTGCTCAGGTCCTTCCTTGGCTACTTTCAGATCAACATGGGTTCAAGCAAAAAACGAGGCTTATGGCAAGAATGATGGGGTCTGAGTCTCAAATTCAGACCTAAGGACATGTGGTTTGCTGGGAGCAGGGAATCAGGGTGTACACTAACAGGCACTACCCTCTGTGCCCATGAGCAGGCCTTCTACAGGTGACAGGGACACGATCCACCCAATGGTAATAAGAGCAAGACTAGAGAGGAAAGGTCAATGCCATCTGCAAGGCTCAGGTGGGGACTCCGAGCCGTTTGTATTACGTGTCTATCCCTGAGCCCATGACCGAGGTCAAAGGTGTGAGGACTGACACAATTGTTATCCTGTAGGCCTGTCCGTTCTCCTCCACCACGGATGCCTGGTTAGGAAGGCAGAGCTGGTGGCCAAGAAAGGGCGAAGAGGAAGATACTGGCTGAACAACTGAGAATGAGCAATACCCAGTGTGTTGTTAGCATCTCCCTGGTACCGTTACATTTGGTTTGGGTCTGTTAGCTTCATAATCTTGCAAGGCTACAAGTGAGCTCAGATTAGTGTCACCACAATGCAGAAGATTGAGTAATTAGGACAGTTAGATCACCTAGGATCACAAAATGAGCGAACAGCAGAGTCAGAATGTGGACCCAGACTGGATGGATCCAGTCCCTTAACTACCCACTCATTCCTTTTCTGCAAAGTTATCGTTGCTTCTTTTCTCTTTGTGCTTCTCCTTCCTTCTCTGGAAAGACTTGGTGGAAGAAGGTTAGGCGCTGAGGTGAGAGGAACGCTCTGGGACCCTCTCTGCCCTGGCCCTTCCATCTTGTCTCTGCCAACCTCTTCTAGCAGTCGCTATGGCAACTTCTTTTCTATCCATCTACAGTTGCCCAACCAGAACCAAAAACCAGAGTTCACTGTCCAGGTTTCTGGACAGAAGGTAGTGCCTCACATCCCTCCTTGCTGCATCACTCCTTGCTGGCAAAATGCCTGCTGAATACCAGAAAACAACTTTACACACACACACACAAAAAAAAAAAAAATGTAGGAAGCAAATAAAGAAGGAAAAACATGATAACATACAGAAATCTATTTTAAATGATGAATCACTAGTACTTTATCCGATTACTGTCCTACCTAAGGGCTAAATACCTGCTAAGGCATAATTTAGCACTTGACTCGGCTTCTCTTGATTTCACATCTGTGGGAGGCATCAAAACCCAGTCCAAATGCTAACCCGCTATGTGCTTCTCTCCCTGCCCCGAGGAAGATAAGCTGGAGTACTCCCTTCACAAAGCCCTTAGAATACACACACAGCCCCACTCCATCATTACTTATTCCCCTTTACTTCCCTCCCATGAATAATTGTGATTTTCTTAAGAACGGTAACTGGCTCATGGATCTACATTTTCCTCCCTAATATGCCTGTTACAAAGTAGATGTCCAATAAATATTAATTCACGGCTCCCACTGGTCCCCCTCAGCTCTTCCAATCAGTCCTCTACTTCCTGTCTTAGAGCCTAAGGGTTTATTCTCTGTGAGACACCAAGCTGGACTCAGTGGGGCACTTTCTTCAGAAAGCAGCACGACTTTAGCCCTCTGTGCCTCTTTCAACACACTATTCAGAGCTATTTTCAAAGATACCACTAAGATGAAGTCTCAGGGAAGTCATACACTTTTTCTGTTTCTTCTCAGATCATGGATGAGTTGTTTCTCTTTCAGAGGCTTGGGAACACTAAAGCCACTGAATAAAACTCACAGAGCCCCGATGCTGTGGACACACACCCTGCGCCCGGCTGTGGAGAGAGAGCCAGCACGCTTTTGGCCTCCTAGTTGCGGACATTTGTTGAGAAAAACCTCAGGCTTTGAAAAGACTGTGTTTGAAACATCAGTGCATTTAGAGAAGGCTTTGAATCCGACGAGTCAAGAGCTTTCTATGGGGGGGAGTCTCAAGGAAAATCGTGTCCTTTCTCAGTCCCCACACTGCAAAATGTCCAGGCCAAAAGGTCATTTGGGTTTAAATCACCCCAACTCACGGTCATTCCTGAAGCATACTGAGTTAGTTATTTGCTCTTTGCGGGACAAAATTCCTAACAAGAAGCAACTATAGGGAGGGAGGGAGGGAGGTGGGGCTTATTTTGGTTTGTATGTTAAGATAGGATACCGCCCTTCATGTCAAGGGAGGCCTGGCAGCAGAATTGGCCACTGTTAGAGAGCAGATAGGAAGTGGGGCTGACTTATAAACCTCCAGGCCCACTTAAAGTCACTCACTTCCTCCAGTGAGACTCCACCTCCTAAAGGTCCCATAACCTTCCAAAACAGCACCCCCAGCTGAGGACCAAGTGTTGACCCCCATGAGCCTATGGGGCATGTTTCACATTCAAAGCACAACACATCTGCTGCCCTCTCATGCCCTTGCATGTGTGCCCACATTCCTTTGTTGGCAGTGCCCAGGCATGTTAGTGCGAACATCTCGCCCTCTCTGAACACTTGTGTGTGTGTGTGTGTCTTACTCTGTGTACATGTGTCTCCACATGACTCAGCTCCCTGAAGCAAGTGCCATGCCTTCTCTGTGTAACCCCAGGATCACCTCTAGCAACTGTGATCAACAGAGTTCAAATTGTGTTGATTACCTGCTGTATCCCACCATATGTTAGACACAATGGATATAAACTACAGGCTCTGTTCTCAAAAATACCCAATATCAGGCCTGGAGAGATGGCTTAGTGGTTAAGTGCTTGCCTATGAAGCCTAAGGACCCAAGTTTGAGGCTTGATTCCCCAGGACCCACCTAAGCCAGATGCACAAGGTGGTGCATGCATCTGGAGTTCATTTGCAATGGCTGGAGGCCCTGGTACGCTCATTCTCTATCTGCCTCTTTCTCTCTCTCTCTCTCTCTCTCTCTCTCTCTCTCTCTGTCACTCTCAAATAAGTAAATAAATAAATTTTTTTAAAAATCACCCAGTATCAGGCTGGGGAAATGGCTCAGTGATTAAAGGCATTTGCTTACAAAGCCTGATGGCCTTGGTTGGATAACCCAGTACCCACCTAAAGCCAGAATCACAAAGTGGTACATACATCTGGAAATCTATTTTTTATATTTTATTAATTTTCAAGCAGAGATAGACACAGGGAGAGAGAGAGAGAGACAGAGAGAGAATGGGCACGCCAGCCCCTCTAGCCAGTGCAAACAAACTCCAGACACATGGGCCACCTTGTGCATTTTGCAGCAGCTAGTGGTCCTAGAGTGCCCATTCCTTCTCTCATTCTCTCGCCTAAACAAACAGACAAACAAGCAAACAAACAAAAACACTCAGTAGGTATCAAAACCATCATGAGTGCTCTCAATCCATTATTCCTATTTCCACCGTGAATGCGCATATGGGTCCTACGTTGTGTTGAGGCACTGCGTTGGTTGGATGTGTTTGTATGGGCATCCCACCTTCAGTAATTTTTCACACCAGCCCTTAGATCTCTAGCACACTGTACCTTATATTCTCGTCTGGACAGTTCTAGTGTGTTTAAAGTTAGTCTTTGACGAAATCACTCATTCTTCTCTCCCCACCCCCGCCCCCATCTAATCACAAGAAGCCCCAAGAGATGGACTAAGACCTTCTGTACTTTTCTTTGGGGAGTATAATGTTGGGGGGCAAATGTTTATGTCACCCCTTGCCGAAACACACACATTCACACACACTCACACTTTAATACCTCGAAGCCTAATCCTGAGTGGAATGATATTTTTTTTAGTGGACACTTTGGTAGGTGACTAGGTCATAGGGTGAGGTCCCATGGATGGGATTATTGTCCTCATAAAAGACACCCCAGAAAATTTTCTCTCTGCTTTCTGCCACGTGAGAGCAAGGTGAGAAGATAGCACCTTGACTAGAGAGCCTTGACTAGACATTAAATGTACTAGCACCTTAAATGTGGACTTTGCAGCCCCAGGTTATAGAAATAAATATTTGTTGTCTATTCATCTAGTCTATGCCATCTTGTTACGGTAGCCCAAACTAAGACACATGGTATTTGCTCTTAAGTCACCCAAAATCAATTTTAGATTATATCATGCGCCTTATGCCCTTACTTCTTCGTTTTATAACAAAGCACAAAAGTCACCCTTTATTGTATTCCATAGAATGTTCCAGCACACCCCCACTCTGAGAGGCTTCAAGTCTTAGAAAGAGAAAGGTTATTACAACTCAGCTTTTGATTTTGAATATCCAAAACCTCTGTTTCATCTTTACAGGGCAATAGCTTTTCCCCCATACCACTCGTTTGTGATTACAATAACCCAGCTAGGCAAACAGCAAGATCACAGAGGAAATCAGTTTTACAAATATTATTGAAGAACAGCATTAGTGAGCTGGAGATGCGGCTCCGTGGGTAGAGTGCTTACTTAGTGTGCATGAAGCACTGGGTTCAAATTCAAGCACTGCATAAAACCAAATGTAGTGGTGCAAACCTGTATTCCCAGCACTTGGGAAGTGGAGTCTGATGATCAGAAGTTGCAAAGCAAGTTCAAGGCCAGCCTGGGCTTCCTGAGACCCTATCTCTAAAAAGGCAGTAATCGGGGCTGGAGAAATGGCTTAGCGGTTAAGGTATTTGCCTGCGAAGCCAAAGGATCCTGGTTCGATTCTCCAGGACGCACGTAAGCCAGATGCACAAGGGGCACATGCGTCTGGAGTTCATTTGCAGTGGCTAGAGGCCCTGGCATGCCCATTCTCTCTCTGTCTGCTTCTCTTCTATCTCTCTCTCTCTGCTTGCAAATAAATAAATAAAGGTCAGAGTTTCTTTTTTTACAAAAAGGCAGTAATAACAACAGACACTGTGTTACATTATAACTCATATAGTGATCCAGGTCACAAGTCATATAGCTCGTATGAATTAATTATCACAACAAATCATGTGGTGAGTAAAACCATTTCCCCCGAGTTACAAATGGGGCCCAGGCGGAAGGGCCTAAAGCAGGTCAGGCTTGGTGTCATGTGCCTATAATACCAATACTCAGGAGGCTGAGACAGAAGGAGCTTAAGTTTGAGGACAGCCTGGGCTACATAAGAAGACCTTGTCCCTGCTCCCCACCCCCCAAAGAAACCCCCACAAACAAATCCCACACAGCTGCTTAAAGCCACAGAGCCTGAAGGGGTGGAACCTAGTGGAATTCCAACCATCTAGCCCCAGGCTCAAATTTTAACCCCACTCCCACTGCCTTCCTAGATCCTATGGCTCCACCTTGACACCAAGAGTGCCTTGTGATACAGGTCACAGGTGTTTTAGCACAGCATAAAGTAGGCATCCAATAACTATTTGCTCAAAGAAGACAAAGGAACAGTGCAAAAATATGATGGCTATATCATGCACAGGGGCCACTCATCAGGGTGATGCGGTGGAAGCTGTCCCCATGTCCTCTAGGAGTCACATATAAATATTATAGTTGGAAATGTTTGCATGTTCTAGCCAGGAAACAACTGGTCTGCCCACAAAGCTCAAAAGCCTTCCATGTACAGAGATGCAGTGGAACAGAGCCCACAGCCAATGTGGACCTGAGAAATGGAATCTGTTGACCTCTATTCCATCAGCTCACATTTCCTTTCCAAGCAGCGATGGGTGTGCACCGGCCACTGCTGCGCTGAGAAAGAGCTCCCGCTGGAGAGCTATGTTTAGCTGGCCTGTGGGCTGGGGATTACAGACAACTGCATATTCTGTTTTGCTCCTGGTATTTTAATTTCTCTTCTCTTAGTCTTGGAGACCGTGTTTATTTCATCAGCAGTTTGAGCTGAAAAATCTCGAGGGCCTCCAGCAGAGCAAATCAGTGTTGAGTGTTTTTAAAGTTGGGTTGCTGATAGCATCGCTTCTCACTCATCAGGAAGAAAATTAAGGTGATATTAAAGGTTTTTCAAGAGAACTCGAAGTGTTCCAACTGTAAAAAAAAAAAAAAAAAAAAAAAAATCTTAAAGGCCAGGGAGCCATGGAAACTTAAAGATGGAATAAATCTTGGGATTTAAAAAAAATCAATACTCTTGTTTTAATTCAACATCTCTATTAAAGTGATGGTAACTTTATGTGCCGCCTCTAGGGAGCTATGCCAACCACTGTGTTCCATACCAGGGAGGAAGTGCTTTTAGCAAGCACAGAGACCACGTGAAAAGACAAGATAGGAACACATCCATATAAAGTCAAACATTTCAAGAGCCAATTAATAACAGGGACAAATGAACACCAGGTACTATATGCTTCTAGCAGGGTGGGGTCGCCAGTTATAGGCTGCAATGTCCATCCCAAATTCACTGGTCAAAGTCCTAACTTCAGAACCTCAAGATGTGACTGTATGTGAAGATAAGGTCCTGAAAGAGGTGATCAAGTTTAAATGAAGTTGTGAAGGTGAGTCCTAAGGCATCTGTGTGGCTGGCTTCCTCGGATGAGCAGTGAATGGAGCACAGATGGTTCATGCAGGAAGACTTGTGCACATACATAGAGGAGGCAACTAACTACAAGCCAAAGAGAGGTCTGAGAAAATTCCAGCATTGCTGACACCTTGCTCTGGAATGTTCAGACTCTAGAACTACGAAAACAGCAAATTTCTGTTTACTTCTCAGGGATACTTTGTTACACAAGCTCTGCCAAATCAACACATCTTCCCATCTTCATGAGCTCAAGGGGTCTGGAAAGACATTCCAGAGAAGAAAGGAATAGGGTGGGCAAAGTCATTTGGTAATAACAGGCATTCCTGACAAAGGATAGGAAATACTCATTTACAACAAATGAAGTTACAGATATCTGATCTTTATGACCCACAAAAAAAATGGCATCTTCATGTGATTCAACATAACATACATAAGGAGTATGGGTCAAGAGTGTGGCTGCCTATGGTAGTTCCTTTCTCCTAGCTGTGAACAAATATCCAACCAGATGCAACTTAAGGAAAGAAAGGGGTTAATTTGCCTTATAGTCCCATAATGGGAAAGGCATGGTTGCAGGAACAAGCAGGCAGCTCATCACATTGTAGTCAGGAAGCAGAGAGGGGACAGGAAGTGGTCTGGGCTATAAATCCTCAAGGCCTACACACAGTGACCTACTTCCTCTAGCAAGGCTCTACCTCCTAAAGGTTCCACAACCTCCCCAAACAGTGTCACCAGCTGAGGATCAAGTGTTCAAACACATGATCCTATAGGAGACATTTTACATTTGGACCACAATATTGCCTTTGACAGTGATGAGTGGTGACATACGGCAGCCATTATGAAGTTCCTGTTCCACATGGTGAGTGGGAATAAATTTGCTCTTGGACTTTCAGTTTTCTCTTCTGTAAAGTGAGGACAAGGTGCTTGTGCCTGCCTATTGGGTTGTAGAGAATATGAAAATGCTAATGTGTGTAAATGCTTAGCACAAGGCCTGGGGCATATGTCAGATCCCAGAGAACGTTTGGATAACGTGTAAGACTCCCTGGGTTTCACATAATGAGATAAGCTGAAATAGCATGTGTGGAAAAGAGGGGACTCTTCAGAGAACAGAGATCCTCCACAAAGTACACACCCAGAATGGAGCTCAGTGGTTCTCAACTCGGGAACCCTTTGCTCTTCTTTGTGTATCTGGCAATGCTGGAGACATTTGTGGTGGTCTCAGCTGAGGAGATAAAATTTGCATCTATTGGACAGAGACCAGGGATGACACTCAGCATCCTGTGGTATGCTTGAACCCTCACACCGAAGGATTATCTGACTCTAGATGATATTAATCGTGTTCTATTGAGCAACCCTGAGCCAGAGCTAGAGGAAGGTATGGACCCTCGAAGCCACGCCTGTCAATGTATCATGGCCATTAAGCTTTTATTCTTGGTTCCAAATGCACCCTTCCTGGACCCTTCCTTGTGATGATATTGGAGCTATTGCTCTACAAACCACATTTCTGCTTTGCTGACTTGTCCCATGTCATCCCTTCCAAGGACAAGGAGGCAAGAGATTTGGTCCTTCCAGTTTGTCTGCTATTCCTGATCCTGTCACCTAGAAACATGTCTCTCTCCAGCAGCATCCACTGGTCCATTAATAATGTGGTCTAGTTTTTCAGTGATGTACCCCAGAACTCTGTTCTGCGTTCCTCAGAGTGATGACCATGGCTTCAGTATGAAATGTTTCCAGCCAAACTCATGTGATGGATGCTTGGTCCCACGGCAGCAGTGTTCAGAGGTGGGGCCATTGAGAGGTGACTGGTACATGACATCACTAGTTAGTGGACTACCCAGAGGCAGGACCTGGTCAAAGAAAGGACATCATGGGGACCTGCCTTTGAAGTACATCTTGTCATCGGTCTCTCTCTCTCTCTCTCTCTCTCTCTCTCTCTCTCCTCCTTGCTGCCTTGAGGAGAGATGCCGGGTACCATCATGCCCTCTCTGCCATGATGTTCTGGCTAACCTTAGGCCCATAGCAATGGTGACTGCTCACCATGGATGGAAACCTCGGAAACCATAAGCTGAAATGTTGTTTTCTTTTCTGTTCACCTCTGTTGCAGTCAGGCTCGCATTGCTGGCAGAAAACACCCAACCAAAAGCAGCTTGTGGGAAAAAAGGGTTTATAGTGGCTTACAGACTCGAGGGGAAGCTCCATGGTGGCCAGGGGAAACAATGGCATGAGCAGAGGGTGGACATCACCTCCTCGCCAACATCAGATGGACAACAAGGGACAGGTGACCCAGTCACCTTTCAGTGATGTTAGCCCAGCACCTCCTCCCTGAGGCTGAGCCTCAGGGCGGGTTTCAGAGTCCCCAGCACCAGCCAGACAGAACTTCTTCCTCATAGGTCAGAGTCTTAGCCTTGCATGCCCCTATTTTATACTTCCAGGTTCTGGAACTTTCTTCCTGATATCCCTCGAGCCCTAATAATGTTAGCTACTTCCTGAAGTTAGTCTCCCTCTCTAACTTTAATGTCTTCTTTCTGTCTCCACAAAATTGAAAGCCCTTTAATGAACCCGTTAAAATGTCTGGCTTGCCTTCTGTGACTCCTGACTGAGCATTACTGGTATACACAGCACTTCAACTTCAGTCGTTTGCTTCTACAGAGAACTTTCACTGCTTTCCTGGCGCCTCCTCCGTGGAGCTAGAGCTCCAACATGGAGGGTATAGGCAGAGAATCTCTCTTAGCCCAATTTTCTTTAAAACTTAAAAAAAAATTATTTATTAGAGACAGAGAGAAAGAGATAGAGAATGGGCATGCCAGGGCCTCTAGCCACAGCAAACAAATTCCAGACACATGTGCCACCATGTGCAAATGGCTCACGTGGGATCTGGAGAAATGAACCTAGGTCCTTAGGCTTTGCAAGCAAATGCCTTAACCAGTAATCCATCTCTGCAGCCCCCAGATTTCAGAGGAAAGAAGTATTGTTGGTCCAGACTGAGTCATGTGCCCCCCTCTGTCCTATCAGCGACAGCAAGAGAGGGCTAGATTGCACAGGTCAGCAGCTCTGTCCTCCGAACTCAGTGAAAGGTTTCACGGTCAGTAACATTCCAGCTTTTTGAAATTCCAACCTTGTCAACTTTTAGGAATCGGTTGGCTCAATTTGTATAATCAGAGAGGTGGACTTAAAATGGTTCTTAGTAACTGCTGGGTTTGGGGGTGTTGTGTTCCATCCTGGAGGTTGGGGGGGCGTGTCTTTCAGTAACGATGCAAACTCATGGGGAGCCTCAGGTCGGCCTTGGATTCCATCTTCCTTCCCAGTGATCCTAGGAATGTAAATTCAGATGTTTAAGAGGACCAAATAAGATGGTTCCCAGGTTGAGAAGTCCAAAATAATGCGTTTTTTTAAATGCCTGTTTCCCACAGGGTTAGATGTGGAATGTGTGAGTATGGTGGTCTTATTCTCCACATCCTCCTGGCTCTGGGAGTGTAGAAAGGGCTCTGACCCAGGGACTTAGCCTGAGGCTTAAATCTGATCTCCAAACCCTAAGCCTCATGTCACCTTCCTGAGCATCAGTTGTCCTCAACCACTGCAGTTTGTTTGTTTCTCCACCTCAGAGGACTGGTGTGATGATCAAATAAAGGAATGTCCGTGAAATCTCCTTAACAAAATGTCTGGAACTTGGGCCTCAATAGCAGTTATGCTCTGTCTGTGTCCTGCAGGGTGTATGTTCCTGAGTGAAAATGTTTGGACAGGGACTTGGAGGCGGCTCAGTGGGTAAAGCACTTGCTGCACAAACCTAAATGTGGGTCCTCAGAACCCACCTAAAAGCCAAGTGGCGTGGTCCATACCTGACATACCGGTGGTGGGGAAGGGCAGAGCTGGCAAGATCAATGGGGCTACATGGTGTAGCCTAATCTGTGAGCTCCAGTTTCAGCAAGAGACCCTCTCTCAAAGACCAAAATGGACGAGAAGCGGCTGAAGAAAACACCTGGCCTCCACACGCATGTGCTCTATCATTCACATGCACCCCACCCCACCCACACTCATGCACATGTGTACACTCCTGCTCACACAGCACAGACAAACACATACACCCACAAACAGAGAAATTGTCTGGGCACAAGTCAACACTCCATAACAACACTGAAACAGACCTTTTACTGCAGAAGCCAAATGCTCCCTGAGCATGGATGGTCTTCCTATTTATTCAGTAATCCCCGGATCCAACCAGCTGCTGGGCACACAGACTAAGGCACTCCGGCAGGCAGGGGTCCGGAGGTACCATAGTATGTGGCTAAGAAGACTAACTTGGGAGTCGGAAAAAATTTGATTTCCAGCCCAGTGTTGCTCACACAAACTATAGGACTTTGGGCAAATCATTTCTGCTTCAGGCATAAAATAGCCCCTGTGACAACAGGGACCACTCGGACTTTTGTGACTAGTAAATGCGACCAGCCATGTAATACACTTGCCCAGCCAGAGACTGTTATTTGGGAAACATTCATTAACAGTGGGGCTGGCTTAGGCTTCTTATTACAGTCTGTCTGTAAGCCTTTGGAGGTTCGGGCGATAATTCTAGAAAGCCTGAAGGCAGGACTGTCCCATTCGATAAGGACATCAGGATGATCTTGAAGGCGTAGCAATGTCTTACTTTCACACACATTCCATTGTTCGTACCTTTCTCGTCCAGCGAAAACTTTTTCCTACTTTTCTCCTGCTGGCTGTCATGGAGCTCCAGAGCAGTCTCTCGGGAGGCAGGATCCTCGCTCAGAACTATGCATTTCTGTTTTTGCTGAAAGCTCTTGGATGATGTTTCTTAGGTTTGGTGGTGTTAGCAGGGGTGGAGTTTGGTGCCAGTTTGAGAATATGTGGTCATTAGCTCATGAGCCAGACGATTCCGTTATAAGCGAGACCAGCCGATTTGAACACACAGTGTGACGACTACATGAGGGTTTCCCTGGGTTTGCAGACTAACCCTAAACAACTTCCAATAAGACAACTGTTCTAGAAAATTACAGGACAAAGGATGGTTTTATGGAGATCACATTGCAGTGTTATCCAGACATTATCATAACCACTCATAAGGAACTATTTGCATCTATTTGAACCTAGAACATTTTATGAACTCAAGTCAGAACGTTATTCTTAGTTGAACTGTTGTTACCTCTCAACAAACGAGATCAATTTATTCTAAAGTGCCAGTCATATTTCCACTAATTCTCGGAAGTTGTAGTGTCCTCTGCCCTCACTGGGACCCACCTCCTTTGTGTGTGTATACATATGCCCATGCAGTGTATGCACACGTGTGTAGGCATGTTTGGACCATATGTGGAGGCCTTGGGAGAACTTCAGCTGTCCTCTTCTCATTTGCCTCATTTCTTTAAGGAAAACGTCTCTCACTGAACTTGGAGTTCACATCATTGTTCGCTTAGCCTGGCTGACCAGTGCGTCCCAGTGATCCTCATGCTTCTGCTTCCCTTAGCACTGGGGCTGCAGGCATGCACAGCCATACCCAGCTTTTTACATGGACGCTGGGGATCAAGCTTAGATCCACACGCTCTTACTCCCTGAGCCATGTCCCCAGCTCCTGGTGTCCTTCTTGATGGAAACGGTTTCATGAAGAAATGCAAGGAAGCACCCAGGCCCATGGAGATGCACTAGATTGATCAAATAGGGATCAAATCCCAAGTCCTTCACACCTTTTCTGTTTTCATGGGGTAGATACAGTTGGATATATAGCAATGGTATGTATTACTGTTCGCACTGCTGTGACAACTTGCCTAACAAAAGAAACCTAGGGGCTGAAGAGATGGTTTAGCAGTTAAGGTGCTTGCTTGCCTACCTGCCCAGGACAGATTCCCCAGTACCCACATACTCCCGATGCCCAAGGTGACACATTTTTCTGGAGTTCGCTTGCAGTGGCTGGAGGCCCTAGTGTACCCATTCTTTCTCTATCTGCCTCTTTCTCTCTTTCTAGTTCCCTTTCTCTCTTTTTTACAAAAGAAACAGGGTAGGAAAAGCGTGTTGTGGCTTACACTTTGATGGATATAGTCCATCATGAAGGAAAGGGTTCGTGGCAGAAGTGGAAGGCACATGGTCGTGTGTCATCCACAGTGAGGAAGTAGGGAGAGTGAACAGAAAGTGTGGCTGGATTATAACACCTTAAAACCCACCCCTAGTGACCCACTTCCTCTGGCAAAGCTCCTTCCCCTAAATATTTTGCAACCCTCTCAAGCAGTGCCACCAGTTGGCAAGCAACATTTCAAGCAAATGAGCCTTGGAGGCCATTTCACATTCAAGCCACATAGTGTTATAGTTATCCTGCCATGCCGGGGAGCCATTACTGCACCTGCTTGCCAGGCGTGGCCCTTACCATGCTGTTTTGTAAATTAACTGCCTAGCATGGGACTTGCTGCTATGTGAATTCTGTGCACAAGGCAGACATGGCTTTACGCATCTAAGCATAGTTCAGAACTGTGAGAACTCAGGACGCGATCGGGAAGCATCGCTCCACACTTGTATGAATGTGCAGTACACGTCAGCTGGTTCTCCTTTCTTACTTCTTTATCACATAAGTTTTCTTGATTTTGTTATTCTTAAACTTCATCTATCATAAAGTAATACATATTCATTGAAAAAATTATAAAAGTAGGACCTGGAGAGATGGCTTAGCGGTTAAGCACTTGCCTGTGAATCCTAAGGACCCTGGTTAGATGCTCGATTCCCCAGGACCCATGTAAGTCAGATGCACAAGGTGGCACATGCATCTGGAGTTGGTTTGCAGTGGCTGGAGGCCCTGGCATGCCCATTCTCTTTCTACCTATCTATCTGCCTCTTTCTTTCTCTGTCTGTCGCTCTGAAATAAATAAATAAAAATTAAACAAAAAAATTTAAATTACAAAAGTATAGGTGATTTAAAAATATCGTGACACCAAGGACACTCAAAACTCATCAAAGCAGAAACTCCGAGGTTGAAGAAAACTTAACACTAAAGGAGATGTATAATATACCTGCTAAGGCTCAGGCAGCATCATGGAAGAGAGGCCAGGGAGAGCCACGGGGGGAAGGAGTACCCAAGTCATCGTCCTCCCCCTCAGTCCCTCACACAGAGACTGGCTGATGCCTTCATGACATCACCATGAGTACTAATAACCCCACTGAGAAGGGACCTCAGTGGAATGGGGGGCAAGGGAGAAGGGATATGAAGAGAACCTGATGGAACTGTGACCAACATGTGATATATTCATACGGTGAAATGCAAAACTTATAAAATAAATAAAAAATAAAAACCCTGTGATATCATGCAGAAATAACAATCACTAACATTTTGGTGTGTGAATTGCAGAGTACATAGATGATATAGTGTATATGCGATATTTCATTGTCAATGCAATTTTATAAGCTATATTTTAGGCAACTTTTTTTTTTGTTTGTTTTTCAAGGTAGGGTATCACTCTAGCTCAGACTGACCTGGAATTCACAATGCAGTCTCAGGGTGGCCTTGAACTCATGGAAATCCTCCTACCTCTGCCTCCCCAGTGCTGGGATTAAAGACATGTGCCACCACGTCCGGCTTGGCAACATTTTTTTGGTGTGGTAAAAATATACATTACATCAGCAGTCTTAACCAGCAGTGGACCCTGTGAGCTATGCAACTGATTAGCTAAGCAACACGTACCCACTAGTGCAACAGTGCCACATCTTGTATGGGGGTAACCAACTGCTCTGTGATTGTATTTGAAGCCCCATGGAAGGGAATTGTTGCACTTAGTCAAAAGCCTATGGCTAGCCGGGCTTGGTGATGCACGCCTTTAATCCCAGCACTTGGGAGGCAGAGGTAGGAGAATCGCCGTGAGTTCGAGGCCACCCTGAGACTATGTAGTGAATTCCAGGACAGCCTGAGCTAGAGTGAGACCCTACCTCGAAAAAAAAAAAAAAAAAAAAAGCCTATGGCTAAGAAAGTCATAAGCCTTAGCGGGGAGGATACTACTATTGTTTGGACATGGTATGTCCACCAAAGGGGCCTCTAAATATTTGTTTATGCCCATGTGTTAGTGTTGTTCTCATTTTGGGTGACAGAAGCATCTTTTTTATGGTGGTGACTAGTATTGGGGGGACTCAAAACTCATCAGAGTGCTAAGAAGAAGTGACAGCGGCGTGTCCAGCACTAAATGAGACAACTCTATTGTTGCAGTTACCTTTTCTTTTCATTGCTGTCAGAAAGAACCCAACCAAAATCAGCTGAGTGGAGGAAAGGGTTGATCTTGGCTTATAGACTTGGGGGAAACTCCACGATGGCGGGAGAAAGGATGGCATGAGCAGAGGGTGGACATCACCTCTGTCACAGCAGATGAAACAACACAGCAGGAGGGTGTGCCAAACACTGGAAGGGGAAGCTGGCTATAAAACCCCTAAGCCCGCCCCCAACAACATACCTCTTCCAGCAGGCTCCAGTTTCCAGCCATCATTTGGGGACCTAGCATTCAGAACACATGAGTTTATGGGGCACACCTAATTCAAACTACCACATCTATCATAGACTCTGAGGCTCAGAGGCTATCACAGAAGAGGTAGGAAAAGAGTGTAAGAGTCAAAGGATGGGGAGGAATGCTCTGGAAAGTTGTCTTCCAGACACAAAGTGGCCATTGCATTCATGACCTCACGGTGGCTGATGCTATCTATCTACGTGAGACCTGCATAAGATTGGACCCAACAACTCATTGTCATGGATGATGGAGGACGGCAAAAATGACATAAAAATAGAAGAGAGAGGGGCTGAAAAGATGGTTCAGTGGCTACGGTGCTTGCTCGTGAAGCCTAAGGATCTATGTTTGACTCTCCAGATCCCACATAAGCCAGATGCACATGGTGATGCAAGAGTGCAAGGTTGTACATGTGCACATCTGAGGTTCAATTATAGTGGATGCCAATTCTCTCCTCTCTCTCTCTGGCACAACAGCATGCACATCTCTCTCACATGAATAAAGAAGGCCAGTCTGTTGGGCTTGCCTCAAAAAAGAAGAAGAAGGGGCTGGAGAGATGGCTTAGCAGTTAAGGCGCATGCCTGCAAAGCCTAATGGCCCAGGTTCGATTCTCCAGTTCCCATGTAAGCCAGATGCACACGGTGACACATGCATCTGGAGTTTGTTTGCAGTGGCTAAAGGCCCTGGTTCACTCTTTCTCCCTCTCTGTCTCTAATAAATAAATAAAAATAAAATCAAACAAAAAGAAGAAGAAGGAGAAGGAGAAGGAGAAAGAGGAGGAGGAGGAGGAGGAGGAGGAGGAAAAGGACTAGTTGGAAAGAAGGAATTAGTGGAAGGGACTGGGAGAGGAGAGAGAAAATAGAGTGGCAGGAGGGGATTATTATCAGGGTACATTGTGTATATGTATGGAGGTTGTCAAGTTAAAACATTTGAAAACTATCCACAATATAAACTTCACCATTTTGACCATTTGAAAGCATACAGTAGGTCAGAGGCATGAAGAGCACTCACAAGGTTGTGCCACCCTGACTGCTCTGAAGTTCCAGAATTTTTGTTGTCATTTCTTCTTTTGTTTTGAGACATGGCCTTTCAGTGTAGCCCTGACTAGCCTGGAAGTTACTATGTACACCAGGCTGACTTGACCTTGTAGTGACCCACCTCTGCCCTTCAAGAGCTGTAATTACATGTATGTGCCACCATGCCAGGTCAAGTGCTAGTACATCCTGTCACTCCACAAGGAAACTCCACCCCTAGCAGTCGCTCCCCATTCCTCACTTCCCACAGACCATAGACATCAGTTATCTGCATCCAGTCTCTGGCTGTTTCATGTCAGTGGGGTCACCGACCTTTTTGCATTAGATGTCTTCCGACTTCCAACGTTAGCCAGGTTGTAGCATGTATTGTTTCATATTTCTTTTCATGACTGAATAATACTGTATTGTGTAGATATACCATGTCTCCTTTATCCATTTATCAGTTGGTGGGCAATTGGGTTACTTCCCCTTTGGGGCTACAATGCAAATACACACATTTATATGCCAATTTTTACATGAGTATATATTTTGGTTCCCATATGTGGGAGTAAAATTTCAGGTGTTTATTATGAATATTTTTCTAGGTCATGAAAATTTCTTCTGTAAAGCATTTATATTGATGAAGAAAATGGTGTGGGTTTAGCCAAATTTAGTTCAAAATCTCTTATTGCTAAGTCATGTTTTTAGAAATGTGAGACCCTTCAAAGGTATAGTTTTGTATACTCCACCCAGGGTAAAAATGCATAGGGAAATATATTTCTAAAAGTGCTAAATCTCACAAGATCCTAAGAGACTTATAATTTCATTCCTTTTTACAGGTAGAAAAACTGAGGGAGAGCTTTACTCAAGTACATGTGGTATCAGTTCTGGAGGGGGCTCAGAACCCAGGCCTGTCTGTGTCTAAGTTCTGAATACTCTCCACCAAGCTCCAGGTCTGAGACTATTTTCTTAGCCCAAAGCTCCAGAAGGAGGACTTATAAATCAAAGGATGTGCAACATCCTAAATTATTTATTGAAGAACTTTTAAAAGGCAAGACACTTTGGCAACTTCATCAAGCTTGAATCAAGAATTTTAAAGATTTAATTTGGTTCCAAAGTGCCTTTCAAAAATTGATGCTATAATCTTTGGCATGAAGGCCATATTCAAATTGCAGAAAAAAATGACTTTCTTGTTTATGTAGATCATAAATTTACTGTGAAGGCATAAATGTGAATCTAAGAGGTCTCAAATTATAGAATGGGTGGTTAGAATTCACACGATCAGGACGTGAGTAGTTTGCACAGAATGAATCGTGATCAATCATTTGATGAGTAATTCAAACCTGGAGGTTGTCAACATGAAAAAAGGGGTTCCCTCCAAACTGTCTTTAGGAGGAATGATGGTGTGTTTGGAACATGTTGTTCACATCCCTTAACAGAATGTCACTTTTGATCAGTGGAAATGTGTTTTCAACCAGGAACCTGCTGCTGTGTGAACAACTACTTTAAAAATTGCTCTAACTTCTATGTTAAAAACCAGATTGAAAATACTTTTTTTGTTTTATGAATTTAATGGCTACAATAGTCCTGAATCAGTGGTAAAGTGCTTGTCACATAAGCATGCAGACCTGAATTTGATCCCTAGCACACATGCACTAGGCTAAGCATGGTGGTACATGCCTGAAATCCTAGCATTTGTGGGGACAGAGATAAGAAAATCCCTGGAGATTATTGGATAGCAAATCAATTAATAAATTCTAGGTTCAGTGAGAGACCTTGTCTCAAAAAATGAGATGGAAAGTGATTGAGGAAGAGTACCCAATATCAGCCTCTGGCCTCCACATGCATGTGCACATGTGTATGTATAAGCACCCCCACACACGTGCATCCACATAAAATGCAAGCATGAATACACACATGCATACACAACACACACACATCAAAAAATTCTTAGCTGAGAGTCAGGCGTGGTGGCACATGCCTTTAATCCCAGCACTCGGGAGGCAGAGGTAGGAGGATCACCATGAGATCGAGGCCACCCTGAGACTACAGAGTGAATTCCAGGTCAGCCTGAGATAGAGTGAAACCCTACCTCAAAAATAAAAAATATATATATTTCACTTTTTGAGGGGAAAGGGAATACGAATGCTGATTGCCTGTATTTGATGTTTCATGATGAACCATCTTTCTTTAATATTTATTTTTATTTATTTTCATTATGAGAGTGAGACAGAGAGTGGGTGAGGGAAGGGAGAGAATGAGCACACCAGGGCATCTAGTCACTGCAAACAAACTCCAGACACATGTGCCACCTTGTGCATCGGGTTCAGATGGGATATGGGGAGTTGAACCCGGGTCCTTAGGCTTCACAGGCAAGCACCTTAACCACTAAGCCATCTCTCGAGCCCTCGTGATGAACAATCTTGACCTGAATTTCTGTCTAGTGCTTTTGCTAGAACAGTCTGAAAACCTGAACTAATGCCTGCCCATTGAATTAAACTATTCATTTAATTTCCTGCATCTATTTTTTTTTTTTTTTTTGGAGAGAGTTAGAGAGAGAGAGACAGACAGAGAATGGGTGCGCCAGCAGTCTCTCAGCCTTTGTGAACAAATTCCAGACACTCCCGCCCCCTTGTGGGCAAGCATAGCATTGCATCCTTGCATCACTGTGTCTGGCTCAAGATGGGACCTGGAGAACAGAACAGGTGTTCTTAGGTTTAGCAGGCAGGCACGTTAACCGCTAAGCCATCTCTCCAGCCCTCCTGCATGTATTTTAAAAAGGAAGTCAGCTGTCCTTGAACCTAGAAGAGGACTCTCAGTCCTGCTCATCGCCTTGGTTTCACTCCTGAGACAAGAAGAATTCATGGCGGAAATTCAGCCATGCTGTGCCTTCACCTCACCCCTGCAGACCTAAATTTACGGTACTTTGGTACACCATAGTAGATTACAGACACAAACCACTTTAAAATCTACACCACACAGCATGGATAGAAGCTGCTCCAAGGAAGAGGAAGTAGAGAAAACCAGGGCTGACAAACCTTTCGTGACTTGTCCTAGAGTGGAAATTCAGAGATGAGGACATGGAGGAAAGATCTTCTCGAGACTGATATTTGGGTATCAAAAGCAATGATCCTGGTGGGGGTAGAATGGGGTAGGAAGAGGCATGTCAAGGGAAAGCAGTCCCTCCTGTCATGTCCTCGCGAGAAGACCTGAGGCCTGGGGAACAGTAAGAGGACCAGATTTGGTCTTCCGGAGGACTGGAGTCGTTTTCCTACATCCTGGAGGCAGGCAAAGTGTCGTCTATGTGCAAAGAGAGAGAAAAGGAGCTTGCCAACTGTGAGCGCTTTCTGGCTGTTCACATCTTTAAGTGAAAAGATGCAAGATGTTAGCCCAGAGTGGTGAGAGGGGAACCCTCGAGGGGTGTGGATAAGTGCATACACCAGGGAAACATAACATGCTTGCTTGAGCTGTATGAAGTTAGAGGTTAGGAATTAAAAGGAAGACATTAACATAGATCTGCATTTTTCTCTGATGACATCCAGTTTCTTGGTGCAGGCTTTAGAACATCAAAGTTGCATTTAAGGAAACTGGGATTTTTTTTTTCAAACAAACAAACAAAACAAAACCAAAGAGGAACAGGGGAACTTAGGTTATATAACAAGGATGGGTCGTAATGCTCACTGTGGACTCCAAACGGAGTAAAGAATATGAAGAAGCTGAAAAAAATAAAGAAAGAAAAATGTGGAAAGACCATTGATTATAGGTCATTATACAGGCTAGACAATAACCCTCAGCAAAGATGCTGTGTTCTGAGCCCTGTATGCCATCTGTGTTACATTACGTGGCAAAAGGGATTTTGAAAATGTGCTTGAAGATCTTCATGTCCAAAGATTATCTTGAGTGGGTCTGATGGAATCCCAAGGCTCCTCTGAGGGACACAGGAGGGTCAAAGAGATGGAAGAATGAACTATGATGACAAAACCAGAAACTGGAGTGATGAACTTTGCAATTGGAAGACATAGGCTCTTGGAATTTGGACAGCCACAGAAGCTGAAGAAAAGTTTTCTTCCCAGCACCTCAGAAGGGAAGCTGTGCTGCTGACATCTTGACTTTAGCTCATTTAAACTGATCTTAGACTTCTAAAAAGAAGTGTAAAAATCCCATTTTTGTTCTTTGAATATATGAAATACATGAAATTTGTTAGAGCAGCACTTGGGAACTAGTGCAATTCCAATAGGACTGAGGAGCTCAGAAGTCAGGAGAGTGTGGTCATATAGGAAGGTGACTGAAGTATATGGGAGTGTGATGCTTACTCTTCTGAAAATATTTACTTATTTATTGCAGACAGAGAGAGAGAGAGAATGGGCACAGCAGGCCCTGAGCCACTACAAATGAACCAGCTACATGTGCCACTTTCACATCTGGCTTTACCTGGGAACTGGGGGATAGAATCTGAGTCTTTAGGCTTTGCAGGCAAATACCATAACTGCTGAGCCATCTCTCTAGACAAGTTTATGACCAACTTGACTGGGTTTGGCATCACTTTGAAGATATACTTCTGAACATGTTTGTGAGAATGAATGTGTAGAGGTCTGACTGAGGAGGGAACACCCCCTCCCCCGCATGTGGGGAGCACCATCCCATGGGCCGGGATCCCAGACTGAACCAAAAGGAGAAAAGTAGGGAGCAGGCTGAGAACAGGCATTCACCTCCTTCTTTGCGTCCTGATTCTGGGACACATGGTCAATGCCATCTGCGTGCCCGCCTGGCCATGATGGACTATATTTCTTCAAACAGAGAGACAAAATAAACCCTTCACTAAGCGGCTTTCATCATGTGTTTTGTCAGAGTGACAAGAGAAATGACAACTACAGGGAGAGAACAGTAAGTGACCACGGCAAGGCCGAGACTCTGAGATGTTCAGGTGAGGCAGAGAAGGGCACAGTCATCGGAGTAGAAGAGATAATGTGTTGGGGTCCCCCCCAAGGCCAGCACAGGAGGGACGATAGGGTCTCTGCCGAATTGGGGTGAGCAGCGCAGAGTCACGACACAGACTCCGGCTGTTGGGTGAAAGTGGAGCGAGAATCCACAAACTCGTTTATTCAGGAGGTGCACATGGGTTTTAAGGGGCTGTTAATCCTTGTATGGGGCGGTCCCCTTTTGGTGACCAATGACAGCTTGTCTCTGGACAGGACATCTCGTAGTAGGCTTCTCGCGAGCATGGGGCTGTAACTGTTGTCACATCAAGCCTGCGCAAAACGCCATTTTTACAGAAGCCACTTCCTGTTGTCTTCTGCCATGCGGTCTGGCTAGGCCCAGGCCTGTATTGTGCCATACATATCCTCCTTTTTGTTTTTATTATTGGCAACCCTGAGAGGTATGGTTTATTGCCAAGCCATTGTTGAACCCAGGCCCCAAGGGATCATCATACGTGACAGTGCCTGTCTTAGGTTGTTCCATCTCATGGAGCCTTACCCGTCATGGGCCAAATGCCACCTAGGTGAGAAAACCCGAGGGGGATGGCCTGGTATGGCTTTTGGAAAGCCATGGTTGAACCTATGGCACAATACAATAATGGGCCCCAAAGGTCAGGAGTTAGCAAGACCATCTAAATGCAGAGTGAAATTCTCAAGGGTAGCTGTGGCATCAGGAAAAGTGACACTGATTGGGGAGCCAAAGTCTTCTAAGAACACAGGTGAGGGAGCCTGACATGTTCAGATGAGTAACTACACAGGGACAAAAGTGGTGCAGTCTGATGCAAGGGGCTTTACAACTGGAGTACGAGAGGGAAGTGGGCAAGAATAATAGGGGACAACAAGGCTCAGGGACTATTGCGGAAGAGATGGTGGAAAGACTGTGAGAGTCAGACCAGGTGTGGTGGTGCACGCCTTTAATCCTAGCACTTGGGAGGCGGAGGTAGGAGGATTGCCATGAGTTCGAGGCCTCCCTGAGACTACAGAGTGAATTCCAGGTCAGCCTGGGCAAAAGTGAGATCCTACCTTGAAAAAAACCAAAAAGTAAGAACTTTTTAAAAGAATGTAAGAGCCAAAGGAAGGAGAGATCTGTTTACAATGCTCTTGTCCAGACACAAAGTGGCCTTGATATTCATGACCTCCCAGTGGCTACCTACACAAGGCCTGCATGGTAGGAGGGGGGAAAATGATATCAAAATAGAAGAAAAACTAGTTGGAAAGAGGAGATTCAGTGGAGGAGGGATTTGGAAAGAGGAAAATGTCGTGGTCTGAAGGGATTGGGATCATGGTATATCATCTATGTTTATGGAAGGTGTCAATAAAAAGTCAAAAAAATAATAAGGAACTAAGATGAAATTTCTCAATTCTGGGCCACTGAGATGTCTCCGGGGGTTCTGGAGAACAGAACAGTCCACACTTGAGAGAGCTACAGGGCACTGCCTGGGGCATATCAGAATTGAGTTGTGGTAGAAGTTAGGGCCATATCCAGGGGAAAGCACGTGGAAGATTTTCCTGTTTACTAACCTTGAGTTCCCAGGGACCTCCGGGAAGGTTGTGATTGGGGCAGAAATGACACATGAATGTACAAAGAAAGATCCGAGCTGGTCACAACTTTCTACTGGTGACAGGTGGGGAGATTTGGTCCAATGTCCTTGCAACGAGTAGTAGTGGAGAGGTCACCATTGGGAGATGGGAAGGGAGCTTCACGTCATAGTCACCCAGGAGAGTCTAATGACTAAGCAAAATGGAGGAGGTGAGCCAGTCATGGTGGCACACATCTTTAATCCCAGCACTTGGGAGGCAGAGGTAAGAGGGTTGCCACGAGTTCATGGCCACCCTGAGACTACATAGTGAATTTTAGATCAGCCTAGAGTGAGATGTTACCTCAAAAACAAAAAGAGGGTGTGCTGGAAAAATGGCTTAGCAGTTAAGGTGCTTACTAGCAAAGCCAAAGGAGCCAGGTACCCACGTAAAGCCAGATGCACAAGGTTGTGCCTACGTCTGGAGTAGGTCTGCAGTGGATAAAGACCCTGGCGCTCCCATTCTCTCTCTTTATCTGCCTCTCTCTCTCTCTCTTTCTCTCCCTCAAATAAAAAATAAATAAATTATTAAAAATAAAAAAAAAGGGCTGGAGAGATGGCTTAGCAGTTAAGGCACCTGACTCCTAAGCCTAAGAACGCCAGTTCCAATCTCCAGGACCCACGTTAAGCCAGATGCAAAGTGACCCAAGGGTGCAATGCCGCACTTGACCACAAGGGGGCGCATGCATCTGGATTTCATTCATAGCAGCTGAGAGACTGCTGACATGCCCATCTCTATCTGTCTTCCTCTCCCTCTCTCTGTCTCTCTCTCTGTGTCTCTCTCAAAAAAAAAAATTAAAAAACTAAAAATAGAAAAAATAGAGGATGCAAGGAGACTGAAGGAGGTCAAGTGGGTGCAAGGTCCTGGCTGACTCTGTGATTGTTCCACAGCAGAAAAGTGGCTTTTCTTGTCCCTTCTTGTTCCTGTTTTTCCATTACCTCCTGGAAAGGGTTGTGGGAAGCTGAGTAGAAAGACCCTTGGCTGGCTCAGACGAAAGCTGTGTGTATTTGGGGTCAGGCCAAGGAAGGTCAGGCCCCTGGCCATCTGTGACCTCTGTGAATTCCCAGCCTCCCACCCTTCACTTTCCTCAACAATATCACTCACTACATGGCTGCCACTGTCAGCTCATGGGTCCAGGCCAGCTCACAATTGGACATGGTGTGTAAGTCCCAGACAAATCCTGACGTCACAGCTCTGGCAATTGCAGACATCAGAGATGTGCCAGAGGCAGCACTGAGGGAATTGTCAGTAACAGGCCAGTCCCAGCAGAGCGTGAAGCCAGGCTGGAGCATGGAGCATGGACCACGTATGTCCTAGACCCTTCCCATACTCCTTTCATTCCTGTTTTGCTGACACTTGGTCTTGCTGGGCCCCGAATCAAAGTGCATAGAAAGCCCAACTTCTCCCTGAGGAACACCATGGTTTCCCCCCTGTCGTTGTATTCTTGCAAATCCAATTTCTTTGAAGCTAACCACTGCTAGCTTTGGGTCTGACTAAAGTGATCATGGGCAAAGCAGAGATGACTGATGCATTTGCAATTTTTCAGGAAGTATGTCTTCATTCAAACTCATCTGTCTCGCAACGATGAGACAGATGCAGAAGATGGACGATCCAGTGTGAGGGGCCTTGGCTCTTCCAGGAAGGTCCTCACTGCAAGTTTCCCTGTTAACTCCACAATTACCACCGTATCCTCTTTCCTGGTCACTTTTACCAGAAGGTCTATGTTGCACTCAACAGAGTTAAGCACGCAGCCATGCTTAGAGGGAAAGAATGTTGGCCAGCATTAGAAAGATGGCTCCTTGGCAGCCACAAGGACAGTCACTAGCGCCATCTTTCTCAGAAGTCGTCTTCATTCACCTACAGCTGCCTTTTCCCAGGCTTACTGGACCTGTGGAATATCCCCTCTGCACAAAGCTCACACGTGAGTAAAATCTTAAATAGGTAAACTTACTACACCCTCAAATCTGGGAATAAAGTTGGGTTCTGAGACATTAAGAAGCTCAAAGTTGAGCTGGGAAGATGGCTCCCTCTGTAAAATGTTTGCAAGCCTGAGGACCTGAGTTTGGATCCCCAGCACCCACATAAAAGCTGGGGATGGTGGGGATCCTGGAGCTGGGAAGCAAAGAACACAAGTGCCCTTGGGGACTGCTGGCTAGTCTAGTGAAGGGGTCAGTGAGAGACTGTCTCAAACAATACGGTAGATAGCAATTGAGAAAGACACCCAAGGTTGACCTCTGGCCTCCACACACATGTGCACCTACATGCTATGCATGCTCACATATGCACAGGCATATGGACACACACAGGGAAGCTCAAAAAACAACCCTGCATTGTTGTCTAGACTACCTGTGTTTCTTAAGATTCGATTTGCTATACGTAACCAAACCAGCTAGTTCAAACAAAGCACAGCTAGTTTTCCCTTTCTCATAAAAAGGCTGAGTAGGTGGCCATTTTGAAGTTCATGACATCCTTAACCCTGATTCTTTCTGTCCTGTTGCTCTGCTGCAGATGCCCTGCACCCTTGTGAACTCCTTGTTCACGATCGCTCCCCTGCCCAATCAGCACGAAGGAGAACGTGGAAACACACAAGTTCTATTAAGGATGCTCTACATAATTTTAACACACAGTTTCCACTAAAGCCCTACTGAACCGAATTTGGTCACATGGCCACAGTGTTCTGCATAAACACCTGTGTGAAATGGAGCCTCCTTGGGTGTGCTCTCACTTCTAGACTCGGTAGGTTTCCCTTGGTGCTCCTGACGTCCATGTGCGATAGCGTCCCCATGCACACCACTCCCCGAGGACACTGCTTCCTGAGGCGTGATGCTCCTCCCTGGCTCCGTCAGCAGCAGCAGTAAAATTGCATCTTATGTAATCTCTGGTGCTGATCTAGAATTGAGTGCTTAAAATCCTTCCCTTTTTATTAATTCCCCTAAAGCATGGTAGAGGACATTTTCGATTAAGATACTAGAGTAGAAAGGAGGAAAGCCCATCAGGGAGTTTATGTCATTAACTAGAAATGTTAGCAAGGCCTCAGATATGCCAAGACGGGGATGAGGTGGTGGGGTCACAGGCAGACCGTCAAATACCCTAGAGAGAGGCTAAGTATATCAGTGGTCCATGCAGGGCTACAAGGCAGCTAGCTCTGGGCAATGGTGTCTGGATTATCAGACAGATAAAGAGAGTCAGGCAAGTCACCTGGGAATAGATTAACTTGAGATGAGCTTAAAGGAACTGTCTCTTTGCCAGAAACACTGAGAAAGAAAAGAATACGTCGCATTCATGCAAGTACATGCTGTTCAGTTTACTGGAAGGGCAAGAAATGAAATTACAGACAGGAAGGGAGGTACCAACTCAAAAACCATCTTATATGCAACATAATATCAATTATACTTCGCATAGAAGACAAATGGAGAACCACTGGATTTCAATCTATCAAACAGTCACAGTTGTGGTTGTAGGTGGAGC
Organism: Orientallactaga sibirica; assembly: GCA_036365145.1. Lineage (NCBI taxonomy): Eukaryota > Metazoa > Chordata > Mammalia > Rodentia > Dipodidae > Orientallactaga > Orientallactaga sibirica. Next base: position 5,963,089 of record JAEOAD010000044.1, on the reverse strand, counting down.
ACTATGACAGGCATGTGAAAGAAAATTTTACAAAGAGAATAAAAGGGAACAGAGAGATCAGATATGATTAACTGACACTCTGTGGAGAATGTCTGATGATTATGGAAAAAGTACAAAGTCAAGTGGTGGCCAGGGACTGAGGGAAAGGAGAGAGGAGTAGGCGGGGCCCAGAGGAGTTTCATTGGAGTGAAGCTACCCTATGTTTCCACAGCATAGTGATGGGCTCATGTCATCACACATCTGTCCAAACTCATAAAATGAACATCAGTGAACGCCATGTAGACTATAGATTTGGGGTGATTATAATATATAAATGTCGATTCATCAGTTATAACAATGTACCACTCCAGAGCCAGGGATGTGGCTCAGTAGTAAAGTGACTGCATAGCATGCTTAAGGCCTTGGGTTTTATCCCCACCACACCCAGGCACCACTCTATTGGGGAATGTTGATAATGAATGAGGCCATGAAAATGTTGGGGAAGAGAGCTTATGAGAAATTCTGTTGTGGACCTAAAACTGCTGCAAGCGAATGAATGAACAAATTAATTAGTACCTGGAAATTGGAGAGAAAGTCAGAAGCTACTAATGTAACCAAGAGAGAAATTGCAATAGACTCAACTAAGGAGGGTTATGAAGATAAAAGGAGAGGAACTTTAAAAGTCAAGGAAGTCAAACCCATAGGTTTGAAAGTGTAAGATATGGCAGGCTGAAGAAAAGGAACATCATGATGATGCCTTGCTTTCTGGGTAAATGGTGCTGTCAATCAATTAGACAGCAGGCATACTAAAACAAGTGAAGTTTTGGATGAAGGAGTTACGTGTGGACCATGGGGGTGCTGTGTCTGTTGAGATCCTGGAGAGAAGTCAGACAGTTGACTTCATTGTCTGAACCTCTAGCACCAGGCCTGGGATGGAAGATGGAGGTGACATGTTTGTCACAGTTTAAAACGTGAGTGCACCCACTAAGCAATGCAGTAGGAATGGACATAATGAAATGTGAAGCAGTGGAAAGTCAGACCATTTAAGGGGCTGTCGGAAGAGCAGGTAAATGAAGGTGTGCCAAGGCAGAGGAATGTGGTGAAAGCAAAGGCTGAGCAAGCTTAGCTGAGTCCATGGCTAAAGCAGCTTTGGTGTGGCAGCAAGGTCCTACATGATGAGTCCTGTGCACGAGTCACTGTATTCTTTGCTATGACCAAATGCCTGACAAGAAGCAGCTTAAAGAAGGAAGGGCTTGGGCTGGGGGGATGGTTTAGTGGTTCAAAGAACTTGCTTTAAAAAAGCCTGATGGTTGGGGTTTAGTTCTCCAGGACCCACGTAAAGCCAGATGCACATCCTAAACATCAGGGAAATGCAAATTAAAATAACTTTGAGATTACATCTTACCCCAGTAAGGATAACAAACATTAAAAAAATCAAATGAAAACAAAATCTGGAGACTATGTGGAGAAACAGGAACTCTCATTCACTGTTGGTGGGAATGTATGATGCTACAGCCACTATGAAAAGCAATATGGAGACTCCTAAAAATATGACTATAGAGGTACCAATAGATCCAGTTATTCCCTTACTAGGCAGTTACCCTAAAAGCTAAAAGCTCCAAGCCTCGGTTCAGAGATATTTGCTCAACGATGTTCATAGCTGCTCAGTTCATAATAGCTAAGAACTGGAATCAACCCAGATGCCCATCATTGGATGAATGGATAACCAAGATGTGATATATCTACACAATGGAATTCTACTCAGCAGTTAGAAAAAATGACATAATGAAATTTGTAGAATAGTGATTGAACGTGGAATAGGTCATACTCGTACTCACCCAATCACAGAAAGACAATCGTCACATGGCCTCACTCATCTGTGGCTCCTACCTGGATCTGTCCGAGATGCTGACATACCTAATAGGCATCTCAAGGGCCAGACAATAGGGAGGGTAGGACTGCAGCTGAGGGTAAAGGTGGTGGTGGGGGACGGAGCACAAACCTGGACCCAAATGGAATTAGTACCATAAAATCCTATATTCTGGAAGACAGACAAAAAGGTTGAACCCTCATCAGGACCTTAGAGAGAACACCTGAATCACAGGGCCCTGGCGAGGGTGAGATGAAGCCTATTCTTAATTTTCTCCTCTTTCTCTCTCTCTCTCTTTCTTTCTGTTTTATATTTTCTTTCTTTTCCCTTGGTGTTAGCCTGTAATTCCCAGTACCAGGATGTGGTTAACACCCACAGTGAGCTCTTGATTAGAGAGACCCACAACATTTCCCAAAAGAAGACAGACTTCTGTCAGAGTTCTTGATGACCCACCACAGGTTAATGGTAAGACTATGCTGCCAAAGACACCATATGCTGTTGGTACAGAACATGGAAGAACCTGTCTGGAATCTGGAAGAGAGCCAGTTAGCACATCTAGTGCCAGAAGGTGCTACATGAGCTACTGGGGGAAAGTGACCAATATCTGTCCAAGCAACTTGAGGTCTAAGGTACCTGGCATGATGCTCACCCAAGCGCAATAGTGGCACATAGCCATGGTAGGTAACCAACTGCTCTTGGATTGGCTAACGGATCCACTCAGTGGAAAGAAACCCATATCTGGAACTGGGAAACAAGTCAGAATCATATCCAGATAATGAATTTGCTCTCCAATATCAAGATCCCATCAATTTTGGGCTACAAGAGGGCCTACACCTATTAAATTCTCTCTAAACTAACAATGGATGTCCCATTTAACATATGCTTACTTTTCTCTCCATTGGAGAATCTGCTTCTCTTTTTCAGATGGATGCAAAACCTGAGGAGAAAATCAGCCCATTGCACCTCACCAGGGCCCCAGCTGAAACCATAGAGGGATTTGGGAAAATGAACAAGAGAGCTGCTTTCTCAGTGAACCTGATATCAGCACAAGGGTGAAGGAGATAGACACTGAGGACACTCAACACCTACCAAACCAGAGATCCAGAGACTCCTCAGAGCCCATCACTGAAGTAGACTTAAAACAAACCCAACATGTCTCAGGGAAATTGGTGGAAGAGTGGGCAGAAAGATTGTTAGACCACAAGTTGGGACATTATGCACAGAGACATCGCCTCTTCCCCATAACTGATGGCTACCCCCACAATGCACAACCCACAATCCCCATGGGGATAACTGGCATCCCCAATGACGAGGGTCCCTTGGGTGGGGCAGGGATGAGGGAAAGGATGGTACCAACATGTGCTATTTACATACTGAGTATGTCCATAACTAATAAAATAAAAAATAATAAATTAAAAAAAAAAACACCAAGTCTCACTTCCACAAGGTTCCACCACCTTCCCAAATAGCACCAACAGCTGGGGACCAAGTGTTCAAATCCACATGCCTATGAATGATGTACTACTCATTCAAACCACAGCAGGCTGGAAACTACTTTTGGAGACTACATCAGGGGTGCTGCTGGTGATCACACAGAGATATATCAGAACAGTGGGAAATGACGTTTGTTTCAAATGAGATGCTAGGAACAGAGGCGCTGGGTTTGAACTTCTGTGTGGAGTTGGGATGGCTGGGCAGTTCTTAGTAATTCTAGGGAACTACTCTACAGGGAAGTCATGGTGGCAGGAGAGTGAGGCGTTTGATCTCATCACACCCATACTCAGAAAGCAGAAAGCAATGAATGAGTGCTCAGCTCACTCTCTGCTTCGTATTCAGTCCAGGACCCTAGCCCATGAAACAGTGCTGCCTACAGTCCTGGTAGGTCTTCCCACCTCAGCTAACTCAGTGTAAAATGCCCTCCCAGACATGACCAGAAGCTTGCTCTTAAGGTGATTCTAGATCCTGTCAAGCAGACAATGTTAACCACCTCACATTCTTCTGTGAAACTCCCTCCCACATTAAGCCAGGGTTGGTCTGAGTGACCACAGGATATGGTAAACATAAAAATCTTCAGGGTTAAGTCAAAAAAGACCTGATAGCTTCTGCTCTCTCCCCCTGTCGTCAGCCTGAAGGAAGCCAGCTTGTTGTTAGGACACTTCCATAGCAATCTGAGAAGGTCCTTGTGGGAGCAGAACTATGGCCTCCTGCCAATAGCCCACAAGGACCTGAGGGCTCGGGCCAATAGTCCTGTGAACGAATCCTTTTGGGATCAGAGCCTCCTGCTCCATGAATCCTCTGAAGGCTGCAGCTCTAGCCAGCATCTTGACTATAACCTTAGGAGAAACTCAGAACAAGAAGAATCTCAGTTCGCTCTGAACTCATGACCACAGAAACTGAAATAATAAGTGTGTGTTGCTTTTAAATCATTATGACCCAGGGAGTTTAGTTAGACAGCTAAGACAGCAAGTTTCCCCCTTTGCCAGACTCCTCCCCTAGAAGAAGCAATGCTGGCCTTAATGAACATATTTCAAGACACTGGTTGGGTTGTGATTACTGGCAAATGGGTTCCAGGCAAGCAGTCACCAAGCTCTTGCTGAGTTCTTGCAGTGAGCCAAGCACCATTTTAGGTCCTGAGGATGAGCAAGACAGCACCCCAACATTTTAACAGGAGGAGAAATGTAATAAACACACTATAGTGTCCTTAACAGCCATCCAGAATATGAAACAGGCTCCTGTGGGGAAGGGCAGGAGCAAAGAACTCTCAGGGGAAGGGGTGACTGAGTCCTGACAGGAAAGCTGAAGAGAAAATGACCATGGTGGGGAAGAACATTACAAAAGAGGAAGGAAGCATAAAGGACTTGGCATGTTCTAAGAATGAAAAGAGGTCGATTAGGAAGAGGTAGGAGAGTGGAGGGAGATACATCACAAAGACATGTCCCTCACTTGCTTTGTCCTCGCAGTGGCTGGGTCCAGGGAGTCTGCCTTCACCCTTCACCTGACTTTGCTATCTCGCCCTCCTTCCCTCTCCTCCTTTCCATACAGAGACATTCAGAACCAGGGTGAAAAGTGATGAGATTTTAAGCATTGTTGGAATGTTTTCATTGTGGGAAAACTGAACCCAAGGACAATTTGGAATAAAACACTAAGTGGATTTTCATTTTTCTTGGGGAAAAAAAAAAGTGTGCTAGGAAAAAAAAGTGTGCTTGAGGAAGAAAGAGAATTTAGCTAGTCCTGGACTTGTCAAATGAGTATCAAACTCACCCCTGGTACTCACAGGCAGACTGAGCATGGTGGGCAGGAGACTGAGGAAATGTGTCAAAATGAGCAGCATCAGATCAGAGCACAGAACTTGAAGGCAGCAGACGAGCATGACCTGATTGTCCCCTGTGTCCCCTGTGCCCCACAGGAGCTTCCCAGGGGACAAACACATGTGTGAGAATTAATGCTTCTTTGACATGTTCACAAACACAAAAGTTTCCAGAATTCGCATTTTAAAACGCAGTTCTATTGATGAGACGTGGTGTAGTGATTTCCATTTGTAACCGTTCAGATCTTCACGGAGAAGGTGAGAGGTAGACGATGTGATGTTAGGATGCAGGCGTCCACATCCTCCAGTGGGGGGGATGGGCAAGTATCAGTAAGCAACAAAATATTCCAAATTGGATAATGTCATGGAGTTTGCAAGATGCAAGATGCAAGACTCAGTCATAGGAAGTGAAGAGTGGAGAAGGAACTGCCGAGCTCCAGTACTCAGGTGGTAGACCCTTCTGAGATTGTGGTGGGAGCAGAGAACCACTGTTCAGCGTGAATCAAATTTAACAAAAAATTGTCGGAAAGTCTCCTGGTGGGTGGCACAATGACCGGATGAAATAGATGTGAAGAGTCTCCTGTGATCTCAGTCTACTGAATCGCTTTGGGGCAGAAAGTCAGAAAATCTTACAGATTCCAAATAGAATAAGAATTACTTCGGGGAGAGTTACTGAAGAAATAGCAAGCTCTCAGAAGACGTGTAAAGCAAATGAAAATGGATGAGATTTTTTTAAAGTTCAGCATTAAGGGAAAAAAAAAAATAAAACAACTGAAAATGAGTCAGCCCAAGTAGAGATCCACCACTTAAAGAAAATACAGGACTCAGGAAGAATGCATGTGTTCTGCAGGTATCTTCCTGTTTTCGTTTAAATGCTTTGAATTGCATGGGAATCTGAGCTCACAATGGAACTTTGATTGTATTTGGTGCAGGCCAAAACCTGTATCCCTTTTGTCTGATGATAAGGGAGTGGGAGAGGGTGACAGAAAAAAAGCAGGGAGGAAAGAAAACTAGGAAATAGGGTTTGACATAAGCCCTATTGTACTGCAGGCAGTTCTGTAAGACTGAATGAATGCTAATGGAATTTAGTTTTTTAAAAATCAAGGATACATAGAGAAAGTCCAAATGAGTCACATTAGTGCACAATTTTACTTTTCATTCCATCAAATTTTTGACAAATTTTCACATCCATATAACATATTTTGATCATATTCGCCCCCATTACCTTCTCTTATTCTTCCACTGAACTCTTTTTCCTTCCCAACTCATCCCTCTCCTACTTTGATGTCTTTTTGTGTGTGTGAGCCACTGAGTTTAAATTGGAGTTGGTTATATGAGCATGGAGGTGGAGTTATTTACTGGAACATAGGCAACTTACCAGTTCCTACGCCACTGAAGCACATGACTCCCTCTTCATTAGCAACCATTAAGTACCACTGGCTCCTCAAGCAGGGTGGAGTCTCAAGATCCCTTGTCCCATCCATGATGGAATGTTGAAGAAATCAGTCTTGACTCAGTCTTGTGCAGGAAACCACAACAGTTGTGAGTTTGGGAGTGTGTGCCATGGCACTCCTCCCCATCCTTCACCTCAGACATTCTTTCCACCTGCTCTTCTGCAGTGTTCTCTGAGGGTTGGAGTGAATGATATAAATGTCCCATTCAGAGCTCAGCACTCATTTTTATTTCATCCTCCCATTCTCTTCCTTCAACACTTAACCCAAAATCCCTTTATCTACTCATTCACAACTAATAAAGGAGATAAGCCCCACTCAATCTGGTTATCCGGTGCTCCGGGCTAGTGTTCTGATTATGCTGGAAGGGAAGCTGCACTTGATGTGAACCAGGACGATGCTTAGCACTCCCCATGTTAGGATGTCTTCTAGGACCCTTGTCTTTGCATTGGCCCCTTCTCTTTGGGTGAGGGCTGTACTTGTGAAAATGATGAGCTATCAATTCATAATTGTTATGTTTAAGCAATTAAGGAAGTCCATCTAATGGGCCTGAGAGCAGAGATTTCTCTAGCTGGTCAGAGGAGGAAGGCCACTTGAAGGTCACCATGGACTTGATGCACCATCACCAGCTGGAGGGTAGAAGGAACCCCGAAGTAAGGGTTATCTGTGGATGTGGTTCTTTCCCAGAACCCCAGACAACAGCATGGCCAGTGCCTTCATTTCAGACTTGTAGAGTCTTGTGCAGAGAACCTCGCCAAGCCTACCTCAACTCCTGACCTACTGAGATGGCACAGTCACCAGTGGCTGTTGTTTTAAGTCACCGTGTTGTTATTTATTATTTTCTCCCTCTCATTGAAGTGCTCTCTTATGAGTCCTTCCAGGAAAGATGTGTTGGTTTCTTATTGCTGCTGTGATGTCAAGGGTCACATAACTCATATTTAGTTCTGGAGGTCAGACATATAGAACAAGTCTCACTGGTCTAAAACTGAGGTGTTGGGGGAAGCTTCTTTCCCCTGAGACAAAAGGTGAGAATTTGTTTTCTACCTTTTCCAGTTGTGAGGTGGCCTGCATTTCTTGTCTCATGGTCCCGGTCCAGAAGTTGCACCACTATGAGATTTCCTTCTGTCATGTCCCTTTCTCTGATTCTGACTCTCTTATTCATCCCTATCTCCCAACTTACAAGGGCTTGTGTGATCACATTGGCTTCACTCCAACAATGCAAGAGACTCTTCCCTTATTGAGATCTTTATACCTACAAAGATTTTTGTATTTGTTTTGGCCATACAAAGAAATATAGTCATTGCCTCCAGATATTTGGATCTAAATATTTTTTAGTGTGTGTGTTCATGTTTGTTTGGGTAAGTGTCAGAGAACACCCTCAGGTTTCAGTCCTTAGGAACACCATCCACTTTTCATGATGTTTGAGACAGAGTCTCTCATTGGCCTGGAACTTAGGTATCTAGGCGAGTCTGGCTGGTCAGTGAGCCCTGGCGATCTGCTAGTCTTTCCTTCCCTTGTGGGGTGTATACCACCATGATTTTCTTTTTAACATGGGTTCTGAGGATCAAACTCAGGTCCCTATACTTTCCAGGCAAACACTTTATTGATAGCTGTCTTTCTAGCTCCAACATCTTGGAGGATTAGTTTTTAGCTTATTACAAGAGGCTGGTCAGTTTTTAATCTTTAAAATTTTTCCTAGAAGAGAGAGTAATATATTTTACTAAGACTTTCTAATACCCAATAACTTACCTAAGTATTGATTTGATACCTGTCTTGCAAGATTATCACAGTATAAAAACCAATCATCTGTGTAAATGCTACTCAAACCAGTTCAGTCTACACAACCAACTTGGCTACTCTGATGCCATTAGGATATTGGGCAAGAGATGCTGTGATCCCTGCCTTCATTCACTGACTACCTTAGGATGTGTAGGGCATTGTCCAGGCATGTGTGTTTTCTACAACACCCCAGGTTGTATTGATGTGAAGTGTGAGGACAACTGAATATCTGCGTTTGGCATTCCCTAGACGAACTGAACAAGTGGCATCATGAGAATGTGTATTAGTCTATTCCAGCTGCTAAAACAAAATGCCCCCACAATAACATTTTGGTCAACCATGGGCTGCATATACTACACTGGTCCCATAAATTATATTGCCAAGTGACACTGAAGCCATCTTATATTAGTTTAATGTCCACACAAGGATTAAGCTTACATAATGAAACATTCCTCAGAATGTATCCCCACCAGAGACTGACACATGAGTAGATCATAAACTGGATGGCTTAAAAACAACAGAAAGTTATTTCTTACAGTTCTGGAAGCTAGGAAATCCAAGACCAAAGCACGGGTAGATTCAGTGTGCTGTAGATGGTACCCCCTCGTGGTGCCCTTGCAGGCTCGAGGGGAAAGCCAGCTGCTAGAATCTCTTTCATAAGGATACTAATCCCATTGATGAGGGCTCCACTCTTAAGACCAAACACCTCCACTCCTGATACCATCACCTGTGTGCTAAACCTTCCAACTTATGAATTTGAGAGGGAAGAGGAGCACACATGATCTTTTAAAAACCCTCCTTACATGCTTCTGATGCACATTAAACCTTGTGGTTGATGCCTACAGAAGATGGGATATAGGAAGATTTGTTGATTTGTTTGATAACACTTAAGGAGGAAAAAGTCCAAATGTGGAAAAGGAGGGCTCCTGAGAAGACATAGTGAGGTAGGTACCCATTCTCCAACATCTGGGGATGGTAAGAAGGGTGGCAGAGATGGGAAAAAAAAAAAAAACCACAACATAACAAGTCCTCTTCTCCTCAGGATCATGGGCATGTCAAGGGCAGCTTGAGACAAAACCACACTTACGTATACTTTGGGGACTGTGGGATCCGAGTATCCTTAATAGGTTAGGGGACAAGGATGGCATCACCAGCCTAGATGGAATCTGTCTTCATAAGGCAGAAGAGAGGCATGTCATGGGGGCACAATTCAGACGGGCTGCTTTTACCTGTCAAGGCTGTGAAGAACTAAGAAAAGATTTTCTTTTAGAAAACTCTTTTGACAGAAAGCAAAATAGGAAGATAGAAAGTCTATTCACTACTATTAAGAGTAAATAGAAGAGAAAATTGCCTCCAAGAAGCACCCTAGGGCAAAAAGTCAGGGAGGGATGGAGAAAGTAGGCTGGTTTTAAAAGCTAAGCCGGGACAAACATTGTGGGCTCAGAAGCCCTGACGAAATGCTGTCTCTCAAGGGCACAGACTGGGAGAACCTGGGGTCAGGTACCAAGAAGAGGCCAAAGGCCAGACTTCTACCTGCACAGGGAGGATTATTTGTGCCTCTCTGGTGTCCCCTAGGCCAGCAGGAAAGCCTGTGTCTGGTGGATGTCTTGTCGTTGACTGTATGATAGACTGTTCTCCGAATAGTTTCTAACATTAAAATCATTAAAAAGAAAATATTCATTCCATAATCTACCCAACTGAACAGCATCACAAAACTTTTCAAAATGAATATTTTGAGTACTAACACTCATGCTGATGGCACTTTTTTCTAATTTAGAAATTAATTACTGTACTCCTTTAAAACATCTCATTTAAACAGGTGTGGTGGCACATCCCTGTAATCCCAGCATTTGATGAACTGAGGCAGGTGATCACCAGGAATCTGAGATATGCTTCTTAAAAACAAAACACAAATGAAACCAAGTGAGCCCTCCCCCACAAATATCTGATTTCCCACGGCTGGTGTTAACTTACAAAAAGAATAAATGTATATTCGTTCATGGGGAATAATGCCAGGAAGTACAATTCTATTTTTTTTTATGATCTTGACCACTGTCTTTTCTATTTGTAAAGTAACATATGCCTGTAATAGAGAAAATTCAACAGGTGAAAATAAGAAAATAAGTTAACTCAGTTTTACTATTGAGAGATTGTACTATACATACCATGCACTGACCTACTGTATGAACACATTTCTTTACACAGCTGAGTCATCTCACATCAACATCACTTGAACGCCTGTTTGGTTACAAAGCAATCCTCTCTTGTCCACAGTTTCACTTTCCACAGTTTCAGTTACTCATAGCCAACCATCGTCCAAAAACATTAAATGGAAAATTCCAGAAATAAACAATTCACAGGTTTTTGGGCACTGTTACGAGTAGCATGATGAAATCTCCAGCCATCCAGCTCCAGCCTTAGAACATGAATCATGCCTTTGTCCAGTGTGTATATGTTGTATAGACTACCCACCCATTAGGCAGATCCTGGTTGCCAGGACAACTGTCACAGTATTATCAAGTAACTCTTACTTTACTTAATAATCACAGGCTGGGGCTAGAACTCAGTGGTGTAGCTCTCAGTGGATTTGATTCCAGCAAAACACACACACATTAATAATTGCCCAGATCACAAAATAATGATAATTTAGGTATGTGAAGGCAAAGCCATAAAGTGCTTCCTTTAGGTAAAAATTTAAAAGGGTCTCACAGTGTGGTGGTTTGATCGTGATATTAAGGTGGAACAACTTTTTGAAGCCTACGAAGCCTAAGAACTCATGTACAAATCTCCAGGTCCCACATAAGCCAGATACACAGGGACACAAGCATGCAATGTTGTACATACACACAAGGGGCACACACATATGGAGTTTATTTGCAGTGGCTGAAGGCCCTGATGCACCCATTCTCTCTCTCTGTCAAATAAAAAAATAAATTAAATAAAATAAAAATGCTCCAGTAGATATGTTTATTTTCTTTCCTTTTTTTCTTTCTTTCTTTCTTTTTTTTTTTTTTTTTTTTTTTTTTTTTTTTTTTTTTTTTTTTTTTTTGGTTTTGCAAGGTAGGGTCTCACTCTGGTCCAGGCTGACCTGGAATTAACTATGTAGTCTCAGTTTCAGGGTGGCCTCAAACTCTCAGTGATCCTCCTACCTCTGCCCCCCCGAGTGCTGGGATTAAAGGCGTGCGCCACCACGCCCAGCATCAAAGTTTATTTTCTTTAATAGTTAAGAAAAAAATTTTTAATTATATCTTAAACATGTTTAAGCTAGGTCAAAGTTTACACATTATAGATATGCACTAAAAGCTCAGTTGGTAGAGTGCTTGCCTTATATATATAAAGTCCTGGGTTTGATCTCCAGTGCCACAAAAAAAAAAAAAAGAAAAGTGCCATTAGTCTGGTGCAGTGGTGCACACCTGTAATGCCAGCTCTCAGGAGACAGGCAGGAAGATCAGGAGCTCAATGCCATCCTCAAGTAAAGAATGAGTTCAAGGCCAGCATTGGTTACAGGAGAGTCTGTCTCAAAAATTCAAGAAAAAATTTGTCCTACAGAGAAGTTGAGCCCTTTTTACTCCTGCAAACAGTACAGAAAAGGCCTGTTTTCCCACATCTTCAGCAATTATTGACCATAGGTATTTAAAAGTCATTGTCAATTGGAGAAGTAAAAAAATATTAATCTCACTTTGAGTCACATTCCATTAATTAGATTAATCTTGATTTTTAGTCTGTTTATGTGTATTCATCATAAATTATTCATAATACCTTGTGCCTGTTTTTAATAGAGGTATTGTTTTTTGTTTATTTATTTTTATTTATTTCAGAGAGGGAGAGAGACAGAGATACAGAAATAGGCAGGTAGAGAGAGAGAGAATGGGCATGCCAGGGCCTCCAGCCACTGCAAACGAACTCCAGATGTGTGCACCCCCTTGTGCATCTGGCTTCTGTGGGTCCTGGAGAATCAAGCCTCAAACCGGGGCCCTTAGGCTTCACAAGCAAGCATTTAACCTCTAAGCCATCTCTCCAGACCTTGTTTTCTGTTTATTGAAAGATGTTTCATGCTTTATAAACAGTATAATATGTTATTAAAATTGTGCACACTTTACACATTGAACAAGCTTCTTTGCTCTGCCTTGGCTGTTGCCAATATTTTTCCTAGCTTATCATTTACTTTCGAAATTTGCTTAGGAGGAGCACATTTTCACTTTACTTTATTTTGTTTAGAAAGCTGGAAGTTTTCTGATTTAGAGCTAATCAAGTCTATCTGCTTTTACTTCCCTTCCAGATTTCTCCGTTTAGTGTTATGCTTGATGTAGTTCTACTTTCAGACTATTTAAATATTGACCAGTATATGCTTCTAATATATGCTACTACTCTTCATGTTTTTTTTTTTTTTTTTTTTTTTTTGAGGTAGGGTTTCACTCTAGCCTAGGCTGACCTGGAGTTTACTATGTAGTCTCAGGGTGGCCTTGAACTCATGGTGATCCTCCTACCTCTGCCTCCTGAGTGCTGGGATTAAAGGCATGTGCCACCACGCCCACCTTATGCTACTATTCTTAATGCCGCTGGACTTTATTTTGGGAAATAACCTAAAGAAGAGATCAAATGTTTATTTCCAACTATCTGGCTACTGGTCACACCATTCCTTATGAAATATAATACGTTCTCTTGTTTGAAACCTCTTTTCCCGTGCAATAATAATTGAATGATAACTACATGTCAGGATAGCTATCATTCCTTACCAAATGGTAAGTACATTCCAGAAGCTACACCATGTGTTTTTTGTGTATTCAGTCATTCCATCCCCACCCATGAGCTGCTATTACTGCCTTCATTTACTGAGGAGGGGACAGGAACAGAGGCATCCAGTGTCTTATGCAAGATCGCAGATAGAAAGTGGAAAGCCAGGAATCAAACCGCTCTGCTTTGAGTATGAAATGTCCCTCACAGACTCATGTATTGAATGTCTGCTTCTCAGAGGGTAACTCCATTTTGGAAGGTTCTGGAAATGTTACAAGATAGGGTCTTCTTGGAAGAGGTAGGTCAATGGTGGTGTACCTCTGAGGGTCGCCCCATCTTCCCCAGGCACTTCCATGCTCTCTGCTTCCTAACCACCATAAGAAGAACAGCGTCCTCCTCTATATACCCCCATCACCCTGGTGTTCTGCCCCATGAGGGGCCAAGGTCAATGGAGCTATGGATTGATGATGGACAGAAGTCTCCAAAACAAGCTGCTAAAGTAAACCTTCCCTCCCTCAAGTTGTTTATATCAGGTATCCTGTTTCTGCGATGAGAAAGCTAACTGATAAGCTAACCCAACCATGCAAGCTCCTCTGCTTTTCTAATATATATGTATATATATAATTATATATCATATAACATATGTATATATATTTCTTTCAGAACTATCCTATTTATGGACAGCCCTTTTCAATATGACCTCACGTAACCTCCTTGCTCTCTGCTCCAGCTTCTTCAAGCTCTGGCCAATGCCCTTGTCCTCTCCCATTGCTCCCACTGGGTCTCCCTTCACATCCCATCCTTCATGGAGACCCTGACTCATTCAATTCTCCATTATGTCCCTGACCATTCGCTTATGCAACACTGATGTTGTCACTACTAACTTCCTTGAAGACAAAATGGAAGAGCTAATTCCGATTAGTAAATTAATTTCTGGCCAGATTCAGCAATGGACCATGTCTTCTTTCAAACATCCTATCGTGTGACCAAAGCAGGATGTGATTCATCCCCAGAGGAGGTGTCCTCCCCATTACACACCCCAATAAAGGAAAGCTTGCATCAGAGACACAAACATTGCAAACAACGGCACAAAGGACACATTTTCCAGAGAATGTAGCTTCTGTGAATGTAGCTTTCCACCTCTGCATGGCTTCAGTTCATCTTCTAACCCTTGAACGCACATTGGATTACAATGAGTTCTTGGGTGGACTGGGTAGTGACAGAGATACTGGAGAGGTAGTTTCCAACAAAGGTTTAATCACCTCACAGGCTAATAGCCAAAGAAAAAAGGTGATGAGGAAAAAAAAGAGAACGTTGTGAGAAATCAGGGAAGGATGTTTCTGGGACTATGCACTCTATCTGTAATAGTTTGAATCAGACATCCCCTATAAACTCGGGTGTTGTGAATGCTTGGTCACCGGCTGACTACAACTTGGAAGGTGCAGGCTTGCTGACGGAGGTGTGTTGTTGGGGGTGGGATTAGGGGTGTTGTAGCCAGCTCCCCCTTGCCAGAGTTTAGCTCTCTGTCTTGTTGCTGTTGTCCGCCTGATATGGGCAAGGAGGTGATGTCCGGCCTCTGCTCATGACAGGCTTTTCCCTACCATCCTGAAGCTTCCTTTCAAGACTGTAAGCCAAAATAAAAACTTTCCTCCCAACAGCTATTTTGGGCCAGGGCTTTATCCCACCCAGCAAGGAGAAGTTAACTGCACCAATACCCAAAACAAACATGTAATAGCTCAGAACCATACACACTGACTTCACACAGTAGGTTCTCGTTAATTCTTCAATATGGACAAAGAAGGTCCGTTATAATTACAAAGGGCATCTCAGGGATTTTAATGGTTAAAGACTTAACATCTCAGGCATGATGAGTTTTGAAAAGAAATCAGACTTAATGAACCTCACAAGGAATCTTGGGGGCTTTCCTCGGCTCTGTGCTGTGACTCGGGGAAGAAATTAGATAAAGAGACAGATCCAGGGCCTCATCTGGAGGCTTATGTAATTTCCATTTACATAAACATGTTCTGTCTTGCCAGCCTTTCAAGGGTACATGCCTGTGTACAGCTATGTTCCCTTCTGTTTGTTATGGATTATTCTAGATGATGTGCCAGGCTGGCTGAATGAGGCCGTCCCCCTGCACCCACTTGCCTTTAACCTTCCTCTCTCACCAAACATATGTGCACTTAGGCACATGTATCCAGCATCCTAATGTCAACAGCATGGTTTGTAATTTTTATCGCAATTATTGATTGGATTTAACTGACTTTTCTTTTACTCAGCTTGAAAGCCTCAGTACAGACGAGCCCAAATTCACAATCATTTCAATTTATATCCTATTATATTATTTAGGAGATAATGGATTGTCAACCACCAGGTTTATAATTTGAGGTAAGAACTAGCATCCCTGCCAGCGTAAATAAGTAGAAAAACCAAACCATTTTTAAGTGAAGTACTACATTGAATATCACATTTTAATGGAGTTTATATCTAGGTTTATAAAAGGTTTCTCTCCTGTTTATTTTGAAGTTGATGACCACCAGGGGAAGGCAATGTCATCATGCAGTTAATGGCTTTAACCTCTTCTTGTCAGCAAACTCCTGCTGGAAAGGAGGCCTTTCAAAGGAAAATCTCCTCTACTTCAACTAAGCCTGGTGGAAGCCTTAATGCAGTGCTCAAATTTGTTTTCTTTGTTAGGAGGTTGTGTATTTCAAGCATTATAAACATCAATAGAGTCAAGAACTGGACTTCTTTTATCTGTTGGATGGGTTCTTGTGTTTGATCCAGCTCTCTTAGAAATGTCTCCTACAAAGAAATTATTAAAAGCCTTGACCCTGACTCTTTCTCATGTGCTCAGTATGAATTTACTTGCAGGAAGTAGCTATCTTTCCAAACAGTAAAGAAGCCATTCAATAGATCCATGAATTTAACCTCTCTCAAGCATTTACACCTGTATTTTTACAATGGAGTTGTTTTGTCACAGCCTCGTGGCCTTTAGAATATTTTGTTAGGAATTTATAATTTCAAATTCAAAGACATTCAATCTCAAAAAATGTTGTGGGCATATGCTGCAGCATGAACCTCACTCAGTAGAATGTCCTTTATTAATATATATATATATATATATATATATATATATATATATATATATATATATGGACACACATCACTGACTTCAATTTTTTACAACACAAGAGCTACCATCCTGGCGTGGTTACACCCTAAGAATTAGCATCAGGACATACTATTGTCCGTTTGGAGTACTTCCATGCTAGGCAGTTCCAGAAACATCTATGTGAGGCTGTACTCAGAAGAGGTGGAGATTATTTATAAAGTGATTTCTAAATGGCCAATGGTTTCTAAAATGACTCGATTTAGTGTTGAAGTTTTGGGCTTTGGTTTGGTTTTACGATTGAGTTCATTGCCAGTCATCATCCCAAAGTCACTGTTAGGAAGAGCACAAAAGAATATTTTGGTACTAAAATAGGGCAGGAGAGGTGGCTCAGCAATTAAGGTGCTCGTCTGAAAAGCCTGCCAACCTGGGTTTAATTCCCAAATATCCACATAAAGCCAGATGCACAAAGTGGCACATGAATTTGGAGTTTATCTGCAGTGGCTGGAGGACGTAGGGTACCCATTCTCTGTTTGTCTTTCTTCTCTCTATCTCTCTCTGCTGGTAAATAACTAAAATAATAATAGTAAAATCATTTCAAAAATATGAAAAAATCATGTTCAAAAAGTACAAAAATAACACCCAACAAAGTGCAAATATTTATCATAGTATTGGAAAGACACTACCCACTGCTCTTGATATTTAGAAACGTTTTGCTTCCTTTCCTGCTACCACAGAAGAAAAAGAAGTTGACCTGTTGCTTTGAATGCAATGAATGCCTAGTTTTATGGCTTTCCTTATTTTGTTTGTCATTTCCCCCCCACCCCTATTACTTTTGGACTGTTTATGAGAACATCAAAGCTATTTCATTCCCCTTTCTTTTGCTCATATAGCAGATAAAAGATATGAGAAGCAGAGTCCTTTGTTACAGAATTTTTCATTTGACTGAGTCAATCTTGTTTTTCTCTCTTAGAATGCCAATTTTGTACGTTGTTTTTGCATCTTTCTTATCCTCTAGATGTAACTGATTTTTGAATTTTCTGTCACCATTTATTGGCCAGAAGAGAGCTCAATAGTGTTGAAAATTCAGTAGAAACCCCTGTGGGTTTCTTTTCCATGAACTTGTTTGCATGCATTAGGAATTGTTTTTATAAATTATCTTGGGTGTCAACTTTTAGCTACAGTTTTTCTCCCTCTCTTAAGACACACAACGGGATACCAGTACTTAGTTTTGAGCGACTCAGGTTTTATGGTTCAGAGACTTTTTTTCTAATTACAAATTTCTTGTGTCTACATTGAGTGAATCAATGACACGTTCAGATTAATTTGATTAATATGCCATTTTTAAAATAGTCAACAAACCCCAGTTGTAGTCAGTAGTTTCGATTGAACAGGAAAATTTTTATATGCTTCATCTATTATGACAATGTTAAGTCACATTTGAGGTATTTTAGTGCTTTTATCTTATTAGTCAATGAATGCCTAGTTTTATGACTTTCCTTATTTTGTTTGTCATTTCCCCCCTCCTATTACTTTTGGACCGTTTATGAGAACAGTTTCCACGTCAAGTTTAGGACCTTGAGGTTCAGGGTTGTATTATTCAAGATGACTCATAGAAGCAAAGTGAATCCAGAAATAGCCAGTCCTGCTGCCCTGGGCAAGTTACTTAATATTTGAGAAACATAGAAAAACAAGATTGAAGATGTCTAAGTGTGGTGCAAAAAAAAAAAAAAAAGCTCTGAAAGATGGTGATGTGTGGTGGGGCTAAGGGGAGGGGTTGATGTACTTTGCTTGTATACAACTCTCATTTAAGACCCTAGGTAAATCTCTATAATTTTTAGCCTGGAAGTCACATTGTTGATAAAAGAAACACACACCCCCGTTTCCAGCAGGCTAGCACCAGTGCATGAAAAGGAAGTTTTCTCATTACTTTCTGTCTTAGGCAAACATCACATAGACAAACAAAACTTCCCTAACTCTGTGATTTCTGATAGTCTTGAGATTCAATGAGTTTTCATGTTAGTGACAAAGTTCTTCAAATGGGCAGCTTTTTTTTTTTTTTTTTTTTTTTTTTTTTTTTTTTTTTCAAGGTAGGGTTTCACTCTAGCCCAGGCTGACCTGGAATTCACTATGTAGTCTCAGGGTGGAATGGGCAGCATTTTTACACAAAAGCCCAGCCTGAGCTAGCCCTGCTCCCACAGCTGTCACCATGACTGGGTATCTTAACAGTTCTCTGTGGACAACCAGGCCTGGCTTGAACGCCAGCCAACTGCTGGGCCTAGAGCTTCTTCCGGAAATTCACAGGAGGAGGTCTGGGCCTCTCTCCTCCCCTGACCCATGATGACTGTTTGTAGTGGAGGATGTGTTCGGAACAGGACGTATCTCTTTGCAGTGAATCGCTTTTAAATGGTAGTCGTCTGTCCTAAAAGATATTCGAGGTATACAACCCTGTCTCTCTCTCCTTATAAATCAGAGCTTCCTTCTCCTCTATATGCATCTAAGATGCTGACAACATAGAATGGAAATTTCCTTCCACACTAGTTGTCCCTTTGGATTCTAGGACATTGTTTTGCAAACCCTGGTGTGCATGTTAACCCTCGGGGATTCTTGGTAATGTTCTGCATCCTGTGTCTACTGCAAGGCTGCAGGGGCTGCCTATGCTGCCTGCTTGTGACTGTTCTTAGCCTAACAAGGCTGACCAACAGCATCCACTGTCGGGGCCTCACTTGTTCACAACAATCAGTTGCTGCAGCAGGGCCTGAGAGACAGGCAAACCACTGCAGGTAACCTATGAAAATTTGGTCCCTGTCATCTTTCTTCCCATGACAGGCAACATTATTGGCTTAGCTGCTCTACCACATGATCTGAGGGATGATTTTATTTCCTCTCAAGTCATCCTGGAGAAGATCAAAGCTCATAATCTGTGGCAAGTTAAATCTACACTATTTACTAGTTTTAAAAAGTCATTGTTGGGCTGGAAAGATGGCTTACAGGTTAAGGTGCATGTCTATGAAGCCTAAGGACCCCAGTTCAGTTCTCCAGGTCCCACGTAAGCCAGATGCACATGGTGGCGCATGTGTCTGGAGTTCGTTTGCAGTGGCTAGAGGCCCTGGTGCATGCATTCTCACTCACTCTCTCTCCCTTTCTCTGTTTCAAATAAATAAAATAAAATCTTTTTTAAAAAAACCCACAATTTAAAAAGTCATTGTTTGCAGTCTCAAGCATCATAACCATAATCAGTTAAATGGCTTCACTGGTTAGATTTTCATAATTTTCTGTGGGTATTCTAGAGTTCCAGTACTAGCAATTGAATAATCTTCGTTGTTCAGAAGAGTGTTGGTGCTAGCCCATCATTCCTCCTGTACTTTGACTGTCTATTATGTTCAAGTCACTGTGCCAGGTCAATGGGAAGACAAGTCATAGAAAAGATTGCTTAGTTTTTCTCTCCAAGACCAGTTCACACTAAATGCTTGTAGTATACTGAGCAATTTTCTTGGTATTTTTATGTTTTAACTTGTTGAATTTTTATAATAACCTTTTGGATTACATCAATATTATTATTTTCCTTCCCCTTTTAAAGTTGAAGACACTGAGATGTTTGTACATACACAGCTAGTAAATGGTGGATCATGACTTGAACGCAGAAAGTCAAGCTCAGGTGCCTGGATTTTCACACAATATGCTCTGCTCTGTGGATGTCTCATTGTAGATAGACCTGCATTCCTGACAGCTGTCGTTATACCTAATTCTTGAAAAGGATTTTCACAAATGGGACTGGGGGCTGGAGGACCTTTTCCCACATGAACAAAAATATTGCCATTTCTAATCCTGAGGTAGAACAGAGAAGGAGAAATTCTAACCTTGAATGCAGTGGTATTTGGAGGGGATGGCATTGGGAACTAATGAGAACTAAGGACAGAGTCCTCACCAATCACATGAGTCCCCTCAGAAGAGGAGGCCAAGGAGCTAGCTAATGCCTCTATTCTCGGCCATCTGTGAACATAAGAAAGTTCACTCTCTACAACCTGTAAGAGGACCTTCACCAACCACACTGGCAGCCTCATCTCAGACCTCTAGCCTTCAGCACTGTGAGAAATCAATTGGTATTCATGATAAGCCACACAGTGTGTGGTACCACTCATGCATCACTTAAGACAGGCATACATTCTGAGTGTTGCTAGGAGATTCTGTCATGTCAACATCAAAAAATATCCTTACACAAAGCTAGACAGTCTAGTCTACTCCACCCCTCATCCATATCATATTGTCTATTTGCTGCCGCGCGCAATGAGGATCTCCATAAATGGATTGTAGTTACCAAAGATATCAATCCCATGTCTGCCCCCTTCGAGGCCCTTGCTGCCTCAATACAAACCCTGACCATAGGTCAAAAGCCTTGGCCTTTACAGATGCCAATAAACATACTTATGGGCTAATTATTAAGAGAGCCAGTCAACCAGATGAGGCCTTTAAGTTCCCTAACCCCCATTCAGTCTAGCTAGGGGAACTATATGCCATCATCAGAGTCTTAGAGCTCTGTCAACAAGAGCCTGTCAACATCTTCTCTGACAGCAGTTAACGCTGTTCAAATGACAAAGGTACTGCCCTTAGCCAATCCCAGGCCCTCTCATCATCCCATAGACATTGCCATCTCCACTTTACAATTACAGATGGAAAACAGATCCTACCCTTGGTTTATTGAGCACGTTTGCTCACACACTGGTCTGCCTGGCTTTATTGCTGATGGGAATTCACAGGTAGACAAATTTATTGCTGTCTCCTCCTTGCCACCTTTAGAACAAGCTAGACGTTTACACCAAAGGTTCCATCTAATGCCCCACTAATCTAAAATCCCTATATCCTCGCTTAGCCGATGCAAACATTTAACCCGTACCTGTAAGGCATGCGGCCCCTCGCCCCCTTGGGCCCCCTACAGCCTCAAGGAGTCAATCCTAGAGGCCTTACCCCAAAGTCTATCTGGCAGATGGATGTTACCCACATACCTTCCTTTGGTAACCTCAAATATGTCCATGTCATTGTGGACACTTACTCTAAGCTTACTTTTGCTATTGCTCTCTCAGGGGAGAAGGCATCCCATGTCATTAAGGCAACAAAAACTGCTATGTTGGTCATGGGCATACCCTGGTCAATTAAAACTGACAATGGCCCTGCATACACATCTGCCCAACTCACATCCTTCATGGAATCTTGGGGAATAAAACACTCCCTTGGGATCCCCTACAGCCCCCAAGGACAAGCCATCGTGGAGAGAACTAACCAGACCCTAAAGGAAGTACTTATAAAACAGAAGTCCACCATGTTGGCCCTAGTGGAAGCTCTTTTCACCCTCAGTTTTCTCACCTTTGATGAGGCAGGACTCTCCCCAGCCTACAAACATTGGAGATCCCAACCAACCACAACACCCTTACCCTTACTCCGCTAGAAAGATCCTCTTACTAATATTTGGAAGGGGCCCCACCCTCTTTTAACGCAGGGCCGAGGGTATGCTTGTGTCTTTCCAGAAACTTCACAGATCCCAGTTTGGATTCCTGCCAGAAACATCCGTCCAGCCACCAGCCTTGATGAAGAGGATGATGCCAAACCACTCAGGCTGAATACGGGACATTAAACTTATCCCCCCCCTTTTTTTTCTCCTTTTATCTCCTTTTCTCCCTACTACCACTTCCCAGAAACCATTTTGGACAACTCTTCTTAGGCCATACTTGTTTGGTGCAGTGGGCCTAGATTCCCACGTTTTTCCTAGGCTTTATTTTAGCCACTCTATTTTGCTTTATTCCTCCCCTTCAAACACGCACTTCCCTTAGCCACACCTTTGCCTTTTTGTTTATTAATGCCTTTGATGGTAATGCTATCCTCCAACCAGCCATAAATTCTTTTGCAACTCGTTTGATTACATTGAGCTGCTACCATTAAGGACACTCAATGCTACTATCTATGACGCTAGGGTGAACTCATGATAGTCACCCAGCAACCTGTCCTACCTCAGTCTTTTTCAGGCTCTCTAGTTAATTCTCGCTCTCTGGGACTGTTCACACGCCATAGAGCCACGCCCACTTGGCCCTCCCATGCCTCCTAGGCAACAGCCTCATATGTATGGCACAATACAGGCCTGGTCCTAGCCAGACCTCATGGCAGAAGAAACCAAGAAGTGGCTTCTGTGAACATGGCGTTCTGCGCAGGCTTGGTGTGACAACAGCTACAGTCCCATGCTCAAGAGAAGCCTGCTACGAGATGTCCTGTCCAGAGACAGGCTGTGATTGGTCACAAAAGGGGGGATCCCCCCATACAATGATTAGCCAGCCAAGCCCCTTAAAACCCACGTGCTCTTCCTCAATAAACGAGTTTGCGGCAGCTCGCCCTCTGCTGCTTCCACCCATCTTCCGGAGTCTGTGTCGTGACTCTGCACTGCTCACCCCAACTCAGCAGAGACCCTGCCGTCCCTCCTGGGCTGGCCTTAGGGGGGACCGCAACATCTATTAACCTAGGCCACAAATCTGAAGAGCAAGTTACTATACTAAATGTGGTATGCAATTATAATGCCGTGTTATTTGTATATATAAATGTATTTCTACGTTATCGCTGAAGACTCCAAATACGTGGGCTGCAGGTCACTGAGATATCAAGCTGGAGCTGAGCTGGAAGCCTCCTCCCTGTTGACTAGCTGTTAGGATGCTGGAAAGAGCTATGCAGCTTGTTAGGGGAGAAAAGCCATCAATGGTCTAACCCAGTAGTGGACCCTGCAAGTTCTGCAGCTGGCCAGCCAGGCCAAACGTGTCAACTGGTGTAATGATGACATGTCTGTTATGGGGGAAACCAACTGCTCTCTGGTTGGATTTGAGGGAATTCCTGCCTGGTACTGGAAAACCTAATTAAAAAATCTTTGGCTGGGAAGGTTATAAGCCCTAGATAGGGAACTAATACTGCCATCAGGTTAAATAGATATATTAAGCCCACCAAATAATATGTTTATGCCTTTAGATTAATGCTACTCTTAGTTTTGGTTAGAGAAGCTTCTCTTTTCAGATGGTAGTGACCACTGATTCCAAACTCACCGAAGTGCTGAGAAGTGACAGTGGAGTGTTCCGCACTAAGTGAGACATCTCTACCACAGCCTCTAAGGTTCAGGAACCATTGCAGAAAAGGGTGTGGAAAGAATGCAAAAACCAAAGGAAGGGGAGGAGTGCTTTGAGATACTGAATTTCAGACACAAACTAACCTTGCTATTCATGACCTCACAGTGGCTGATATAATAAGACCTGCATAAAGTAGGTTTGAGGGGCGGGGTGGAATGATGATATCAAAATAGAAGATAGACTAGTTGGAAGGAAGAAGGGAGTCAGCAGAGGGAAGATTGAAAGTAGAGAAGAGACAGTGGTGAGAGGTGATTACAATCATGATATATTATCTAGATGTATGGAAGTTGCCAATAAAACAACATTGTTTCAAGGTAGGCATTTTGAAAGTGAATTAGGTAGTTTCTTACCAAGAGTTTGGAATGGGCAGCATTTTTACACAAAAGC
This sequence comes from Orientallactaga sibirica, assembly GCA_036365145.1. Classification (NCBI taxonomy): domain Eukaryota; kingdom Metazoa; phylum Chordata; class Mammalia; order Rodentia; family Dipodidae; genus Orientallactaga; species Orientallactaga sibirica. The sequence goes on along the minus strand of JAEOAD010000044.1, from coordinate 5,939,319 downwards.
CCAGCCTGAGCTAGCCCTGCTCCCACAGCTGTCACCATGGCTGGGTATCTTAACAGTTCTCTGTGGACAACCAGGCCTGGCTTGAACGCCAGCCAACTGCTGGGCCTAGAGCTTCTTCTGGAAATTCACAGGAGGAGGTCTGGGCCTCTCTCCTCCCCTGACCCATGATGACTGTTTGTAGTGGAGGATGTGTTCGGAACAGGACGTATCTCTTTGCAGTGAATCGCTTTTAAATGGTAGTCGTCTGTCCTAAAAGATATTCGAGGTATACAACCCTGTCTCTCTCTCCTTATAAATCAGAGCTTCCTTCTCCTCTATGCATCTAAGATGCTGACAACATAGAATGGAAATTTCCTTCCACACTAGTTGTCCCTTTGGATTCTAGGACATTGTTTTGCAAACCCTGGTGTGCATGTTAACCCTCGGGGATTCTTGGTAATGTTCTGCATCCTGTGTCTACTGCAAGGCTGCAGGGGCTGCCTATGCTGCCTGCTTGTGACTGTTCTTAGCCTAACAAGGCTGACCAACAGCATCCACTGTCGGGGCCTCACTTGTTCACAACAATCAGTTGCTGCAGCAGGGCCTGAGAGACAGGCAAACCACTGCAGGTAACCTATGAAAATTTGGTCCCTGTCATCTTTCTTCCCATGACAGGCAACATTATTGGCTTAGCTGCTCTACCACATGATCTGAGGGATGATTTTATTTCCTCTCAAGTCATCCTGAGAAGATCAAAGCTCATAATCTGTGGCAAGTTAAATCTACACTATTTACTAGTTTTAAAAGTCATTGTTGGGCTGGAAAGATGGCTTACAGGTTAAGGTGCATGTCTATGAAGCCTAAGGACCCCAGTTCAGTTCTCCAGGTCCCACGTAAGCCAGATGCACATGGTGGCGCATGTGTCTGGAGTTCGTTTGCAGTGGCTAGAGGCCCTGGTGCATGCATTCTCACTCACTCTCTCTCCCTTTCTCTGTTTCAAATAAATAAAATAAAATCTTTTTTAAAAAAACCCACAATTTAAAAAGTCATTGTTTGCAGTCTCAAGCATCATAACCATAATCAGTTAAATGGCTTCACTGGTTAGATTTTCATAATTTTCTGTGGGTATTCTAGAGTTCCAGTACTAGCAATTGAATAATCTTCGTTGTTCAGAAGAGTGTTGGTGCTAGCCCATCATTCCTCCTGTACTTTGACTGTCTATTATGTTCAAGTCACTGTGCCAGGTCAATGGGAAGACAAGTCATAGAAAAGATTGCTTAGTTTTTCTCTCCAAGACCAGTTCACACTAAATGCTTGTAGTATACTGAGCAATTTTCTTGGTATTTTTATGTTTTAACTTGTTGAATTTTTATAATAACCTTTTGGATTACATCAATATTATTATTTTCCTTCCCCTTTTAAAGTTGAAGACACTGAGATGTTTGTACATACACAGCTAGTAAATGGTGGATCATGACTTGAACGCAGAAAGTCAAGCTCAGGTGCCTGGATTTTCACACAATATGCTCTGCTCTGTGGATGTCTCATTGTAGATAGACCTGCATTCCTGACAGCTGTCGTTATACCTAATTCTTGAAAAGGATTTTCACAAATGGGACTGGGGGCTGGAGGACCTTTTCCCACATGAACAAAAATATTGCCATTTCTAATCCTGAGGTAGAACAGAGAAGGAGAAATTCTAACCTTGAATGCAGTGGTATTTGGAGGGGATGGCATTGGGAACTAATGAGAACTAAGGACAGAGTCCTCACCAATCACATGAGTCCCCTCAGAAGAGGAGGCCAAGGAGCTAGCTAATGCCTCTATTCTCGGCCATCTGTGAACATAAGAAAGTTCACTCTCTACAACCTGTAAGAGGACCTTCACCAACCACACTGGCAGCCTCATCTCAGACCTCTAGCCTTCAGCACTGTGAGAAATCAATTGGTATTCATGATAAGCCACACAGTGTGTGGTACCACTCATGCATCACTTAAGACAGGCATACATTCTGAGTGTTGCTAGGAGATTCTGTCATGTCAACATCAAAAATATCCTTACACAAAGCTAGACAGTCTAGTCTACTCCACCCCTCATCCATATCATATTGTCTATTTGCTGCCATACAAGAATGAGGATCTCCATAAATGGATTGTAGTTACCAAAGATATCAATCCCATGTCTGCCCCCTTCGAGGCCCTTGCTGCCTCAATACAAACCCTGACCATAGGTCAAAAGCCTTGGCCTTTACAGATGCCAATAAACATACTTATGGGCTAATTATTAAGAGAGCCAGTCAACCAGATGAGGCCTTTAAGTTCCTAACCCCATTCAGTCTAGCTAGGGAACTATATGCCATCATCAGAGTCTTAGAGCTCTGTCAACAAGAGCCTGTCAACATCTTCTCTGACAGCAGTTAACGCTGTTCAAATGACAAAGGTACTGCCCTTAGCCAATCCCAGGCCCTCTCATCATCCCATAGACATTGCCATCTCCACTTTACAATTACAGATGGAAAACAGATCCTACCCTTGGTTTATTGAGCACGTTCGCTCACACACTGGTCTGCCTGGCTTTATTGCTGATGGGAATTCACAGGTAGACAAATTTATTGCTGTCTCCTCCTTGCCACCTTTAGAACAAGCTAGACGTTTACACCAAAGGTTCCATCTAATGCCCCACTAATCTAAAATCCCTATATCCTCGCTTAGCCGATGCAAACATTTAACCCGTACCTGTAAGGCATGGCCCCTCGCCCCTTGGGCCCCCTACAGCCTCAAGGAGTCAATCCTAGAGGCCTTACCCCAAAGTCTATCTGGCAGATGGATGTTACCCACATACCTTCCTTTGGTAACCTCAAATATGTCCATGTCATTGTGGACACTTACTCTAAGCTTACTTTTGCTATTGCTCTCTCAGGGGAGAAGGCATCCCATGTCATTAAGGCAACAAAAACTGCTATGTTGGTCATGGGCATACCCTGGTCAATTAAAACTGACAATGGCCCTGCATACACATCTGCCCAACTCACATCCTTCATGTAATCTTGGGGAATAAAACACTCCCTTGGGATCCCCTACAGCCCCCAAGGACAAGCCATCGTGGAGAGAACTAACCAGACCCTAAAGGAAGTACTTATAAAACAGAAGTCCACCATGTTGGCCCTAGTGGAAGCTCTTTTCACCCTCAGTTTTCTCACCTTTGATGAGGCAGGACTCTCCCCAGCCTACAAACATTGGAGATCCCAACCAACCACAACACCCTTACCCTTACTCCGCTAGAAAGATCCTCTTACTAATATTTGGAAGGGGCCCCACCCTCTTTTAACGCAGGGCCGAGGGTATGCTTGTGTCTTTCCAGAAACTTCACAGATCCCAGTTTGGATTCCTGCCAGAAACATCCGTCCAGCCACCAGCCTTGATGAAGAGGATGATGCCAAACCACTCAGGCTGAATACGGGACATTAAACTTATCCCCCCCCTTTTTTTTCTCCTTTATCTCCTTTTCTCCCTACTACCACTTCCCAGAAACCATTTTGGACAACTCTTCTTAGGCCATACTTGTTTGGTGCAGTGGGCCTAGATTCCCACGTTTTTCCTAGGCTTTATTTTAGCCACTCTATTTTGCTTTATTCCTCCCCTTCAAACACGCACTTCCCCTTAGCCACACCTTTGCCTTTTTTGTTTATTAATGCCTTTGATGGTAATGCTATCCTCCAACCAGCCATAAATTCTTTTGCAACTCGTTTGATTACATTGAGCTGCTACCATTAAGGACACTCAATGCTACTATCTATGACGCTAGGGTGAACTCATGATAGTCACCCAGCAACCTGTCCTACCTCAGTCTTTTTCAGGCTCTCTAGTTAATTCTCGCTCTCTGGGACTGTTCACATTGCCATAGAGCCACGCCCACTTGGCCCTCCCATGCCTCCTAGGCAACAGCCTCATATGTATGGCACAATACAGGCCTGGTCCTAGCCAGACCTCATGGCAGAAGAAACCAAGAAGTGGCTTCTGTGAACATGGCGTTCTGCGCAGGCTTGGTGTGACAACAGCTACAGTCCCATGCTCAAGAGAAGCCTGCTACGAGATGTCCTGTCCAGAGACAGGCTGTCATTGGTCACAAAAGGGGGGATCCCCCATACAATGATTAGCCAGCCAAGCCCCTTAAAACCCACGTGCTCTTCCTCAATAAACGAGTTTGCGGCAGCTCGCCCTCTGCTGCTTCCACCCAACTTCCAGAGTCTGTGTAGTGACTCTGCACTGCTCACCCCAACTCAGCAGAGACCCTGCCGTCCCTCCTGGGCTGGCCTTAGGGGGGACCGCGACATGTATTAACCTAGGCCACAAATCTGAAGAGCAAGTTACTATACTAAATGTGGTATGCAATTATAATGCCGTGTTATTTGTATATATAAATGTATTTCTACGTTATCGCTGAAGACTCCAAATACGTGGGCTGCAGGTCACTGAGATATCAAGCTGGAGCTGAGCTGGAAGCCTCCTCCCTGTTGACTAGCTGTTAGGATGCTGGAAAGAGCTATGCAGCTTGTTAGGGGAGAAAAGCCATCAATGGTCTAACCCAGTAGTGGACCCTGCAAGTTCTGCAGCTGGCCAGCCAGGCCAAACGTATCAACTGGTGTAATGATGACATGTCTGTTATGGGGGAAACCAACTGCTCTCTGGTTGGATTTGAGGGAATTCCTGCCTGGTACTGGAAAACCTAATTAAAAATCTTTGGCTGGGAAGGTTATAAGCCCTAGATAGGGAACTAATAATGCCATCAGGTTAAATAGATGTATTAAGCCCACCAAATAATATGTTTATGCCTTTAGATTAATGCTACTCTTAGTTTTGGTTAGAGAAGCTTCTCTTTTCAGATGGTAGTGACCACTGATTCCAAACTCACCAAGTGCTGAGAAGTGACAGTGGAGTGTTCCGACTAAGTGAGACATCTCTACCACAGCCTCTAAGGTTCAGGAACCATTGCAGAAAAGGGTGTGGAAAGAATGCAAAAACCAAAGGAAGGGGAGGAGTGCTTTGAGATACTGAATTTCAGACACAAACTAACCTTGCTATTCATGACCTCACAGTGGCTGATATAATAAGACCTGCATAAAGTAGGTTTGAGGGGCGGGGGTGGAATGATGATATCAAAATAGAAGATAGACTAGTTGGAAGGAAGAAGGGAGTCAGCAGAGGGAAGATTGAAAATAGAGAAGAGACAGTGGTGAGAGGTGATTACAATCATGATATATTATCTAGATGTATGGAAGTTGCCAATAAAACATTTTTTGGGGGGGGCTTTCAAGGTAGGGTCTCACTCTGGTCCAGGCTGACCTGGAATTAACTATGTAGTCTCAGGGTGGCCTCAAACTCATGGCAATCCTCCTACCTCTGCCTCCCAAGTGCTGGGATTAAAGGCATGCGCCACCACGCCCGGCCAATAAAACATTTTTTAAAGGTACAATGAAAATTATCAGGTGACTGGATTTTTTTTAGCTCTGTTACAATCTGATGGAACCACTATCTGACCAAAACATTATACTTTGATGTGACAGACTGAACCCACTAACACAGTTTCCCTCCACCAAAGATCATAAAAATAATACATCTCATACAGATTTACTACAGATAAGCAAAGAAAACAAAGGCTGGAGAGATGGCTCAGCAGTTAAAGGTGCTTTCTTATACAGCCTGATGGCTGGGGTTCAATTCCCCAGTACCCATAAGCCAGATACACAAAGTGGCACATGCATTTGGAGCTTCTTTGCAATGGCAAGATATCCTGGTGTGCCCGTTCCCTCTCTCTCATTCTCTTGTTTTCCTCTCTCTCTCTTTCTCTCTCTCTCTCTGCTTGCAAATAAATAATTGTTTTTTTTAGAAAAAGAAAACAAGAACAGTATAGTAGTAGTTACTGTTAAACAAAGACCAATATTCAAGTGTGGTGGAATAGAGGCACTTGTCTCTTGGTGGCCAGGAAACAGAGAAAGAGCTCACTTCTATAACAGACCTTCACCCCAGTCCTATTAAACTATGAGTCCATCAATAGATTCATGCACTCATAAGGTCATGTGAGGTACTAGGTAGAAATTAGCAAGCAGGAAGGTCACTAAGGATGGACTTCCCTTTTATAAATCAGCTTCAAGCCCGACCTCCTATGTGTCTAATTTTTTGTTTGCTTTTTTTTTCAACTGAAAACAATATTTTTATTAAGTAGAAACTTTGTATGGACACATCATGTGTTGGTATCATCATTTCCTTCCTCCCTGCCCCAGCTCCACTGAGGGCCCTCCTTAGTGGGGTTGCTGGTATTCACCATGGGATTGTGGGTTATGAGTTGTGAAAGCAGTAGTCAGTTATTGTGTGTGGAGGGAGGCAATGCCTCTGGATATTCCCTCCCACCTATGGCTCCTACGTTCTTTCCACCCCTTCTTCCACAAAATTCCCTGAGCCTTAGTGGGTGTGCTTTAAGTCTACTTCAGTGTTGAGCTCTCAGCAGCTTCTGTATTTCTGCTTTGGTGTATTTTGAGTATCCTGCACCAAAGAGATGGAAATAGACACTGAGGCTATTTTATTTTATTTTATTTTATTTTATTTTATTTTTAAGACATGGCTTAATTGGGGTTTTATTTTTTAAATATTTTTTATTATCTATTTACTTGCAAACAGAAAGAGATAGAAGGGATACAGAGAGAATGGGTGTGCCAGGGCATCTAGCCACTTCTAATGGACTCCAGATGTGAACTACAGATGCATAGACCATTTGTGCATCTGGCTTTGTGTCGGTACTGGAGAATGAAACTCAGTTCATTAAGCTTGGCATGCAAGCCTAGCCTTAACCACGGAGCAATCTCTGCAGCCCCTATTTTTTTATGTTTTATCTGTTACAAAGGTTACTGCAGTCTTACATCCCCTCTCCCCCGGCCCACTTTCCCTGAGGACTCTCCTCAGTGGGGTTGTTGGTGTTCACTGGTGAGTAATTAAGGTCTTAGTCAGTCTAAGTGATAGCTATGCCTCGGGATATTTCTACCCTCCCTGTGGCTCTTACAATCTTCCCACCCCCTCTCCCACACCGGTCCCTGAGTCTTGGTGGGTCTGTTAGCAGTCTAGTTTAACGTTGAGTTCTCTATAGCCTCTGGGTTTCTGATTCAATGTGTTTTGATTGACCACTGTGTCTGTTGCAGTTTCCTGGGGCTGGTTGTCAGGCTATCAGGGAGCAGTACTCCTATGGCTGTTTCCTCTGCATTCTCATGGACCCTAGCAGATGTGGTAGAGGTGGTAAAAAAGCTATCTTTTCTTGTCATGTTGATGGATCTTAGATCTCCTCAGTTTTCTCAGCCATCTATAAAATAAAACAGATTCTCCAACTAGGAGTGATAGCATCTTCAATTAAAGGAGATGTTGATAGTTATTTGAGAGACTTTTTGGTGTGCAGGGCCACTCTTTTCATTCTGAGAACAGTGGGAGCTTCTCTCTGGCATCTATGAGTTTCCTAGCCATGGGATTCTGACTTTGCCTTCAGTACCAGATGTGAATTCTCTCCCACTGAGCGGGCCTCGTGTCCAATCAGAGACCAGGTGGTTATCTACAAAAGTGTGTGTCACTATTGGACAAGAGTGTACTTCTTGCCCAGCTGGTTGATTTTGTAGCTTACAGGGTCCCCTGCTTATTCAGGCTGTTGGTGACCATTGTCCCCCAGCAACTCACATAGCATTTTCCAACACGATGATAGCTTGCCAAGAGGGAATTGTTTTCCCTCTCTGTTTCAGCATGGCATTTCCATATCCTGTGACCACAGTCTGTGGGTAACACACTAATTTTAAAGAACAGGGGGAGTATCACAAATGCCCCTTATTAAAATTTAAAGTACCATATGAATGGATAGCTACAGATTAAACAAAATGGAAAAAGGTAAAGATATCAGGGCTTTATTGAGGTCCATTAAGGGAAGGCTATTTCTTCCTGGTAAGGCATAGCTATTTCTATAGATTTGTTTTGATTCTTTTTCTTTCTTTAATGCTTTTTAATCTGCTCTGTTACATGATTGTTTTGGTCAAAAGAATGGTATCTGAGTTGTATTCTCTGACTGTGGGTAGAGACATGAGTTTCTGAACTGCCAGGAAGATTATAAGATTTTTATCTAAAAGGAGACTAAAAGGAGAATGAAGATATACTATATTCCCCTCCCTTAAGAGTTAATCCAAATGGACATGTCAATCACCAGAACAGAAAGAAAAAAAATCCCTCAGAGATGCTATTTGTTCCAGAGACTTTAAAAACGGTATAAAGCCTAGCTGAAATATGTTGGCTCTTACTGAGGAGGGTCCTCAATGGAACGGGGCTGGGGAAAGGAGGGAACATAAGAGTGTAACCGGATGGGAATATGGCCAATATCTAATATGTCCATACAGTAAAGTTCACAACGTATAAATAAATTGTAAGTTCCTCTGGCCATTGCCCACAGCTAGCCAGTGTTTTCCTATACAATGATCCTTTTGCCATTATCCACTCTCATCCCTTGAGAGCACCCCATTTTACTCTCTCATAGACTCTTACTCTGTGCTCTGTGTATCAGTCAGAATTCTTTCATGGAAGATCCCAAGGACTGGGGCGCCAAGGGTAGGCCAGAGCGAGGTCCTGGTAACACTCAGAGTCCTGAGAGCCTTCATGATCTACTCACCCCCAGAGGCTCCACCTCTGAACACCTCTGGGGAACACATGACTCTTAAAATGCAAATCAATCAACTCAGGGACCCAGTCAATAATACTGGTGAGTGATGAACCCACCAGACTGAGTCAAAGCCATGTTAATCTTTGTGAGTGTACATGCATGTGTGTGTGTGTGTGCGAATATGGGTATAAGGATGATGCTGATGATGGAGTGTACGGGAGTTCACATGTGCAGGTCTGAGGACAACCTTCTGCCTTGTTTGAGACAGGACCAGCGGGTCCTCAAACTTTGGGGTTCTCCTGACTCCACTTCCCATTGCCATAGGCATGCTGGGATTAGAGATGGGGTCTAGTGATCTGAATTCTAGTTGTAAAGTAGCACCTCTCCAACCCTGCCATGTTCATTGTAGGAAGCCATAACTGGTTTCTCTGGCCTCTTCATTCCAGTCCCTTTTCCCCTGACACTTTACATCCTGGCTTGCATTGAGGTAATGTTTAATGAGAGCTTTAAATCCCAGTGCCCTGAATGCATGTGCATTCGCTGATCTGGTGAATGTATGAATGACAGAAAAAGTAGGAAAAGTCATCCAGACCAGACAAAAAGATTTTGATGCATTTCTTTTTTGACAGAACATTTCACATATTCCTGAAAATAAAAGTAGCAGTAAGGTAGTAAGTAGTATCAGAACACCAAAAGAGGGGAAAGAAAAGTCTGAGATGCATCCCCGTGGACTGTGTCTTATTATTTTCCCAGGCTCCTTACTTTTCACAATCACATTAAATCTCTCTGTGCTTGTCACCGAATCCGATGAAGATCAACTATATGGGAAAAGTCCACCATTTGTCAAGGTGCTTTTTATTGCAACCATTCGTTTTATTCCTCTCTCTTTTTTTCTTTTACATCTGCTTTGCCCTCCCATCCAGGAAAATAAAGACAATTTTTTTCTGTGATATTGAACTTTTAGATGACTCCCAGCAGCATCACCCCTCATCCATTTTAACAGACTTCTTCCAAATCAGAATTAGAGTTGATGAAAAATTTGAATCTGTTTTTAGTGCAATCAGGATAACTTGGTAACAAAGGAAAGACCTTAGCACAGCATGGGAAATGAGGTTATTTATTCCCACAGTACCCATTCGTTAGAGCCATCTTGGCACAAACATCCTTTTTGTATCTACCAGCAGGGGGTGAGGAGTAAGCAGAAGGAGAGATTGTGTGCCCATTTCTTGATGAGAATCTCACTGTTAGTCCATCTTGTTCACTTGCCTAGGACTGGCCAGTCACTTTGGATAGACGTGATCCAAGCTTTAGTCATGTGTCATGGTAGAAAGGCTGTGTCTTTGAAAGAAGAAAGACCAGAGAATGAAAAGTAAATGTAATCATGCGTAGCACTCAGACAGTTTACTGGTACAATAGCCATTTACCAGCAAGAGAGCTGGAGACTCCACAAAGATACACCTTTCCAGAATCTTCCTCAGTATCCAAAGAGCAGAAGGTTCCAGAAGGTATCCACCTTTCCAGAACATTCATTAGTAGTTTGATATAGGTCTGACACATTTATGAGAGGCTGCCTAGAAATCTTACACCAGTCACTCTAAGGGGGCAAAGCACACATGTGCGTGCATGCGTGTGTGCGTGCGTGCATGCGTGCATGCACGAATGTGTTTGTGCTATGTTTTCACAGAGTTGAAATAAGGCACAAGTCACCTGGAGTTTGAAGGATTCTCCTTCCATCCTTCCTTCCAGGTTTAATAACACATGAGTGCTTTCTGCCACTAGAGCACAGGCCCAAAGGAATGAGAGTCCTTCCCTGCCACGCTTACCCAAAGGGCTAGCAATTGTCACAGGGCCTTACAGCAAGCAGATCCTCAAGGATTATGGTGGAATGGGTGAATGTAGAACAAACAAATGAACAGGATAATGCACTGAGCATCTGATCCCCTCCTGTGGTTAATGACAAGGGTACTGCTGGCCCCTTTTCCCCTGTGGATGCTAGAATCTGACTCAAATCCAATCAGGTTTACTCACATCACATCTCCACTTGTGAACAAACCTGGGGCTTCTGCAAAGCCTAAAGATCCATGTTCAATTCCCTAGGACCCACGTAACTATATGAACAAGGTGTCACATGTATCTGGAGTTCATTTGCAGTGGCTGGGGCCTTTCTCTCTCTTCTCTCTCCTCTCCTCTCCTCTTCTCTCTCTCTCTCTCTTTCCTGTTTCTCTCAAAGAAATAAATATTTTTTTTTAAAAGCCATTGATGAAGGTTGAGGATAATTGTATTCCTAATGAGAATAAATTCCAGTATCTTAAACATAGTAATATAGAAGGAACAATGAAGACTAGGTAATGGAAGTTATATTCATTTCAGGTTATTTTCGTCTTCACGAGAAAGCTGGTATTCACCTTGACCAGTGTGGTCAAGACTGTTACATAGGTCCCATCCGGACTTTTTTTTTTTTTTTTTTTTTTTTTTTTGAGTTCCAGGTTATTTACATCTTCCAAGTTTCCTTCCTTCTTGGTGTAACATTTTTAGTATGATCAAAGGAAGTGTGGTGGTGTTGGATGCAGGGAAGGCTTTGTACATCCCTCCATTGGGGTGTGGGGGATTAGGCATGGGAAATCACTTCCTTCTTAGAGTTTCTCAAAGGCTGCATTCCCTCTGTCTGGACACCCCAACACTTCCTGGGAATCACCATTTAAACAGTGCTTACCCACAACCATGGAGACACTGCCACTGAGAGCTTCCGTGCCGGGCTTACACTGCCACGTGTCACTCCCAATATCCCCAGTAATCCCTGGGGTCAACTACCATTCTCCCAGCTTTCAGAATTTGCTAAAAGCAGACCTGCCTAAAGTATGCCTCAGGAAGCTGTCTCTCATATGCTTCACCCGGAAAAGCCTTTTGAAGGCCAGCAGATCCTATGTGAGGTTCTCAAGTTCCCTTCTGGAATGCACAGTCATCCTGTAATTTAAAATAAATAAATAAATAAGTAAGTAAGTAAGCATATTTAACTTTGTTCAACTCCAGTTTCCCACATGTTAACCTCTTTATTCCTATGTAACATGCTTTCCCATATAATGCCATTAAAACCTCTAGCCCAAGTCAGAGAACAAGGAATGGTGGTAGGATGGTGAATATGTTGCCCCTGGCTTTTCACTCATTCTGCCACAGCACACTTTTGGTTTTTTTTTTTGTTGTTGTTTGTTTGTTTTTTTTAGTTTTTCGAGGTAGAGTCTCACTCTAGCTCAGGCTGACCTGGAATTCACAAAGTAGTCTCAGGGTGGCCTCAAACTCACAGCAATCCTTCTACCTCTGCCTCCCGAGTGCTGGGATTAAAGGCATGCACCGCCACGCCCAGCTCACAGCACATTTTTATTCTACTAGTTCATTCATAAAAGCCTATTTTACTTCATATAAATTTATCTTATAACATGTAATAATATCCTACAATATATTTATTTTTGGTTTTCCTAGTTTAGTAACATTATAAGCTTATTTGAATGTCAGGTAGAATACTAAAATGAGAGTATATGAACCTAAAAGAAAAAGACAGACAGTACCATTTTAGAGAACAGAGGAAGGCACATAGGATATAAAGAAATTATGTCCAGGCAAAGCACCTCAGGAGTGACTTAGAATGAGAGGTAGTGTGCTATAGAGTCAGCTTGGCAGGTCCCAGGCTTAGAGATCACCATTAACAATATCTTCATATTTATCCAACACTCTACAGTTTGCAAAGCACCTGTACACATACCAAGGTTTTTTTTATTATTATTATTTTCATAGTCAACATGATTGGTAGGTCAGGATTCTATCCTGAATTCAGAAACAGGGCAGGAAAGTTCAGGAATCTTCCAAGTGTCTGTGTAGCTTGTGCTGTCCTTGAGCATTGAACCCAGGTCTTAGGGCTTGTCTCCAGTTATTCTCCCCTAGGTGAAAAGGTTGTCTTGATGCATGAAAGAGAAAACTGAAATGAACATGGAATAACAGAGGCTGGAGAGTTGGCTTTGCAGTTAAGGCATCTGCCTACAAAGCCAAAGGATCCTGGTTCAATTCTCCAGGACCCACGGAAGCCAGATGTACAAGGTGGCATATGCATCTGGAGTTCGTTTGCAGTGGCTGGAGTCCCAAGCGTGCCTATTCTCTCTCTCTCTCTCTCTAATAAACAAATAAAAAATTGTTTTAAAGAAAGAAAAAATATGGAATAACATTCAAGAATAACTTGATTAAAAGAAAGTCAAAAGTCCTTCATATCAGGATTGGAGGGATGGCTTAGCAGTTAAGGCGCCTGCCTCCTAAGCCTAAGAATTCTGGTTCTAATCTCCAGGTCCCACGTTTAGCCAGATGCAAAGTGATGCAAGAGCGCAATGCCACACTTGACCACAAGGGGCGCACACATCAGGATTTTGTTCGCAGCAGCTGAGAGGCTGCTGGCGCGCCCATCTCTATCTGTCTTCCTCTCCCTCTCTCTCTCTCTCTCTGTCTCTCTCAAAAAAAAAAAAAAGTCCTTCATATCACAGTCACCTTGAATTGGTAGCTGGGACACAGAGTCCTGTGCAAGGAGCTAGTATTCTGTGCAGACATGGACTGCACATTCTGTCACTCCACTCCTGAGAGGTGTCACCTCTCCTTAACCTGAGACTGACAGGGCATTTGGAAATGGGAAGGATCCCATGGGTTTGGAGCAAGGCTTTGCAATGATTAGGGTCGCTTCCACAGAGTGGGTCCTGCGGAGGAGAAGCTGGGGAGGCCGTGAGTCCAGACAGGCTTAGTGTTACTGGGCAGCAATCCCTGCCTATGAGAGGAGAGATGGGAGGTCATCCTGAGTGATGAGGAAAGAGGCAGCTTGGCCCTGTTCAAATTAAAAGTCAGTATTATAAGGGGAAGAATTCCTTCAAGAGCATGAGACAACCCACAGACTCCCAGAAGGAGGAACTTCAAGGGAGACCTAATTAATCCTGGCCATTGAGTCATAAATTAGCTCCATGGTAAACAGAATGCATTTCCTTTCTCTTATTCGTGTCTTTTTTAGAATTTCCATTGTGTGTGTGCAGTTTCCCATAACACCAGGCATGGCAGCAAACATTAAAAAGAGGCTGGTGCCATGGCCCTTTCTGTGAAATGCAGCGGGACCCTGAGCTTCCCTGTAAGAGTCAACATGGCTGCCTCTCCTGCCTCTCTGGAGTCCTGTCTCCCATCTGCCACCCAAACACCCAGAAGCCTCTTGCTTTTATTCTATGCCAAGAAAATGAGAGATGAGTTTCTAAAGTCCTGGCTTTTTAAGTAGATGTAGATGTTTTCTTTATTAGTCTTGTCCAGAGGTCTCCTTTCCCTTCTGCTAATGTAATAGCTCTCTTTCCTGGGACTTTCATTTGTTCTGGACAAAAGAAGGCCCAAAAGTGAATCTTCTGTCACTGCAATAATTTGGATCCTGAATGTTTTCCAAGGGCCCATGTGTTAAAGTGCTGGTTCCCAGGGTACTCCTGCAAAATGTTGGAACCTTTAAGAGGTGGATGCTACTGGAAGGTTTCGAGATAATTGGAGCATGTCCTCAAAGGGGATCATGGGATTTGGGTCTCTCGTTTCTCAGACACGAGGGGAGCAGTTTTCTCTACTGCGCATGCCCTCCATATGTGTCACCTTTCCACAGACACAAAGCAGCAGGGTCCGTACATCATGGACTACAGCTTCCAGTTTTGCATGATGAAATAAAACTTCCCCTTATCTTTAGGTTGATTCTGTGAGGCATCTTGTTAGGAAGCTGACTAACCCACTGACTGTCTTCCAGTCGTCTGTGATGTAAGCCACTCACCAGAGTGAAGAAGGTTTTAATTTATTTCCATATTTCCCCATCGCCTGCAAGATAAGGTCACAACATTTTTTAGCAAAGCGTGTACATCCTTCATGGTGTACCCTTGAACTTCATGTCTAGTATCCATTGCTTATACCATGTACTCAACATACCAAGCAATTTTCCTCAATCATACAGGCTGCCTTCATCCTCTTCCACCTCCAGGGTCCCAAGGTGGAACTTATGACGTTGCTCTGATCAGAAAGGCTGTCACCACAAGCTCCCACCATTGTGGATATGTTTTTGTGTGGGGGGGAAGTTGGGGGCACATTTCCTCTCAATCTAGGAGATCAAATGTGAAGTGTCAAGATTTTCTTTTATTCTATGCATTTCATAATTCAATTTCTGAATCAAATGAGCAGCAGGGCTCGTGATGCGATCACAGAGTGTTGTAACCATTTTCCAAATTATTCCGCTGTTTGTCTTGATTTTGTGTTGTTATAACAGGATACACATCAAAGACTGGATAAAATTTATAAAGACGACATTTCCTTTTGACTATCCTAGAGGCTAGGAAATACAAGAGGCTGGCAAGGGACTTCGTGCTTTGTCATCCCATGGCAAAAGGTGGAAGGGTAAGAGAGCCTGAGAGCAAGAAAGAGCTAGAACTCACAGCCTCAAACCCTTTTACAATTGGCATTAATCCCTGCGTGTGCATAGAGTACTCATGGCCTAGTCATCTCTCAGAAACTCCACTGCACTGGGGTTAAGCTCGAAACACGTGCCACACATTCAATCCGTGGCAGCAGTCAATGTACACTGCATACTGACTGCATACCTGACCATATTGGATATCCAGCTAGAAGCAGAATGAGCATCCACCTTTCCATCCCATGGAGAAACCCAACAATCAAATTATTACATGAAAAACAAAACATCGACTATGCTAATTACTATTAAGGAATAAAACAACAAATTAGTAAATAGAGGAAAAAGATTCTTTGAGGAGACGATAAGTGGCCTGAACAGCAAAGTATGAAGAGAAGTTGACTAAGTGAAAAGGAAGCATTCCACATAGGACAGGAAGTCCCACCTTTATTTACCGTTATTTAAGATCATGTTTGTCAGGAGGTTGAAGACATGACCTGAGGGATTTTAAACAATGGATGATATCAGAGACTCCGGGGTTCTGAGAATTGCCTCCGACCTCTGTGTGCCCTGCCCCACAATGTCTGAAAGTCACTGAATCTCTCAGTGACTCTGATGTAGCCCCTCTTTGCCCACTGTCCTAGGAGAAGAAAAGCTGTTTCACGGGTCCACACTGAGGGACTAACTGCTACCAAAGGGTGGACCAACAGAAAGTTGGTAAGAAAACAGCCACGTAGAAGTAGGGCCAAAAGTCTGAGGCCAAACTGTCTGAAAAACAAGGGCAACATTGGGAAAGAGGAGAAGAGAGGGGAGGGGAGGGGAGGGGAGGGGAGGGGGGGGAGGGGAGGGGAGGAGAGGAGAGGAGAGGAGAGGAGAGGAGAGGAGAGGAGAGGAGAGGAGAGGAGAGGAGAGGAGAGGAGAGGAGAGGAGAGGAGAGGAGAGGAAGGTGAAAGAAGAGACTAGGAATCGTGGTAACATAGTTCTGGCCAGAGAAAAATCTGGAGTTGCAAGTCTTTAGTTTGGTGAAGAGCCAAGCATAAATACCGAAAGTGAATCTTGTGCTTCCAGTGGAGAGAAGAAATCTGAGCCTCGGGACTCTGCATAAGTAAAAGTCTGTTTATTTTCCCAGCCCAGGGTGTGTTTGCTCCCCAGCCTCTGGTTATTTGTCACTGCTAGGCCCCTGAGGGCTAACAGAGGTGATTTCAAGAGAATGGATCTGAGAGTCAAGCTGGGGCCACTTGGCATGAAGATCCTCTTCCAAGGGAAATTTGGGGAACACTTGTTTAGATCTTGAATGGTAAAGACAGTGTTATGGTTACCCTGATCTCATTAAGTCATTTTCTCTTTCATTTTTCTAACCCATTGTGTAGGCAGCTTTCTGATTAATTTTCCTTTTCTCTTAAACCTCTAAAGCAATGCCAGGAACAGATATATCACCATTCCTTGGGGAAGAAAAGATTGTCTTCCAAGCTGGAAAAGCATGAAGGAGTGGGTCAAAGTCTAGTCACTGGTGTCATGCAGGCAGCTGCCTCCAATGGAAGTGCACTGGTTGATGATCCAAATGTCAGCTCTTTCCTGATGCTCTGGACTCAAGTACTCATCTGAAAATTCACTTTCTAGGCAGACCCTCAATGCCTCCCAAAAACTAGAATGTGGGCCGCTCACTAGCTAGTAAGTGTCTCTAACTGGAATTCTGTCACAAAATCTTCCAGTCTATGAGGAAAATTCAAAAGGAAAAGTTAAAGTGAGACTCTAAAAGTGAAAGTCCCAAGAATAGCTCGGAAACAGCGTAAGTTTCATGAATGGCATTTTATCCACATGACTGGAAGGAACACGTTCTCGGATGCTCTGAAAAGCGAAATGATAGACAACAGCCCTCCCCCCTCACTTTGGAGCCAGGCAGACCTCAGCATACTCACTACTCCTTCCACAAACCAACACATGAACTTGCGCTAAAGTTCAGTGAGAGGCTGAGTCCTCGCTTCTCCAACCATGCATGAGCAATGTGTGACTTAGCTTACAGGAGTTCTGAGATAATCAGAAATTAGAAAATTAGCATTCAACATGAATTTTGACTTATTTGAATTTCTTCCCAACTCCCTTCTCTGGACTTGCCAACTCCACCACTGAATAGGCCACGATAAGAAGTAGGAAGAAAAGAAGTTTCCCCGAGTGGTGCTGAGGCACAGCCTCTAGTAAGTTGATATCAAAGAAAAGGATGGCACTCGAATTCAAGAAGACACCTTGCTAGGTGTGTGTCCTTTTAGGCCAGAACAGGTAAAAATAGCTCTACCTTCCTCAGGAGGCTCTGAGAGCTCATGGAAACGCAGCCAAATAAAGCACCCAGCATGACAACCCTTCAGAATCTCACCCTTTATCTAGAACATTTCAATTAAGAAGGCAGCAAGTGAGGGGTAAGGAAGCAACATCACCCATGAGACCTCTGGCTCCCTGCACCAAGTCGGAGACACTGTTCTAAGTACACGGACTGTGTCAGCAAACAACACGGGCAGGAACCTCTGTCTTTGTACATTTGATGTTTTTTGCAGAAAGGGGACAATAACCAATGAATATGACAAAAAAATAAGCAATGTACAATATTAGACTTTACTAAGTCTCATAAAAAGGTTTTGAAAAGGTTGGAGAGATGCCTCAGTGGTTAAGGCATTTCCCTGCAAAGCCTAACAACCTGGGTTTGATACCCTAACACCCACATAAAGCCAGATACACAAAGTGGCGCATGCATCTGGAGTTCATCTGCAGAGGCTAGAGAACCTGGTGCCCCCATTCTTGTTCATATTCTCTCTCCCTCCCCCACCCCTTGCAAATTTTTTAAAGGTATAGGATGAGGTGAGGGAGGTCAGGAAAGGTAGGAGAAGAGAAGAGCAAGCTATGACTTTAAGCAGAGCAATTAAGAAGTCTCAAAGAAGTTTTGTCCTAAAAGGAAAAATATTCTGATATTTGAAAACTCCTAAGGAGGGATGATTCCAGGAAAGCTAATAAATCACAACTTGTTTATGTTGTTTAATTTCTAAATTGAAATTTAACTTTATATCTCACTGCCCAAGCCAACTGGAACCCTTGAGGATGAACTCAGATGTGCCTTCCACCAGTGCTTGCCTCATCAACAAGCTACTAAGCCCAGCACGATAGTGCACTCCAACTACTCCAGCACTTAGGAGGATCAGACAGGAGAATTTCTAGTTCAAGTTCCATTTTGGGAACATAGTAGTGAGTTCAAGGTCAGCCTGAACTACATAGTGTCCCAAAACAACAAGGCCTATTCAAGCTTTTTTGTTGAATGAGTGGCGCATAAACAAAAGCCTGAGAAATCATGGCTTAATTCCTTCCACCCAATTGAAGACCTCCTGTCTTCCAAGTGCTCTGACCATATCTATCTCCTGATACTGTGTTCTCCTCGGTGAATTCCTCATTTCCAGAGAAGATCTGCTTGGGCCAATCTGGCCCTTCTCTGGGGAACTCTTCTCTCAGGCAGCCTCACATTCAGCTGCCTCTCTATTGAATTGCTTTGTAGTGCCATTTTAATCTGATGAAAACCAGAGGTCTGAGTCAAGTTGTTAGTGTGACAGAGTCCTGGTGAAAAAAAAAAAAAAAAACACTATAGAGTTATAAAGTGACCCTTCCCACACCTGCTTCTCAAAAGGAATCTAAAAGGGCAGGCACATGGCATTTTTATGAGCCAGCAGGTTTAAGTTGCTTCAAGAACAAATGAGAAAAATGGGGAAAGTGAGTTAAAGGTTATTAGGTAAGCCCTTGACTTGCCATGGAATCTCTGCGGCTTTAATATTGATTCTTCACTATAAGCTACAGTGATGAACTTGAATAGGTTCACAGCTAATGAGAGCTGGCCCATGGCCAAGAATCACCAACCGAAGGTCTGACACGGGCAAGAAGAGGATGAGCCTGTGTAGCAGTGGCCCCTGCTCAGAGGAAGCGTTCTCTCGACATACACATTTATTTGGCAGTGACTCCCTAACTTAGACTGATGCTTTTCCTACATCACAGCTCCCTCCCTCTGCAGAACCTCAAAACTCAAGACTCAGCATCATAAGTAAGTCAGGGACAAAGGCCATGCCCCCCCCCCGCCCGGCCCAAATGCCAGTGGTGGTCACACAGCATTGGGCCAGAATCAGTTCCTGAAACCTTACTTATTTCTACTTGTTCATTCCTTACCATTGAAGTTCTTCTGGGTCAAAAATTACTATTTCCTCCTTTTTATTTTATTTTATTTTTACTTTTTTTGGAGAGAGACACAGAGAGAGACAGAGAGAGAGAGAGGAAGACAGATGGGCGCAGCAGCAGTGTCTCAGCTGCTGCGAATGAAATCCAGATGTGTGCGCCTCCTTGTGGTCAAGTGCAGCATTGCGCCCTTGCGTCACTTTGCATCTGGCTAAATGTGGGACCTGGAGATTGGAACCGCTGGAGACTGGAACCAGTGTTCTTAGGCTTAGGAGGCAGGCCCCTTAACCCCTAAGCCATATCTCCAGCCCCTATTTCCTCTTTTTTACTAAGCTGGGGTCCCATGCAAGGTGTCCCCTTAACAGAGATCAGTAGGCAATAGGAATGGGCTGGGCTGGGCTGTGGCCTGGGCCTGAGAAGGCAGCACACACCAACTGCAGTCCTTCAGGCTTGTGTTTTAGTGGGTGGTGACAGGAAAGGGCCACGTGCATGACGATCAGATACAGGAGTCACCGGAACGAACAAAAGTGAGGTGTGGTCTGTATCAAGCTGGTCTTAGACGTTAAACAATAGCCAAACCCTTGCTGGGCATGAGGGCTGCTCAGTGCAACTCCAATACGCCCTTCAAGAATGTCTCCTGTGGCCATGTCATACCATGCTCCTCAGCGTGGCCACCTCTGGTTCATGGAAAGGACACAGGTCATAAGCACAGGATTATTTTTATGTGTGTGGCGGGGGAAGTTGTACTGAGGAAGGCCTCCATAGTTTTGTTTGTTTTAGTCTTTTCATTATTATTATTATTTTAGAGAGAGAGATAATTGGTGCACCAGGGCCTCAGCCACTAAAATTGGACTCCAGGTGCTTGTGTCACCTACTGGCCATGTGCAATCTTGCACTTGCCTCACCTTTGTGGGATTGCCTGGCTTACGTGGTATCTGGAGAGTCGAACATGGGTCCTTAGGCTTCACAGGCAAGTGCCTTAACTGCTAAGCCATCACTACAGCTTGTTTTTTTTGTTGTTGTTAATTAAGGGCTGGGGATGTAGAGTGCTAACCTGGCATGCATGAGGTCCAAGGTTCTGTCCCTAGCATCATCATTAAATAAATAATAGTTTCCAGCATTTAATATCTGGGAAGTTAACTGTAAAATTTCAGAGGCCCAATTTGTTTTCATAGATCCAAAAGATCTGTCTATACCAGCAAGAAGGGACTTTTGTTTCCTGAGCGTCTGGCATGTCACGCAAACCCCCTCAGCCCTACCTGTCTTAACCTCTACCCACTCTCCTGCTTGGGACTTAGAAGCCATCAGCTTTGAAATTCAATGAGGAAGCATTTCACCTGGTAACAAATTAATTGGCCACTTTCACTACTTCAAAATAAGGAAAGAACCACCATCACTTCCTGAGTGCCTATGTGGCCCCTACACCCCTCCCCAGCCCCCACCCCCACCCCCGAGAAATCCTCAAAATCTATGAACTCAATCCTGAACACCATGAGGAATATCCTATCAATATCCACCCGAAAGGGAAACATGTCACTGGTCAGTGGTGGAGACCCCAGGAAAACCAGAGAGGCATTTCCATTACCCCAGAGACTGACCTGTAATCCTAAGAACTGCTTAGATGGGCCAAATGCACTTCCTTGAGAGCATTTCCAGTCTTATGGTCTTTCTTCCTGGCAGTATATGTACCTTGTGCATATAGGTAAACATTACACTAGACATAGTGAATCTCATATTTTAATAACTGTGCCATGACATATATATATATATATATATATATACACACACACATTAGATCACCTGCTCCAACTCTGATGGTTCCCTAAAGAACAGAAAAACCTAGCCACTGGTTTTGGCAGCTGCTGGATGGGAAACAGGCACAGATGGCTTTATGGCTCTGAAGAGATGGACGGTACGGCTATCTGGAACACTGTGGTCCTAAACTTCACTTTTAGATTTAACCTGTCTTATGGCCAAAAACCGCACACTAAGTGCAAGTTTCTCACGCTCATCTCAAAGCTCTTCCTCTCCCGGCTCCACTGCGAGGCGGTGACTCCAGAGCGTCCTGCACAGCATTGGCTTCGTCCAAACTCAGATTTTCCCCAAGTGGTGGTTCCCTGGGGTGCATGGAGTCCTTTCTGCTTCCTGTGTAATATCTTGTTTTTTTGTTTTTTTGTGATGGCTACTTCACTCTCAAGGCCTAAAAGCTAACATTGTCTTTTCTCTTTTCAACAAAATAAACTATTTACATACTATTAATTTATTTCATTTTGGAATATGCCCACTTTAGGGGTGATTTTTCTGGTTTTTGTTGTTGTTGTTGTTGTTGTTGTTGTTGTTGTTATGGTTTAAATAATGAAGCCCAGGCTCTGGAATTTTCCTTCAGCCCCAGCCAGCCACGCCCTCAGCTTCCTGCGGGCCGGGAGCCCCTCCAGCTGCTTTGCATGACAGCCTCCTTGTAAGGCTCCAGACTTGGCCTTGCTGAGAACCATGAATACCCAAGTTTCCATGCTTCTCCCCACGTGCTTTCAGGTCTCAGGTCTCCTTGGAAAGTATTTGCAATCTTTATTTTCCAGGACATCATAATTTAAATGGATTAGTTTGCAGGGGAGGTGCAACTGATATCTTCAGAAATGAAAACCTTCTGGGGGAAACATAATTTAACATAACATAATGTAACATAATTTATAACATGACTTTTCCATGTCACATGATTTTTGCCTTACCTTTACCCTGGTTTGTTGTTGTTGTTGCTTTAAATACAAGGTGCTGTCACAATTGTGGACTAAATGCTTGTATCACCTCCAAATTCATATCTTAAATCCTAGCCCCAAGCGGATGATGGAGTTAGAAGGTGGGTTCTCTGGAAGATTGCCAGGCCAAGAGGCTAGATTT
Source organism: Orientallactaga sibirica (assembly GCA_036365145.1). Lineage (NCBI taxonomy): Eukaryota > Metazoa > Chordata > Mammalia > Rodentia > Dipodidae > Orientallactaga > Orientallactaga sibirica. The sequence continues at coordinate 5,917,127 of JAEOAD010000044.1, read as the reverse complement.
CACACAATGGGGCTAACATTGGTAAGGTTGTGCATGCCTACAGTTCCAGGAAAGGACTCGGGGGTTAAGGTGGGAGGATCATGAGTTTGAGATGAGCTTGAATGACTTCGTGAGAGAAACTATCATAAAAACGGAGAGAAGGAGAGAGGGAAAGAGAGAATGGAGCTTACTCTTGATGCAGCTACAGCAAGAAGACAGCCATCTGCATCTTCCCTTCCCAGGAACAGAATCCTGATCTTGGACCAGAACTATGAGGAGCAAATGTCTATTGTTGAAGCCACCCAGCCTGTAGTATTTAGCTCTAGCAACCCAGTGTGTTTGTACTGGCAACCCAAAATGAAAACTCATAAACATTAGGGAATTCTTTGAATTTTACTATGCTGAAACTAAACTCGACAAAAGCAGGGATCTCTGTTTCATTCATTGATATTTTTGAAACACTTAGCATTTAATAGGCACTCAATAAAAAGTTTAGTGAAGGGAAGAAAGAGCAGATTATTAAAGAAACATCATTAGAGACTAGCAGTCCATTGATAGAGCTCATTAAGTATAATCACTTAAGTGGCCTAATCTATAGCAATTTCCTTGATAAGAAATAAGTTTATTCTCAACGCAAGTAAGTTTTGGTTATTTTCAGTTGTATCCCACTCTGTTTTACTGAAGTACACGTAACTGATTCCGCCAACAAAACACAGGTGTGGTGGTTTGATTCAGGTGTCCCCCATAAACGTGGGTGTTTTGAACGCTAGATCCCCACCTGATAGCAATTTGGAAATTAACACCTCCTGGAGGCACTGTATTGTTGGGGACAGGCTGATGGGTGTTATAGGCAGCTTCCTCTTGCCAGTGTTTGGCACACTCTCCTGTTGCTGTTCTCCACCTGATACTGGCCAGAAGGCAACGTCCACCCTCTGCTCATGCCATCGTTTTCCCCTGCCATCATGAAGCTTCCCCTTGAGTCTGTAGTCCAAAATGAATCCTTTTGTCCCACAAGCTGCTCTTGGTCAGGTGTTTTCTGCCAGCAATGGGAACCTGACTGCAACAACAGGAGTTCAAAATGTTGATGCTGACTCTAAACATCAAATTCTCTTTTTTTAACTACTAGAGTAGAAGTTATCTGAAATTTTAAGATTTTTCCAATGCTCACATCAAATGTATGTGTGTATATATATATATATTGCTTTTCCAAGATAGGGTTTCACTCTAGCCCAGGCTGACCTGAAATTCACTCTGTACACTCAGGGTGGCCTCGAACTCACGGCAATCCTCTTACCTCTGCCTCCTGAGTGCTGGGATTAAAGGCATGCGCCACCACGCTCGGCTCTAATAATGTATATTATTTGCCTCGTGTCACTAATTCTAAATCATTCCTAGAAAATTTTCATGTCAGTAAAATTCTCTCTCTTGCAATAAAACTAGTGTTTAAGCAAAAATTGTCAGATATCTTTATGTACATAAGACCTGGTACATAATAGATAATAAATGTTTGTTGAGGAAATGGATTTTGTGTTACTTTGTTATAGGACCATATTTTGAGGACCACATTTGAACAGTAGTATTGGCATGCAAATGCCACAGTTCTGATCTGTCCCTGAATCATGTTGTCATCCTATGTTTATAAAGAAGAACTAAAACTTTCAGCTTAGTTCGCCTTATTTTGGGGGGAAAAAAAAAGACAGTGGGAAATCTTTTCTTCTCTCTTCTGTGTAGGAGTTGAAACTGCCTAGAACGTTCCCTAGGTGTAGCAGTTACTTTCTCATTGCTGGGACAAAATACCTAACCAGAACAGCTGACGGAAGGGAACATGTTTAACTCTGCTGACAGTTTCAAGGGGGAAGTTTCATCATGGTGAGACAAGCCTGACAGGTGGTGCGGGAGTGTTGCTTCACATCCCACCAGGGTCAGGGAGCAAAGGGCAAACTGGTCTTGGTGCTGGACTACAGTACCTCAGGTCACATCTCCAGTGACACGCTTCCTCCAGCAATTTCCCATCTCCTCAGGGTTCCTTCACCTTTTTGAACAGTGTCATTATTCAAACACATGAGCCTACAGGGAGCATTTTACATTAAAACCACCACACTAGGTTTTCTGAGAACACTGGATGGAGTGGTATTAAGCAGGGTTGACAAGCTTCTGTGGTCTGAACAGGGACATTGAGAGCCAGAGCAGAATGTAGGCACTGAGATCTAGTGGAAAAATGTATGGATCTGTATTTTTAGAAAATTCCCTTGAGCTGAATCTTTGCAAAGATGGCCACGAGTCTCTCTCTTCTGTATCCGTGGGACTTGCAGTGAGTCATAATTGCAATGTGCCTCGTCAAGATGTGGCATCAAGATCTGCTTCCCTACTCTTGAATGTCGGTTGAGCTTGTGACATCTTTTTGTTGTTGTTATTTGTTTGTTGTTTTTCGAAGTAGGGTCTCGTTCTAGCCCAGGCTAACCTGGAGTTCACTATGTAGTCTCAGGCTGGCCTTGAACTCACTGCAATCCTCCTACCTCTGCCTCCCCCATGCTGGTGTGTGCCACCACGCCCAGACTGTGCCATCTTTTGACTCAACTTGCCCTCTTGCTTGCTGATTGAACGTGAAATGTTCCCCACATGCTCACGTACTAAACATTTGGTTCCTAGCTGGCAGCATTATTTTTGAGGTTCTGGAAACTTTATGAGGTGGCGCCTAGCTGCAATGAGTAAATCAGTGGGGATGCTCGTCTTGGAAGGAAACCGTTGCTCCACAGTCTCCCCCTCTTCTTTGCTTCCTGTCTTTCTGAGGTGAAGAAGCTCCTCAGAGTCGCACACTCCTGTTACCATGATGTTCAGCCTCACTGTGGGCCTGGAATCAAGGGTGCCAAGAACCACAGACCGAAATCTCTGAGCAATTACCACTGTGTAGTAAACCCAGTAAGGGCTGGATATTTAGAGATACCAACCACCCAGATGATGGCCTGACAGAGACCATGGAAATCAAACTGAGAGCCAAGTGCAGATAGACAAGCCAGCTTAGCCAAGCTGAGCCAAGCTGAGACAGTCAGCCAGCAGAACCACAAGTCAGCCCACAGATTTTTAAGCAATTAATGGATGAGAGCGGCATGCAGCTGAGTTTGGGGGTGGTTAAGTAATGCATATCTTAAATGATTCTTATAATCAGACAATTTTAGGGGCCATTAGCTTAGAAGATCTACAACTTTATTGGAATAAAGACATAATCCAAGTGCCAACCCACATCAATTCCTGGTATTGAGCTCATCTCTGTTAATGAATACAAGTGGAAATAGAATTAGGAAACTCTAATATTAATTGCCTACAGCTTTAAAAAAATCTACCACACATAAAAAAAAAAAAATCACCAAGAACTGTGCCCTTCCCAAGAGGCATAGGCGTAGGTTACAGAAATGACCATTGGCCCTCAGAGACATGATCTGAATCATCAGGAGCTGCCGAGTGAGTACTCTATGCTTAGGTTTCCCCATGCTCACAAATGGAGTGCAACGTTAACACACAAACAAATAAGCCTTGTAATTTTGTTATGCCCAGAGTAGCAGGCTGTGGCATGTTAGCAAGTTTTTTTTTTTTTTTTTTTTTTTTTTTTGAGAGACAGAGAGAGAGGGAGAAGAAGACAAGAGATGGGCGCGCCAAGCAGCCTCTCAGCTGCTACGAACAAAATCCAGATGTGTGCACCCCCCTTGTAGTCAAGTGTGGCATTGAGCCCTTGTGTCACTTTGCATCTGGCTGAATGTGGGACCTGGAGATTGGAACTGCTGGAGATTGAAACCAGCGTTCTTAGGCTTAGGAGGCAGGCACCTTAACCACTAAGCCATCTCTCCAACCCAATGTTAGCAATTTAAAAAAATATATTATTTATTTATTTATTTGAGAGAGAGAAAGAGGCGGGGGTGGAGAGAATGGGTGCCCCAGGGCCTCCAACCACTGCAAACGAACTCCAGATGCATAAGGCCCCTTGTGCAGCTGGCTTACGTGGGTCCTGGGGGAGCAAACCGAGGTCCTTTGGCTTTACAGGCAAACGCCTTAACCGCTAAGCCATCTCTGCAGCCCATGTTAGCAATTTTTTTTTTTTTTTTTTTTTTTTTGGTTTTTCAAAGTAGGGTTTCACTCTAGTCCAGGCTGACCTGGAATTCACTATGTAGTCTCAGGGTGGCCTTGAACTCTTGGCAATCCTCCTACCTCTGCCTCCCGAGTGCTGGGATTAAAGGCGTGCACCACCACGCCCGGACACGTTAGCAATTTTTAAGGAGGATAATGTGGGAGTCTGGAAGCAGGTGCTGCTGCCCTGTTTGTTTTCTAGCATTGGACAGACTCTGCATTCCCTCTATTCCCTTGCCTAGTAACAACACTACATTTTAGCATTAATGATTAATACCTATTGCTGATGTTTCCAGATTAATGCCTTGATGACTGGACAGGAAATTCTGTGCAAGCCCACAGTCATGCTGCCTTAGCTAGTTATTAATCACCAAAAAGTGAGCTGCACTGAGTCACAGTAGCAAATGAGAGGGAATAAACTCAGTCATAGTGATCATCTTACATTTGCCTGTAGGCAAGCTAGCATGCCTAAGGGAAGGTCCTCAGGAAAAGCGTGTCTGGGAAGCTGAGCGGAAGTCAGGTTGCCTGAGCAATGTCACATTTCCTCCTTAGGAAGCTGATGGATGAGCTGCAGTACTCATCCTTTTGATCTCACCACAGCAAAGAACTTTTTTTTTTCAATTAGCACATTGATTAGAAGTTTAGCAAGTGCATTTATTTTCCTTTGATCAGCTAATAGGCTTTCTTGCTGTGAAGGAAAAAAAAAATAACAGGCATGGTCTTACCCATTATATTTTAAGTGTTGTGACATTTTCAAATAAAAAAAGAAAAGAGAAGAAAATAGGACTGTAAAAGTGAGTCCAAAAGTAACTCCATTTTGAATGAACTTGTTTGATCACTAAAACAATTGCATTATGTTTTTGTTTTACATGAGAAAGGTTTAGAAGAGAATGAGTCTGTGTTCTCTGAGAAACTCCTTTATAAGCCATCAATGAGCTGTGGATCACAAGTGGGAGAAGGCTAAGGAAAAAGGAAGCCTGTCCTTGTGAGAAGCTTTTGTGCTTTGCATGAATAGGGTCACTTCCTTTGATCTCACCTAAGTCAGGGGGGCATTTCTATTGCACCCTTATTATAGATGGGGGACTCAAGGTCCAATGACATCAATATGCTAAGTGCAAAGGTTGTGCAGGATAGAATTCATCCCTAAGGATATTTTAAAATAAGTTTCAGGCAATGTAGTAAACCATCACACTCTCCCTCCTGTGCTTCTATTGCTTTTGTTTCAAGGGAATAATAAAAAGAAAAGATACAAATTAGCAACATAGAAGGAAAAGAGATACCATTTAAAAATTCAATAGATGATGAGGAAAATGGAAAGCAGATGAAGGGGTTGTGAGCAATACCGGTGAACCTGTGGTCAAGGTGGGGTTGAGGTGGGTGATCAGGGGTGATGGGGACGATCTGTCCCACAGAACCTTGAGGAGGTGTGGGTTTGGAAATTGCAGGTGCAACAGTGGCTCAGGCTGAGTGAGGGAACCAAGTGTGGGACAGGGACAGATGCTGAGACACAGGCCTTCACTGTTCCAACAAAAAGAGATCTTACCAATTGTAGAGATGACTAGGGGTGGAGCTCAGCAATAGAGCACTTGTCTAGCATGTGCAAGACCCTGTATTTCATCCCCAACACTAGAGAAAAATATTGAAGGAAAGATTCAAAAAAACTAATTTTATTGTAGGAGGTGGTATGACCCCTCTTCAAACACTGGGATTTCCAAAAGATAAAAGACAGATTGTGGGCTGGAGAGATGGCTTAGCGGTTAAGGCGTTTGCCTGTGAAGCCTAAGCACCCATGTTCAACTCTCCAGATCCCACCTAAGCTAGACATACAAGGGTGAAGCAAACGCAAGGTCACATATGCCCACTAGGCGGTGCAAATGTCTGGAGTTTGATAACAATGGCTGAGGCCCTGGTGCGCCAATTCTCTCTCATTCTCTCTCTAAAATAAAAAAAATAAATGAATAAAAGAAAAAAGAAAAAAGTATGTTTTGAAAAAAAAAGACCGATTGTCATGATTCTTTCACTCAAAATTAGGCAATAGGCAAGCTAACCCTTTGCACAAAGTGGCTTTTCCAAGTAACTCTTCAGGGGTATTTCATTTCTAAACTACATAAACTTATTTCTTTAAAATTTCAATTATTTTTATGTATTTGTACATTTCTAAAACTACAATAGGGCTGGGGAAATGGCTTAGTGGTTAAGGCATTTGCCTGCAAAGCTTAAGGGCCCTGGTTTGATTCCCCAGGACCCACGTAAACCAGATGCACAAGGGAGCGCATGCATCTGGAGTTCATTTGCAGTGGCTGGAGGCCCTGGCGTGTCCATGCTCTCTTTCTGTCTGCCTCTTCCTCTCTCTTAAATAAATAAAAAAAATATTTTTTTAAAAGAAGAAGAAAAGAAAAAGAATTTTAAAAAACTACAGTAACATTTTAAATTAAATTTTCATGATGCTAGAGGTCAGTTCTATTCATGTTTATAACTTCATATTAACTCTAAATCACAACATTCATAATTTCATCCTTTAAAATCCCCTAAAGCAACTTTTAAGGATGTGCATTTATTACTAGATTGTTCTTTACAGCATTGACTATTACAACAAAAGAAAAAATGAAAAACAAATAATATGGGAATAATTGTTAATTTTTCTCTTTTAAAAAATTTTTTATTCAGAGAGACATAGAGAATGAATGGGTGCTCCAGAGCCTCTGTCCACTGCAAAGGAGCTCCAGATGCAAGCACCATTGTGCATCTAGCTGTACATAAGCACTGGGGAACTGAACCCAGGCAAGCAAGTTTTGCAAGCAAGGGTCTTTAATGGATAAGCCCTCTCCCTAGACCAGGAACAATATTTTCAAAAATCACTTATTTAAAGAGAAATGATAAGCAATCAGTCATTTTTAGAATAAAATTCATTTTCATAAAAGTGCTTATGTGGAGTAAAAAGGAAAATTACATAACATGACAGAAAAATGTTTTATAGTTTTTACTTTATATATTTAAATATCTATATGTATATTGAGAAAAATTTGTAAAGCTACTCAATAAAATGGTAACAGTGGCTGAATATTGGTGGTAGGACCATAGATAGTTTGTATGCTCTTTCCTGTTAAACAAATGTTTTCTTGATTTTCTATATAAATGTGTGATGTTTAAGTGATTTATAGTTTTTCCCTTGAAATTTTCTTGTTTTGGCTTGTTTGTGATTTACTTGTTGAAAATTTCATGTATGTACATATTTAATCATATTGCCTCCCATAACTTTCTCTTGTCCCACTCCCACTAGACCCCTTCTTTTGCCCAATCAGCACTCCCTCCTTCTTGTTTGAAGTCTTCTTTTGGTGACCTTCTGAGTTTAATTAGGGTTGTTTGCATAAGCCTGGTTGGATTTTGTTTTTTTTTCTTGCATTTTTATTGAACATAGCATGAGTTAATAACATGGATATTTTTACAGTAAATGTTTTATATAAAATATAAACTTCTAGCCGGGCGTGGTGGCGCACGTCTTTAATCCCAGCACTTGGGAGGCAGAGGTAGGAGGATCGCCGAGAGTTCGAGGCCACCCTGAGACTACATAGTTAATTCCAGGTCAGGCTGGACCAGAGTAAGACCCCACCTCGCAAAACCAAAAAAAAAAAAAAAAAAAAAAAAAAAACTTCTTTTTAAATATTTTTATTTTTATTTATTTATTTGAAAGGGAGAGAAAGATAGTGAGAGAGGGAGAGAGAATGGGCACACCAGGTCCACTAGCCACTGCAAACAAATTCTAGACACATGTGCCACTTATGCATCTGGCTTAGGTGGGAACCTGGGTCCTATGGCTTTTCAGGCAAGCACCTTAACCACTATGCTATCTCTCCAGCCCTACATTTCTTTTAAAAAAATTTTAAAAATATTTATTTATTTATTTATTTAGTTGCAAGCAGAGAGAGAAGAGAGACAGAAAGAGAGAATGGGCACACCAGGGTCTCCAGCCATTGCAAATGATCTCCAGATGCATGCACCATTTTGTGCATCTGGCTTTATGTGGATACTGAAGAATCCAACCTGGGTTGTTAGGCTTTGCAGCCAAGCGCCTTAACTGCTGAGCCAGCTCTCCAACCCTAGATGTCTTTCTAAAGATTGTATGGTTAGATTACCATATCATAATTTATGCATTTCTTTACTATAGGACATTTTGAAGTTATAAGTGATATAATAAAATCTTAATTTAAAACTATTCCAGGCCTAGAAAGATGATACAGTGGTTAAAGGTGCTTTGTCCTTTTATAGAGATCATTTAATATCAATACTGTTTTATTTATCAACATGGGGGAGTAGGGGTAGACAGAGTTTCATGTAGTCCAGGCTAGCCTCAAACTCACATGAACCCAAGGATGACCTTGACCTCCTGATCCTCCTGCCCTCCACCTCTCAAGGGTTGAGACAACAGTCATGTGCCATCATGCCCAACCACCCACATTTTAAAGTGAGTTTTAATTTCTGATATGATCAATCATTTCTTAGTTTTGAGATTTTTCTTTTAATTGGACCATTCATGGACAGCTTCCATAAGGATAGACTATAAGCCATGATCATTTCCTCCCCCACTCCCACTCCCGCTCTCAAATCCACTCTCCATCGCATCTCCTTCCCCTCCCCCTTCCAGTTAGCGGCCCTTTTGTTTTGATGTCATCATCTTTTCCTCCTATTATGAAGGTCTTGTGTAGAGATTGTCAGGCACTGCGAGGTCATGAGTATCAAGGCCATTTTGTGTCTGGAATAGTACATCTCATATAATAATTTTCTGTTGCTGCATAATTAGCAACCACATATTTAGTGGCTAACAGTAGCACACATTTATCACTTCACAGTTTCTGAGCTGGGCGATTCACCAGACCCAGTAGGTTTCAAGGTGCCGATGGGCCTGAGTTTCTCCTCCCATGCGTGGGCTCATCTCCCAGGTCACTGGCTTTTACAGAATTCATTTCCTTGGGGTTGTACCTTGCCTGTTTCCTCGTTCTCTGTTAGCTGGGACTAACGGCTCATGGAGTCCACTAGTGCTTCTTTGCCTCGTGCCCCCACTGGCAGCTTGCAACATGCCTGATTACTGCTTTCCAAACCAACAGCAACACATTATTTTCACTCCTTATTTCCCTTTAACACTTCCTCTTATTATGTCTGCTCAGCCAGGATAATCTCCTTTTTAATTAGCTCAAAGTCAACTTATTATGAGCATAAGTATGGAAGTGATATCCATCATACGCACAGACTTTAGCCATGCTGAAGAGAAGGTGAGTGTGCATACCAGGGGATCAGCTTACTTCATAGTGATGGTTAATTTCAAGTGCCAACAGGACTGGGCTACAAGGTACACAGATATTTGGTGACAAATTATCCTTGTGTGTCATGAGGGAGTTTCTGGAGGAAATCAATATTTGAATTGATAAGCTGAGTAAAACAGATAGGAGTGTGTCTTGCTCATTAGCAATCTGAACGGAGCAAAAAGGTTGCCTAGGAGTGAACTACTGCTGCATGTCTGCCTTTGAACTTGGACATTGTTTTCTTCCTGCCTTTGAACTTAAAATAAACCATTACTTCTTCCTGGGTCTCTAGCCTATTACCTACAGACTAGAAATACACCACCTGCTGTCCTGAGTCTCTAGCTTGCCAACTTTAGATCTTGGAACTTAGCAGCCTCCTTGATGATAACAGCCAAATATTTTTTAATTTTAATTTTTTATGTAAGAGTAAGAATGAGAGAGGGAGACAGAGAGAGACAATTGGTGTGCCAGGGTCTCCAGCCACTGCAATCAAACTCCAGACGTGTGCCCTCTTGTGTGCATGTGCAACCGTGTGCGCTTGCATCACTGTGCGTCTGGTTTACGTGAGACCTGGAGAGTTAAACATGAATCCTTAGGCTTCACAGGCAAGCACTTTAACTGCTAAGCCATCTCTCCAGCCCAAGAGCCAAATTTTACATGTAGGCATATTAATGCCTGTTGGTTGTGATTCTCTGGAGAATGCTGACTAAAACTGGTGCCAGGAGTGATCCTAGAGGAAGCAAATTTTAAGGATGAATTGTATGAATTTATTTGAGGGTTTTTAGAATTAGCTCTCTGACATGATTAAAGACTCTACCAACTCTATTTGCATAGTAGAGGACACTGATAGCCCATAACATGATCTGGCAATATACATATAATATTACCATTAGGCGCTCCCTAACACTTATAAGAAGTAAGAAGCTGGGTGACTATGCACATATACTTTTGAGCATTCTGTAAAAACTAATGAACATGATGAGATTGTGTGGCTATTCCAAATGTCACTCAAACAAGGGTAAAAGAAATGGATGGGCTCATAAGTTACCCAAAGCATCTGCATTTGCCCTGAAAGTAACTTTTTTTTAATACAGGCTCCCATATGTAGCCCAGGCTGGCCTTAAACTTGCCTTCCTCCTGCCTTAACCTCCCAAGAATTGGGATAACGTGGCATGTGTGTAATGTCCAGGTTGAAGGTGACTTAGCTCTCGTAGACACAAGTCTGAAATTGCAGATTTCGAAGGTAGATTCTCGCCCTGTGAATTACAACACAATTGAACACTCAGCCTCGCAGCATATTCACTGTTTAAAGGGGATCAACGGTCAGAAGAATGCAATTGTGAAAGGATGTGGATGTGTGGGAAGACATAGCTGAAGACATTGAGATCCTGAATTTAGACAAGTCTCCTCTGCCAGTGGTAGTCGTCTCTCACCCACCCAAGATAACTAGCTTTGTATTGCATGAGGAGTTGTAATTGTCTCCTGAAGGAGTTCGCCGTGCAGACCATGCTGACTCTACTCGGGATCCAGTCTACCACCATCATCCTCACAGCTAGACCCAAGCCTAGTGGGTCTCTTTAGGTGACGTACAGGCTGACCCACAAGGAGGTAGGCTCATTCTTCAAAAAACCCAACATCTCTGTCACACCCTCCAAGGCTCAGGGATCATTGCGGAAGAGGGGGCGGATAGAATGGAAGAGCCAAAGGAAGGGTACGACTCCCTACAATGCAACTGCCCAGACAGAAATTGGCCTTGATATCCATGACCTTGCTGTGCCTAGCAATACCTCCGCAAGACCCTCATAGTAGAAGTAAAAGAGGATGACATCATATTAAAAAAAGAGACTAATGGAGAGGGAGGGGATATGATGGAGAGTGGAGTTCTAAAGGGGAAGGGGGAGGGGAGGGAAAAATACCACCTTTGGTATGTAAGTATGTTTTGTTGTCAATAAATATTAAAAAAAAAAAAAAAAAAACCCATTTGAGCTTTGTAACTCACCTAAGCAGAAACACAGGGATCGTGCATGGGAATCAGTTTTGCAGGTATGTGCTAATGGTTGGGGAAAAGTTGCATCACTGGTCAAAAACTTTCTTTTGCAACTTGGGAAGTCACTGAGAGCTTCCATGATTGTCATATGTGGTTTCAACGACACGAACTTCCACTCACCAAAACTAGTCTAGCTACAGCCACTGCTGAGTATCCAACCGCCCAGCAGCAGAGACCAGTATGGAAGGCCCAGTGGGCGCTGTTTCCCAGAGGGATTAGCCAGCCTCCTGGTGGCAGGTAAGTTACAGTGGGCACTTACTCTGCACTGAAGTGGTCACAGCCCTTCATAAGAATGGTCCAGATTCAAGAGGACAAGAAATGAGCTGTACCTGGTGATGTGAAAAGAGGGTTACATATCCAAGTTGGTGAAGAATTGTTGAAGTTACTGTGGAAATATACTTCCAAGGGAAGGAGCTCATATCACTAATACCTCTTCTGCTCTTGCAACTTGACTCCAGAAGGGACTTCTAAAACCTAGGTCAGACCGTATCATCCTTCCACTGGGCTTCTCGCAAAGAGAGGGAGGCATACACTCTGTTCTCTATGTTCAATCCTTGTGCCTTCTCTCACTGCAATAGCTCACTGCCTTTCAGACCCACAGGTTTCCTGGTATCTCCTCAAACTTCTAAGAACAGTTTTGGCTCAGGGACTTTAGCGTTTCTGTTTTGTCTGTCTGAAAAAAAAAAATGTTCTGCAGGTCTTCATGAGTTTCTTTCCCTCACTTCTCAGATCAAACGTCAGGAAGGCTGACCTGACCAACGTACACAAAATAGCAACCTCTGTCATCCTACTGCTTCACAATAAATCATGTCCCTCCAAAAAAACTCATAAAATGAAGCCAGGTCCAGTCCTCTCCCCATGCAAGTGTATTTGGAGTAAGGAAGTGATTGAGATTAAATGAGGTCCTAAGGGTGAAGTAAACTGATAGATTAATGTCCTTGTAAGGAGAGACAGCAAGAGAGATGTTTCTCTCTCCCTCTTCCTTTCCCTTCATCTTCCCTCATATGTGAGAAGACAGCCATCTGCAAGACCAGGAGAAAAGCCCCCTCTAAGAAGTAAATCCATTAGTACCCTGATCTTGGTCTTCCAGCCTCAGGACTATGAGAAAATAAATTTCCATTGTTCCAGCCATTCAGTCCGTGGGATTATTTATACGAGCTTAGCTGGCTTGCACCCTTACCAACATCCTCTGCCTAATGGACTTTTTTAAAAACATTTATGTATTATTTAGATTTTGTTAGTTCCTCCCCACCTGACTACACCCTCCATGAGGAAAACCTTTGTTTTCATCTCTGCTGATTTTTTTAAAATTTATTTGCAAATAGAGAAAAACAGACAGACACAGAACAAAAAAGTGGCCTCCTGCCACTGCAATCAAACTCCAGATGAATGTGCTGCTCTGTACATCTGGCTTCATATGGTTATTGGAGAATCAAACCCTATCTGTCAAGCTTTGCAAGCAAGCACCTTAACCACTGAGCCATAGCTCCAGCCCAGTCTGTGCTGTTTCTATACTGCCTAAAAGAGGCTATGCATAGATATTGGCTGAAAAAGTTGAATGGTAACTATTTGCTCCTTCACCAGCTGAAAGCATGGCATGTCTTCCCTTTCCTAGCAAAACCAACAGATGTTCTGCAAAGGTGGGGCAGGTGAAATGCTGCAGGGAAAACACCTTGTTACAAGCTATGAGAACAGAGTGCAAAAGGATGTAGGATGATTTTGGATGCGCACAGCTCAGCATCTCTGGCAGGGTGGGCATGTTTCATTTGATGACCTGCTCATATTGCTGCTCTGCATTCAAGTGCCTCACACCCTCGGGAACCTGTTAGCACATCTTAGACCAGGGAGGAGTGTGATCTACTGGGAAAATGTGGCTCAGCTCTCATTACAGACCTATGATGTGTGTTTTGAATCTGTGCAAACTGACAGTGTATCTCAGAGCATCTTCTGAGAGCTCTGGGGTTTGTTTCCATAGCAGACCTGCTGATGGTGCCCACAGAGACATTGCATCATAAGGCTGTGCTGAAAGATTCTCACGCCAGATGATTAACCCTTTTCTTGGTGGTGGGGGCGGGGAGCATCATCACAACTTCAGTAACACCAAAAGATCAGTCCACAATAAGGCTGGTAGGGATGAGCTGAGAGACTGGGATGCCTGCTCCTTGGGCTCAGAGCATCTCATCTTTCTTAAAGCCAGACTACCCAGTCTCTGTGGCTAATGCTGAAAACAGCCCACATCACAATCCCGATTCACTCACCAGGAAACTGATATTGAACAAACCGTGTCAGACCATATTCCAACATGAATTAAGAGAAACACGAAGATGAAGAGATGAGGGATTTAAACTAGTGGTTTGCTTTTTCATGCCACTTTCAATGATTTCACAGCAAGTACATAAAGACCATCACCTAAGAGGACATGTTAAGGAATATAGTCCCAGCATCTAAACCAGAACCTGAGTTCGGCTCACTTTCCCGGTGTCAAATCATTCCTCTGTGAATGACCATAGATCCTGAGTGGAATCTGAGAGCCATAGGAAGTAGATTTTCAAAGGCAAATATGACAGGAACTTGCTGTAACAAATTATCATGAACTTAGTGGTTTAAACAACAGAAATTTGTTCTCTTATGGTTCTGCAGGTAAAAAGACTGAATTTAAGGCATTAGCAGAGTTGCTTCCAGCTATAGGCCATAAGAAGAATGCACTAGCCCTCCTCGATATTCCTTGGCTTGTGGATGCATCACTCCAGTCTTTCCTCTGTGTGCAAGGCTCTCCTCTCTGATCTCATTCTGTCTTCTCCCTCCCTCTCTGTCACTTACAACATCATCATTGGATTTAAGTGTCCTCTCAGGTCCTGGATGGACTCATCTGGACATCTTGACTGTCATCACATACCTGATCCGTAAGGTTCTTTTTGGAAGCTTCAGCAATAGGACTTGGACCTATCTTTTTGGAGAATATTATTCACCCGGTGCACATTCTTAGCTCAAGCTCCCAGCAGACTCCAGTCTCACACACAAATATTGGCCATTATTGGGCTTTAAAGTATAAAAGGGAGGGGTGGCTCAGAACCCTTTCTAATATGCACTGTGCTCTCTTCTCTCAAAATCCCAATCGCAAGGCTAGGGAGATAACTCAGCAGTCAAAAGCACTTTCTCACAAGGCCTGTTGACCGAAGTTTGATTCCTCAGCACTCACACAAAGCCAGACTTCAAGTGATACATCCTTCTGTGATCCCAATGCATCTACAACTATGAGAGGGAGAGCCAGGAGAGTCCAAAGCTGACAGACCAGCTTAGACTGGTGTTGATTTGCGGAGACAAGAGAACCAACATGCATGGTGTCTTTTGACCCCACACACATCCTTTGGCATATATGTGCCCAAACACATGCACACACATGCATACACACAATGATTTTTTAATTCAAATTCATTCTTTCTTCAAAGCTCTTCTCAGCCAGTGTTTTATTTTATTTTTTATTTAAGACACATCTGCCACTTCGAGCATCTTGCTTTACATGGGTACTAGGGAATCAAACCTGGGTCCTTTGGCCTTCTGGCAAGCTCCTTAACCATTAAGTCATCTCTCTAGTCCATCAGCTAATATTTTAAAACACAATGGGCTCGGGCTGGAGAGATGGCTTAGCAGTTAAGGCGCCTGCCTCCTAAGCCTAAGAACACTGGTTCCAATCTCCAGTGGTTCCAATCTCCAGGTCCCACGTTTAGCCAGATGCAAAGTGATGCAAGGGCATGATGCCAAATTTGACTACAAGGGTACGCACGCATCTGGATTTTGTTCACAGCAGCTGAGAGGCTGCTGGCGAGCCCATCTCTTGTCTTCCTCTCCCTCTCTCTGTCTTTCTCTGTGTCTCTCTCCAAAAAAAAAAAAAAAAAGAAAACACAATGGGCTGGAGAGATGGCTCAGTGGTTAAAATGCACTTGCTTACAAAGCTTGTCTACTTTGGCTCAGATCTCCAGTACCCATATAAAGCAAGATGCAAAAAATAGCACACACATCTGGAGTTTATCTTCAGTGGTAAGAGGCCCTGCACACCCTGCTTATTTTCTGTTCTCTCTCTTCACAAACAAATAAATACAAATAGAACTTGAAAAAACAAAACAAACAAAACACATTTTTATAAAGCACAATAATTGCTTTGGATGTCAGCCATTCATCCTCAAACCCCACTTGTTCCTCAGGCATCTCATTTCCACAAATCCATAGCTAGTTACAACATTTGTTTCCACGAGTAGGGACTGTAGATCCTAATCCTGCGTATACCTCTGCCCTATTGCCTTGGACAAGGTGCCACCCTCTCTTAGGCTCGGTCTCCTTGTGTGCACAGTAAGACTGACCCTAAGAACCAGTGCCCTTGTATGTAAAGCACCTCTCTTGTTTTCATCTGCAGCAAAGGTTCAGTCACCACTGGCATTGTTGTTCTTCCAGGGCACATATTCTATCTGCATCCAATCCATGCATGGTACAAGAACAAGCTTCGTGGTAACTTTCCCAAGGCTAGAGAAAAGACATCATTGCTCTTAAAGAAACCATAAATGGATTTTTCCTGTTTTGAACTTCTTGGAGTTCAGGAATGTCCCTGAATGGAAATGCATGGCTCATGGCTCTCCTGTCTAGAAGGCAGTATGCTCACCATTACTGATGATGGAAAGTGATCCCAATTTAATACTTCTTCCAAAAAGAAATGCCTTTTCTCCTTTTGTGACCGACTCTGTAGGACTTTCTTGCTTGTTCTTTAAACTAAACTAAATAATCTCCTTCTAATTTTCCTTCCAATCACTTTTTTTTAATCAATTCTCTATTGTTTCAAGTTGCAGTATTTTGATTTAGCTAACAAATTCTACAAAACCTAACCTAGCCATGGAAAATTTATGTACTATCAAATTGAAAATGATCCTCTGAATTTCTCTGGCCCATTTTGAGTGCCATCACAATGATGCCCCATAAGCATTATACAACTCTAGAAAGTCCTGAGCCATCAGAAGAATGAATAATGAATAAGCTTGTTTAGATGATAAATATATTTCCTTTTTCTGCTAATTTCATACGAATGACAAATCTGCATGTTGTTTATAAAATAAAGCTCATAGATTGTCATCATGAATCATAAATCATGTTGACAAGCAAGTTACTCTATACCCTGATCTTAATAGACAGCAGAATAAAACGCTTCCAGACCATGCTGGCTGCTGTTTAACTCTTGCCTAGACTTCCTAAGCCAAAATAGGGGCAACCCGCTGCTACTCACAATGCAGCCCATAGACAGACTTCATTTAGATAATTCAAAATGGTTCCTAACACTATGTGTCACATTTCCCATTTGTTTTTATATATGTATGACATGTATTATGTGCCTATTATGCGATTGAGTAGCTCATGTGAATTGGTGATCATTGGAGAAACTTAGCAAATTCACTGGAAAGCCTTCAATGATGTTGGCAAGTAGGTCTAGCTAGGGTTACTAATAACCCCATCTCTCCTGGGCACACCCATGCAGGGCTGGCTTTGTCATCCTGACTCACTGATTGATGTTTCATGCCTACCCAGACTGTTTGCCTCCAAGAACCACAGGCTAAACTACATTAAGTTATGCCACTTTGGTATTTCCTAAGTGCTGGCATTTTTGGTATTGTGCTATAAAAGTACTAGAAACAATGTGCTTGGAAATTTCCCTTATAAACTATCTAATTTGTTAATTTAGTGTTTTAACTAAAAGCTAATTTAGCCCAGTAATCCCCAAAGTTTAAAATGTACCTAGGAACTTGTTCATGTGGCAAAGCCAATACCAAGCAAACATCTAATCTTGTCTTCTTAGATTTGGCCCATAAATGCTATAGGTCTGACCTAACCATTGGCAACTCTCAATTAGCACTTGCACTGTTCAGTGAGAAATGCTGAGTGAGAAGCATTTTGGCTGCTCATCAGAAAGATGCGGCTAAAGAACTCTGGGGCTTCTCGACAGTCTACTGAGAGCCACACACACACAGCTGGATGGTCCACAGAACGAGGCTTCTTTGGTCAAACCTTTGGGGTACATTCTGATAAAATAGGTAAATAATAGCTTACTGTAGGATTACTGGGTCTTTATTATGCTCCAAAATAGCTATATAGTGCATATTAGTTCCCAAACTCATTTGTTCAGGGAATTCTTTTGTACAGAACATCCTTTAGTGGGGAAAGGCTCGTAAGCAGAATTTGTGACAAATCCCGGATACTTGAGAATCTCTCTGGTAACTAAGACAGTACAAAGAGTGACCAGACCTTCAAGAGATCTTAAGCACATCTCAGAACTGCTATAAAGCACTCATCTATTAAATGAATAGGTTAGGTTTTCTTAAAGCATGAATAACTTTTTATTTTTTTCAGATATTATATTTGGTTATTTTCACTCAATGATTAGAGGGAAAGTTTTAAAAAAAAAGTGTGCTGTTCTAACATATTATAGGGATTGTGGGCCAACCTGACTTCAAAAATCTTTAAGAATACAATTGGGATTCTAAGGCAAAGCAATTATGATGTTCCCCCAAACTCACTGCATTTTACTTACCTGGAATTTCAAATCTTTTTTTTTTTTTTTTTTTTTTTGCATGTGTGTTCATATGAGTATGGATACACAGGTGTGTGTAGGTGTTCACACACACATTTTTGCATACGTATGGAAGCCAGAGAACAACCTCAGATATTATCCTTAATAACTCTATACATCTCTTTTTAAGATTAGGATTTTCAAGCCAGGCACGGTGGCACACACCTTTAATCCCAGCATTCAGGAGGCAGAGATAAGAGGGTCGCTGTGAGTTCAAGGCCACCATGAGACTACATAGTGAATTCCAGATCAACCTGAGCTAGAGAGTGAAGCCCTACATCCAAAAAAAAAAAAAAATAGAATATTGATTAGCCTGAAGCTCACCAGTTAATCTAGACTGACTGGCCAGTGAGCCCCAGGGATTCACATGTTCACCTCCCCAGCATTGGCATTATGAGTGTATGATACCATGCCTGGATTTGTACATGGGTGTTGGGGATGGAACTCAGGTCTTCATGCTTGCAAGGTAAGTAATCTACCCAATGAGCTATCTCCCCAGGCAGAATTTCACATCTCTAAGTGTTAAAATTAACTGTTGAATGCCAAAGTTCTTTTCATGGAATTGCCATAGGAACCCTTAGACAATCTCTCCTGACTAAGGAGACAAAGATCAACTCCAGGGTTTTATTATTCATTTCTTAACCTTGGCAGAAGAAGATCTGAGGTTGTATCCCCAAGGCTACCAATTTATACAAATGACAGGATTTTCCTTTACCCCTGTATTTGAGGAAAGGATAGGAGGTCATAAACCCATCTCTTCTCCTAGGAACCTTTGCTTCCTTTCCTAGGGTTGAATGCTAATGACTCATCTTAAATGCCCTGGGAACCACCCCACCATTTTCAACACAGTTTGTCCTTTGATGCTTTAGGGAGTCATTTGTATAAGTCACAAATCAGGTCACAGGCCTCTCAGTGTAAGACTACTCTTTTGAAATCCAAGAAATAGAAAAAAAAAATTAAATAAATATATATATATAGGCTGTTTCTCAACCTATGAAAAATGTATTTTGTTTTGGATTTGTTTGTTTGTTGTGGTTATGAATGAGAGCAGAAAATTGTCTGAAAATGCCCGATTGGGTAATGAAATTGTAATAAACTGAGATGAAAATTTATTACCAACTATTAAGAAACACATTTTTAGAAGTCTGTTTTTAGCATGGATATAAGTATGCGCCTTGTCTTTTATTCTGGGTAAGAATCTATACTCAAGAACTGCAAGCTTGCTGTTGTTACATATTTCAGTGACTTCAGAAAGTTCATTCAGGAGAGACGGACCACATGCAGCGATAGAGCTATCTAATTTTTCTCGCCAGAGTTGTCGGGAGGAGAAGGCCAGTGCTGGGGCCTCATGTGCCATCTGTGACCCGCCCCATCTTCCACTTGCCCTGTGTTGTCTGTGACTAAGAATAGCTTACCATCAGGTCAATATCCATGATGCTGTCTATGATGGTCTCGATTTGTAAAGACATAACACGTTACGTATGTTTCTGTACCAGGTATCCCATGTTGCCCATTATCTAGGATTTTCTATCATTTATACACCATGTAATGTTTATGTTTATATAATACATATACAAGGAGACCATCTTTAAGATTCATCCTTTTAGAAGAGTCCAGACTTGGAAGAAATGAATTCTTCTTGACTAGAAGTGAAACAGAACCAAGAAGGCCACCTAGTGCTCTGGAGAGAGTCTCCTAAGAGGCTGCACAGTCAGAAAGAAGCAGAGGAAGGACAAAGTAGGTGGGGGGAGGACAAGTGCCACCTTCCCCTAATGTGCTCTGAAAGTGAGGCTGGAAATAAGTACTGTTGCCTGGGTTGGGTGAGCCAGATTTAAAGTGAGTTATTCCCAAATAGGAATGTTTTTCTCTGCTCTTAGTGGGGCTTGAAGTTGAGGTTTCCATAACTCCATCCTTAACCACTTCACCTCGGCTGAAAGAGCTGTCTAAACAACTTGGATGGAATTTGGAGTATGAAAGAACCTGCTTCTTCTAGGACACACCCTGCTGTTTACAGGTTTCTTGTCTCTCGCACACACTGAAGTCCATTGACCCTCTCTCTGGGTGTGGGTCCACGCTGGTGGTGGAGGCCCTGTCCCAGTGCATACTGTGAAGAAAGGCAGTGGGTGTCTATGATCATACAGTAGCCTAGCACTTAGTGTGGCTCTCATTTCTGAGCAAGCTCTTCTTGGGTCATAGGTCCTCTGTGTCCTTGTACCTAAGACATTTGTCACCTGCCACTTTCCCCTCTCCCTCAGCAGCTCTGTACTGTGAGCAATGTGTATCTCCTATGTTAGCCAAATTCTTGTTTCCAACCTATTTGATTAGGAACATGCAAGGCATTCTCCTAACAAATGCAGGTTCTGGGACTAAATAGACTACATTATTTTTTTTTTTCCTTCCAGAAATCACTGATGGAATGAAGGGTGATGAAATGAAGAGTTAGGGATCAGAAAACATCTTAATACCAGATGGCACCGACGCCCAGAGAATCGGACATGACATCGTTCTACGTGTGGTACTTACACAAGTAGCATTGAATTACATAGGATACTCCGTGGCAGCATGTGTTTCCATGAGCCCTGGTGGCCTTTTTCTGTGATCGTCCACTATGCCTCCGCTTAAGGAGCTAATACACCAGGAATGTGATGCTTTTTGTCCTCGCCAATGAGCCTGCCAAGGGAATTTCTCAACCTTTCGATACTTCTGTTAGCACAAAAGAACAAGCTGATACCTCAGTAAATACTGCCATTTCTGCAAGAAGCTGAGATATTTGTTTAACAGACCACAAGAGCTTTGAATGTTCTTTATCATTTGTAACCATTTCGAATGGACCCTGATCCTTAATTCGATTTGTATTGGGGATTTCTACATGGGCTGACCATATTTTCTCTGTAAAGTGGTTTTGGAAATGGTGACAACTAGAATTTAATTACTTGGACATATTTTTCTAATAAAAGCTTGTTCAATTTTGGCCATAGATATATGCCTCAGGTCAGAACAAGCTGCTCTGTAGAAACCGTGAGAAACACTCTGTGTGAGGCTGTAGCGTGGACTAGCACACACACAAAATGCAGAAGGCCTATAGGTCAGTACATCACCGTGAAACTAGAGTGAACTTGTTCTAACTTCCCATTTTACAGGCAAGACCCAGAGGAACTGGAAGTCTTGTCTAGTCACAGTGCTGGTAGAGGAAGGACCAAGTTCTTCTCCACGACATTGAAATAAAGCATTATGCTGGCTTTATGATCCTTTTATATTTTTATTTATTTGTTTGAAATACAGAGAGATAGAGAGAAAGAGACAGATAGGAGAGAGAGTGGGTATGGATGCTCCAGGGTCTCCTGCCACTGTAAATGAACTCCAGATGCATATGCCACTTTGTGCATCTAGCTTTAAGTGGGTACTTGGGAATCCAACCTGGGCTATCAGGGTTTGCAAGCAAGTGCCTTCAACCACTGAGCCATCTCTGTAGCCCCTCTATGATCCTTCTTTAAGTCAATCTGTTCATTTGTTCAATCAACATAAATTTAATGAATGATTATCAGGTGCCAGCATGGGGCTTTGCCTGAAATAACACAGACTTTGTCCTAGCCTTCATAAAACTTATATCAAAGTGAGTGGGGCAGACATATGCATAAATTATTATAAATTAGAACATGTGTTCTAAAGGAAACAATCAAGACATTGAGAGATAAAAATAATAAATATCTGTGTGTCTGTAGAGAAACAGAACCAACAGAATATGTGTGCTGTGTGAGTGTGTGCATGGGTGTAGTTAAAAGATTTACTAGATTGGCTTATTTGATTGCACACTGGACAGTCCAACAATGGCCGTCTGCGTATGAGACAGCCAAAGACTCCATAGCTGCTCGGTCCAAGAAGCTGGAAACTTCAGAACAAGGAGACCAATGATGCAGCCCAGTCCAAGGAGGAAGGCTTGGAAACTCCCTGGAGAGAGACTGAGGAAGCTGGAGCCGGTGCCCGCCGGTGACAGAGACTGCAGTGAATGCACCTCCTTAGGAAGAGTGGAGTTCACATGCCTGACTGGCTTCCTCCTTCTACTTTTTCTATATTATTATTTTTATTTATTTATTTGCGAGATAGAGTGGCAGGTAAAGAGAGAACAAGCACACCAGGGTCTCTATCCATTGCAAACAAACTCTGGATGTATGCACCACCATGTGTATCTGATTTACATGGGTTCTGGGTCATCAACCCTTGGTCCTTAGGCTTTTCAGGTAAGCACCTTAACCTCTAAGCTGTCTCTCCAGCCATCTTTTTACTTTATCCCACCCAAGATTGCTGTCTATTGCATGTTACTATCCACATTCAAGGTGAGTCTGCCCCTCAGTAGCTCTCATGTGAGCCCTTGCTTCATACAGGCCTTGCAAATGCTCTCCACAGAGCCATATCCCTCAGCACACCTTTCACTTTCTATGTTGAGACAGGGTCTTCCATAACTGCCCTCGCTTGCCTTGAACTTACTTTGTAGCCCAGGCAGGCCTTGAACTTGTGATCATCGTACCTGAGCCTCACAAGTAGCTGGGATTACAGGTCTGTGCCACCAGGCTTGGTTCATATAACACTTCTTCTAGCATAGGGAGAAATTCTTCCTGTTATTTCAAATAAGACTCACACGTCTATCCATCTTGTCTCCCACCGTGTCCATCTTCCACACAGCATTCAAAAGGCTATGATTGCTTGAGTTTCCACTGCTAACCTTGCTCAAGTAATCTTGACTACTTCCCAAATTAATTGAGGACAGATCTTCCTAGCAGAGAAAAAAAACAAATACAATACAGGACTTGGAAAATTATTCAAACAGTTCATGGGTGAGAATCCCACCTGTCTGCATCCATTTTATTTATAGCACAATGAACTCAGCTCTTCATGCTGTAACACTAAATAGACATATAACTGAAGTGCCATGCTTGCTCAGAATAGTTGCTTTCGGCCCACCAGTTTGATACATTGAAAGTCTTGACCACATCTGTACCCACTGACCTTTTTCAAATCTTCCCCACCAAAGTAGCCCTGAGCCTCTCATGCTCATCTGCATTTAATTTTTTTTCTTTTTTCTTTTTCCCTGAGACAAGCCCAACAGATTGTCCTTTTTAATGTGAGAGAGAGAGAGAAAGAGAGAAAATTGATGCACCAGGGCCTCCAGCCCTGCAATTGAACACCAGTCATGTATGCCCCCTTGTGCACATGTGCAACCTTGCATCGCTATGTGTCTGGCTTATGTGGGACCTGGAGAGTCTAATATGAGTCCTTAGCCTTCGCAGGCAAGTGCCTTAACCACTAAGCCATCTCTCCAGCCCTGCACTTAATTTTAAAAATGTTTTTATTCATTTCAAGAATAAAGAGAAAATAAATATGGGCATACCAAGGCCTCTTGCCATTGCAAATGAACTCTAGATGTATGTATCACTTCATGCCTTTGGCTTTATATATGTACTGGAGAATTGAACCCAGGCCAACAGGTTTTGTTAGCAAGCACCGTAACCACTGAGAATTGCATTTAATTTTTTATCCCCAGCCCTGCATTTAGCTTTTTTTAATCGTAACTTTTGGGCATAAGAAGGAAAGCTTTCTCAAAGTTTTAGCTGAGCCACCTTCAGACTCTCTGTTATCAGACCTCATGCACTATGACAGAATGCTTTGTAGATAACATGAACATTAAGCCACCCTCTCTGTCTGACTTCGTAAATAGCTTGACCCATCCAGTAATCCAGAATTTGAGTGCTAATGCTTGCCTGCAGCCTGGTTGCCCTCCAGCCTGTTGGCTCAGCAGGGATGGTACTAACGAAGCCAGAGCTATAGATTCAGCTCCCCTGAGGACTAATTAGCTTCACACAGAGAAAAAAAAAAATCTTCTCAATTTTCCTTATAAACCCAGATGCCTATTTTGGAAGAACATTCACTGGGGAAAGAAGGGTTAGCCCTATGTCATCCTCCCTCTAAATTCTACATCATCCCTCTCCCCAACAAAGACTCTTACAAATGAGGTTTACATTCATGCGCCCGCTCAGTTACTTTGTAAGTGTCTGAACTCTGTCTTTCTCCCATCACCACTGAAATACTTCCTGGAAAAACCACCAGCAATTCACTCGCTGCCTTGAGTGAGCACCTTCCAGGCCAATCATTTTCTCCAGGGAGGGCAGGAGAGCTCACACAGTCCTCTTCCTAGAAGAGAAACAAGCCTTGGTAAATGCTATGCCACCCGATCCTTCTCCCACCTGCCAGGAGAGCTGGAGCTGAATGCTTTCAGCTGAGTTGCCTTTTTGGCATATGTGTCAGCAAAGAAGCCTTTGCTGTCTCTTCCAGTGTGTGTGTCATATGGGGACAGCCAGCACCCAAGGACTTCTTGTTGGAGAATAGGTACGATGATCTAGTCCTTTTAGATTAAGTACTCAGTAAGTGGCAGCCCGTATATGTTTAATATTTTATTAATTTATTTATTTGCAAGCACAGAGAGTGGGGAGAGAATGGGCATGCCAGGGCCTCTAGCCACTGCAATCAAATTCCAGTTGCATGTGTCATTCTGTGAATCTGACTTTATGTGGATACTGGGGATGTGAACTCGGGTCGTTAGGTTTTGTAGGCAAGTACCTTAACTGCTAAGCCATCTCTTCCAACTGGCAGTCCATATTTTTAAAAGCACCTTCTGTTGAGCTCTCCTCTAAAGCAAACTTGGGTATTTGAGTATAACTAATGTAGTAGTTTGAATGAGATAGTATAAATGTGTGGCCCCATAGAAATGGCTTAGTGGTTAAAGGCTCTGGCCTGCAAAGCCCAAGGACCCATGTTTGACTGTCCAAGTCCCATGTAAGCCAGATGTACAAGGTGACACAAGAGCACAAGGTCACACATGCGTACAAGGTGGTGCACATGTCTGGAGTTCAACTGCAATGGCTGAAAGCGCTGGTATGCCAACTTTCTCTCTCTCTCTCTCTCTCTCTCTCTCTCTCTCATAAAAAATTAAAAAATTAAATTTGTAATTTAGGTCTCTAGCCAACCAGCTGGAGGAGGTGTCATTGGGGGACAGATCCTGGAATCCAGCCCTAAGGTGTGTCTGGGGAGCAGATCTGAGTCCAACCCTAAGTGTGTTCAGAGCAGTTTGAGTTCTGGCTGTTCACATTTTGTGGTGCTGGCTTTGGTGATGTCTCTCTGCTTGGATCTATGAAAAGGAGCCAGATTTTCCGACCATTGATGTGTGCCCCCGGAATTTGTAAGCCTGAAATAAATCCCCTTTCCTCCCATAAACCGCGTCTTCTCGGATTGTTGGGGACCTTGAGCCAAACTGCAGCCATTTGGAGGAAAAGCCTCCACCTTTTGTGTTAGATTTCAGTTTCCTGAGTTCCTGTGAGAATTACCAAGCCTTCCCAGAGACCTTACCCTGGCCTGTAGATAAGAACAATGTGTAACTTAAAGATATGTGTCTTAGCAAACAGGATTGATGTAAACCTGCCCTGCCTGTTATCTCAACACAGACATTCTTGTAAACATCCTTGAGGCCCATCACTCAAAAGACCCCCGCCCCTCTCTCCTCATCAATAAGAACATCTGGTAGCCACAAAATCCATTTAGCAACCATAATCCCATTTGCCCACATACCTTCTTCCTGCCTCCCCTATATATACCTCTGTGTGGATAATAAACTCAGAGGCCTTGACCAGAGTTTCAGGCTTGGCCTCCTTCTTTGTGTCTGTTTGTCTCTCATCTAGGTTACCCTCCCCTCAAGCCCTTGTTGAACCCCCGCAGGCCGGGGCATCGGATGTTCATTCAGCAATAAGGAGTTGTATACAACAGCTTGGGAAGGAGATCTCAGTAAGTGCCTATAGGGGAGGAAAGCCAGTATTGAGTACTTAATGAGAAACTTATGGATAAGAGAACTGTCAAAGACCATGTAGAGCTTGCTTTCCTTCATTGAACCACTAAAAAAAGATCCTGGAGTGTTTGTCCCCACACAATGTCTACCCATCATTTGTTGACATCCTTTCTCCGTGGTGTTAACTCCTTAGTAGTTTTAATCCATCCTACCTGCTCTTGATACAAATGCACTCCACCAACCAGAAAAAGCCCTTCAATAGAATGTCAGAGGGGTTAGCCATGACGGGCAAGTGCTGAGGGAGTGTGGACAGGGCAATGATAATATTTTCTGTAACATATGCTTGTATATATCCCACAATGCCAGCCATTTTCTTAAGAGCTTTAGCTTTATTCACAAACTTTCCTCTTGGTTATCTCACTATCT
Source organism: Orientallactaga sibirica (assembly GCA_036365145.1). Lineage (NCBI taxonomy): Eukaryota > Metazoa > Chordata > Mammalia > Rodentia > Dipodidae > Orientallactaga > Orientallactaga sibirica. The sequence continues at coordinate 5,890,821 of JAEOAD010000044.1, read as the reverse complement.
TGTGTTGACGGGGGTGGTATAGTATGTGTATGGTATCCCCTAAAATAGGTACATGCCTCAACACAGAGAACCTGAACTTATTTGGAGAACTTATCTGCAGAAGTAATTAAGAAGACTGATAAAATCACTGTGCCCTAAGCCCAGTGAAAAGTGTCCTTATAAAAGTGAGTGGTAGGAGTTGAGAGACAGAAGAAGAGGTATAATAAGACCCTAAGGGCAGAAATTAGATCAAAGTGGTCAAAAGCTTGGAGCCATTAGAAGCAGCCAGGAATGATTTTTTTGCCCAAGCCCTAAAAGAGAACATAGCCTTGCTGACACTTCCTTCTTTGGTGTCTAGCCTCCAGTACTGTGAGAGGACAGGCGGTAATTTTTAAAAAGGCCCTGAGAAATTAACAAAGGGAGTTTCTATGGATTTGTTTTCTTTCCTTGTCTCAGGAAATGTCATTAATCTTTGTAGCAACTTAGCTTTCTTGGAAGGGCTTGAACACAGACCAGTTCCTGGGTCATTACCAAGTGTTTGCCTAGATGACCTTCACTGACTACTTTCTAGGACTGTTTTAGGTCTTAAGACCCTGGTCCCCTGACTCCAGAATACAAGAACAGCATGTAGCAGTTAATTTCTCATTTCTGGGACAAAATATACAACCAGAAGCAGCTTATGGAAGGAACAAGTTTATTTTTTGTCCTGCAGTTTAAAGGAGAAGTTTCAATCATGTCAGGGAAAGTATGGCAGGAGCAGACAGCCAGTGTCACATCATCACATCAATATGTAGGAAGAAGAAAAGCTAAAAAATACTAAGTAGGGCTGGCTTACCACCAGTGATGCACTTTCCTACAGCAAGGCTCCACTTCCTAACAGCTCCACAGTCTCCTCAGATGGCACCACCAACTGGGAAATCAAGTAGTCGGACATGTAAGTCTGTGGGAGTCACTGTTCACTCAAACTACCCACACAACTCTCCTATAACGTCACATCATCTGACCACTTCAGAGCAAGCAGCTTAAACACATGCCCTTCTACAGTTTCTCAGATTGTGTTACAAAATGACTTCTGGAGGCTGGAGAGGTTACTCAGTAGTTAAATGTACTTGTTTGCAATGCCTGATGGTCTGGTTTGATTCCCCAGTTCCCATGTAAAGCCAGATGCACAAAGTGGCATATGCATCTAGAGTTTGTTTGCAATAGCAAGAGATCCAGTTTTTAAAAATATTTTATTTTATATTTTGTTTGACAGAGAGAAAGAGGGAGAGAGAGAGAATGGGCATGCCAGAGCCTCCAGCCTCTCTAATGAACTCCAGACATGTGCACCCCTTGTGCATCTGGCTAACATGGGTCCTGGGGAATCAAACCTGGGTCCTTTGGTTTTGCAGGCAAATGCCTTAACCACTAAGCAATCCCTCCAGCCCAACAAGGTGTCCTGTTATGATCATTCATTCATTCATTCATTCTCTCTCTCTCTCTTGCAAAAAAATGAATGAAAATAACTTTTAATTTCTATTTTTATTTATTTATTTGAGAAAGAGGGAGACAGAGATAGAAAGAAAATGGGCACTCCAGAGCCTCCAGCCCCTGGAAACAAAGTCCAGACGCATGTGCCACCTTGTGCATGTGGATTTCATGAGTCCTGGGGAATTGAACCTGGGTCCTTTGGCTTTTCAGGCAAATGCCTTAACTGCTAAGCCATTTCTCCAGCCCAATGAAAGTATTTTTAAATGAGTTCTATTCAAGCTAACTGATGCAACTGATCACTCTATCAGAAGCACTTCACAGTGCTTTCTTCAAATTGATGCACAAATTTGATATTTATGCCACAAATATTTATCAGCATCTTTGGTGGGCTAAGAATTTTTGGTGGGTGCTAACTTCTCAGAGGCAGGAATCCTGAAGGACGAGCAGTGGTTGTTTTATTCAGCACACATTTACTGAGGCCCACATTCCTGCTTCAGACAAGGGCTGGTGAGTCGAGAAGATGCACTTTGGCTCTGTCCCCAGAGCTCTGACTTTCCATTTCTTTCCTAGGGTATTCTGCTTATCTTGTAATTCATTTGGTCATGGATGCTACATATAGTATGACATGACACACTGGGGAAGTACCGCCCCCAAGGGACAGTGCAAGCAATGGCTTCAGTGCCTACAGAGGTCTATTTATATTTTTGAGCTTCAAATATATATGGTTAAGACAGAAAGGAGAGATTCACTCATACCTGTTCTTCCTGGTTCAGCTACTTCATCCTCCTCCAAAAGACCTGGCACTCTCTGGCCTGAGTTGTCCATCCACTTATGGTGCTGTACCCTGAGACACCCTCACTGACACAGCTGAATGCTCTGTTAAGTGTTACCTGCCCCCCCACACACACACACCAGGCAACGGGTATGCACCTGGAAAGCTAGGACAGGACCCTAACATTGTCCTAACCCCAATAAACCCAATGGGTATTCACCAATTTATTGAAAGAGTGAATATTGGATGGGATTAATTAAACAGTTGAACCAATGACTCCTAGCACTTGGCTTGAAGCCTTCCACTGGCTTTCCATCACACACAAAGGAAAAGCCAAAGGCATTACTATGAGCCACAGGGACCTCCTATCACCTGCACATGTCACCTCCCATCAGTCTTCCCTTGCTCCGGTGCTGGCCTCCTTGTTAACACTAAGCATGCATGCTCCTCCAGACCCACAAGGGCTGCCAGATGCTGAAAATTAAAAAAACAGCACACCCACATCAAGCTGAAGTTTAGATAAATCAATGAGTTTTTAAGTCTATGTCTCAGGTAATATTTATGTGGGGGGAAAAAAGCTTTTTTATATAAAACTTTTTTATATAAAAATTGGGTGTCCTATTATCTTGGTCCCTCCTTTTAAGACACTGTTTCAGTAGGCTTCTTTGTGGTTTAGCATTTTACCTCCTTCAGGCATCACCTGATTAGAGAGGTGTGCCCTTAGCACCAGGTCTGCAAGAGCACACTCCATCTCATCTCCAGCTCTAGCCCCCTGCGTCTTTGTAGCACTTTGTCAACGTGACATGGTATTTTTTATAGAGTATTGTCCATCTCCCCTCACTTGAATGCCAGCCTCCTATGTTGATGTGTGGCTATTTCCAAGACTAAGACAGAATACTCTGGCTCAAGACAAGCCCTTAGTAACTGCTTTTTAAAAAATAAAATTGAATCCTCTTGAAGTTACTTCAAATTGTTTACTCTTACAGAGAACCAAACACTTGAAGATGAACTTCCACGTTTAAATTTTTAGTGCTAGTATCCTTCAATAGCTATATAGAAATCCACCCTTATGTGTGGCTTCACTTTCCACAGCTTGATTATCCATCATTAACCAGGATACAAAAGTATTATTTGTCTGGACCCTTTCAAGAGGAAGCAACCTCATCCATATGTCTTTTTAATAGGGGGCAGCAGCATACAGTATATAATTGTATGTTGTCATAATTATTTTCTTACAAGTTATTGCTGTAAATTCACAAAGTACACTTTATTTTAGGTAGATATGTGTGGGAATGAATGTAGTCTGTGTGGGGTTTGGTACCACCTATAGTTTCAGTCATCCACAGGTCTCCCATAAGATGAGGAAGGACCTGGATCACTCATGACAGACCTTCTTAATAAGGAAACACCTTGAGGGAAAGGGGATTTTTGACTCCAATTTTGGGCTTTTTCCCATCTTTTACCTGCTTTGTTCCATATCGGGTATCATCATAAGAGCATGGATGTCACTTACTTAGAAGTCACAGGAAACAAACATTCGGGTTTTCATCCTTAGTTGGCACGGAAGTACAGCCTCACAAGCTCATTGCCACTTGAATCAGGGGCCTTGTTTAACCTTGAGTTTCCTCTGCAATGTCGAGTGAGTCAGTTTATCTGTAATTGACAGTCTGGGGAAGGCAAAAATGAACATTGGTAATTGAGGGGGTGACCCATGCTATTCTATCCCACAATCCCCTTTTCTATTTGGTCCTTGCCCAAGGAAAAGAGAGAAGCTATCCACAGTTTTATCACAGTGGTGAGGCATAAAGGAAATTGTAACTGTCGTACAAGCTTCCGGAGGAGGCCCAGTGCTCCTCTTTCTATTAGACACTTGAAGGATGCTTGTCCGCATCTATTAGACAATACTGTGGCTTCTGAAAAGTTGACAATAGGAGCGTTGATCTCAGCTCACCGAGCCAGTATTCCAACAGGTCCACTTCTACCTTCGGAACCTTTGCTCCAGCAGTTGTCTGAACTAAGAACACTACTGGATCCGTCTCGATAACACAGGTACCCCAAACTACAGCTCCCCACTGCCATGACACTGAAGGGTCCTTGCAATTTCCTCCATCCTTTCCTCTACCACCACATGAGGTCACTTTTCATCACCAAGTAACTAATTCCCTGCTGACCAGTCCTTGCTTCAGGCTCCACCTTGGGCCTCTGGAGATATAGCCAGCCACTAGTTGTCATAATTTCTTATTCATAAACTGTTGCGGATTCTCTTTTTAGATTTCTGCCCCACTATGGAACTTCTGCCTGGCTTTCAAAGCCCTCTGCTATTTACCTTCTACCTGTCCCCCCTCTCTCTAATTCTTACCTTTCTTTCCAGTCTGTATCCACCTCCAGGAAGTTTTCATGGTCATCTTTCACTGTCTTTGTACACTGATATCATGGCTAACCATCAAGATCCACTTCTACCTTAACTTGAATTTATTTCTCCTGCCCCTAGAGTTCCATACTTAACATTTTATATGTGTTTATATATATGTTTATTATATTGGCACACATTCTATTATTTTTTTCACTTAGCATACAAGTTAATAGGCTTCATTATGACCTTTATTTACTTTTTTTTTTTTTTTTTTTTTTTAGGATCTCATGTATCCCAGGCTGGCCCCAAAGTCCCTATGTAGCCAAAAATAACCTTGAGTTCCAGATCCTCCTGTCTCAAGCTCCAGATGGCTGGGATAACATAGTGGTTGTATGGCCACTATGCCTGGTTTATGCAGTACTGGGAACCAAACCCAGACCTTCATGCATGCTAAGCAAGCACTCTACCAGCTGAGCTACATCCCCAACCCCACTGTGGCATTTTGTACATATATGTCATCATAGTTAGTTCTTATTTATACCAAATGCCCTCCCATGTTCACTCTTCCCCCACTTGCTGATCCCATTTCTGCTTTTTATGTCACATATATATTTCTATACTCCCTCTTGCTCCTCCTTTCCCACTCCCTTTAGATCTTTTCCTTCCTTCTCATGTGCACCCTTTGTACTTTCAGGTCAGATGTATTCTGCATATGAGACAAAACATGCAATACTCTTCTTTCTGAGTTGGGCTCATTTTAATGAATATAATGACCTCCAGTCCCATTCACTTTTCCACAAATGTCACAATTTCGTTTGTCACAGCTGATCAAAATTCCATTGTGTAGGTACCACATCTTCCTCTTCCACTGATCTCTTTATGGACATCTGTGCTGGTTTCATATCTTGGCTGTTGTGACTAGAACTTGCTACATGCAGTGATCTCTTTTGTCTCTTCTCTTCAACTAAATTGCAAGTTCCCTGAGATATTAAAAAAGAATATGGAAAATAAAAACCATAGCTGGTGACTAATTTATTTTTAAATGTCCCATGGGCAGTGACAGTGTGACATTGATGTTGAGAGCTATACTTTTGGTTCTCTCCTGTAAGCACTAAGAAAAATAGAGGTGTCCAGTAGCAGGTGACTAAATCTAGCATTTCTGCATTATCTTGACACCAGCTAGGGAAAATGTAGTCTATGCTGTCTTGTGGAGGAGTTAAGACAAACATGCGCCTGATACTAAATATTTATCAGCCTGAATCCTTCCAGTGCTTGGGTTAATGAATTACCCCTCCCATTTTGATATAAAAGGGAAAGAAATTTTGATCAAGAAATGTATGGCACAGTGCAGGGCAGGCCCTAGCCAGACCGCATGCTAGAAGAAACCAGGAAGTGGCTTCTGTGGATGTGGCATCCTGCACAGGCCTGGCGTGACAACAGCTACAGTCCTATGCTCGCGAGAAACCTGCTGCGAGATGATCTGCCCAGAGACAGGCTGTCATTGGTCACAAGAAGGGGACCACCCCATACAATGATTGGCCAGCCAAACCCTTTAAACCCCCTACACTTCCTTGAATAAACAAGTTTGCAGCAGCTCGCCCTCTGCCTGCTTCCATCCAACTCCCGGAGTCTGTGTCGTGACTCCACGCCTCTCACCCCCTACTCGGCGGAGACACTGCAGTCCCTTCTGGGCTGGCCAGTTTGGTATGCATAGTAAGTTCTAGGCCAGCCAAGGCTATGTAGGGAGACCTTGTCTCAAGAAAACAACATTGAAATAGTCCAGAATTAACTCAGACTGGTCTACTTGAACTTTAGCATCCAGGAAAGCCCCTAGTCATTCTGTGGGTATTCTGGATTTCAGACACTGGTGGTATTTATAGGGCAGAAATGAATGAACAAAAGTGTGGACCAGGCCTAGATAGAAGGCTTAGTGGTTAAGGTGCTTGCCTGTGAAGCCTAAGGACGAGGTTCGATTCCCCAGTACCCATGTAAGCCAGATACACAAGGTGGCACATGTGTTTGGAGTTTATTTGCAGTCGCTAAATGCCTTGATGCACCCATTCTCTCTCTGCCTCCTTCCCTCTCTCTCTCTCTCTCTCTCTCTCTCTCTCTCTCTCTCTCATAAATGAAATAAATAAAATGTGTTTTAAAGTGTGGACCAGAAGAGCTGTCAAATGTGCAAACAAACTGCCAGAATTTTACTTCAAGGAGCTAGAAGTCAATACAATATCCCTTTACATTTTCACGTAAAAATGTAGTTGTTGAAAAAAGCACCCAAAATTCTCTAAGACTTCAAAGAATTGCACGTTTGCTCACAATGCTTACATACTGAACCCGATGATGCTTTGGAAGTATTAAAATCCAAACATGATTGATTGTTCTCCTGAGGAGAAAAAGAATCAATGTTCTACTTTTCCTTCAGTTTTGTAGAGCTTTTAAAATATTTTTTTAAATGACTTGCTTTAGAAATCTAAATGCTTAATCCAAATAAGTCCTGGGATCCCACCATAGCTTCACCTTGCACAGCCATGTTTAAAAATGCACGGTCTGATAGGTAAAAAGTAACTTAATCGAAACTGCATTATTTTCCTACATTGCTCATAGAACATCAAAGGGGATAGAATTCCTTAACTAGAAGAATGTATCTCCAAACTGCATTTCTTCTCATCCCCATTACTGTTTTATACTGAACTCTCATTGACACCTCTCATGGGCCAAATCCCCACAATTCTTTCTGGCATTCAGCCTGCATGAATTCTTTCTTTACTAGAGATTATTTTTGTGGCTCAGCATCCCTTTGCAGACTTCTTCTCTTTTGATGGTATACAAAAGAACCAGACTAGCAAAGTTGTAGCATTGCTCAGAATGAGGTATGAACAATAGCTTTATAGTTTTGCTTTTATCTATTCATTTACAATGGGAGAGAGAGAGAGAGAATGGGCATGCCAGGGTCTCTTGCCACTGCAAATTCTAGATGTATGCACCACTTTGTGCATCTGGCTTTACATGGTTATTGGGGAATTGAACCCAGGCTATCAGGTTTTGCAAGCACCTTAACAACTGCTCCATCTCTCCAGGCCAACAAAAGTTTCATTTTTCTTTTCTTTTCTTTTTTTTTTTTAATGTGTCATAGTATAATGTTTATTTTTTTTTAAACTAAGTATCATGGGCACTGTTAAATTTCCATGAATAGTTATGTTTCATATTTTACTTTGCAAAATAAAAGACTTTAAGAAGTTTTTACTGAAAAAAAGTATCTTGATGTATAACTTTTTTCTGTTCTGTAACTATAGAACCAAAAGCTTCATTTTTCAATGTCTGTGTAGTAGTTTGAGTGTATGTCTCCCATTGACTCACTTGTTAAAATTAAACTTGTGACTTGGATCTCTCACCTAGCTGGAGGAGGTGTCACTCGTGGCAGATCTGAATTCCAGCCCAAAGGTGGAAGAGAGCAGTCTGTGTGTTGGCTGGTTGTATGTACTGGTGTCCATGTTTGCTAGTTTTTTGGTGGTCTCTCTGCTTGGGTCTCTGAAAGGGGTCCAGCTTCCTGCACCATTGAAGGAACTTCCCCTGGATCTATAAGCTTGAAATAAATCCTTTTTCTGATAAGACTTTGTCTGGTTTGGATGTTCATCCCAGCAACTGGAACTGCCATGGCAGCCTGTAGATTATCCATACTTTTACAATGTCGTTCATTGTTCCTCATGGTGAACTAGCAAGTGTAATTGTATCTCTTCTGAGCTCGGATTCTTTCTCGCTCCTTCCCTCCCTCCCTCCTTCAGTCTCTCCCTCCCTTCCTCCTTTCTTTCTTTGTCTGAACCTTGACATGGTTATATGAATATATGAACAAGACAGATTGCATGTTCGAAGACAAGGAAATGAGAGCTTAGTTGCTCCAACTAAGAACATTCTAGAATAGCCAAGAGCCAACTAACCCAACCATGTGACACCAGAACAGTCAGTCACCCTGTGGCCCTCCAAGCATAGATGTGTGGGCATACCAACAGCAGCAGAGGCACCCAGTCAACCCACATGCTTATGAACCAATTCATATTTGCCGTGTTAAGCCACTAACTGCAGGGCTTTGTTACACAGCACTAGCTAACTGACACATTAGGGGAAATCAGAACTGAAAGCAGTGGGGAACTGGTGAATGCTTCTGAAGAATAAATCTTTTGTTTCCATTTCGGTAGAGGCTGTTTTGTAAGTCAACCTTCCTGAGGTCAGCACTAGGATTTGTCATGGTGCCATTTCCTTTTTTGTTGTTGTTCTTGTTCTAATTTACTGAAATAAGTTGGCAAAATGCAAAACTATTTAAATACTTCCTACTACAAATGTAAAAATATTTAAATGTAGAAAGATGGCTTAATGGTTAAGAGCACTTCCTGCTCAAGCATGAGGACTTGTGGAGGCCTGGGAGACTGCTCCAGTTTGACCCCCAGGACCCACACAAACAGCTGGCGTGGCCACAGCAAGACACACACAAAAAAAAGGCAAGCTCTGGGGTCAGTAAGAGACTCTGGCTCCAATCAGAATGGGTAGAAAAGCAAGGGAGTGGGACACCTGACGTTCTTCTCTGGCCACCACAGGTGAGCTCATGAGCTCATACATGCATATACCCACACACGAGTAAAAACGAATAAATATCCAGCCCCTCATTTTCCACAATAATTTAATCTGAAACCTTACTTATAATCTAAAGCAAACATTTTCCCACAACCCACATGGCTACAGGTCAGAGCCACAGCTTGAGGCTTTGCTGAGAATAGTGGCACCACATTGAGGATGCGTTTATCACTCTGTGAAAGGTTTATGTGAAGGAAACAGCAGTGTGTAAGTCACTGGCTTCTGACAGAGCTGTAATAAAATCTACATATTGGCTGCATCCACTTAGGAAATACTCCTCTTCTGAGAATATTTGTTTGACTTCAGCCATTCCACACATAAATCGTTTTGAAGTGAGGGCATGTACTTCTGAGTCATTGCCAAAGGAACCACTTTTATCACATCCAAAGCCTACACTCACAAGATCTTCTTTAAAAGTAATGCTATACCATAATCATGATGATAAAACACATGCTCATGAGTCCACACACATGCATACACATACATATACATTCACATGCATACATACACACATTCACATACATACATACAAACATACACACATTCACACACCCTGAGATAAACTGGGTCAGGAAAGTATATGTAATGTCACCATCTGGTGATTCCCCCAAAACGTTACAACTATCTATGCTAGTTTTCTTAATGCCTTAAAGCAAGAGGAGTTCGTTTTTAAAGGCCACGTGGGACTTATTTTGTAGTCTTTGATAATCTCATAAAGGACATTGTATCTTTGTGGGTTCTTTGTTTCTCCAACAGAAAGCAATTGCTACCAGACTAAGCAGAAAGGAACTTATTAGAATGGTACAGAATGGCTCTTCTAATCATCAAAGCAAAGGCTTAAAACCACATGGAAAATTTCATAATGATTATTACTTTTCTAGGAAGACAGCCATCCTAGGCCCAGAGTGGGGACTTGTCTATGCAAGCATCACTACATTCTGTCTCAAACGAATCTACAGTTACCTACAGAAATCCCAATTTTTGTATTTCATGTGCTGGTTCTAGTTGGATGATCTCTACTGCGCTCTCTCTCTCTCTCTTACCTAAACTGACTCTTTCTTCTTATAATTTATTTAATTTGGTCATGTATTGTTAGTATTAATGATAGAGAACAGCATACTACCACCTTCCCTATACACTTCTCATTTGCTTAGTTGTTAAATCTGTTCCCAATCTTGCTCTATAGCAAGGAGAATGATTGAACAGCCTGTCCCATCAATCCTGTTTGCTGATCCTTTAACAAGAAACAGTGTCACCTGGCTGTGTTTCCAAGCGTCAAGGGTCCATTTGTTCTTGATTCACGCTGGATATGATGCAAAGAGGAAGAGTCATGCTGACATGACTCAGGGATTGATCTCCCTCTCCCCCTTAAAGGCAAGTACATGGGAATGTTCTTTCACACAAATGCCGAGTTGCCCTAGCTAAGTGCAGTCAGGCATTTCAACCTGGAGATATGTCACTCTTGGTGGGAAAGAGGCTGAAGTCACAATAGGAAGGAAGCAGGGCAAGGCAGGTATGCCAGCAACTTTCTCGTTGCTGGCAGACCATAAGCAGCTTTGGGAAGATAAGAGTTTACTTCAGCATGTAGTCCAGAGAGTCGAGTCCATCGTGGTAGAGAAAACACAGCAGGAGCTGGTGTCACAAAGTCATATCAGAAGGAAGGAAGAAGAGGGTGACAGAGAGACAAACAGACAAATAGCAAGCAGAGCCAGGCTATAACACCTTAAAAACAACCCCCTAGAGGTTACAAAACCTTCCCAAACAGCTGGGGATGAGATGTTAAAACGCATTAGCTTATGAGCCACATTTTACATTCAAACTATCACAGCAAGAGAAGAGCCTTATCTATGAGACCAGAACCTCCCCCCAAAAGTCATAAAATATAACAATGATATCAAGTAATATCTATAGGTGCTGGCCTTATACCATATCTTTACATGAATGCTCTTCTTTGCCCTTGCTTTCAGAGTTGTTTTTCATAGAAAAGGATATGCGTTCATAATTACGTTTATAAGAAGCATCTGGTCAGATGTCAGATGAACTGATCTGGCTCTGGGGCCCAGTATGAAATCACTCTGCTCCTGAGGACAGTGACACTCACTGCTGGAGAATGAGGAAGAACCCTCAGCCTGGAGGGTGGCTTCCTGAGTTTTCTGCAGAGTGATGGAAGGCTGACACTGCAGATAATCATGGAATATTAGGGAATATATATTATGGGTTCCAATCGGGCCTACAGGAACTGAAGCCTGGTGTCAGATTATCAGCAGGCTGAGATGTGCCCATTGAGAAGAAAGGAAACTTGATGCTAATGGCTGGTCATTCAGGCAGAGCTTGAGAATCAATGAAAAGCAAGCTTAGCATTGCAGTCCCCAAACCCCAAACTAGGTTTCATATCTGATCCTGAAACAAGATTTTGAAAACTCACCATTGTCAGGCTGGAGAGTTGGCTTAGTGGTTAAGGTGATTGCCTGCAAAGCCAAAGGACCTCTGTTGGGCCCTGCCCAGTGTGAAGCCTAGTGGTTAGCCCAGCCAGTTTGTACTTGGCCTACTCCCGGTGAGGCCTAGTCGAGCTTCCGGAGCCTGAGTAGAGTTTCGCAACCTGTCCTTGGAGTGACTCAGCACCTAAGCTGAAACTGCCTCCGCCCAGCTGCTGCTGATGTGATGAAATAATACTGGCCCTTATACCTTTTTCTCATCCTCTCTTCCCACCCTCTTCCTCAAAATATATAAATACCTCCCCATGACAATAAAGGAGAGATTTCCGCCAGACGGACTTCCGGCTCAATGTCGTTTTCTTTTCCCCGGTGGCTTGGGGAGATTTTTTGAGTCGCCGACACCCGCCTTCCCGCTCAGCCTCGAGAGAAGCGGCTGGCCCGGCTCTCTCTCTCTTCCGCTCTACCTGCCGGTGGTGGAGGAAAAAAGCACCGGCAACTGGCGCCCAAATGTGGGGCCCAACAACTGGTGCCCCGTGTGAGGATTCAGAACAGACTACGGATTGGACCCCGACATGATGAAGCAAAATTCAAAATTAAGCTGACAGGCTAATCGGACTGCTGACGGGTGTATCCTCATAAGTTATGAGGTAATCTTCCTATTTAATATTCTAACCTTTGCTTCTGTAATCTGTGCTTGCTTCAACTTCCTTTCTCTTTCTTTTCATTTCCGGTTTGCCGACAAACCGCTTCTGTGGTGCCGCCATTTCTAAACGGGTACGTTCATGGCGGATGCACCACGTGGACAGACCTAAAAAAGAAACTCACCACGTGTGCAGACCTAGAGGAGACTTTAAACATTTTGCCTCCTCATTTAAATAAAAACTCCATCCCAAAAGACAAAACAAACCTGATGGGGAGATCTGCTCCCAGCTACACTGTGTTTGATTTCATCGAGCCGTCCCATAAGGGCACAGGCTCACTGGCCATCATAAATCTAAATCTAAACTTAATTCTACAACATGCTTAGCTATTTTTTGGGCCTTTATGCTTATGTTGTACTCATATATATTACTATTGCCCTAATATTACAAAAACTCCTCCTACAGTGTGGCTTAAAAGTAAAACAAAAAAACCTCCATGGCTCTTGGGACAAAACTTTTGTTTTAGCCCCATGGATTAATTTAATCCTCCTTGCCTTAATTGCCAGCCTTAAAGGCTTTTCCGTGGAAAAGTTCATTTTTGCCCTTAACAAAAACTATAAGAAAAAACTAAAACTGATTTTTAAAATCTCGTTCCTCCCAAGGCCTCCACCCAAGCCGCCACCGGCCCCTGCTGTCTTTTCAACTGTAACTGCCCCCTAAGGCAATTGTGCTCATAATGGACTAATGTGCTTAACTAAAGATATCGGACTAAGATTTTAAAATTTTAAGTTAAAAAACCTCAAACAAATTAACATTATAAAGACACTGAGGCTGATTTCAGGTTACTGAACTACTATTGTCAACCACATTAACAATCTTAAAAAAGGCCTGCCGGAAGGCAAGGAGGCAGGCGGGCGGGCTCTTTACATTAAAACAATAAAAAAGATAAAATATCTTAAAAACAGGCGGGCGATCCGCCATGAGGCAAATCGCTGCCATTCCCGCTCCTTGCCTCTGGGCACCCCCTCTATGCTCTTAACTGAATGTCCCGCAGGGCCCAAAGCATTTACTTTAAAAAAAAAAATAAATAAATAAAACGACTGGGGACATTCGTATTGCCCTGCTAGAGGTAAAAAAAAAAAAAAAAAAACCTGTTTTTCAAATCTATATGACTATATCCTACACACCATTGTCCCACCCTTCACTGCCTTCCCATTAACGTGGGGCTAAAGAAATGGCTTAATGGTTAAGCATTTGCCTGTAAAGCCTAAGGACCCTGATTCAAGGCTCAATTCTCCAGTACCCATGTAAACCAGATGCACAAGTAAACACATACATCTGGAGTTCATTTACAGTGGCTAGAGGCCTAGAACGCCCATTCTCTCTCTCTCTGCCTGCCTAACTCAATTCATAAAACATAAACCTAAGCCCAACTAACTCAATCGATAATACAATGTTGGCCTGGGATTAAAGTTTTCCCTGACAACTCTGCCCAGCTGGAGGGGCAAAATTAAAAAACCTAAAGACTCTCAGTCTCTGGTTACTACAAAAGTTTAATAATGGCTAATGGTGGTTAAATTTAAATTGTTCTAGTCTCTCCTTACTATGCCTTATACCAATTAAAATGTTTATTCTGTGCCTTTACATGTTAAAATTTTATTAGTTTATAGTTTACATCTACAATCACCTTACTAGAGACAATGTCACTGGGGGCCAATTTTAAGGTGTAATGATGATTTAAAATTCCATTGTAAAAATATACAAAGTGTGCCTAACAAAAATTCCTAAAGCTTACTGTGGCTTGACTACAATAATTTTGCTCTATGTACTATATGACTAATTAATTTCTTTCTTCTCTTTTGCTTGGCCATATAAAGACAGGCCAACTTTTTCTGCCAGTATGGAACTTCCCCTAGATCTATAAGCTTCAACATCATGGAAAACTGCTAACTGTCAGCCCTGGATTGACCCTAACAATACATGTCTCATATCTTTTCTTCCTTGATTAATCAGCCTAATGTTTTATTATTATTTTAGGTCATTCCAACCCATCTGATCTCTAAGACCTCACTGCTAAATGCCTTGCCATTTTACAGGTGGCTCCAGAAAAAATTCAAACTGCCCCTCCCTTCAAGATTTTGGGCTCCATGTTATTCCTTAATACTGTCTCTCCTGTCAAACCCCAACTCCATATTCAAAAATTAACTTACAAATCCTGTCAGCCTTTCCTCCAGGTACCTCCTCTTCAAACTACAGGAACCAATCCTCGAGGGCTACGCCCTAATCACCTTTGGCAGATTGACGTTACACACTATTCTCCATTTAAAAAACTTAAATATATTTTTCTCTCAGTTGATACTTTCTCCCATACTTACTGGGCATCAGCACATGCTGGAGAAAAAAAAAACTAAACATGCTATTAGCCATATGCTTCAATGCTTTGCCACCCTTGGATTGCCAGATCAAATCAAAACCGATAATGGTCCCTGCCTCGTAAGCAGGACTTTTATAGATTTCCTCCAAACCTGGAAAATCTCACTTTCCACAGGCATCCCATATAACCCGCGAGACCAGGCCATCGTGGAAAGATATCATCAAACTCTCAAGTCTCAATTACAAAAACAAAAGGGGGAATCCCTACCCCCACATGACCAACTAAAAAAGGCATTATTAACCCTAAATATTTTAAATTTTTCTAAAGAAGATAGACACTTGTCCCCTTTTCAAAAACATTGGACCTCAGCTGTCACCTACAGCTCCATCTGGGTCAAATGGAGGGACCCATTAACTGGGGCCTGGAAGGGACCAGACCCCCTCCTCACAGCAGGGAGAGGATTTGGATGTGTCTTTCCTCAAGAGGAAAAAAGACCTATTTGGGTACCAGCAAGAGACTTAAAATATTTACCCCAACAAGGGGACGATAATAATTAATTCTCCAGGGAGTGTCCCACCCCTGAGAACTATGCCTCTGTTTCTTCCCCAGAAACAACTGAAGGTGTGGATGCTACTAGACCTGAATGAAGCCAGAAAAGCTCCAGAAAGATTTACAGAAGAGGAGACAGGACTTCCAAGACAACCTGCTGTGGACAAACTTACATGGCTTCTTACCCTACCTTCTCCCTCCCCTTGAACCCCTCCTTCTTCTTGCTCTTTACCCTACCTTCTCCCTCCCCCTCAACCCCTCCTTCTTCTTATCCTCACTCTTGGGCCCTGTGTAATTAATAAACTTCATCAGGTCAAGGCACCACAGGTTTGCAACTCAAAGGCAATGGCTTTTCCACTTACTGGCTATCCACCTAACATCCCTCCCCCGCCCTCCATTGAACCAACGAGGGGTAAGATCTCAGACAGGCTGAGGCAACCTAAGACAGGGCGTGGAGTGGTCAACGGGCTAGAGGCATGGTCCTCAGTGATGGGTAAGATTCCCAGAGGGGGACAACCTAGGACAGAGGCCATGACAGTCCACCATTCTTACAAAAACAAAAGGGGGAGATGTTGGGCCCTGCCCAGTGTGAAGCCTAGTGGTTAGCCCAGCCAGTTTGTACTTGGCCTCCGGTGAGGCCTAGTCAAGCTTCTGGAGCCTGAGTAGAGTTTCACAACCTGTCCTTGGAGTGACTCAGCACCTAAGCTGAAACTGCCTCCGCCCAGCTGCTGCTGACGTGGTGAAATAATATTGGCCCTTATACCTTTTTCTCATCCTCTCTTCCCACCCTCTTCCTCAAAATATATAAATACCTCCCCATGACAATAAAGGAGAGATTTCCGCCAGACAGACTTCTGGCTCAATGTGGTTTTCTTTTCCCCAGTGGCTTGTGGAGGTTTTTTGAGTCGCCGACACCCACCTTCCCGCTCAGCCTCGAGAGAAGCAGCTGGCCTGGCTCTCTCTCTCTTCCCACTCTACCTGCCAGTGGTGGAAAAAAAAAACCTGGCAACAGGTGCCCAACGTGGGGCGCAACAGACCTCGGTTCAATTTCCCAGGACCCACATAAGCCAGATGCACGAGGGGGTGCATGTGTGTGGAGTTCATTTGCAGTGGTTGGAAGCCCTGGTGTGCCCATTCTCTCTCTCTCTCTCTCTCTCTCTTTCTCTCTTTCTCTCAAATAAATAAATATAAATAAAAAAATTTTTTTAAAGTTAAAAAACTCACCATTATCCTTGAATCCCTTATGTACTTTCTACATGTGAACCCCACTAACAATCCATACACAATGCCTGAAAATCATCCATCCGGGTTCTTTATGGGCCTCCACATTCCTGGATGGACAAGAACCCTAAAAACCATCCTTGCCTCTTCCTGTCCCCTTCTGTCTCCAGTGAACTTAATCCTGTCTGTCACACGAACAGCAGTGCTCTTTAATACTGGATAGAAGTTGACACGATCCATTGATGCTGGCTGCCACCCAATTGGCCAGCACCCTAAGGCCAGGCCAGATTCATTCCTGTCTCAATGAGTCATTAAAACATCTATCTGACTACTTTCCATAAGCAGACTCTGCCCAGTTCTAACAGATTATTGTCTCGCTCTTTTCCAGTTGTTTTCGAATTTCCAAATAGCAAAGGGCTGAGCTAGAACACTTCATGACATAGTGTGGGGGTTTGATTCAGGTGTCCCCCATAAACTTAGGTGTTCTGAATGGTCCCCAGCTGATGGCCATTTGGGAATTAAAGCCTCCTGGAGGCAGTGTATTATTGGGGGTGGGCTAATGGGTGTTTTAGCCAGCTTCCTCTTGCCAGCGTTTGGCACACTCTCCTGTTGCTATTGTCCATCTGATGTTGGTGAGGAGGTGATGTCCACCCTCTGCTCATGCCATTGTTTTTCCCTGCCATTATGAAGCTTCCCCTCGAGTCTGTAAATCAAAATAAACCCTTTTTCCCCCACACACTGCTCTTGGTCAAGTGTTTTCTGCCAGCAACAGAAACCTGACTGCAATAGTAAAATTGGTTCAGAGAGTGGGTCATTACTGCTAGAAACCTGACTGTGTGGATTTTGGCCTTTTGGAGCTGATTTTCAAGAGGAATGTGGAAGGATTTGAAACAGCCTAAGAGATGCCTTGCAGTGCTGTAAGTACAGCTTGATGGACTATTCTGGTCAGAGTTGAAAGACCTGAATGCAGTAATAACTATGGACTGTGAGGTTTGGCTTGTGAGAGTGAGAAAGAGCTTTGCCTGGACTGGCTAAAAGCAATTTGTGTGAGAGGCTTGCTGTTATGCCCATGTCCTGAGAACTTGTACAGGGTTGCATTGCATAGAAATTGACTGGTATGAAAAGAGGGAGATGGCACAGGAAAAAATGAAATCTTTTGGCTGAACATACTGCCCATTCAGCTGCAATTGTTTGAGGGATTACAACCCAAATAGTAATATTGGGCCAGCCGATCTGCATTGGGACAACAGGAAGAATGCAGAGTCTTTTGAAGGGGCCTGAATGCTAAAGAAGTGTCCTATTCTTCAAAGTTTGCTTTCTAATTGGCAGCCCACCTGGTATTATGGAGTATAAGAAATGCAGGAAGGGGAGCCGGGCGTGGTGGTGCACGCCCTTAATCCCAGCACTCGGGAGGCAGAGGTAGGAGAATCACCATGAGTTCGAGGCCACCCTGAGATTACATAGTGAATTCCAGGTCAGCCTGAGCTAGAGTGAAACCCTACCTCAAAAAAAAAAAAAAAAAAAAAAAAAAATGTAGGAAGGAGAGGGTCATTTTGGAAATGGCCATGGGCAGTGTGAAGCAGGCTTGCTGGATTACCTGCAAGGAGACCCTATGGAAACATGAGGATGAACTGTGAGTTGCAGTGGAGAGTGAAGATGCCAAAACTGTGGGATGGCTGCCAAGGAGAGCTGCTGGCAACAGATGAAGTTGTCTGGGACTGTGAGTAGCCTAGCTATAGGGGCAGAATTGGAACTCCAGAGACTTGTCACTGCATAGAATCATCAGACTTGGAGTCTTGTTGCTGACTAGAGCTGTTGGACTTGGAGCTACAGAGTTTGGTGTTTGCCCTGTTTAAATCTTATATTGGCTGAATATTTCTTTGCTATGCCCAATGCCATCTTTTGCAGTGTGAACGTTTATTACGTGCCATTATGGGTTTTGGGGGGATTTTTTTGGTATTATGGCTCAGTTAAAAGACCTTGGACTATGGGGATGTTTGGACATCATTATGATTGATAAAAACTATGGGGACTTTTAAAGTTGGTGTTAATGCATTGCATTTTACATCACGGATGGTTAAGTTTATGGGGGCCAGGGGCAAAATGTGGTGGTTTGATTTAGGTGTCCCCCATAAACTTGGGTGTTCTCAATGCTAGGCCCCAGCTGATGACAGTTTGGGAATTAAAGCCTCCTGGAGGCAGTGTATTGTTGGGGGAAGGCTTATGGGTATTATAGCCAGCTTCCTCTTGCCAGTGTTTGGCACATTCTCCTACTGCTGTTGTCTACCTGATGTTGGCCAGGAGGCGATGTCCACCCTTTGCTCATGCCATCATTTTCCCCTGCCATCATGGAGCTTCCCCCTCAAGTCTGTAAGCCAAAATAAACCCTTTTTCCCACAAGCTGCTCTTGGTCAAGTGTTTTCCGCCAGCAATGCAAACCTTATTGCAACACATAGTGAACAAAGTGGGGGGGGGTATTGGCTGGCCTAGGTCATGCAGGGTTGTCTGTGATGAGTATTCACACAGACTTATGGCACTAGCTGGGTTACCGCACAGGGACCTGGACATCAAGAGGTCTTACTTCCTCCTACTTCTCAGCATCTCTCCAGATGTTCCTTTACTGGGGACCTTCCTGCCTCTGCCTCCACTGGCTCTGAAACTGCACCTCCTCTGCTCCTGCTGTTGTTTTGGAAAAATACAAGTTTTTTCCCAGCTGTCTCATGTCGTGGCGGCTCCTCTAAGGCATGGGACTGTTAACCACTCAGGTAACCCTCATGGGGCCTGTTCCCCACCTGGCTGTTGCTAATGTCCATCAGAAATGAGAAGTGCATAATGGCCGCAGGCTGGGACGATGCTGCCAGAGCTTGTACTTTGAGCCATCCGCCTGAGGACAGGTTGGGAAAGTCTGCAATCAGGACTCACTGGACTTGTATTTTTTTTTTTTTTCATTTTTGTTTGCAGTTGTATGGATATGTTGTATGCATGTGTGTAAGCGTTTTCATATGTGTGTGCATGTGCAGGCCAGACAACTTCAAGTGTTATCCTCATTTCTCATTTATGACTTCTATCTCATTTGGAAACAGGGTGTCTCTTTGGCTTCGAGCACACTGATTAGGCTAGACTGCTTGGCCAGTGAGTCCCAGGGGATCTGTGGGTCTCGTTCCATTCCCATTCCCTGGGGGTCGTTGGCCACCGATGTCCCAGGCGAGGGAGAGAGGAGTTGGGAGGGGAGCAGCAGGGTCCTTTCTGGCTGAGCGGGTGAGTGCAACACGCGAACTCATGAACACATGAACACATGACAGGGCAATGAGCACCCGGGAGACCATCTGATAGACAGTACTCGTTTATTGAAAGGGGGTGTGGGTTTATAAACACTTGGGGAAGGTTGAGACGGCACGTACAGACTATATGGCAATCGGATGCATAGTTTATGGGCTGTTATCTAGATAGTGGAAGGATTAGTAACTTCAAAGCTATGGGAGAAGGGCGGAAGAGGAGATTAACCGGAGGCTGTGACTTCAAAACTGTGGGGGGTGGGAAGGCTACGAGACTTTAGCCACATGAGGGTCTCTTGGGCAGCTAGCTACAAGGTCAGGAACTGTAGGGGGCAAAGTCTGACTTATGGAATGGTCAGAGCCTTTTGGGGTCTTGAGTAAGCACCTCGCCAGTTCTGCCCACTCTGGGCGATAACAGCTCACTACACCGTACAACATAGGGAAGGCCGTTACCATCTCCGGGGACTCCTGACAGAGGGCCAGCTGCGACCCCACAGCCCAGGGTCCCTGGCCATGTCCAATAGTTCAGGCCAGCCTCCTCACAGGTCCAGCCTGTTACTAGCAAGGCCCAATAGGGATCAACCTGTTTCTGCCTCCCCAGCACTGGGATTACAGGTATGCACCACCATGTCCAGCAATTACACGGGGTTCTGGGGGTCAAACTCAGTTTCTCATACATACGAGGTAAGTTTTTGACCAAGTATCCCTCAAACCCCTTATAAAAATATTTGAGGGCTGGAGAGATGGCTTAGTGGTTAAGTGCTTGCCTGTGAGGCCTAAGGACCCTGGTTTGAGGCTCAGTTCCCCAGGACCCACATAAGCCAGATGCACAAGGTGGTGCATGCATCTGGAGTTCGTTTGCAGTGGCTGGAAGCCCTGGTGCACCCATTCTCTCTCTCTCTCTCTCTCTCTCTCTCTCTCTCTCTCTCTCTTTCTCTCTGCCTCTTTCTCTGTCTGCTGCTAATAAATAAACAAAAATTAAAAATATTTGAATGTGCATATATTTCACCCACCCTTCCTATCAGTGCTATCCCTGAAATATGCCCCGAGTGGCATTCCACTGCATCTCCCATATCGTTGATCTCAGCATTACATCCCCCTACCCAGGGGTTTCCAACCTATGGCCCATCCCCATAATCAGGCCCATTTTAGAAGCAGAATGCAAACAACACTGAAAGTTTGATTGGACTAGCCTTGCAACGTGGGCTTCTGGACATCCACTTCTACTTACCCACAAAAGTACTCTGCTCTTGTTGCTTCATTTCCTCCCTCTGCTCTGTCTCTAAGCATATTATGCTTCTGCCAGCATGACACGTGATGCATGACGTACGACTGTTGACATCCTAGATCCGCATGGCTCCATGGGAGATGGTATTGTACCCGGGTGAACCCAAGCAACACCAGACAGAGGAATAAGTTCTAGTCTCCTACAGAATGGTAGGTGACTACAATTCACAATAGCCTTTTCTGTATATATAAATCATTAGAAGAGCCCAAAAGCTCCAAACACAAAGTAATAATAAGGAGATGAAAACAATGGCCTTGATTTGATGAGCACATGTTTGAAATGACATGTATGCCATATGTGTACATATGTGTATATATGTGATATATTGACCAAAACTTTTCAAAAAATTTTTTTAATATTTATTTATTTGCAAGCAGAGAGATACATATAGACAGAGAGAGTATGGGCTTGCCAGGGCCTTTAGCTGCTACAAACTCCAGATGGATGTACCGCTTTGTGCATCTGGCTCTACGTGGGTACAGGGGAATCAAACCCAGGTCATTAGGCTTTGCAGGCAAATGTCCTAACCACTTAGCCATCTCTCCAGTCCCCAAAAGAACATTTTAAGGAGATAAAAATGTTAACTACCATAGTTTGATTATTACATACACTAAAAATGTATTGAATTATCACATTGTATACCATAAATTTGTACACTTAAAATAACAAATTGAAAGAGCTAGGGAGATAGTTTAAGCACCTGAGAACCTATGTAAAGTGCAGGGTGTGGTGCAGTGAACCTGTAAGCCCAGTGCTGAGGGGGCACACAGGGAATTCCTGGGGTTCATCGGTTAACTAGCCAGGTCAGGGAGCTCTAGGTCTAGTGAAAGACTGGGTTTCAAAAACTAAGGTGGACAGTGACTGAAGAAGACTCCTGATGACAACCTCCGGCTTCCACATACATATGTATCCATGTTCACACACATATGTCCATGCATACACACCACACACAAACAAAATAAATAATAAATTTAAAAGTAAATGTACATAATCAATTTTTTAAAATTACTATATTTATTTGAGAGGGAGAGAATGGGTGCACCAGGGCTGCAAATGAATCCCAGATGCATGTGCCACCTTGTGTATCTGGCTTATGTGGGTCCTGGGGAATTGAACGTGGGTCCTATGATTTTTACAGGCAAGCGCCTTAACTGCTAAGCCATCCCTCCAGCCCCATAGTCTTTTTTTTTTTTTAAGTAGAACCTTAGCTGGGCGTGGTGGCACATGATTTTAATCCCAGCACTCAAGAGGCAGAGGTAGGAGGATCACTGTGAGTTCAAGGCCAACCTGGAACTAGAGTGAGTTTCAGGTCAGCCTGGGCTAGAGTGAGACACTACCTTAAAAAAAAATTGAATCTTTATATGTGTACTAGTTACCTTCTCATTGCTAGGACAAAACTGACAGAAATCAGTTCAAGGAGGGAAGCGTTTACTTCAGCTCCAGTTCCGGTTCATCACAGCAGGCAAGGCTTGGCACTAGGAGCTAGAGTATGTGGTCACATCCAGTCCACAGTGGGGAAGCAGAGTCCAGAACAAGGAGTGCTACTGCTCAGCCAGCTCTCTCCTCTTTAACAGCCCAGGACCCTGGCCCATGAAATGATGTCACCCACAGGTAAGGTCGTCTTTCCAAGTCAATTCACCCAATCACGATAATTCCTCACTGGCAGGCCCTCAGGCTGGCCTAATAAGGGTAATTCCTCACAGGTGATTCTCAGTCCATAAACCATCAGAACAGAGATTGGAGTGAGGCAGTTAGGGTGACTGGGCCCCAAAAGTAAATAGCAGGCATGTTTCTGGGCCTTGCAGTCTCCACTTTGCTAGAGATCAGAGAAGAATCTGGTTTCTCCTTATCTCTTGCCTAATCTGTCTTCCAAAAACAACCTGAGTCAGTCTCTCCCTCTCTCTCCCTTATTCTCCCTCCCTCTCCCTCTCCCCCCCCCCCTCTGGGAAGGAGTTCTCCTTTCCTGAAAATTAAGGTTTAAATCAGATCCTGGAATTCTGGTTGGGTAAACTCTTTCCTAAACTCGGTGCCATGGCTGACCTCTTCTTGAGCCAGCCCTAGCCCAGACAAATCAGCCCTCTCTGAGGCTCGCCTGAACCTGAAGGTAAAGCCCACCACAATACGGTTATAAATAGATGCTCATCAGGCGGGCAAGCTCTCTTCTTGGCTTTGCACCTCTCCTGAACTTCTAGGTTCCTGTTCTGGTCTCAGCCCAGTGAGACAAGGGGTGACCCGGAACCCCGACTCCCACATGGGCTCCTTACCGCCTCCTGCCGTCCACATGGCAGGAGCTCTCTGCACTTTCTTCTCTTTTCCTCTCTAAATCCCTTTCCATGTTTCTTTCAGGCCCAGGCTCACTTCCCACATGGCTCTCCGACCGTATGGGTGTATCCCTGGCCCTTCCCTTGGTTCCATACTTCCCTGAATAAATGTGATAATTTAATAATTATCCTTCTCAGTCTTGTTGTATCCCAATTCTTTGGTAAAACTGGCAGGAACTCAGGGTTAAGAGTTTAAGAACCTTTCTTGATTGAACCACCCAGAACCCTGTTACAGGAGTTTGAGATGGAAAAGTAGTTTGATGATTTACTTATCTTCTCTTCTAAAGTACATCATTCAGCTGAGTGCAGTGATGCACGCCTGTAATCCTAGCACTGAAAAGGCTAAGGCAGAAGAATTGAGACATCAGTCTGGTCTATACAGGGAGACTCTTTCTCAAATATAAATACATAAATAAATAATTCTTTTTTTGGTGTTTTGAGGTAGGGTCTCACTCTGGCCCAGGCTGTCCTGGAATTCACTATGTAGTCTCAGGGTGGCCTCGAACTCTCAGCAATCCTCCTACCTCTGCCTCCCAAGTGCTGGGATTAAAGGCATGCACCACCATGCCCAGCAATAAATAAATAATTTTAAATTATTATTATTATTATTATTATTATTATTTTGGAGAGAGACACACAGAGAGAGACAGAGAGAGAGAGAGAAAGAGAGGGAGAGGAAGACAGAGATGGGCGCGCCAGCAGTGTCTCAGCTGCTGCGAACGAGATCCAGATGAGTTCGCCCCCTTGTGGTCGAGTGCGGCATTGCGCCCTTGGGTCACTTTGCATCTGGCTAAACGTGGAACCTGGAGATTGGAACCAGTGTTCTTAGGCTTAGGAGGCAGGCACCTTAACCCCTAAGCCATCTCTCCAGCC
The DNA here is from genome assembly GCA_036365145.1 of Orientallactaga sibirica. Taxonomy (NCBI): domain Eukaryota; kingdom Metazoa; phylum Chordata; class Mammalia; order Rodentia; family Dipodidae; genus Orientallactaga; species Orientallactaga sibirica. The sequence continues at coordinate 5,866,644 of JAEOAD010000044.1, read as the reverse complement.
CAAATAAATAATTTTAAAGTATAGCATTTAATTCTTAAAAGAGAACCAGAGCAGGTAGCCCACTCCCCACCCCGGTGTTTTCTCTTTTATGCTCTTCTAGATGTCTCCCTGATTATTATTGGACCATTTGGGACTGGTTGCCCCTTCACTGTCCATTTTCCAGCTGTAAGACCGGAAAGTACTTGCACATACATTCTGCTAGGTCAAGTACACAGAAAGTATATGTTCAGTTAGATCTGCCTGGTAGGAGCTCAAGATTTGACTTATCTCTTTCTAAAGCCTCCCAAGTTCTCACTGGTGTCATCCATCTGATGTTTCTCTATGCATTTTACATTCCCACCATTGCTTGGCCATTCTGTCATGTGAGAAGCAGGAGCATATAAGGGCACTGCATCGCTGAATTGAAAGTTTCATTCTGTAACGTGTATGCAAGCTGTTACAAACAGCACTGCTTTGCTCTCCTATGACTCTTTATGGTTCAGACTTTACTGGAATGACTACAAGGGGGAAACCGTGTCTTATTTGTTGAAGAGTGGAGCTTCCTGGCTGTGTGTTCCTTACCTTGACCTAATTTCATTAAACTTCAATTCATTCCACTGGATCTCATGGTGGGGAAATGATATTACAAATAATCATTGCCAGAATAAAAATGCTTGGCTTGGATCCTTAATTGGAATTAAATTATAATTTTAAAAAGGGAAGGGGATTTTATGTCAGCAATCACCAGCCCTCTTATGTTGTGTAGCTGTGCCACTTAGAAAGATAACCTCCAAGGTCAGAGAGGGTTTTAGGAACCTACCTGAAAATGGCTTACATCATGATTGCCAAAATCTATTCCCTGGGCTACAACCAAACTGCAAGGGAGGCTGGAAACTATTGAGTATGTTGAAGTTCTAATATTCTGTGCCAAAGATCTCTTTTAAAAGACACACACACAGGGGCTGGAGAGATGGATTAATGTTTAAGGCACACTTGCCTGCAAAGCCAAAGGACCCAGGTTTGATTCCCCAGGACACTCATAAACCAGATGCACAAGGTGGCACATGTGTCTGGAGTTTGTTTCCAGTGGCTGGAGGTCCTGGTGTGCCCATTCTCTCTGTCTCTCTGTCTCTCTTTCAATGAAATAAATAAAAATAAAATATTAAAAAGGCACACATGGTAAGAACTCTTTAATTACATTTGTGCACTTACATGCAGTACTATGACAAGTCTGATCCCTAAAATACTCAGAAGGAACTGGGTGGGCTGTCTTCGCCTGTCATTCCTCGATCCGAGACTCTTTCTCATTAAGGCTAGAGACAACAATCCTGCCTACAGTCTCCAGAATCGATCTGATGTCCTCCGGGCCCTGCCAACCTCCTTAGTATTAGATTCTCCATCCCCTCCCTTCTGGATCTCCTCCTTCTTCCTACCCCACAGACCTTCTTCAGCTTCATCCTGGGCATCCTGCTTCCTCCCACCTGGGGCTCTGGAAATGCTAGTTCTTCTCCAGCTGCACTTGCTTTCAGACCTCAGTTCACACATCGCCGAATGTGTGACGAGTAAACTTATTAACACCCCTTCCCAGCTTAGATGCACCCTCCAGTCATCCGCATGGAGTTCCTTATACCTTCCTCTGTCACTGATCATAACTTGTCATCATAAGTATGGGGGGGTTGGTGGCGGGAGCGGTATTTGAGCACTGTCTTGTTTGCTACCATATCTTAGTAAATATTTATTAGAAAAATGCATGAATAAATTCTGAGAATGAATGGCTGATTTGAAATATTCTAGAATATTATGTTACAATGTTTTGGGATGTAAGTCAAAGAAATAACTCAAAATTTCAAAAAAAAAAAAAAAGAAGAAAAAATTTTTGCTATATTGTCTAACAAAAGAATGTAGATAGGGAGCCTCCTACATAGAATACTTACAAATTCAGCAATAGTAGCAAAGAGCCAGGTTCTTCCTAAATTCTTCTGTCTGTCTCAGCATGCATCTCAGTGTCTTTCATGGTCACAAGATGTGTACTGCAGGTCTAGGTGTCAAGTGGAAGCGGTGCTGTCTTCTTTGTTTTGATCTTTTGTACCAACAAGACAACTTTTCCTCAGCATCCCTCCTGTTTATCGACTTCCCTGCACATCACTGGTCAGAACCACCTCGAAAGCAAAACAAGCAGAGGCAAGAGCAAGAAGCATCATGGCTGGCCAAGATTAACTAGGATTTTCTCCTAAAACAGCAGAGAGGCCAGTGCATAGCTTCTTGGAGACAATCCAGATTCTTCCAGCAGACAGAAATAGTATTTACAGATTATCATATCTGCTGCTGGCTAGTTGACAAGCTGCTGTGCCGCAGAACAGCATAAACTGTCCATGGGGTTATTGCCAGATTTTTATCTGTGTGCATAAATTATTATAGGAACAACTATTCTGATATGGTCATTGATAAGTACCAGGTGGAATGCCATCTTGAGCTGACTTTATTCTTGAGATGTGGTACAGGGTATATTTTCCCATGAATAAGAAGCAGAGGGCATAAAATATCACTGAAATGTGTGTACTGGGATACATGAAATCCTTTTCCTGTGAGTAAATGAGTTTCTGCTGTCAGGACAGTGGAGATGTAGGGATAAAGAGGGGGCTGGAGATCAGTTCATACTTATCATGATGGTTAGCTTTCGTTGTCAGCTTGGTTGGTTTAAGAGGTCCCCAGATCTGACCAGAAGTGAGCAAGCTCCCTACACCACAGCTGCACCTGGGCCCACTCCCCCCTTCCTCCCTACCATGACAGACTGGACTCTCAAAATAGGAGCCAATACAAACTTTTGCTCCCTTCAGTTACTTCTTGTCAGAAAAACAATCAATATGCTGATCAATAGAATGTATGCATCAAAACATTAACATTTGAAAATAGTTCTAAGTAGCACCAAGCAAAGACAGGGCCCAGATGTTAGTTTCTCATACTTTTCTCCAGTGAAAGAAACCAGGACTTGTAGGTTGGAGGTAGATAGGGGAAAGACAAGATGATCCAGGTGTGTCTTGGAGTTCCAGAAGACAAGCAGTGAAAGAACAAATGGATACAGGCATGTCAAAGTGATAAAAACTATGAGAGCCTGCCATGGCAAAAGCTGGAAATTTGTGAGCAACAAAATGAATAGGGTGGCATTTCATCATAACTCAAAGTATACAATAAATACACATGAAATTCATATTGGTGTAAATATATGATTGAATTAAATAAATAGGAAGGAGAAATTTTCCCAACAGAAGAACTCCATTTAGGTGAGTAGACAGATATCCCACCTCCAGAAGGTGAGACTTGCCCTGCCTCCAGTGTGAGCTGGACTTAGTGGTGTTGAAAGAACAGAGGATGGAAAGGAGAAAACAGTGGCTTCCAGTGGAGAAACACATGGCTGACCCTCCTCCTACTACATGATCAAGGTCGATTCCATGATGAGCCACATGGATGTCATGTAGCCCTGAGGTCATATGAGAAGAAGCCAGAGGTTCACCTCTGTGGCCTTCTTCCCTACATCCCATAATCCCCATCTAATTATGAAGAAATGTCAGGTGGGCACACATGGAGGGGTATCTACAAAGCCCTTGGCTCCTCATTGCTTTCAGGGTCAAATGGAAAAGAATGAGAACTTGTTACAGAATAGAGTCTGAAGTCTAAATGTAGTAGGTATCTTTGACAAAAATGTGGAACTGGAAAGGAACACTAGAATAAATATTGGTGACAAATAAACAAGTCTGGAGTTTGGTGGTAAGGTGTCATGGTTAATTTCCAGGCTATGAAAATATAAGGTGGAAATCCATATTATCTTTTAACTTAGTTGTAAGCCTAAAATTATTTTAAGATATAGTTTATTTTTTAAAGTGCAGGTAAATTTTCTGAAAGTTGAGCACATCTGCTCTAAAATCTATCCTTGATCTAGGCCATAGCATTGAGAGGCCGAGTTGCCTGGATTCCCAAACCAAATGGCACCACTGTCCTGCCTTCACTTCCTCCATCTCAGCATTTTGTGTTTGTGCCTTAGTATAATGTCATCAAGTCATAGCAAAGGATTACATAACATGAAATTTACCAAATAGTTGTTGGCACATAACAGTGTCATTTTCTGAAGATCTACAAGGAATGGTGTGAGATTTTGTGCCAAGAACTGTCATGTTTCTCCCAAATAGCTTATACTTCAATTGCCAGTAATCTTAAAGCGGAACCTGCCACCCGCCTCCAGGAGATTCAGGACACCAGGCCCTATCTGGTGTACAATCCTTATTCCTAGCTTCCTCTCACCATCTTCCCTTTCTCTTCCCTCTGCTCACATCTCTGTGCACCAGGACAGGGTTGTTCTCCTCTGGAACCACAGTGCCACAGCAGCCACTTGTATACTGCTCATGACATGCCAGGTATTCTTCACACATCTAACCAAAATGAATGCATGGAGACTTCACAGAGACCTGCTAAAGGGGCTACTGTTGTCATCTCTGTGTCACAGGTAAGGTAACCAAGGTGGGGGAAGGGGCATTTATAAACTGTCGGTTACAGAAAGAGCGAATGATACAGCTTGGGTTGTAACCCACAAAGTCTGATGAGAGACACAGAGTTTAGTGAAATATGATGTTGGCTGGGGATGTGAAGAATGCTACAAGGATTCCATTGTCACTCCACTCAAAAACATCAGCACTGCTGAACAACACATTACTCACTCTTTAAGATATGAAAAGATGCATTAAAAATACAGCTATTAGGACTGGAGAGATGGCTTAGGGGTTAAGGCGCCTGCCTCCTAAACCCAAGAACACTGGTTCGATTCTCCAGGTCCCACGTTTAGCCAGATGTAAAGTGATGCAAGGGCACAATGCCGCACCTGACCATGAGGGGGCGCACACATCTGGAGTTTGTTCATAGCAGCTGAGAGGCTTCTGGTGCACACATTCTCTCTCTCTCTCTCTCTCTCTCTCTGAAAAAAAAAAAAGGCAACTATTATTTGAAAGCAAGTGAAGCCGGTGTTAAAACTGCTTCCTCACCTCATTCTTTTAGAATAAGACTCTGCTCAGGTGATGGTGATGGGTGGGAAGAAGGCCGGAACATCCAGTGCTTCCCAGGGGACCATTCTGGAGGCTAGAGAAGCCTGCATAAGGCTGGGGCCAGGTGAGTAGGAAGCCCAGAGCAGCAGGTACCACTGGAAGGCAGCATAATTGGTGCTGTGCACAAGAGCCTCACCCACCTGTACAGTCCCCAGTGGGGTACTAGTTAGTTCTCCGGGCCATTGTGGACCAGCCAGGCAAGGAGGAGAAAGGAGACTGGGAGTCTGAAACCTCAAGCTGTACTGTGTGTCACTTTCTGTTTACTTTCCTCTGGGTGTCCCCTCCCTTGTCCTCATTCTTTCAAACCATGGACTCTAAATTAGATATACTGGCTCAAAAAGACCAGATTTGTCTGAAGCACTATTTCCCATTTCTTGCAGGCAATGTGGAACACTTATGAGGTAGTGAAGAATCAGGAATTCCACTCTATAATAATGATCACAATAGCCATGGTTTGTGCACCTTTGAGATGCTTTTGACATATTTTCATTTCAACTTCCCAATGAAGCTATGAGGTAGTATTACTATTCCTTTAACAACAAATAATGAGAAGCTTAGAGATATTCAGGGAATTACCTAAGATTTCAGGCTGGCAAAATGGACAGCTCAGATCTGTTCACTGGTCTCTCTGGCTCCAAGCATGTTTTTATTTTTTTACTCACATTACTCATGCATCTTCGTGGATTACTTATATCCTGAGACAAGTCAGATGTTCTTGGACCCCAGCTACTTTGTATCATTAGGTAAGCAAGCATAATCAGTCTTCTTAAACTTCAATGCTCATATGGCTCAACTGAGTGCCTTATTAAAAAGTAGGTTGGTGCCAGGCATGGTAGCTCACGCCTTTAATCCCAGCACTGGGGAGGCAGAGGTAGGAGGATCACCATGAGTTCGAGGCCACCCTGAGAATACAGAGTGAATTCCAGGTCAGCCTGGGCTAGAGTGAGACCCTACCTTGAAAAACTGGGAAGAAAAAAAAAAGTAGGTTGGAAGGCTAGAGTGATGGCTTAGTGATTAAGGTGCTTGCCAGCAAAGCCAAAGGACCCAGGTTTGATTCCCCAGTATCCATGTAAAGCTGGATGCACAAGGTGTGCATCTGAAGTTCATTTTCAGTGGCTAGAGGCCCTGGTGCACCCATTGTCTCTATTTGCCTCTTTCTCGGTCTCAAATAAATGAATAAAATATTTTAGGGGAAAAAAAAAGCAAGTTCTAATTCAGTAGGTATAAGCATGACCTGAGATGCTACATGGCCAGCAAGCTCCTGATGTTGATAGTGCCCAGACTTAGACATCAGTATTTAGACTAGCAGCTGTCAGTGACATCTGGCAGGTTTGTTAACAAATCCAGATTCAGAGGGTTGGATAATAAGCAAACCTGGAGATGGTTTCCTAGCTGAACTTAAAAAAATTTTTTTATTATTATTTTATTTATTTTTGGAGAGAGACAGAGAGAGAGGGAGAGGAAGACAGATAGAGAATGGACACGCCAGCAGTCTCTCAGCTGCTGTGAACGAAATCCAGATGTGTGTGGCCCCTTGTGGGCAAGTGTGGCATTGCGCCCTTGTGTCACTTTGCATCTGGCTAAACGTGGGACCTGGAGATTGGAACCAGGTTCTTAGGCTTAGCAGGCAGGTGCCTTAACCGCTAAGCCATCTCTCCCCTAGCTGAACTTTTAATAGAATCTCAAAGATGACCTTACAGGCCACCTTTGGAACACACTTTAGAGCAGTGGGCAGAATGACCTGTCAGGCTCCTTCCTCATTCTAGAAGTCTTTAAAGATGTATGCAATGCTAAAATATATTAATAGGCACCATGAGGCAACAGATCATACTGACTGACCTCACTGATGGTTAGGTGCTTACCCCCAGATCATTTAGGGAAGGAGTCTACACCATAGACTGGAGAGACTAAAAACAGTCCTCGATGTGGCCTTTTTATGGGATAATTGCTTAAAAAGTGACAAGGACTTTCTATGTCTGGTGTAACTTAATAATTGGTTTCTAACTTTTAATAGGAACCACTGTTTCCTAAGGCCTTAATAAACATGGAACAGTATCCTCATTAAAGGCAAAATGGTATGCAAGTAGAGGTGATAAATGGAAGCAGATGAAGGAGGTGAGACATGCCCTGTCTCACAATAGAGAGACCCTGGTGGCCTGGAACAGCAGGAACCGTGATGCAATAGTGATGTAAGACATAGTGCAGATCAGCTCCTGCCCTGTGGCAGCTACAGATGATTAAGAGTCTGTGACCATTGGAAATCCACTCAGTATTATGATGATGGACTTTCTGAACTCGGGAGCTATCTGGGGAGTTCAGTTGTCTTCACTGTGCAATGTGAGGGAACCTTGATAGTTCAGAGGTCCCCTGGAGCATATGCAGACAAACCGATGTAGTTCTCAGAAAGCATTCCTAACCTGGTATGAAGTTAGGCACCTCACAGAAGAAATCCTTTTCCTCTGTAAAGAACTAGATGCCTTATGGCACTTGTCTTCCCTATCTACATTCTCCTGACACCTGCCAATGGGGCCTGGGAAAACCTATAATCAATGCCATAATTTATTGTTCTACAATGAGCTACACCACCTTGTGCATCTACCTTTACATGGGCACTGGGGAACTGAGTCCTTTGGCTTGGCTGGCACGCACCTTAACCACTAACAGCAGGCTTGGTTTAGGCTACTGTCACAAAATACCTCAGGCTGAATGACTTATGAAGAGAAAATTATTTCCCAAAATTCTGGAGTCTGAGAAACCCAAGATTAAGATATAAACAGATCCAGTGTCTGGTGAGGGCCCATTTCCTGGTTCATAGGTGGCCATAATTTCTCTTATCACACATCAGATGGATGAAGGTGTCTCTCAGACATCTCTTACAAGGGCATTAATTCCACTTATGAAGTGCCCTGGTGCTCTAATCACCCTCCAAAAACCTCACCTCCTAATGCCATGCATTGGTGATCACATTTCAGCATGTGAACTTTAAGGGCACATACACATTTACACATCGTAGTTGGTATGGGGTGGACCAGCAAAGAGCAAGGCTGGTTCCGTGATGACCACCGGTATGTTCAAAGAACATGTGCTTTGTCTGACTCTTCTTTCTCTCAACAACCCTGTGAAGGATATTCTATTATTCTTCTTTGAGACATAAGGCAATTGCAGCTCAGAGAAATCAAATGGCTTTCGTAAGATCAAAAGAAAGTGACAGAAATGGACAGGAATCCAGGTTTTCTGAGTCCCCATCACTCAATGCTCTGCAGAGGTGGAAAACTCAGAGCATAAAAAAGCACAAAAGCATGCATGCAACCCAGGTACCAGCCTCACTTTGTCTTTGAGTGCCTGTCCCTTTTTTTGACTAGTCAAATTCATTGTTCCTTCCACTCATTCAATAAGCATTCATTGATGTCTTCTCTGTGGGAGACAAACATAAAGACATGCAGAGCCCACTGCCATGCTGAATGCTCATATCTAAGATAGGACAGGACTGTATGCAGTAGGCAGCTTGTGCTCAGACTTGCTTTGAATCGCAGCAAGAGAAGTGATTTGTGCTCAGTCCAAGGCCGTCTTTAAGAGAACTTGCAGCTTTGGTTCCCACTATCTCGGGAACTGAGTGAGCATGTCTAATCTGATTACTGCTGGAAACTCCATGTACAGGAAGAGGCTTTGAGTGTGTAGTATGACAAAATGGAAATGGGCCCTTAAAGATGAAAACACTGGAGGAGACAGAAGACAGTGCACTAGCCACCTCCAATGTGGTAGTTTGAATGGATGTCTTCCATAGACTCAGGTTTTTGTTGTTGTTGTTGTTGTTTTTGGTGTTTCGAGGTAGGGTTTCACACTAGCTCAGGCTGACCTGGAATTCACTATGTAGTCTCAGGGTGGCCTAGAACTCACGGCGATCCTCCTATTTCTGCCTCTTGAGTGCTGGGATTAAAGGCATGTACCACCATGCCCAGCAGACTCAGGTATTTTATTAAAGCTTGTCTCCAGCTTCCTGGCTGGAGGAGGGTGTCACTGGGGATGGATCCTGGAGTCCAGCCCTAAGGTGTCACTGAAGGCAGATCTGAATTCCAGCCAAAAGGTATGCAGAGAGGTCTGAGCTCTGCCTGGGTTCCTGATGTTGCTGCCGATTTTGTGCTTGCTGCTTTTTGGTTTTCATGGGCTGTTTGGCTGTTTCCCTCTGCTTGGATGTATGGAAGCAGCTTCTCCCACCATTTGATGGGACTTCCCTTGGATCTGTATATAAACCTCTTCCGCCCCTATGCCTGGTTTGTATGTTCATCCTAGCGACGTCCACAACACCCACTGAGGAACTATAGCTCCAACCTACATCTGTACCTGTGTGGTTTGACAACACAAGGTAATGAGACACAAGCCATTCCAGCTGAATATTGCCTGGGTAATCTGCAGAACCATGAACAAATGAATGGTTGCTACTTTAGCTGAGAAGATGTAGGCTAGTCAGCAGCTGATAAGGTTAGTATGAAAGGGGACGGTCAGAGCAGAGGAAATGGTTTAAGCAATGGCACACTAGTAGTAAAATACAACACGCATAAAAATTAGCAATGTTGAGGAGCCAGGCGTGGTGGCGCACGCCTTTAATCCCAGCACTCAGGAGGCAGAGGTAGGAGGATCGCCGAGAGTTCAAAGCCATCCTGAGACTACATAGTTAATTCCAGGTCAGCCTGGACCAGAGTGAAACCCTACCTTGTAAAACCAAAAAAAAAAAAAAAAAAAAAAAAAAAAAAAGTGAGCAATGTTGATTGCAGAGAAAATAACACAAAAATGCTAGAAAGATAGGTCGGGGTTGCTTGTGGACCCCTTTCATTGTGCTGATTTTTACTGAGCACTTGGGACGTCTTACATGCTCCACTAAACCTTCTTCATGGATTAACTAACTTTCACATGACCCAAGGTGCTTTATACTTACCTTCATTTTGACGACAAGCAAGCTGAGGCTCAGAAATAACATTACCTTTACCTAGAGATGTGGCTGGAATTTGAACAGACAATCTAACTTCAGGGCACGTGCCCACCATCTCTGCACAAGACTGCCTACACCTAGGGACTGGGCTGTAGTCACAGACAGGAAACTGCCAGAGGAGAGAATGGCATGCCTGAGCCGTACTTTAGAATGACTACGCTGATGGCTGCAGACAGAATCTGGAAGCTGAGAGAACACGCCAGGTGCTATTAGCATAGTCTAGCTGAAGAGTGACTCATAAGGATCTGAACCCATTGGATAAAAGATGGAAAGTGGGTGAATAAGTGGGATTTGGGGAAGAAGAGATGAATGGCACCCAGGAACTGGGGCTGGAGGGATGGCTTAGCAGTTAAGGCGTTTGCCTACAAAACCAAAGGACCCAGGTTTGATTCCACAGGACCCACGTTAGCCAGATGCACAAGGGGGCGCATGTGTCTGGAGTTCATTTGCAGTGGCTGGAGGCTCTGGCACACCCATTCCCTCTCCCTATTTCTCTTTGTCAAATAAATTAAAATTAAAATTAAAAAATTGCATTATCTTTTAAAAAAAAGAAGAAGAAGAGTATGGAATGATGAAAGGGCCAAGGAGGATCGAGAACATATTCTTTTCTTCCCAGCTCCAGTCCCAGAGATGAGTCATTCCTGGGACACACTTAGCAAGCACAGGAGAAGGCACTGCATGAACACGAAGATAGCAAAGACACCAACAGTCTTAACCAGCAGCGGACCCTGCAAGCTTTACGGCTGGCCAGCCAGGCCAAATGTACCAACTGGTGCGATAGTGGCATGTCTGTTGGTGGGGAGAAATCAAATGCTCTCTGATTGGACTTGAGGCTCACTCCATAAGAGAGAATTCCTGTCTGGTACTGAAAACCTAAACAAAGCCCTATGGCTGGGGTCATAAGCCCTAGGGAGGAACTACTTCTGTTGTCTGAATAAATGGATATAATATGCCCACCAAATTGTCCTTTAATGTTTTCTATTTATCTATTTGACAGAAAAAGAGGGAGAGAAAGAGAGAATGCGCACACCAGGGCCTCCAGCCATTGCAAACGAACTCCAGATGCATGCGCCCCCTTGTGCATCTGGCTAACATAAGTCCTGGGAAATCGAACCAAGGTCCTTTGGCTTTGCAGGCAAATGCCTTAACTGCTAAGCCATCACTCTATCCCCAAACTGTCCTTTAAATACTTATTATTATGTCCATATATTCATGCTGTTCCCACTTTTAGTTGGAGATGGCAATAACCACTGGAATAGCTCAAAACTTACCAAAGTGCTGAGAAGTGACAATGGAGTGTTCAGTGCTAATTGATACATCTCTATCACACCCTCCAAGTCTCAGAGACCATTGCAGAAGAGGTTGCAGAAAGATTGTAGGAGCCAAATGGTAGGAGTGCTAACAATAGTGTCTTCCAGACACAAAGTGCCTTCAGCATTCGTGATCTCATTGAGGCTGATGGAGGGGGAAAATGATGACATCAAAATAGAAGAGGGAATAGTTGGAAAGAAGAAGGGTTCAGTGTGGGAGGAGGAAGCTGGGAGGGGGGAAAAGAAGGGTAGTGGGAGAGGATTATGATCATGTTATATAGTTTGTATTCATGGGAGTTGTCAATAAAGGAGTTGTTTTTTTTTTTAATGGTGAAGATAACACATTTGGTTTTAGCTTGTTAGATAGGGTGTTATGGCAGGATAGTAAGTGGTGGGGCCGTCTAAGCATTTGGGGACATATAAATGGGACCTGCAGGCAGTGGTCAGGACTATCTGTAGATACAGTTTTAGAATTCATCCAGAAACAATCAGGTCACACACTGCTAGTTGTGTCAGTGAAGACTTGGTCCTTGATTGCAAGAAACAGAACCAAAGGGCACTGTAGTGGGCCGCCTTGGGTTGTTGGGATGAACTTTTAAATCAGGCACAGTTATGGAGGAAGGGATATTTATTGAAGTTTATAGATCCAGTACAAGTTCCATAACAGCAGAAGAAGCTGGCCTGTTTTCACAGGTCCAAGCAGAGAAAGAAACACCACCATCAATACCATGAGCAAGCACAGTCTTGGAACTCCAGGTAAAGCTCAGGCACTTTGCATATCTTAGGTTGGAATTCAGATCCACCCACAGTGACACCTTCTCCAGCCAGGAGGCTGCAGATCTAAATTACAAACTTTAATAAACTCCTGACTATATTGGGAGCCATCCATTCAAATGACCACAGTGACTAATAGGTACAAAGGATCACAGAAGCACAGTCCTCTGAGCTTCCACTCAGAGGGGGATGGACAAAGGCAGCTCTGAGATCCAGAAGAGAAGAACTCGCAATCTCATCAGGCTGAGACGAGCCAGCTCCAAGTACTCTTTCTATTCTTTTCATGACTCAAAGCACAGGGAGGGAAGCCAGGTATCTTGGTCATAAGCCCACCCATAAGCTGCCTCAGAAGAGGAAGTAAGGACTGCTTGACTTCCATTCCCAACAGGATGGAGCAAGAAATAGGAGAAGTATTTCATGTTAAGAAGATGGCTACACATCCATCAGCGCTCAATCCACTGGAGAGAATGGTGAAGAGTAAAGAAAGCCCAGGGCATAGAGCCCATCTACGGGAGGAACAAAGTTTGAGGAGGGAAAGACATAAATAAGCAGAGGAACTGGAGGACGCAGGCAGAGAAGTTTCAAAACATGGGCAGAACACAAGTATTCAATGCTGTCAGAAGATCAAAGAAGATAAGGAATGATGCAGAACGACCGACCAACTGACCGGGGTGAGCATTAACATCAGTGCTAACTTTGGGTTAGAGAAGGAATGCTCGAGGGAGGGGAAGGGAGCCCAGTGACTTTGAGAGGGTAGAGAAACTCACGCAAGTAGGCAGGCAGCATCCATGGTGCGGGGATAGAAGAAGAGCTGGATTCTTGGAAGAGACCGGTACCACCAGGATCTCCAGAACATAGGCATGCCATCATATCTGGTCAAGAATAAGTAGTTAATAAACCCCAGCCTAGCCTGTAGTAATGTCTGTTCTCTGAAGCTGTTGGTGAAAAGCAGACAATAGGAAAGAACAAATTGATGCTCTGGCTTAATCAGTTTCAGAAGTTACAGAAAGAGGAAATTGGGTTTACTTGAAAGCCAACTTTAAAGGGAAATAAAAAGACAAATGTCTTTTATAAGCACAAGGACAAAACGGTAATGTAACAGTCCCAGAACGTAATTGTATAAGTGAACTGTTATAACCAGTCTCCTTTCCCCTGGTTGAAACAATCTTACAAAACACGATTCACATCTGCCCTGTTGTGTAACAAGTAGTCTCGTGGCATACTATCTTAAATAGTAGTTAAATATTAGAGATGCTACTGTCATTATCCTATTATCATAGTATCTTTCATTCAGTCTTCCAGACAAAACACCATCACTCACTTGGGAGCTGAGAATCGTTTGTACATAAACACAGGTCACTCTCTGTGGGTGCACGGGGGGAGCAGTAGAGATGGGGTGGGGGGAGTTACTTTTATTCCAAAGCACTCAGCACTGGACCTCTTCCAAGAGAGGAAACCAGACTAAATAGATCATTTGTTTTATTCTGTTTGGGCATTTCTTGCATTTCTCCCAACTGCAGCTTATGGACACAAAGCCAAACTCAGAGTCTGGCTAGAGTTGGCTAAATGCCAAGTCACTTTTTTTTTTTTTTTTTTGGAATAAACAATTTGAAGCTGTATCTGGAGATTAAGGCAAGACTCACAACTCAAGGACAAAATGCAATCCTGCTGTGGATGTGAAATTGAAAGAAAGAGCCAGGTAGGATTGATAAGGATTCCCCAAACCAAACAAAGGTAGAAACAGACAAGGTGTGTCACGTGGAAGCCCACATCTATGCCAAATACACTGCAAAGGGTCTGAGACTAGGAGAGAAACCTCCTGCTTGGGAGAACCAACTGAAGTAGGAACATACCTTCTCTGGACCAGTACTGTGGCGATGGGTAGATAGCAAAGGGTCTGGTGGTATGAATGTCAAGGCAAGTGTAGCTGGGGTTTTGCTTTTGTCCTCTCTGTGGGCACGAGGAAGGCCTGCCAACCCCAGCCACGCACACTCAGTAAGCAACGTCGTTGGTATTCCCTGCAGTTCCCGCTGGCAGAATAGGGCTTTGTCCTGAATCCTTCTCTTTGGAAGAAGCTCGTCATCTCCAGTCCCATCCAATGTCCACAGAGAGAGAAAGGAAGGTTGGTGGCTGGGTGTATTTGAGCTTATTAGTTAACACTGCATCCTGCCTGATTTCAGAATTGGTAAGTCAAGCACAGCGTTGTTCAAAATGTTCCTTCGACACTACTGGCGAACAGGGACGTGCCCATCAGTCATTAAAACCTAAACAAAAGAGGCAAGTCCTAAACATTTCCTGACATGTTGTGTTTCATGGATGAAGAGTCTTCACACTCTATTTATACGCAAACTGAGAAATTAAGGATTTTTCCCTCTGAAAAACATTAGATTCATTACAAGACAGTGCAATACTTTAAAAGGGCATTTGGGCATTCTTCTCAAGAACTATAACTTTAGAATAATTTTACTAAAACTCAGTAAATTGTGAATAATTAACCAATGTGTTTGGGATATGAACCACTCACTGCACCAGTGCTAATATCCCAAGTGTGATATTATGCAATAGCTTTGTAAAATGTCATGACTGAGGAAAAGTGGACTAAGTGTACAGGGGATTCCGTGAAATACTTTTCACAACCGCACGCAAACTTAAAACTACTTCAATTAAGGCTTTCATTTGAAGAAAGTGAAGAAGATAGAAATGGATGGGGGAACCCAGCAAGCTTTCCTAGTCTGCCTTCAATCACATTTCCCAATTCTAGTTTATCTCCCAGTGGTTTCTTAAAGGGCTCTCTTCCTTTGTAGGACACTGGAGATCAGAGCTAGGGCCTTGTACAGAATATTCAAGCACTCTAGCACCGAGCATATTGCTTGCCACATTTTTCAACTCATAAAGAGAACTCATTTCCACCTCTGGGTGTTTTCTTTGCTTTCTCTAGGCCCAGCTCACAACCCCCAACCCACCACCACCACCAGGCAGACCAAGCCACACAACACACTTATTACCATGTCTGACAGTCCCCTGGCATTTGTGTTCCCCATCAACACACATTTAGAGAGCAATTGTCATGCGTACGTCATGGCTTTTGACATGAGGGATGGGGTACTGGAAACTGTTAAATTGGTCCCTCTTCCTCCTCTGTGACCACATCCCAATATGGAAGAGTGAAAGAAAAATATTTATTTATTTATGAGAGAGAGAATGGGTGTCCAGGGCCTCCAGCCACTGCAAAGAACTCCAGATGCATGCACCCCCTTGTGCATCTGGCTCACGTGGGTCCTGGAGAATCTAACCGGGATCTTTTGGCTTCGCAGGCAAACGCCTTAACCATTAAACAATCTATCCAGCCCTTTTTGTTTTTTTAAATCATGATGATGGTTATGAGGAAACTGATAAAGAAAGTGACTTTAGCTCTGGGGGTCAGCAAGGTGTCCCCGAGGAGATAACATTTGACTCAACTGGTGACCTAAACCACAAGGAAACAGTCAGGAGACATCCTGAGGGGACAGGAGAAGCGTTTTGGGTAGAGATGACACGGGGCAGGGTTTGTAAGCTACTGCGCACCTGGAAGTGAGTACTGGGCGAGCCTGCACAGTGAGGAAACAGGTTTGCTGTTGTGTGGAGCCTACGTCCTTATTTGAGGGCCAGATATTCTATAGCTTGTGCCCCCACAAGGGGAACAGGTTGGCATGGCCCAGATTTTACATTTTAAATGTAACCCTTCCACCCACACAACTCTCTCTCTCTTTCTCTATCTCTCTCTCTCTCTCTCTCTCTCACACACACACACACACACACACACACACACACAGAGAGAGAGAGAGAGAGAGAGAGAGAGAGAGAGAGAGAGAGCAGGTGGGGGTCAGGGAGAGACAGAGACTGTAATATGGCCTAGACTTCTACATGCCAGTTAGGTGACTGGCAGACGGATCTTCCAAATTGTACTGAAAGGAACCCCGGTTTACTTCAGGGCCTATCTAGTGAGATTTACCAGTTCTTACATTTGGGGGCAAACACAGGCCTGCTTAAGAGAAGGCTTTGCCACAAGACGGCATGTTGAAGTTCGACCCCAGCAAACGTAAGGAATGAAGGAGAGCCGCAGAAGGGACAGGCGCCTGGAGCGGGGCTCACGCGTGGCTGGCCGGCTCAGGTCTGTCACTGTGGCTCTGGACGTCCCACGAGCTGAAGGTATCCATTCAGAAGAACCGGATTCCCGGGACACTGGGGGACCTCACAGTGTCTCTGCAGCCAGGAGCGTCCTCTCTCTGGATGTCCTTGTCCGCCATCTGCATGGAGCGACCCTGCTCAGCTCCGTGGTCCCCTAGCAGGAGGTAACTTGGCCTTAGGGAACGTGGAGGGAGGGATGCCCTGCTCCTTGGCGGCAGCATCCTGACACCGTTATGCCCATCACCTGAAGAATGGGGCGCTGTCTCTGGACACCGCCACCCCGTTTGCTCCACCCCCTGCACTGCCCGCAGTCCCATCCAGTCGACCCACGTGCTGCCCGGCTCCCGGGTGGCGGGGCACTTCGGGGGTCGGCGCGTCTCTCCTGGTATTTTTTTTAGGGGCGCAACCTCAGGACGGACCGGAGACCCCCTCCTCTCCCGGGAGGCGGCATCCGGGAGGTTCCGGGGCGTCCGGGAGCCCTGCGCCGGGGACCCGCGGCGGGCCGGCTGGCACACAAAGGCGGCGGCGGCGGCGGGAACGCGGGGCGGGGCGGGCCGGGAAAGCGGGCCGGGGCGGGGCGGCGGGGCGGAGCGGGCCGGGGGCGGGGCGGGCGGACGGGGGCGGCGATAAAGCCCCCGGGCCGCGGCCGCCCAGCTCGCGCTGTGGGCTGCACGGGAGCGCGGCGTCCGCACGCGCCTCTGCCTCCGCCTCCACTCCACCGCCGCCGGCCTCCCTCCTCCGTCCGCGGCAACCACCGGGGGACCCGAGCCCGACGCGGTGAGTCACCGGCTGGTTGCGCGGTCCCGCCCGGGCGCGGCGCGGGCACCGTCTCCCCTGCACCTCCCGGGCTGCGGGGCGGAGCGCGGCCCCCGGGGCGCAGACCGCCGAGCCCGAGGCAACTTCGTCGGTGAAGGCTGCGAGCGCGCCGGGGCTCCCCGAGCGCAGGAACCCGGCTCCGGGGCGCGGGGAGGGTAGGGCGGGGCGGGGGGCGCCCAGGTGTGCCGCGGCCGGCAGACGCGCCCGGGCCTCGGCGGGTCTCTGGAAGGTCCAGCTGAGCCTCACCAGAGGCGTCCGTCCTTCTGTCCGTCTGTGCGTCCGTCAGTCCCCGCCAGGGACCCCCACACTTCGCCTGCGCACCCTGCCGGACGGGGACGGACAGATACGCCGACTCCTACTTGTTACCTCTGCCCGCCGAGGTGCGCGGTGATGCGGGGCTGGAACCCTGGCTCCCGAGCCGGGCCTTCGCGATGTCCATCATCCGCGGAGATGCGGAGGCCGCTGAGGGACTCCAGCTAAGGTGAAAGTACTTGGAAATTCTGGGCGGAATTAGATGTTGAATTAGGTGCCCCCAAGCTGAGTCCAAGAGGAAAGGCTGCTTCTATTACATAAGTCAGCGCTCCACCTTCAGGTATTACGGTACGTGTTCTTGAAGGGGTTTTAGTGTT
Organism: Orientallactaga sibirica; assembly: GCA_036365145.1. Classification (NCBI taxonomy): domain Eukaryota; kingdom Metazoa; phylum Chordata; class Mammalia; order Rodentia; family Dipodidae; genus Orientallactaga; species Orientallactaga sibirica. The sequence continues at coordinate 5,848,892 of JAEOAD010000044.1, read as the reverse complement.
TTTAATGAACGAAACATCATCTCCGCGTGTGTCTCTCTTGAGGAATCTCAGACGCGGCTGGATCTTGCTTTGGCTGTTTGCAGAGAGCGGGTTCTTAAATTTAGCATCAGCTTTATAAAAAGGTGATTGAAGGTTCGAGCCGGGAAGAGGTTTACTTCTCTGAAGTGTTCTGGAACGATTTATCTGATAATTTTTGTACTATGGAGATTTCATATCAGAATTTGAATGCAGATAACTGGAAGATAGGTCAACATTGCTAATTTGTATACTTAAAGCACACTTAAAAATTGAAGGTACCTCCAACCGGATCTGTGGCTCTAAGTCAGTAATTATGTGCTGTTTGCAACATGCAGGCACAACCCCTCTTCAGCTATGCAAGCAAAGACTAGTTCCCTTCAGTCCTCACGTTTTTAATGTTTATTAAAATAATGTTTGACAAGATTGCACAGTGCAGAGAAACTGCTGAAGGATATAATGGTGCCATCCTTTTCTTATTCATAATAAAATGAATCTATAAAGAAAATTTCTGCCTCCCATGAACTTTGAAAGAACAAATTACTGGACCTCTACAGGATGTTAATTTTCAGTTCCAAACCATGGATGACAAAAACATTAGCCAGAGATGGCCTAAGGTCCCTAGCTACATCTCCATGACACTATATTCTAGCCAGTCCTGCACTGCACTGTTGTGGGGACTTGGGACTTTGTCTCATGGCCTTTTCTCCCCTCGTCCTACAGTCAACACAGCTGATGGTGTAGACTTAAACTCAGTAGCTTCCACCCATTCTGGCTACTCAGTCCTCTGTATGTGACTTGCTTCACCCCCAGGTGACATCAGAAACTCTAGCATCTTCTGGGCATGGCAGTGCACTCTTGTAAACCTAGCACACAGGAGGCAGAGGCAGGAGGATTACTGTGAAGGGTGAAGTTAGCCAGAGCTGCAGAACAAGACCCTATCTCAATAAATAAATAATAAAATGAAGACGCTGGTATCTTAATGTCTCCATGCCACAGGCTCCTGCCTTCCAGGCTGCAAACTGGCCCTCCCATTGTGATCTTCAGCCCATGGCTTTGTTCCCCAGTGTCCTTGCTTCTTCAGGTTCCACAGGTGACCTAATGTCCGCTCTCTAGAGAAAATAGAAGCCTCTAGACTTGATGCATGTTCTACCCCTTTCTTCTGATAAATATTTTCAGATCTACTTGTCTGCTACGTCTTCGGAGGCCTCTGATATGTCTGAGTCTTTCAGAAGACCTTCAGCTATGATAGACATAGCAGGTCCTTGCTTTCTGGAGATTATCATGCTTATGGGAACAAGCAGACCGAAAAGCAAGTACATGATAAATCCTGTGATACAGAATGAATGATGGGAATATCAAGTTGAAATGGGAGCTTGCACAGGATTAGAGAGCAGGCCTCCTTGTGTTGGTGAGCAGTGTCCTGAGTCCCACCGTCTCCTTTGCCCAGTCATCCCCTCTCTCACTTTTTGTTCAATCTCTTGCCTCAGAGCCCTGTTCTACGTTAGCAGGATATAAAAAGGCTCTAACCTCCTTTGTTCCTGCACCCCCACCTCACCTCTCAGGACCACATCTCCCTAGGCTTCTCAAACTCGTCACCACTTCGACAGTCTCCCTTTTCCTCAGCTTCTGCAGGCTGACTGGAGTGTCTCCAAAGCAGAAGATCCCACAACTTCCTGCACAAAGCCATCACCTGCGTGCCCAGCTGGCCTCTCGGCAGCATTTGACTAGGGGTTTCCACCTGGTGCTTTTCCCTTCTGAAGGTGTCCCTTCTGCCTGCTGGCTTCTCTGCCCCTTGCTAGGGTGACCCAACACTCCGTCTCCTTCCTACTTCTGTTTTCTGTAGAGCCTTTGAACCATTTCCCCACAGTTTGACCTATCAGTATGAATTGAGTCCCAGGTGGGTATCCAAGCTAAAAGCATTTTCCTGTGTTCCCACTAATTCCCTACAGTCCAACAGTCTAGAGATCTGAAATTCATTTTAGTTTTTATGCCCAGGCCCATCCTATGTATTTACTTCATCATTAGAAAACAATTAGTACTTTTCTTTTTTGGAGAGTGATGGCTTCATCATTCTCCAAGCATAAGCAAGGGTCTACAGTAATGCTGGACTTCTCTGCATTGCCACCTCTGACAAGTCATCAAGTCCTGATGCTTCTCTGTGCTTCCAGATCCCATAAGCCTCCCCTGTGTTCACTTAGCCCCACCTTACTTTAGTAAGTAGAGGTGGCAAAATGGTGGCCAGTGTGTCATGTCCAACTGGAAGACATATGTTGGCCTGAACAAAGCCTATAGAAAATGCATGAATATTTAGAATCTGGAGATACCCCTTGTATTTGTAAATTCTCTTCAAAGTCAGAAGATCTAGAGGGCTGGGGTGATGGCTTTGTGATTAAGGTTTTGCCTGCAAAGCCAAAGGACCCAGGTTCAATTCCCCAGTACCCATGTAAACCAGATGCACAAGGTGGTGCATGCATCTGGAGTTTGCTTGCAGTGGTTAGACGCCCTGGCACGATCATATTTTCATTCTTTTTCTCTCTCTTAAATAAATAAAATAAAATAAAAAGAAGACCATCAGGAATCTGGGGCTTGTAGCCTCATGTGGCACCCCACAGCAAGTGCCAAGCTCCTAGTGCCTGCCTGTCTTGGAGGTTGTTTGCTTTCTTGTTCCCAAGGCTTTGGAGCTAGAGACTGTAGACTTCTGCATCATTAGTAATCTGGAAGTCTCTGGGGCTTACTTCATGGTTCCTTGGACCTGGTTTTGCATTCTTTCTGCCTTGTGTGACTTTCCTCTGCACCCGCCTGCCAATCTAAATCTGTTTGCATCCCTTCTGAAATAAATTCATTGCACCCCTCTTGATCTGGGAATATACCCCACTCTGGAGTCACCACATTGTGCCAGCAAATTCCTCGAGTGGTAAGGTGCAGGGTGGTGCCTGTGTTTCTGTGAAGGCTTTCACTGGTATAGAGTGGCTAGGACACAATTCAAGCCTTGCTTTCCCTGTGTTCAGACCATAGCTTTGCCGTATACAAACTGTGTCCACACACCCCTCCATGCTCCTTTTAACCCTCCTCGCCTCAGTGTGGGATGGGGTAAAGCGGTCAATGGCACATCCCAGGCGGCAGTGAGGAGACTGTCAAGATGGAAGCTCAGGCTGCCCCAGGAACCTGCAGCCTTGGGAATATTGTGGACCCAGAGCCATGCAATGCATCCTCAAGGTGACTCAGCTGCCTTTGGATGGTCCTAGCCAAAGCCTGAGTTCCCCTGAGCACACTTTTCCACAGTGCTAAGGGGACTTTTCACCATGCTCTAAGGCTCACTACACCGGTTGTCACATATTGACGCAGCGTGTGCTATGCGCTCTCCCCACCTCCCTGCCTTGTCCTGTATTTGAAACTTTTATTTCCTCTGCAGGGGGCTTCTTGTACAGTTCACCTACCATGAGGCTGAGCCATGTTTGTCAGCCTTCACTCTTGCTGGACCTCTGTCTGGGATTCCCTTCTTCCCTCTGTGTCCACTGTCTGGCTGGTTTCCCCTTTTTCCAAATCCAAGTTTAATTAACACTTGTTCCCAAGAGCCCTTCCTGGCTGTCACTACCCCTAGCCCTCAGTGGCACACATTCTGTGCACACACACACACCTAACTGTGTTTATACCCTGGTAGTGGCGGCTGTGTGACAGCCTCATGCTTTACCTGCCAGTCTCAGAGCTCTGAGGAGACCATGTTATAGTTTGACCTGTACCAGCTGTGGTGTACAACCTAGCAACATGTAGCAGATTTGTGAACTAAGCCATCTTCATTTTTCATAAGTCTGCACTGTGTGTGGAACAAGGGTTGTATTTCAGGCATAAAGGAAAGTTCTTCCCCCAGACCTCTACCCTCTGAGGCTGTGAGACTTCTGAATTTAATATATATTTCCATAGTTTTAAAATTTCTAATCCATCATATTTTGAAGGTAGAACCTTTTGGAAGAAAGTTGGCAGGGGAAGTGGGGAAGCCATGGGAAAGTGCTTCTTTGCCTGCATTCATTTGGCTTCTTTTGGGGACCTTCCTTGGCCTGCCTGTGAGGCCTGCTGGCTGGGCTGCACTCTTCCCTTCTTGCTTGTATTAGGTAGGACAAGTGTGGTTTGTTTCCACTAGCCTTGGTGATAGTGATGTGTGATGTCTTAGTGACATTTTATTTTATTTTATTTTTTATTTTATTTTTTTATTTTATTTTTTTATTTTATTTATTTGAGAGAGAGAGAATGGGTATGCCAGGGCCTCCAGCCACTACAAATGAACTCCAGATGCATGCACCCCCTCGTGCATCTGGCTTACATGGGTCCTGGAGAGTCGAACCAGGATCCTTTGGCTTTGCAGGCAAACGTCTTAACCGCTAAGCCATCTCTCCAGCCCAACATTTTTTTTTTCTCCTTTGTTTTATCATGCTACCAGCTCTCTTTAGCCAAATTTGGCAAAAAAAAGACAAGGGTTGGAGAGAGTATGGGCTATTCACTGTCATTCCCTGCAGACGATCTGAAAGCCGGGTTTCCTTCTTCATACAGTGACTGTCATTGAAATCAGTTACCTCAAAGGCATCTTTATTAAATGCCATGCAATTTAAAAACATCCAGAACTTTTTGGCTTTCCTCTCAGATCTAGATTTCTCATAAATATAAAGTCTAGATGAAATTTTCTTTTGTCAATGTGATATTTTGTGCTTGCATGCCATGAAGTTTCTCTCCTCCATCCTTCTTCCCCCCCATCTCTCCTACCTCTTTCCCTCCCTCCCCATGAAATAATTTTGTATTGGTACTTAGAGATAGCATTATGGACCAATAGGAAGATTTAGTTTATAGTCCCACATGGAAGCATTTATAAAATTGTTAAGTAATTGTTAAGTAAATTGGGTCTGACCGACTTAAGTCTTTTTGAACACCTGCACTCCATTCATAAATGTTCCCATTTCTTTCTTTTTGACTAGATTGTATGCCTGGTTTGGAAATCAATATTGTCTTTGTTTTTGTATTATTATTCAAGAAATATCCTTAGGGATGAATGGAGTCAAAAGAAATAAATCATATCTTTAGATATTTCTTAAGTCCCCAATTTATCTAACAATGATGAACGATAACTGTTTTATTACTCTTTAGTAGAGCACCTCCACCCACCCAACAGGCTTTGTCTATTTATACCATCAGCAAGTCTCTGCTTTACTCTGCTGTTAGATTTCTAGGTCTGGCCAAGGAAGTCACCACCCCCACCCCTACCCCGATTCTTTTTTTGCCTGGCATCACCATTGAGCCTGAGCAGGCCTCTGTTTGTAATGCTGTTGGTGTGTTTTGACAAACATGTCCTCCGTTTCATCCTTGCATGTCTCTCAAGGTTGGGATAGACACCCTAGTTCAAGTTCAGATCAGAAACACCCTACAGTTTGACCTCAAAGAAGATAATTTGAGAATTGGAATCCAGCATGCCTTTCTATTTTTATCAGCTAATTCTTAGGACAAAGATAATGTGGAAGAGATTGTAATGTAAAGAAAAATCCTTTGGGGGAGGGAAAAGAATTTCTCGCCAGCCTGTCCACAAAGCTTGATAAATGCACATTTTAGACCCTTATCCCTGCCCTACCCCATACCACCAAAGGAAAACGTGGTAACTTGAGGGACTTCTCTTGAGAGCACCAAAACTACCACCAGGGCCTTGTCACCCTTCTACCTTCCTGCTCCATGGAACGCCAACAAATACAGTTATAAAAAGAAACAACAACAACAACAAAAAAAACCCTTGTTTTTGTTTTCATGGGCCAAATCTTAGAAATGGGTGTGGGTACTGGAGGAATCCTGATGAATGAGGTACAGCTGGGCATGTGGGTCACTGGTACTTATTTGCCTAGTATGTCTGAAGTCCTTGGTACAATCCCCAGCACCCCAAACAAGAGGGAAAAAATTAATAATATAATTTAAAATGAAAAATAGATGTTTCTTTCTTCCAGGAAGGTTCTATAAGAATAAGGGAAGTGCTTGCTTTAGTAAAATTTTAGGGTTTGTAAATTTTTTAAAGATTTTATTTTATTTTATTTGTTTATTAGAGATAGAGAGAGGGAGAGAGACAGAGAGCGAGAGAGTGAGAATGGGTGTGCTGGGGCCTCTAGCCACTACAAACGAACTCCACACACAGGTACCACCATGTGCATCTGGCTTGCGTGGGACCTGGGTCCTTAGGCTTCGCAGGCATGCTCCTGAACTGCTAAGCCATCTCTCCAGCCCTAAAATTTATATATATTTATTTATTTTCAAGCAGAGAGAGAAGGGAGACAGAGAGCAAATGGGCATGCCAGGGCCTCCAGCCACTGTAAATGAACTCCAGACGCATGTGCCACTTTGTGCATCTGGCTTTATGTGGGTACTGGGGAATGGAACCTGGGTCATTAGGCTTTACAGGTAAGCACCTTAACCACTGACCCATCTTTCCAGCTCCCTTTTAATGTTTTGAATAAGAAATCTACTTAAAAAATTGTTTTTGCTTCCTTCCCTTTTTAAAAAAAATATTTTATTATTATTTATTTGAGAGAGAGAGGTACAGAAATAGGCAGGTAGAGAGAGAGAGAACAGGCACGCCAGGGCCTCCAGCCACTGCAAACGGACTCCAGATGCATGCACCACCTTGTGCATCTGGCTTATGTGGGTCCTGGAGAATCAAGCCTTGAACCGGGGTCATTAGGCTTCACAGGCAAGCGCTTAACCGCTAAGCCATCTCTCCAGCCCCCCCTTTTTTTAAAAAAAGCAGATTTTTACTCTAGTGTCCAGCTAGAAACTCTAGCCCAGGCTAACCTGGAACTCACTCTGTATCCCAGGCTGGCCTCAAACTCATAGTGATCCTCCTACCTCAGCCTCCCAAAAGCTGTCAGCTGGCATTACAGATGTGTACCACCAACTCAGCTAAGAAGTTATTTTTATTGAATATTTGTTTCCTGATATATAAATGATTGACTCCTATATTATCTTTTGTTCACAAGTGCAAAACCCTCTATCAAAATAATTCCATCAGAAGCAAGGGCCTCAAGGGGAGAGCTGTTGGCTTCTACTGCGGCCCTTGGTCATGGCCCAGGCAGATCTGCCTTTGAAGTTGCCTGCAGGCACTGGGGGTCTTACGGCTGTCTTTTCTACCTCCTTATCTCTCTCTCTCTCTCTCTCTTTTTAAATTTTTGGTTATTTATTTGAGAAAGATGCAAAGAGAGAGAGAATGGGCACATCAGGGCCTCCAGCCACTGCAAACGAACTCCAGATGCATGCGCCCCCTTTTGCATCTGGCTTATGTGGGTCCTGGGGAATCGAGCCTTGAACCATAGTCCTTAGGCTTCACAGGCAAGCGTTTGACCATTAAGCCATCTGTCTAGCCCCTCTGTCTCTTGACTCTGCTTCTCTCAGCAGCTGTCTTCTTTCCCTCAGAGACATGACTGCAGGTAGGTGCGCGCTTACCGCCCTAGAGACTCGTGATGAAGAGGAAAGGCACTTTTTTGCCATTTCTAGGTGGAAAGACCCCTGGGAGCAAATCTTAACTGCCTCAGTTCTGGCCCTGCGTCTTGCTCTGCACCAATGACTGTCATGATGAGAATAGAGGTCTTCTGATTGGCTGAGGCTGAGTCACATGTTCAATGCACTATCAGGAAGGAAAAGAGTATTGAGAATAGGCATGCTGGGCTAGAAGGTTACCCAGCTGTCATTAGTTTCCTGCTAACAGAGGTTCTGTGTGGTCTCCAGGGACCTGCTTCTTGCCTTTAAGATAGATGGGAACGATTTCCCCACTCACACAGTTGAGGAAGAAGAGTGTGGAAAAGCTGATGTATCCACGGTCATATAGCCTGCATGTGTCCATGCCAGGCCCTGGATCATGCCTTTAAGCGTATGAACTGATAGCAAGAATCTCAAAGATTGACATTTTTACCTGCAGGTCACACGCGTCCTTTCAAATCGCTGCCTTTCCCGGTAGGGCGTGATCTCTTCTGTCACAGTCCAAGCACGTGGAGTAGAAAGAGCCGGGCCCTTTCACGTTGTTTAAAGTATGTGTTTATGTCTTTTGGCTTCCCAGTTTGTTCCTTGGACTCAATTTTTTTGTCCCCTGAGAATGAAGTCTAAAATTAGTCCTGACCTTTGGATGGCCAAGGAGATTGCATTTACGCACAGTCCCAATGACTAATTTAGGCCGAGCTGAAGGAAACTCCAGAAGCAAAGAGCAAGTACGATAGGACTTTCAACTTCAACTGTTTGGGATTTCTTTATTTCTGTAAAATGTAGACTTTAAAAATTGTCACTTCTAATTGTCAGAGGTTTCTTCTTCCCTTCTCTTTCTTTCCTTTCCTCCTCGCTCAGCTTTGGAGGCTGGCACGCGTTGGTTCTGATCGTAATCCTGTTGATCGAAGCATAGCCAAGGCTCTGCGCTTCACTGACCCCAGCTTCTCCGTCTGTGAGTTGGGCATGAAGGTCACCACCTTGAGTGTTGTAAGGAGGGAACGGAGAATATATCTCATGTTGGAGCACAGTGACAGGACTGGAGCTCACGGGACATGAGGTGGCCATGGGCCTGGTGCTGGGTAATATGGGTCACAGTGAGCATTTCACCTCTCGGGGATTCCAGTTCCCATTGTGACTTGGACCTTGTGTGTGTACTTTCTCCTCTGATCCCCACCCTGCGACACTCTTGGCGGCAGTATTTCTTGTTGAAAGAACTTGAGGCTTGTTGAGTCCTGGGATGGCTGCTGCATGAAATTGTCTCCTTAACCTTGCATTGGTGAGGAAAGCAGCCCTGTTTGGGAGAGTTCTTTCAAGGACGGATGGCGGGGGTGGGGGCTTTGTTCCCTTGGCTGGGTTGTAAAGAATGAGCAAGTGCCCACAAAGCAGGAGAAGACTCTGGCTTCGTGTGCAGGCGTCCATGCAAGTGTGGCGTCCAGACACTTGACTTTCCTTCCTGGATTTATAGACTATGAAAAAGTCACTGTACCTTATCAGATAACCTCCAGATGCACATGATGACTAGATTCCCTCAATATACAAGAGATCTAAGAATGTTTGATTAACTTTCACAAATATTCTCAGATAGGAAATGTCTTTTCTACTGTAATTGATAGAGTTGTTTTAGGATCTTGCTGGCATATATTCCCGTGGGACTTCATACAGTGCTGAGTATGCGCCTGCACTTGAATTGTTGCTTTGACAATGGGATAGGAGATGGCCAAGGAGCTTTTTTGTGATTCCTTAATTACAAAGAGTTGTCTTTCTCAATATGTGAATTTTTTTCTTTGAAATCAATTTACTAGCAGACTCATATCCTCTTCTGCCAAGCCTGTGTTAATTTCTTAATGGCGTGTTGGTTGAAACAGCAATCTGCAGAATTAGCCCAAGATGCTAAAAAGTGTTCATAACAAACCTATTCTTGTGCAGCAAGGTGGGAAACGGTGACTGTCAAAGTGCTGATCATACTAATGCAGATTAGTCCAGCACTGTTGAAAGAATGAAAGCAGAGTTTCCTATAGACATGTGTCACTTACTAGACTAAAATTTCTTTAAGAAGGATAAGTATTTTTTGTAGATATGGTAACAAAATTATGCCCCCCTTTTTTTAATACTGTCCACCTGTATTCTAGTTGCATGTTCTTCCAAATGGTTCATGTTAGAGAGGTCCTGGTGAGTTCGTTGGTCAGAGTTTACACAGTATTACACAGTAGGCTAGATGGAGTAAACTTCTGAGCAACTGGAAGGGAAGGCACGTTGCCCTAACATCCCACTAATCCACGCTTACCATGCATGGTTGTAGAAGTTGCATGATGAAAGGGGGCTAAAGGAAGGCAAAGACATTGAATACATGTTTAATTTCCTGAAAGTATAACAATCATAATTGACAAAAAATTGAATGTTGTTTTAATTAAAGTAATGCTGGCTGAGGTAACAAGCATAGATACCATAGCTGAAACAAAATGGAACGTTAGTTCCCACATGCAAAAAGGCCAGGGTGAGTGTAATTCTGCGACATCTAGCCTTCTAGAATCTTGTGGCTCCACTTAGCTGGTACTTGTCAATGTCATGGTATTGTCAGCATCTGAGCTTGAGCCCTTAGCAGTAGAAAGGTCATGGAGAAGTATGTGTGAGAGGTTCAGGTCTAGGAACAATGTTTCACTTTATTTCACTAAGCATTATTCCTTCTTATGTTCACTCATACCTGGAGCAGAGGCCAGGAAATGTCCTGCTCTGGGGTTGGGAAGATGAAATGGATTATCTGAGGAGCTTCCTATTCTGTCAGATGAAAAGACTTCTAATGGTCAATCTTAAACGCAAAAGTCAGTGTGGTGGTTTGATTCAGGTGTCCCCCATAAACTTAGGTGTTCTGAATGCTAGTTTCCCGGCTGATGGAGGTTTGGGAATTAATGCCTCCTGGAGGCACTGTATTGTTGGGAGTGGGCTTATGGGTATTATAGCCAGTTTCCCCTTGCCAGTGTTTGGCACACTCTCCTGTTGCTATTGTCCACCTTATATTGGCCAAGGGGTGATGTCCACCCTCTGCTCATGCCATTGTTTTCCCTGCCATCATGGAGCTTCCTCTCGAGTCTGTAAGTTAAAATAAACCTCCTTTTCCCCCAAAGCTGTTCTTGTTTGGCTGATATCTGCCAGCAATGCGAACCTGACTACAACATACAGTTGATTCCAAGTGGTGTCATTTGCTGCTAGACACCTGACTCTGTGGCTTTGGCCTTTTGGAGCTGGTTTTCAAGAGGAATGTGGAAGGATTTGAAACCTTGGCCTAAGAGATGCCTTGCAGTGCTGTAAGTACTTGATGGACTATTCTGGTCAGAGTTGAAAGATCTGAATGCAATAAGAACTATAGACTGTGAGGTTTGGCTTGTGAGGGTGAGAAAGAGCTTTGCCTGGACTGGGCTAGAAGCAGTTTGTGTGAGAGGCTCGCTGTTATGCCTGTGTCCTGAGAACTTGTACAGGGTTGCATTGCATAGAAATGGACTGGTGTGAGCAGAGGGATATGGCACAGAAAAAATTGAAATCTTTGGGCTGAAACTGCTGCCTGTTAAGCTGCAACCATATGAGAGATTACAACCACTGAGATTGGGACAGCTGACGTGCATTGGGACAACAGAAAGAATACAGTCTTTTGAAGAGGAATGAATGCTCAAGGAGTGTCCTGTTCTTCAAAGTCTGCTTTATTACCCTTGGATTAACAAATTGGCACGCTACTTGGTATTATGGAGTATAAGAAATGCAGGAAAGAGGGGGTCATTGAATTTGCAACACAGTTTTGTGTTTTGGAACTGGCCATGGGCAGTGTGAAGCAGGTTTGCTGGATGCCTGCATGGAGACCCCATGAAGCTGTGAGGATGAACCGTGGGTTGCAATGGAGACCCAGTGGAGATCCTGGGAGCCACACGATGGCTGCTAAGGAAATCTGCCAGCCCCCAGTGAAGTTTTCCAGGACTGTGAGTAGCCTAGCTGGAGGGGCAGAATTGGAACTCCAGAGACTTGCTGGTTAAAATTATCGGACTTGGAGACTTGTCACTGACTAGAGTTGTTGGACTTGGAACTACAGAGTTTGATGTTTGCCCTGTTTAAATCTTGCATTGGTTGAATATTTCTTTGCTATGCTCAGTGCCGTCTTTTGAAGTATGAGTGTTTATTCTGTGCCATCATAGGTTTTGGGGGGGCGGATTTTTTGGTAATGTGGCTCAGTTAAAAGACCTTGGATTATGGGGAAATCTGAACATCATTAAGATTGATTGAAAAAAATAGGACTTTTAAAGTTATACTGAACACATGGCATTTTATATCAGGGATGGTGATCAGTTTATGGGGGCTAGGGGCAGAATGTGGTGGTTTGATTCAGGTGTGCCCCCCAAAACTTAGGTGTTCTGAATGTCTCGTTCCTAGCTGATGGAGATTTGGGAATTAATGCCTCTTGGAGGCAGTGTGTTGTTGGGGGTGGGATTATGGGTATTATAGCCAGTTTCTCCTTGCCAGTGTTTGGCACACTCTCCTGTTGCTGTTGTCCACCTTATGTTGGCCAGGGGGTGATGTCCATCCTCTGCTCATGCCATTTTTTTCCGCTGCCTTCATGGAGCTTCCCCTCGAGTCTGTAAGCTAAAATAACCCCTTTTTTTCCCCCTAAAAGCTGCTCTTGGTTGGGTGATTTCTGCCAGCAACATGAACCTGACTGCAGCATTCAGTAATCTTCTGTAGAGATCACAAATAGTTTTACTTCTGTGGACAGTTGTCCTGATGCACCTCAGTTGCTTGTTATATCCCTGGGTTGACATTTCAGGGCCACTGTACTTAGGAACTCCACAAATGATAGTAGACTCTGGCATATGCCTTAGGAGAAGCCAAAATAAATTACTTCATGGAAGACGATGGTGGAAAGAAAAGTACCATTTCTAGCTCATAATGTATGTGATTTCACAATGTAGTCATAGTTTCTCCCATCCACGTCCTAACCAGGCCCGACCCTGCTTAGCTTATGAGATCAGACAAGATCAGGCGCATTCAGGGTGGTATGGCCATAGACTGTAGTCATAGTTTCTTTAGTTTGCTTGACCCAAACTTGATGGGGGGGGGGTTGTCAGTGAGGATTTTCTCCCAGGGAAAAGAGGTGGTTAGGGTATCTGAGATGCATGGTCATCCAGCACACCTGTCCGTTAACAGACCGTTAAAGGAACACTGCATCTAGGACCCCTATCTTGAACAGTATAGAGAAAGGTGGCTGGTGTACTGGAAACTCAGTTGTACATCTGGGAGGAAAAAGGAGCAATAGAGTTCAGGAATGCCAACTGTGTCCCATCTGGGACCCAGATGAGGTGGACAGGGGCATGCAAGAGAAGCCCTGGCCAGGCTCATCTCAAGGTGGGTGGCCTCTCCACATCTCCTTAGTGTGAGATGACATGTGCACACGGCTGTTCACATAGTGGGAACTTCCTAAGTGTATGGTACAATGCAGGTCTGGCCCTAGCCAGACCGCATGGCAGAAGAAACCAGGGAGTGGCTTCTGTGAACATGGCGTTCTGCGCAGGCCTGGCGTGACAACAGCTACAGTCCTGTGCTCGCAAACCTGCTACGAGATGACCTGTCCAGAGACAGGCTGTCATTGGTCACGAAAAGGGGACCACCCATACAATGATTGGCCAGCCAAGCCTCTTAAAACCCCCTACAGTTCCTCAATAAACGAGTTTGCGGCGGCTCGCTTCCCGCTTTCACCCAACTCCCGGAGTGTGTGTAGTGATTCCACGCTGCTCACCCCGACTCGGCAGAGACGGGCCAGCCGAGGCACGGAGTCACGACACAGACTCCGGGAGTTGGGTGGAGGCAGCAGAGGGCGAGCAGAGGGGGTTTTAAGGGGCTTGGCTGGCCAGTCATTGTATGGGGTGGTCCCCTTTTCATGACCAATGACAGCCTGTCTCTGGACAGGTCATCTCGTAGCAGGTTTCTCGCGAGCACAGGACTGTAGCTGTTGTCACACCAGGCCTGCGCAGAACGCCATGTTCACAAAAGCCACTCCCTGGTTTCTTCTGCCATGTGGTCTGGCTAGGGCCAGGCCTGCATCATGCCAGACACCTAAGTCTCTGGCAGATGTACTTACTAGGCACATTGTTGGCGGTTATCTTTTTAATTGATTGGGAAAAACTTGATGCCCTGTGAATGCAAGTTTGTGGCAGGAAGCTCAACCCCCACCACCCCACCATAGACTCCCCAGTGGATGTTCTTATTCCAGAGCTGAGATACAGAACAAGTGACTTTTCAAGTCCTTGATTTTTAGTTCTAAAAATCCTTGTTCTTTGGCCTCAGCTTTGGATGTGGCGAGGAGAAATCGTTGAGTTCTCAGACTTAGGACATCATTTCTGCCACAGTGCCCCATGTGCTCCTCAGAGCAGCTCACCTAGGTACAGGAAAGAGATCTTAGAGACAGGGAAACCGAGTCACCAAGCAGACACGTGATTTATACAGTGCAGGCAGGCATGAGATCAAATTGCAGGTTTGTTCTACATCTGTGTTAATGTGAACTTGGATTCCTTCTAGCAAATGGCTAAATGTCCCTTACATTGCTCCCCACCACCACTAAATGCCTTCAGAAGCACTTAGCATCTGTTGCAGAAAGGGAGGTTGAAGGAGACCCAGGGAAGAAATCAAGTTCAAGACCACACTTCCATCACTTCAGATGGCGGCTAAGCTTTGCAGATTTTTTTTCTTTTGGTTTCACAATTGCTTATTGTAGGTGATAGTAGGACAAACTTAAATACACAGTGGCCATCTTTTTCTAGTCCATCACCATAACCATTCGGCCACGACTACATGCCATCTTTTTTTTGATATTCCACTCTGATTTATTTGTTTACATTCTGTTTGTACTGAAAGAATGAAACAAAACAATCAAAGAATTAGAAGTAAAATGGAAGTAAAAGACCAAGAGTGCCCCCACTTGTTTTTTTGTTGTTGTTGTTGTTTCTTTGAGAGAGAATATAGGGAGTGCCAGGGCCTATTGCCACTGCAAGCAAACTCCAGACACATGGCCACTTTGTGCCAGTTTATGTGGATACTAGGGAATTGAACCCAGGCCATCAGGCTGTACAAGCAAGGACTTCTAACCACTGAGCAGTCTTCCCTTATTTTTGTGGTGCTGAGGCAAACCCAGCGCTCTGCACAGGTTAGGCTAGAGTTCTTCCACTGAGCTACATCCTCAGCCCCACAGGAATCCTTCTGGAGCTAGAAATTATCTTTCAGTCTTCTCTCTGTCTCTTTCCCTTCTCTTACTTTAGAGGTATTTACCAACCTTTGCCTCTGAACAAATGTGTATTTACTTGCACGTTTATTTTGGAAGGTGTCTAGCTCAGATCATTGTCCCCACAATTGAAAATGAAGAAACCAGGGACCACCTACTTCTCATATAGTCTGAGGAACTGTTTCACTTGTTATAACTCAGGTCATAATTTTTTCCTGAAAGGGTTTGGGTGGACCAAATCTGGATGGGTAGAGAGGAGGCTTTGTTACAAGAACCACAGTGGATAACAAAAGCAGCGATCTAAGAATCACAGGGTCCTCTGAATACCAAAGCGTATCTCAGAGCAGCTGAATCAGCCATCTGAGAACAAGTGGAAAATATTGGCTGCATGTTTACTGGTAGAAGCCTTTTTTTTTTTTTTTTTTTTTTTTTTTTTGGAGAGAGACACAGAGAGAGACAGAGAGGAACAGGAAGACAGATAGAGATGGGCAGCCTGCTGCCAGATGTGTGCACCCCTTGTGGTCAAGTGCAGCATTGTGCCCTTGGGTCACTTTGCATCTGGCTAAATGTGGAACCTGGAGATTGGAACCAGAGTTCTTAGGCTTAGCAGGTAGGCGCCTTAACCGCTAAGCCATCTCTCCAGCCCTAGAAGCTATTTTTATATGCAATATTTTTGATCTATTTACAGAGAGAAGGTAAAAAGGATATCTGCTTTCCCCGATTTTTTTTCTTTCTTTAACATATAAGTGCTTAATATCCATGTCTACCTGAGGACTCTGGTGTGTTAGAAGGCTGATTTGTCACCATAGGCCTCTCCTTTCCCCTCTTTCTCAGCATTCTCCTGTGACCCTTCAGTTTTCCCTGGGGAAACAGAATAAGTGGTTTGTGGTGCCAAAGAGAGCAGAACACCCTTAAGATGAGTGAGCAGGTGATGTGACCTTTTCTTTGCATAACATCAGAAGTAGCTACTTAGATGGCATTTCCTCGTGGGGTCCACAGCGTGAAGTGTGGAATAAAAGCAGAATTTGTCAGGATATTCTACGTCCTTAGAAGCTGGACTACCCATTACCAATCTTACAAGATATGATGAATGATAACAGGGTCCCTTGGTCAATTAGCACATCCTCCATGTTAACAAGCTGTTTTGCTGTTTATGGTTGCACATGTCTGTGATCCCAGCACAAGCAGGAGGATTTCCAAGTTCAAGGCTACCATTCATGATTTACATAGTGAGTTTCAGACCAGCCAGATGACATAGCAAGATCCTATCTCAAAACAGAACCAAACAAAAATCTTCATGGGAAGCTCTTTGTTCAGGAATTTTGATTCTAAGTCCCACATGAAAAGCAAGTTGATGGCCCAATGCATGAAACTAAAATCCCAAGTAGTTCCATCTGGCTCAGTAGAGATGCTGCATAGAGCATCTCCTAGCCAGTAGTCACGGGTGGCTTAGCATATCAGCACTTACACATACTACTTCCCTTCATTCTAAAATGTTGGGATCCTATCATGCTTTATGTACCTACAGATAATGTAAGAAGGGAACCTCTGGGGACAGGTGATTGATTGATCTCTACATCTTGCATTCTTTCATTATATCTGATCTCATTTAGTTTATAGAACAAAGAAAAGGGTTAAACATTTGCACACCTAAAGAACCAAGCTAGGTTGTGACTGGGACTTGGATTGCTCAATAGACATGTAGATGATGTCCCTGACTTTAGATTCTGATGGATTTCATTCTTTCCCATTGCTTATCATCTGTCTGTGAGAGGACATTGTGGCTGCCCTCCTGCATTCGTGGTCCTCTTACTAAGTTGCTCCATGGTGTAATACTAATAATCAGTTACGTCATATGAAGGCAAACACTTTCCTCCCCTGCCTGAAGCTCTTCATACTACCTATCATTTTCAGTCTTGTTTCTTGGTCCTTTAAGGACACTGGTCTCTGTCATCTGTAAGTTCCCTTCTCTTTCTCACTTTTATCATAGTGCTATTGGTACAGGACCTCAGTCACTGTTAACCTGAGAAGTACATATGCTTCTATACAACCTTTAAAGCTTTGTTAGAAAAGTAAGAAAGTCACACAAGTTCCAACACCTTTCCTCCCAGATGTCCAGGTTCTGCATACCCTTTCTATAGCACATGCTATTTCCACAGCTCCGGCCTTCATTTCTAACAAGTGCTGCGATCAACCACCTTGATCAGGAATGTGGAGGGGACCATTCTGACCTGAGAGCAGCAGCTCCGGGCACTGCGAGACCTCAGCTTTAACTCTTTGACTCTTAGATAAGGGAAGTTCGTGGGCATGATCCTTTTGCAGGTAGTGCCTTCCTCCCAACAGGTATCTTGCTACCACTTTGAATTTTCCTGTGGGCTTCAGAGGTTTAAAGTAGTCAAGTCTGTGGAATGTTTGTTTTCTCAAGAAAAGCAGCCCTCTTAAAGCTATTGTTTTAAAAGTCACGTGGAACATTAAATTCTTCAATCATCAATTTATGGTGCTAAAATTTAGGAGTGGTTGGAGCTTCAGGCAAGCAATATTGAGTTAAATGTGTAGAGCACTTTTAGACAGCGCTTGATTATACATTTAAAATAGGGAATGCAAATTTAAATTCCTCGTGGGTGCTTTAAATCATACATTATATGTGCAGTATTTTCAATTAACTGCAGAAAAAAATGCCTTCAATATGGCTCTATTTTTACAGCTGGGAATTGCTCAGAGAACACAATTGACTACTTCATACATGTGAGATTTATTTAAATGACGCGTAGGGCATTTGCAGTTTAACCAATAATTGGAAATATTGTTGCAATGTGGCAGGTAAAACTAGGGAGTCATTTTGCATTCCTGAGAAGTGCGGTGGGCTCAATGGCATATTAGTTCCAGAGGGGTGGACTAGGAGTGAGGTTTGTGGAGGCCTTTCATGTTTCATTCTCAGGTTTTGCCCTATAATAGAAAGGAGCACAATTTAACTGTAAGGTGGTATTTTCAGGAAGAACCTCAAAAACTGTGACAAAAAAAAGTGTTTTTTAATGTGCCAAACACAGCTGAAAGGTCAGATGGGATAGGAAGAATCTGGTTCCCCCCTCAACTCTTCATTGGCTCCTGCCCCCATTGCTTCTACCACCTCACTTCTAGACATCTCCTGCAATAATGATCCGGAAGTCAAGTTGTACCTCTAAGGATGGACTAGCCCTCCTCGCCACATTGTTCACAAACATGCCTGGTGATTTGGAATGAATGTCCCTATAGAAATGCTGCTATAAATGGTGGGAAGTAATACTATATTAAAATCTATCATTACTCCTGTTTTTTTTTCCAGACAAAGTATAAGTTAATTAGGCACTTATAGGCAGAATGAGAAATAACCATCAATTTCTAACCTTTGTGGTAATGGATGCTAAACAGGGCCAGTCATCTCTCTGTCTTCCTGGGACATCTGTCCATGTCTTACAATATTGGCTCATCACAGTTGGGTGGAGGATGCTGCAAGCATCTCTTGGATAAAGTCAAAAGATCTGCTGAACAATCTATAGTACACAGCCTCCCCCCACACACACATTGAGAAATTACGTAGCCCATCAAGTGCCACTGACTGCAAGAACC
The DNA here is from genome assembly GCA_036365145.1 of Orientallactaga sibirica. Lineage (NCBI taxonomy): Eukaryota > Metazoa > Chordata > Mammalia > Rodentia > Dipodidae > Orientallactaga > Orientallactaga sibirica. Next base: position 5,830,522 of record JAEOAD010000044.1, on the reverse strand, counting down.
TTACACGAGAACCTCCTCATAAGGGGGCAGCTTCTGAAACTAACCACAGTGAGCCACAGGAATCCAGTTGTTCCATGAAGGCCTGCTTTGATGGTATACTAAGCAGCTCAGTGCCCACGTGCCATCCTGGGTGCTGGGGTTCAGTGCTGATTAGAGCAGATTGAGTTCCCACTGGGCCCACAGGCAGAAAGAGAAGGCAAGGTGAATGAGAAATGTTCCTTATAGGAGGACCTTAACATGGAAGCCTGAGGCTGGAAAGACCTGGCATGTTCAATTTGTCTGGAGAAGGAAATTAAATGCTGGCCAGACAAGGACTTTTAGGTTGTGGGAGGGGGCTAGCACCTCCTGGCAAGGGCCTTGAAGCCACTGGAGGGTTTGACCTAAGTCTTGTATAGAAGACCACAGCCAGCTTTCCTTCTTAGCGGTCATGGAGCAGGGCAGGAATAACTTGGGTACAGGAAACCAATGTACTCCTAGAGAGGTTGGTGGCTTGGACTGGGGACAAAGGAGAAGGATGGATAAAGTGGACCATTCAAGACATATCAGAGGGAGATGAAAGAGCTTGTGGATGGTTCAAATGGGGTAAGAGAAAGGATCGTTCCCAGACTTTTGGCTTAGATTCTTGGATGGGTGATGTCACTGATTGAGACCTGGCGAATAGTAAGTTTATGGGTAAGGAGTGGTTTTCTCCTCTCATTGTAGTGTTTCCATGAAAATTGCTATTAAACTGTGTTGTTGTTGCTGTTTTTCTTTTTCTTTTTGGTTTTCTGAGGAAGGGTCTCACTCTAGCTCAGGCTGACCTGGAATTCACTGTGTAGTCTCAACGGTGGCCTCGAACTCACGGCGATCCTCCTGCCTCTGCCTCCCGAGTGCTGGGATTAAAGGCACGTGCCACCATGCCTGGCTTTAAACTGTGTTTATGGCCTGTATAGAAATATTTAGTCTTCTCACCTAGGTCACCCCTTGTCCTGGGATCTCCCTAGTAGGCTTTCCCATGCCTTTTCCTGTGATTTCTAAGTGGACTCTAGGCAGTCACTGAGTGTTTACTGCTCCATGTTGTTCTCTCCATCTGAACAAACCAAGCACTGCTGAGAGTGAGCCTATAACCCAGACTCCTGCCACTGAGTCTTCTGACCATGGAGACAGGGCTTGTCCACACTGAAACTTTTCAACGTTGCTGGAATCTAATCGTGCCCTGTTTCCGTGCCAGGCTGGTAGGAAAACACTTCTTCATGCACTTGGCAACCTTGGAAAAAACACAAGGAAGTCTGCCAGAGCCTGACACTAGACCCTGACAGTTTCCCAAGCTCACCAGGTGGCCTCGCTCACGTCCACACCCTGTCATCAAGGCTGTTGATAGAGTTGCATGGGGCTATGCTGCTGCCCTGGAGAGGACAGAGACCCTCAGGTCGCCTTCCCTGAGGACCCGCACCCACATGTGAAAGTCTGCTAACATCCCATCCTATACCTTTGAGTCCGTCCTGCAACAAGGAAATACAGAAATGACCAGTGATGGAGAAAGAGAAGAAAAAGACCACAAGAAAATCAAGAAAGCAGCTTTCGCTCCCTCTTTGTTTTTTTTTTTTGTTTGTTTATTTGTTTGTTTTTCTAGGTAGGGTCTAACTGTAGTTCAGGCTGACCTGGAATTCACTGTGTAGTCTCAGGGTGGCCTCAAACTCACGGCAATCCTCCTACCTCTGCCTCCTGAGTGCTGGGATTAAAGGCGTGTGCCACCATGCCTGGCTCCCTCTTTGTTTTTGATAATGAGAATTTGTGAGCACTTTTTGATTGAAGTAGACATGAAGTGGGCCGTAGGAAAGACCCTCAGTGACTGAAGAACATCTCTCAGCCCATGGTGCTGTGGCAATAACACAAACCAGCTTTGGTGAAAGTCTCAAGAACTGGCCAGAGAACCTGAGATAAATTGCATTGTTTTGAATCTTCACAATGCTCCCTAAGGTAGAGTCTGCTGTTACACCCGTTTTTCAGATGGAAGAGCCAAGGTACAGCAAAGTAAAGCACTAGTCAGGGGCTGGAGGGATGGCTTAGCGGTTAAGGCGTTTGCCTGCAAAGCCAAAGGATCCCAGTTTGACTCTCTAGGACCCATGTAAGCCAGATGCACAAGGGGGTGCATGCATCTGGAGTTCATTTGCAGTGGCTGGAGGCCCTGGAACACCTATTCTCTCTCTCTCTCTCTCTCTCTCTTTCTCTGTCAAATAAAATATTAAAAGCACTAGTCAGAAGTCGTGTGTGTTAATTGGCAGCGGAGCTGAATTTGACATTGAGTGCTTGTCTCAGGAACCTGCCCAGGCCAAGTACAGTATTTTGGATCAATTTATTGGTTGATTAATTGGATGACTGATTGATTTTGACTATGTAGCCCTGACTGTCCTGAAACTTGTTATGTAAGCCAGGCTGACTGACCTCGACTTATGGTGATCCTCCTGTTTCTGTCTGCCAAGGGCTGGGATTACAAGTGTTTGCACCAAGCATTGATGCCTTATCAAACCAAAGAGTTAATGAAAATGTGTTTCTAGGGGCTGGAGAAATGACTTAGTAGTTAAGGCGTTTGCCTGCAAAGCCAAAGGATCCCAGTTTGACTCTCCAGGATCCACGTAAGCCAGATGCACAAGGGGGCGCATGCATCTGGAGTTCATTTGCAGCGGCTGGAGACCCTGATGCGTGTGCCTCTCTCTCTGTTTCTCTCTGCCTCTTTCTTTCTCTCAAATAAATAAATTTATTAATAAAAAAAGAAAATACATTTTCATGTGAAAGCGTAATACTTTGATACTTTGGTAGTTTGAACTGATGTCCCCAGTAGATAACAGGGGTTTATTCAAGCTTGTAACAGATCTCCAGCTTCCTGGCTGAGGAGGTGTCATTGCAGGATCCTAGGGACAAGCCCCAAGATGTGTTTAGGGCCAAACTGTTTCCAGACAAAAGACATGCGGAATGCCAGAGTTCTGCCATCATGGGTCCCTGGAGTGTGCTTGCTTATGGTGTTGGGGATGGCTTTTCTCCCTGTTGGCTTGGATTTGTAAAAGGGGTTCAGCTTCTTCTGCCGTTGTACAACTTCCCCTGAATCAGTAAGCTTCAGATCAACTCCCTCCCATAACTGTGTCTGGCCGGGAGGTTCATCCCAACCACTAACCCTGACTACAACAGATCCCTTTAAAACAGTGTGCACCACTGTGCTGTGCGTGCACTATTGAAATAGGGACAAGATTTGTCCTAAGGTACAACAGCATTTGTTTCCCAAGTAAAATTGTAAGTCATTTTTCCTTTTTGTGTGTGTGGGGGGGGGGGTAGGGTCTCTCTAGTTCACTATGTAGTCTCGGGCTAGTCTTTTTTTTTTTTAATTTTTGTTTATTTATTTATTTGAGAGTGACAGAGAGAGAAAGAGGCAGACAGAGGGAGGGAGGAAGGGAGGGAGGGAGGGAGGGAGGGAGGGAGGGAGGGAGGGAGGGAGGGAGGGAGAATAGGCATGCCAGGGCCTCCAGCCACTGCAAATGAACTCCAGATGCATGTGCCACCTTATGCATCTGGCTTACGTGGGTCCTGGGGAATCGAGCCTCAAACCGGGGTCCTTAGGCTTCATAGGCAATCACTTAACTGCTAAGCCATCTCTCCAGCCCTTTTTTTTTTTTTTTTTTTTTTTTTTTTTTTTTTAGTAGGGTCTGGTAGCCCAGGCTGACCTGGAATTCACTCTGTATTCTCAGGGTGGCCTCGAACTCATGGAGCTCCTCCTACCTCTGCCTCCCAAGTTCTTGGATTAAAGGCATGCACCACCATGCCCAGCTTTAGTCTTTTTTTATTGACAACTTCTATATTTACAGACAATAAACCATGATAATTCCCTCCCCTCCCCCACTTTCTCCTTCACAACTCCTCTCCATCATATCCCCTCCCTCTCTCCATTAGTCTCTTTTATTTTGATATCATCTTTTCCTCCTATTATGAGGGTCTTGTGAAGAAGGTATTAGTAGGCACTGTGGGGTCATGGATATCGAGGCCAGTTTCTGTCTGGGCAGTTGCATTGTGAGGAGACATACTCTTCCTTTGGCTCTTACATTCTTTCCTTCACCTCTTCCACAATGGACCCTGAGCCTTGGAGGGTATAACAGAGATATTTCAGTGCTGGACACTCCTCTGTTCCTTCTGCTCAGCACTATGTTGCCATTTAGGTCATCCCAGTGGTCACCACCATCTGAAAAGAGAAGCTTCTCTAACCAAAAGTGAGAGTAGCATTAATATGTGACTATGAACATTAAGTGCAGTGCTTTCAGGGCAGCTTGGTGGGAACAATATATGCATTTACCCAGACATGAGCAGGCTTTATACCCCTAAGGCTCATGACATCCCCTGTCAGGCTAGTCTTGAACTCATAGTGATCCTCCTACCTTGGCCTCCTGACGGCCGGGATTAAAGTGTTACATCATCATGCCCAGCCCCCTTTTGAGATAATTGTAGATGGTTGTGCAGCTGTTAAAATAATCAAGGGGGCTGGAGAGATAGCTTAGCAGTTGAGGCACATGCCTGTGAAGCCTAAGAACCCCGGTTCGATTCCCCAGGTCCCACATAAGCCAGATGCACATGGTGGCACATGTGCCTGGAGTTTGTTTGCAGTGGCTAGAGGCCCTGGCACACCCATCCTCACTTTCTCTCTCTCCCTTTCTCTGTCTCTAATAAATAAATAAATAATTAAAAATAAAATGTTTTTTTTTTTTTTTAAAGTAATCCAGGAGACTTCACACCTTTCACCTGGTCTTCTCCAAAGGTAGAGCCTTGCATAACCAGTCAACACACCCACATGATGTATTCCATCCACCCACCTCACTGAGCTTTCGTTGGCTTCATATGCACTGTTTTTGTGTTTATTTACTACTGTGCAGTTGTATCACACATGTAAATTTGCACGACCACCACCACCACAGACAAGGTACAGAACAGTTCCATCAAAGGACCCCTTGTGTGTCAGCTCACTCTCTTCCTGCCAGTCTCCTCACCTCTGGAAATGGTTGAATTCTTCTCTGTTTAATTTTACATTTCAAGAATGTCGTAGAAATGGAACCGTACTCGGTGTGATCTTTGAAGATTACCCTTTTCATTAAGCATAATTCCTTCAAGATCCACCCAAGTTGTTCCAAGTATCAGCAGTTCATTCTTGTTCGCTGGTGAGTGGTCTGCACTGGATGGGTGGACAGAGCACGTTAGTATAAACTTTCACCCGCTGAAGAACGTTCGAGCTGTTTCCAGCGTGCGCTTTGACAAATAAGACTGTTATGAACATTTGTGTGGTTTCACATAAACATGAGTTTGTATTTCTCTGAATAAATGTCCAGGATTACTGGATCATATAGTGAGTGCTTGTATACTTTTGTAAGAAACTGCCAAAATTTTTTCCACAGTAGCTATGCCATTTTACATTCCTACAGCTATATGAGTTTCTAGTTGCTCTGCATTCTCACCAACAATAGGTATTATTGCTGTTTTTTTTTTATTTTAGACATATTAATAGGCATATAGTGAAATTTTATTATACACCTTATATATTATTTGTATTAATTTGTTTCATGGGCTTATTTGCCATATGCATATCTCTTTAGTGGAATGTCTTCATATTTTTTGCCTGTTTCCCAATTGGATTACTTGTTCATTTATAGTTGGTCCTCAAAGCTATTCATATATTCTAGATGCTTGTCCTTTATCAGATATGGGTGTCACAAATCGTTACTCCTAGTTTCTGCCTCCTCTTTGCAGGGTCTTTTCCTCCTCCTCACAAGATATTTTATAGAGCAAAAGTTTTGAATTTTGAGTTTATTCATTTGTCACCTTTGCCTTTTATGACATTCATGCTTTGTGTTAAGTCTAAGAAAGACTAGAATTTTTTAGCCCTTTCTCTTAGGACATTTACGGTGATGGATAGGAACAACGGCAGTGGGGAAGGCAGGCAGTGAGATATGACAGGTCCTTCCGGCTTCTCTCTAGCCTGGACTCTGGTGTGTGTTGCGCTGAGCTACCACTGGTCAGCATGAAGGCTGCAGTGCTGAGGAGGAATTGGACAGGCTGTTAAGATCATGATGGCACAAAAAGAGAACAGTATTTTCAGAATTATTTGAGGCATTTTGAACTTGAGAAGTTTGTAATTGAAAGACTTCTGTGTCCCTTTCCCAATGTCCCTTTGACAAATAGAGTATATGCAGCTTGTCCTCCAGCACCACCCTAGGGCCCTTCTTCAGATCACTGCCCTCTCAGGCTGCCCAGGTATACCCCCGGCTTCCTTTGGTATTTGAGTACCTTTAAGGTAATTAGGTAAACATGAATCCAGGCATCAACTTAGTAATGTGATGTCTTGTTAAATGTCTGTTTCCCCTCTGTTACCTTGACCCTGTATAGACAGTTTGTCATGCCCTTTCTACTTGTAGGGGACTGTCTGGGGCCTGGAAGGATGGTGATCAGTGTCTCTGGTTTCATCTCTGAGACATCACAGCACTTCACTCCCCACTCCTGCCTATTTCTGAGAAACACACGTGTCTTCAGAGATGACGCCCAAGGACTTGCTGAGGACCTAACCCATTGAGAATGAGAACCATGAGGGGAAATGTTCGTGACGCTGGTTAGTTTAGTGCATGCCATGGAAGTGTGTTGAAAGAGCAGGTCCAGAGCTGGGCATGGTGGCACATGCCTTTAATCCCAGCACTTTGCAGGCATAGGGAGGAGGATCGCAGTGAGTTCAAGGCCAGCCTGAGACAACATGAATTCCAGGTCAGCCTGGGCTAGAGTGAGACCCTACCTTGAAGCCCCCCCCCAAAAAAAAAGCAGCTCCACCTTGTTAATATGTACTGTTATTTCATGTGAATAAAGGGAATTTTACATACCAAATCACAGCCCTCTTCCTAGCACCCAGCACTGGACCCAGCACAGTGCATTGGCATTTGTGGAGTAGATGTGTGGACAGCCATGCCTGGTATCAGATACTTCTGTGTGGCGGCCTTGAAAACAGTACCCGGCTTCAGAGAGGTCAAGCGGCTTTAGCTGTGAATCCAGTACCCAGAAGTCTTGAATCGCTCTCTGCACTGTTGAATGTGGGTTTCCTTGCCTTCTGCCTCCACGGACAGAGAGGGACACTTGAGCCTTCAGGTCCCTGCCTGTCTTAGCCCACATCCTCTGCTATGGATGTCAGAACAAGGCCTTGCAGCTCAGAAGGAACATCTCTGTATTTTGTTGGGTTTTGAGGTTGCCCACCCACTGGTCTCTCTTCTGAGCTAAAGAGGGCACCCTGCCCCAGGTGGTGGGAAGTCTCTCACATCACCTTCTTAGGGTAATTTGCCACAGGGGGATTCAGAGGCCTCATTCTGCATTCAGCTGCCAAGTCTCCTTTCCTCCCTGGATGTCCAGTTCGTCTCGCACGGGTGCTGGGAGGGAGGAAAGTAGGGGTGGATGCTCATTGTGGTTTAGCTAAGCAGGTAACTAGTCTTAAGTGGTTTAGAAAGTGCCAGGGAAAAAGTACAGTGGTCCACAGGCTAACATAGGGTCTGTTTAGATGTTCAGGTTTTCTCTGTACTTGGCAGTTGTTTCTTGAGCTTGAATGAAAAAGCAGCTTTGCTTTAGTAAAGTCGGGCAGTGGGCGGTGGGAGGACAGGCCAAGGCAGGAGATGTGATGCCAGCAGGCTCCTTGCTGCTGCTTTGGGGGAAGAGTTCAAGGAAACAAATGCCCAGTGACTCAGCCTGGCCCTTGACCCTCCCTGTTCCTCTAGTCGGAGGTGGAAGCTCATCCTCATCAGAAAGCCTGCATGTCCACACAGCCTGCAGAGCCTGCATGACCACCCAGCCTCAGAGCCTACAGAGCTCCACACAGCCTGCAGACCCTGCATGTCCACACAGCCTGCAAAGCTCCACACAGCCTGCAAAGCTCCACACAGCCTGCAGACCCTGCATGTCCACACAGCCTGCAGAGCCTACATGTCCTCAGAGCCTGCAGAGCCTTCATGTCCACCCAGCCTCAGAGCTCCCACATAGCTCGCAGAGAGCCTTCATGTCCACCCAGCCTCAGAGCTCCACACAGCCTGCAGAGCTTGCATGTCCACCCAGCCTCAGAGCTCCACACAGGCTGCAGAGCCTGCATGTCCACCCAGCCTCAGAACTCCACACAGCCTGCAGAGCCTGCATGTCCACCCAGCCTCAGAGCTCCCACACAAGTGAGATGTGACAAATGGGATGAGAAGGACTTTCAGGCCAAAGCCATCATTACTGGCCTCAACCCTTCCCTTCTAGGGTTCACAAAGACACTGGCTAGATTCCTTCTTCTCCCTGGTAGAGAAGCTTCAGGTTAAAAATTTCAGAGAGTCACTATATAAACTGGTGTCAATACCAAGAAACATGACTTCAAGCCAAGCGTGCACGCCTTTAATCCCAGCACTCGGGAGGCAGAGGTAGGAGGATCACCATGAGTTCGAGGCCACTCTGAGATTGCATGGTGAATTCCGGGTCAGCCTGGGCTAGAGTGAGACCCTACATCAGAAAACAAAACAAAAAGAAAAAGAAACATGACTTCAGGCTGAGACTGAGATTCTAAATGAAGAAATGTGAGTGACACGGCGGCCTGACCTGGGGAAGGGAGAGTGGGAAAGAGTGCCGTGTGCACTAGAGCAGGCGTCCTCCTCGGCGTGCTGACACGTGGGGGCGTGCACTACAGGATGCTTATACCCGTGTGGAGACGTGTCTCCACTCACGGCAGTGTGACTACCAAAGTATCTCCAGACAGTGTCAGATGTCTCCAGGGGGACAGTGTCACCCCCAGCCCCTGAATGCAAGCCAATGCCCTGGAGCGACAATCATGTTTAACTTGAGCCTCGTTTGCTCTGGGTGTGTGGTGGGTTAAGCCCGGGTAGAGGGAGGCAGTGTTTCTTCACCTTTTCCTCTGTTGCCCTTTAAACTCCACCACAGGCACCAATGTGCCATGTTAGGTAAGAGCACCAGCTCTCGGCCTCAGATCCTGTCACCATGCACGAAGTATCCAGTCCAAGAAGCTGTTCAATTTTTCTGGCCGCAGTTTCCATCATCTGTGACATAGAATTACTACTCAACGCCTGCTTCTCACGTGGAGAAGCAAGCCATATGTTGAATATGAGTACAGTGACTGGCATTTGATGTCTAAGTCCATTTAGTCTGCTGTGACAAAATACCATGGCTTATAAACAACAGAACTGTATTTCTCACAGTTCTAGAGTCAGTGAAGTCTGAAATTAAGACACTGGCAGATTTAATGGCTGGTGAGGACCTGCTGTCTGGCTTGCAGATCACACCTTCTAGCAGTTTCATCAGATAGCAAAAGGAACAAGCTATCTTTCTGGTGGAGGGGGTCTCACTCATAAAGGTGTTAAAAGTGCTTAAGAGCTGTACTTTCGTGATCTAATCACTATGGAAAGAGCCAGCTTCTCACAGCGTCCCTTCGGAGGTCAGGATTTCCACATGTGAATGTGGAGAGGACACAAAAGATGCACAGTGGCAGTAGGCAGGCAGTAAGTGATGGCTCTTCTTTCTGAGTACTTAAGAGGGTATTTTACAAGCTTTATGCATATTAGAATGGGAGGGAACTTACCAGTTCCTTCTGCTACATAAAATAAAGTTGGAACAATTCCATCAAACTAAAATTCATCTCACAAATTGAATTTCTACTCTTTCCTATGCATGGTAAACATAGGAAATACAAATATTAATAAACTATTGTCCTTGCCATTAAATATCTAATGTATAGATTTAGAGACAAACTGGTCAAGTCATTCATCAAAACAGAGCCACTCTTAAAAAAAAAAAAAAAAAAGAAGAAACATATTTTAAACCCTTTTTAAAAATTATTTTGGGGCTGGAGAGATGGCTTAGTGGTTAAGGTGCCTGCCTGCTAAGCCTAAGAACCCAGTTCCAATCTCCAGGTCCGGCGTTTAGCCAGATGCAAAGTGACGCAAGGGCGCAATGCCGCACTTGCCCACAAGGGGGCGCACGCATCTGGAGTTCATTCACAGCAGCTGAGAGACTGCTGGCACGCCCATCTCTGTCTCCCTCTCCCTCTCCCTCTCTGTCTGAATCTCTCTCTGTCTCTCTCCAAAAATAAATGAAAATATTTTTAAAATTTTTTTTTAATTTTTTATTTTTATTTACTTGAGAGCGACAGGCAGAGAAAGAAGCAGAGAGAGAGAAAGAGAGAGAGAATGGGTGCACTAGGGCCTCCAGTCACTGCAGATGAACTCCAGATGCATGCGCCATCTTGTGCATCTGGCTTACGTGGGTACTGGGGAATCAAGCCTCAAACTGGGATCCTTAGGCTTCATAGGCAAGTGCTTAACCACTAAGCCATCTCTCCAGCCTCTAGAGCCACTCTTTACTGAAGAAAAAAAAAACATGAAATGATCTACAGCGTGTAATAGGCCATGGTATCATACAGAAAGGGCTCTCGTGTGTTTGTTCACGCTTTCTCCTTTCTCAATTACTTTAATGAGCCATTCCTGCCACGGTGTCGATACAGCTTTAAGTCTTTGTGGATCAAGCCCTGAAGGGTCTCTGGAATGCCTCTTGACAAATGCCTGTAAGAGTTGGAGACTTTTCCATTGGCAGAATCTTGGTGAGAAACGTGTGATCTGAATGCTACGTAGTACAGTCCAATGTAGAAGTCTAAATTCAATGACCCCAAACTTTTCCCGTGTATTTCTTTCTGTGGAAATTCCTCTTAAGAAAAAAACCATCGGGAGATGTCACCCTCCTAACGCAGTCTGATTTGAAGATTGCTTTTCCTTACCCACTGTGTCCCCTCTGGGAGAAGTGTCCAGTCTAGAGCCAGATTAATAAGGGGCCTTTAGTTCCTAGAAACAGGATCCTGGAGGCAGGGGCGGGGGTGGATGGCAACACTTGCCCAGTGTCTGAGAGTGTGCTAGCCTTCCCTGAGAGGAGGTGGTGGTGACAAACTGCCACACTGTGTGTCACTTGCTCATTCCAGGAGCCTGGCATTGTTGTGACCCCACTTTCAGGAGGGACACAATGCAGATGAGTCACTAATTTCACCTAAGGTTGTGTATTTTGATCATCCTAGGCCCCGCCTTTAGTGGCAGCTCACTTCCCCAGCTTATTCTCATCTGGTGGACCTCTGTGCCTTTAGGGTCATGATAGACAAGCCAGTATTTTTTCAAACAGTCTGTCAAATTTTGAGTTTGAGTGGCATGATTGGATGTGGGTGTCTCCTTATCACTGCTGTCTGGTATTTCCTTAGTTTACTTGGCCTTTCTGAGATGAGGGTGCTCAGATTACTGTCTCTGAATTGTATTTCCCACGCAAAGGAGCCAGAGCTCCATGGAGCAGTGCCTGACTCAATCTGGGACAGGAAGTGTACAGTTGAGCATAGAACATCTTGTCAAACCAGAAGATAAGAAAGCAAATGAGACTATATGATCATATTGAAAAGGTCAAGAAACAACTTGAAGCACATTTTGAGCCTTAACAAGAATAATAGGTATAGAGGATCAAGCCAAATTTGTTACATAACCTGAGTTCATAATGGTACAAAACCAAAACAGAGTCTGCTGGTGAAATAGGAATTAGGTAACAAACTCTTTTTAAATTGAGACCTGCTGGACACAGAATGATACCAGCATTCATCCTGCCTTTACTGCATACTCCAAGCCCCAGGGTAATCAAATAGTTGGCTATGGAAATGTTCTTTTTATTGAAATATTCCAACTAATGAATGAACAAAGTTAGAGTTACACTAGCACCCACCATGTAGGAAGCCTTAATTAAAAAAAAAAAAAGTACTTGCGCAATGATGACATCATAAAATGAAACAGCTGGCCACTGTCTCCTGACTACAACACCACTACAAAGTACTTGGCCAGAAAAATTGACTAGAATCCATTGCGTTGCACAGCCTTCAGAGTAGGGTTTGTCAACAGACTGTTCCAGATGGAGATTCTTTTCAAGACCTACTATCTCTGCACCAGGCTCCTGTTCTGAGTGATCAGTTGTGCATCAGGTGCAGGTGACAGAGGAACCAGTTACACTGCACCCCATCTGTGCAGTTATCAAACCCCAGGGGTGCCTTGGGGGAAACCTACATGATGAATCCCTTGATTTGTTTTAGAAAAAATTTTCCAAGAAAACAATTCAGGGAAGATTTTAAAAAGAGGCATATGGATGTGTTATAATGTGTGCAGAATATTGATATCCTGAGATATCCTGAATGCAATAAAATATACTATTAGAAGACAGAACAATTTGAACACTGACTCAACATTTAGCAAGTTTAAAGGTACTAATTTTTCAGTGAGATGATGGTGTGCATCTGTGTCTTAAAGCCTTAAATTTAGGATTTCTTTTTAGTTTTTATATTTAATTTATTTGAGAGAGAGAATTGGGAACATCAGAGCCTCCAACCACTGCAAACAAACTCCAGATAATGTGCCACCTTGTATATCTGGCATACATGGGTCTTGGGGAATCAAACCTGGGTTCTTAGGCTTCCCAGGCAAGTGCCTTAACCACTGAGCCATCCCTCCAGCCCTTAGTATTTTTTTAATGATTCCAAATGTTATTAGATGATGACTACAGGTTGCCTCAAAATCATCTTTGACAAGAAATAAACCATGAGTTGATCATTGTTTTGTCAAGATGTTGAGTATTATAGACATAGTTTACATATATTTAAAATCTTTCATACTAAAGAGTTGTGTGTATATGACATGATATGTATCTCTTCAAGCATTTTTTTGGGGGGAGAGAGACACAGAGAGTGACAGAGAAAGAGGGAGAAGAAGACAGATAGAGATGGGCGTGCCAGCAGCCTCTCAGCTGCTGCAAACGAAATCCAGATGTGTGCATCCCCTTGTGGTCAAGTGCAGGATTGCGCCCCTTTGCATCTGGCTAAACGTGGGACCTGGAGATTGGAACCAGCATTCTTGGGCTTAGGAGGCAGGCGCCTTAACCCATTAAGCCATCTCTCCAGCCCTTCAAGCATTTTTTAGACAGTGATGGATGATGACGTGTTACCATCCTTTCCTCAGACATGCCGCCATGTCCCTCAGGGCAGGTGAGAATCATCTGACTAAGTGTCAGAGCCAGAAGAGTTTTTCCCACCAAACTGTTTCCAACTCCCATCAAATAGAACACGCGGGTATAATATATATCTTCTGCTCATGTAGTACAAGTAAGGTATATTTTAGACAAAAATAATCTGCATCTGGGGAGATGGCTTCATGAATAAAGCACTGGCCATGCAAGTGAGAGTAAGTATCTGGATTCCAAGCCCCATAGAATGCTGGACACTGGACACAGGTGTCTATAATCCCAGCATGGTAACCAGTAAAAAGGGAGACAAAGACAGTAGAATCGCCCAGAAGCTTGCAGAGCAGTGAGCCTGGTGTATGCAGTGGTGAACAATAAGAGACCCTTCCTTGAACAAGGTAGAAAGTCAGGACTAATGCCTGAGGTTGTCCTTGAACCTACACCTACATACTATGGCATCTATGTGACCACACACACACACACACACACACACACACACACACACACACACACACAAATATATGTAGAGAGTGCACTCTTTTTCTTTCTTTTTTTTCAAGGCTGTCTCAGTCTGTCTTGTTTCATGGGTGAGTGATGGTTTGATCCAGGGGTCTGATCACAAATACTTATGCAGCCCAGGCTAGTGATGGATGGCAGCTGCTCAGGCAGAAGGCAGCAGGATGTAGAGGGAGCTGTGAGTATTGGAAAGCACGTGTCCAGCCCTCAGAGGGGTGAAGATTGCACAGGAAGTTTGCCGTGGAAGTGAGGGCCCAGAGGTACCAGCACTTCCATCCTTTTTATTTTTCCTGAGAATAACTCCAAAATTCAGACTGGTATGTGCCTTCTCCTAAAATATTTTTAGACCACTGCATTCCAGTCCAAACCCTGAGCAGCAGAATTAGTCCCATGGTTCTGCCACCAAGTTAGTGGTAAGGCTCTAAATAGACCCTGTAAGACTCCCAGCCTCTGAGGTCCATGGCCTTCCTTTCTGGAGGTTTCTGTGTAGTGGGGGAAAAGAAAAGAAACTTGGAAAACAACTCAGATGAGAGGTGCAGATGGGAATGTTGTTGGAATTCAGAGAAGGGAAGTGAAGAGCTCTTCTGGGACAATGAGAAAATTTAACGTTCTGGCCATGGAAGGATCTAGGGAGGCATAGGTGTGAATGAGAAAGGCTAGGCCAAGACCTGCCTTGCAGAAAGCGTGTGGGGCACTGTTGGCTAATGGCCCTCTGTAGCCAGCAGTGGATATTTTCAGGCGAAGATTGTTCTGAACAATCAGGTGAAAATGATCAACAAGCTGTTGAAAGTATCGTGGTGAAATTCATCAGGGGCCTGGAGCCTCACCTGTAGAAGTGATCATTGAAGCCACTGGGTCTCACCTGTGTAGAAGTGAGCATTGAAACCACTGGGTCTCACCTGGTGTAGAAGCAATGGTTGAAGCCACTGGGTCTCACCTGTCTAGAAGGGATGTTTGAAACCACTGGGTCTCACCTGTAGAAGGGATGTTTGAAACCACTGGGTCTCACCTGTGTAGAAGCGATGGTTGAAACTGTAGCATCTGCCACTGACATGTGGTGCATTTTCAAGCATGCAGTTTGAATCTGACATTTGTAAAACTACCAACCCATTATTTAATATGTTAAATCATGTTGAAGGCTCATAGCAGCACCTACTTCACAAACATGTCCATTGATGGAAAGTGAAAAGGCTTGGTGTTACATGCTCCCCCCAACACAGAGATGGCCTAAAGTATACACTTTCTTTTATTGTTGTGGAGCCATTACTTAAGACATTGAAACACTTACAGGTTCCTGCTCTTCCACGTGGGGCCATGTTACCCAGACTGTTTGGGCAATACTTATTCTTTCTCCCGTGAAAGCTGGGAGTGTGGTTCTCTTAAAAATTGGAACTAATGGGGTGATGATATTTCTTCGTGATGCTTTTCCTAGAGAGGAAGCATGCTAAAACCCAAGACCCACAGTCACTGTTTCATGCAAAAGGTGATTCTGTTTGGGTTTGAAAATGTTACGTTACCAGGACTTAGATACGCTTGCAGTAGTTTATAGATCAGTCCTTCTGTCCGGAGAACTGGGCTTATTCTTGCACACAATCACAAGCCAGGTGAGTTTAGACCCAAGAGCATTGCTGAGCAGAAGTTATGCCCAGGACATTAATCAAAAATAGCTCTCCTTCCAAGGACTGCATAGACCCAAGACTGCCCCAATGTACTATGAAACTGAACAGAAGACATTGTTGAAAAACCTCCTCCCAAGTCCACGAAACCAAGAAAAACACCCACATTATAATAGAACTGTTCTTTTAGAAAAAAAAAAAAATCTGCTAAATAAGGTAACTTTATTTAGAAGTCTGTTCCTGCTGACTCTAGTCATTGGAGGCCACTAGATTTCTACACACACAGTATTTGAGTCAATGAACTTTACTAGTGGCAAAACCAATATGATATTCTTTTTGCCTCGGGAATGTATGAGCCAGATTTCTTTGGCATGTCCTGGCAGGCTGAAGGCAGATGCAAGAGGCGGCTATTGCAGTAGTAAATATCTGAAATGGATAAGGTGGGCACTAGCCATAGGATTCGTACATCTTTACAAAGATTATACAAAGTATTTTATATTTGTGATCATATATAATATATTAAATTTAAAAGTGGAAAAGGAGGAGGAAGGAGGAAGACTGCTCCTGACTTGTAGATAAAGTGAGCAAAGCTTCATGGTCAGGACTTGGGAGCCCTCCAAGGCCCAGCAGGCTCCAGGACACTCGGGGGATTGCCATGGTATTAGAACCAGTCTGAGGTGCCAAAGTCAAAATAGGCCAGGCTGGCCACAGTCAAGACCCACGTGGGAGCGTATGTAGGTCACTTACACGTTTTGAATTCAGACAGGCCGAGTTTACACAATTACTTGACAATTAAGCTCTGGAGAAACACTGAATGTTCTGAATTTTTTAAGAGGTGCTTATTTCACAACACATAAGAAAACTGCAACATGCACTTGAACAATGGCCTGGACGAGCCAAGCGGGGAATTCTGTTTGTGCTGACAGTGTTTGCCCAACCCAGGTGCTGGCATTTCCCTGGAGCAAGTTTGGAGTTAACAGCAAGCAAGGCTCGGGGACTACACACATGCATTTTTCTTAGCCATATTCAATAAACTCTGGTTTGAGGCAATGAAGAAAAATTACTAAAAATAGAAAGCAGTACTCATTAGCCCCGGGGCTTAATCCCACAAGTGTTCCCTGAGCGTCTGCTATGACCTAGCATGGAAAGTTCAGGAAGCCGGGGAGGGAAAGCTGGGAGACCCAGCACTGCCCACACCCTTTCTTTCCATGTTTTCCTCTCACTGCAGGTCAATGGTTTCCTCTGTCTCACTCTTGGTGACCTCCTACACGTGACAAGAGGGGTAAATTGGCTCCGTGGGAGACCTGTGCCCCATGAGAGCTCAGCCCTCTGAAGGAGTCACCAAATTTAGCAACATCACAAATTCTGCTTTTGTTTGTACCAGCTGCTACTGTTGAGTTCTCACTTAATAGAAGTATTTTGCTTTCCCATAAATACATGTAAATAGCCTACCCCTTGTCATAGCCAGAGAAAGCACTGTGAGTGCTAATCAAGGAACGGAATTTGTTTAACAGAAACTGTCTCAGTATAAGCAACGCCATCCTCACGGTGTATGGATTTACCAGTTGTCCTGCCCATTGTAGCTTTAAAGTTGCCACTCAAATGTGCTTTAATGAACAGCTCTGTCTTTTCAAAGTAATATTGCTATGGTGAAAGAACCAAGTCCATGTGGTCGTAAGAAAATGCCAGCAATGAGAGTGATTCATGCACCGTTTAAAACCCTCATGCCCCACAGAACGAAGTTGGTTCTTTGCATCCACACTGACCTTTATCACAGCGGGCTTATTCCTCGCGGGCCCTTTGTCCTGCTGTCCTTTTGCCTGTCTACATCCGTGCACGGTTGGCTCCCTCTCCCCATTCAGGTCTTGCCATCTGTGTGTTCCCATCCCACAGGTGACTCGCTTTCTGGAGCTGTCCACCCTCAGCCCTTCATTCAGTCCTGTCCCTTTGCTTCATGCCTCTCCAGTTACCCTATCTGCTGCTGGATTATTTTGTTTCCTTTTGGAAAAGAGACTCAGAGAGGGCTGGGTTCACATCCACCGGATTTGCATTTGGCGATGGTGCACTTAGAGAAGGGCTTGGCACACACGCGGTAGGCCTTCGCTACATGTTGGTTTAAATGAAGGAAGGCGTGATGAGAACTAAATGACGCCTTTGCTATAGTACCTGCTGCATCGTGAAGACCTAACATGGAAGTGCTTCTTTCCTGCCGCACCTCCCGAAGCCCTGTGCATTAGAGACTGATTGAAGCCGCGTGGCATGTGCTGATGCTAAGTACAATAAACTGTAAATCGTATCCAGGTGAGCACATATAAGAATAATATGTTTCTCTCTGATTTTTTTTTTCAGGCCACCCTTGCTGGAAGGAACCATGAATTGGCATTTTCCCTTCTTCCTGTTGGCCACAGTGACATTGTCTTCCGTATGCTCTCAGTTCGACCCGCTGTCTCTTGAGGAACTAGGCTCTGACACAGGGATCCAGGTTTTCAATCAGCTTGTCAAGTCACGGCCCCTTGATAACATCGTTGTCTCTCCCCATGGGATCTCCTCCCTGCTGGGGATGCTGCAGCTGGGGGCTGACGGCAGGACAAAGAAGCAGCTCACGACGGTGATGCGATACAGCATGAGCGGTGCGTGCTCTCTGCATCTCCTGATGAGGCCTGTGCATAGGGCGGGTCGAGGCTTGGTCTTTGCTTATAGCTAAAGAGACAGTAGCAGCGGGGGGGGGGGTAGGAGGGCAAATCACACAGTGGCAATGGGAACTTAATGGTCACTGTTTTCTAAAGGAGAGATGAGGGGCTGGAGAGATGGCTTAGCAGTGAAGGCGCCCACCTGCAAAGACAAAGAACTCCTGTTCGAGTCTCCAGGTCCCATAGTTAGCCAGATGCAAAAAGTGACACAAGGGCGCAATGTCGCACATGCGCAAAAGGGGGCGCATGCGTCTGGAGTTCATTCACAGCAGCTGAGAAGCCCTGGTGTGCCCATTCTCTCTCTGCCTCTTCCTCTCAGTCTCTCTCTCTTTCAAATTACAAATAATAATAATATAAAATAAAATAAAGGAAAGATGAGGAAGCACCCAAGTTAAGGGGACTGGGCTGCGGCCGTTACTCTATAACTGCAGGGCTTTGTGTCACTCGAGTATCTCAGCACCAGTCTTCTTGCCTCTGAAGGGAACACTCCCTGTCACCCTCACGGTGGCATTGATGGCCAAAGTGCACTTGCTGATGAATGTCCTTCTAAGACATGTCAGCAGCAGAGGCGGGAATGGTTGCTGTGGAGGGCCACCATTCGTGGAACCTTGTGATGATGGAGCTGCCCTGTATTAAAGGTGTCACATGAATCTGCATGAGTGATAGAGTTGCACAGAGCTGCTCACACAGGCATGCATGCGAGCACATGAGCATGTATGAAAAATGAGCAAACTCAGAATGAGCTCCGTGGACTGTACCAAAGGCATTTCCTGATGCAGTGACAGGCAGAAGTGGGCAAAGGGCACATGGGACGTCCTACGTCTGTCATTTTGAAATCTCTTACAAATCTAAAGTGAAAAGTTCAATCTTAATTCTATTTTATTGTATTTTTAATTTTTTATTTTTTCATTTATGTTATTTGAGAGCAACAGGCAGATAAAGATGCAGAGAGAGAGAGAATGGGCACGGCAGCCTCCAGCCACTGCAAATGAACTCCAGGTGCATACGCCACCTTGTGCATCTGGCTTATGTGGGTCCTGAGGAATCGAGCCTCGAACTGGGGTCCTTAGGCTTCACAGGCAAGCACTTAACTGCTGAGTCATCTCTCCAGGCCCATTTTATTTTATTTTTTAATAGTCTTTATTTTAAATCTTAAAAAAAAAAAAAAAAAAACTAGAACACAGCCACTGAACATGGGAACATAGGCCCATAGTTATAGCACTTGAGAGGCTCATATAGAAGGGTTGAGAGTTCAAGTCCAGACTGAGCTGCATAACAAGACTGTCTAAAACAGTGAAACAGGCCCAGAAATAGGTAATCCAGTGGTAGCATACACAAGGCCCTGGTTTTATCTTTAGCTCTGCACGAATATTTTTTTTAGGGTGTTTGCCTGCAAAGCCAAAGGACCCTGGTTCAATTCCCCGGGACCCATATAAGGCAGATGCACAAGGTACACATGCACCTGGAGTTCATTTGCAGTGGCTGGAGGCCTGGCGTGCCCATTTTCTCTCTCTCTCCCTCTCTTTGACTCTGTCAAATAAATAAAACTTTAAAAAAAGAAAGAAAGAAAGCCAGCCAGCCAGGGATGGTGGCGCACGCCTTTAACCCCAGCACTCAGGAAAGCAGAAGTAGGATTACCATGAGGTCAAGGCGACCCTGAGACTACATAGCAAATTCCAGGTCAGCCTGAACTAGAGTGAAATCCTACCTCGAAAAAAAACAACAAAGAAACAAAAAAGATATTTTTCAAAAAAAGATAACCAGGGCTGGAGAAATGGCTGAGCAGTGCGGGTGCTTGCCCACAAAGCTCAGTGACCTGGGTTTAATTTCCTAGTACCTACGTCAACCAGGTGCACAAAGTGGCACATGCATCTGGAGCTCATTTGCAGTGACTGGAAGCCCTGGTGTGCCTATTCTCTCTGCCTGCTTCTCTTCTCTCTCTCTCTGTTTGCAAATAAATAAATTATTTTAAAAAAAAAAACACAAGATAAACAAGGCTGGAGAGATGGCTCAGTGGTTAAGGCACTTGCCTGCAAAGCCTAACAAGCCAGGTTCAATTCCCCAGTACCCACATAAAGCCAGATGCACAAAGTGACACATGTGTCTGGAGTTTGTTTGTAGTGGTTAGAGACCCTGGAGCACCCATTTTCTCTATCTACCTCCTCTCTATCATCTCTCTCTGCTTGCAAATAAATTTAAAAATATTTACTAAAAAGATCAGCAAACGAGCCCTAAGTCCCAGGGAGAGAGGTTTTGTTGCACTGAAAGAAAGGCCTGTTTGACTGCAGGAACCCGTGTCTCCAGGCAGTCTCCCTGTGGTGTAGATACTCTTACCAGCACTGTCGTCTTCCCTCCTTTTTCACAAGTGCAGTGCCTGGAGGATCACGACTAACCCTGCAGCCCCACCACCAGGCACAGAAACAGCACAAGTCACCCTGAGCCTGGGGTGGCATTAGTTCATTCTTACTGCTCCGCCTTTGACTGTTTTTGAGATCCCCAGCATGGCTGTGAGTACCAGATGCTCAGCCACATCACCCCATCGACAGGGTGGTAATATTGTCTAACTGTGCAGTTTGCTCTCCTGTTGGGCATGAGGAAGGACTGAATTCTTGGAACATGCTGTTCTATCCCTGGCGAGGAGTTCGGGAGCTCTTGGTGACTTACAATTCCATAGTAAATCATTGCTAAGATTTATGGCCTTTCCTAGTGCTGGCCAGGTCTGTTAGCCAGTGCAGTTCCAAAATAGCAACGGGGATTTGGTTTGGATTTCTTTTCTTTGTTTGTATTAATTTAATGCTGAGCTACATTAATTTTAAGTTACAATTTATGAAGTATTCATGATACTGGCCTGTTGACAGCCAAACCCACCCTTATCCTTTGTTCTTACACAATTATGAATTGATAAGGTAACATCAGGGTTCATGACATATTTACTGTCTCTGGGAAGATGGGAAGAGTGAGGGAGGAGTACCATACTTACTCCATTGTCTCCTGTCTCTGGGAGTGAGGGAAGAGTGAGCGAGAAGTGCCTATTCTTTTGTCTTTTCTAGCTCCACTTCAACTGTGTTTTCAGGGTGACCATCACCAGGACTGGGGCTCAGCTTGTGAATACCCGTTGATGAAGGAGCAGGTGAAGGAACATCTGCTATGATATTTTCCCTGTAGCAGGTACAGGACACTTAAAAAGAAGCCGCTTTGAAAGGCCTGGTGGCTCATGCCTATAATCCCAATATTCAGGAGGCTGAAGTGGGAGGATCATGGGCAGTTTTAGGTCAGCCTGGTATGTTGCAATGCAGCCTGGGGTATAGTGAGGCTCTACCTCAATACAATAACAAGAAACAAAAGGCTCAATGCTGCTGCGTAGCCTTGGAGGTATCTTCAGCCTCAAGCTCCTTGTTTTCTTGCTTATATCATGGGCTTCCCCGCAGCATAGTGTGAGTGCGGTTCTGAACAGTCTCCTAAGGCCCAGTCATGTTGTAAGGCCCTCTGTAGGGACCAGGGACATTCATGATCCCGGCCTTAAAGGGTCTGAGGAAGGTGCACACTCAAAGTGACAACTTGGCTCTTCAGAACACTGTCAGGGTGACTGACAGGATGTTGTACGACAGGCCAGTTTTGAAAAGACCCCAGGTATTCAGAAGGATGTGTCACTTAACTCTCTGTGGAAACGCATCTCATGTCATGACGTGCTCCCCTCCTCCTCATGCTCCAAAACTAAATGGAGCATGAATGAATGGCTCCTGGAAAAGAATGCTCACGTTGCCATAAAATTAATTTCTTTACTTTTTGAGCTCAATATCAAGTAAAAATCACATTGTTCTGGTTGGTGCCACATGGCAGTTTTTAGTAGTCTTCCTAATGATTTTTGTTCATTTTTTTTTCTCCAAATAGACAAACTAAATCACACTGTTAAATCCTTGGTAGGAAAGGAAGTAGTGCTCAAGACTGTTAGGCAAAAGAGAGGCTGAGGGCTGGAGAGATGGCTTAGTGGTTAAGGCATTTGCCTGTGAAGCCAAAGGACCCAGGTTCTATTCCCCAGGACCCATGTAAGCCAGGTGCTCAAGATGGCGCATGCATCTGGAGTTTGTATGCAATGGCTGAAGGCTCTGACATGTCTATTCTTTCTCTCTATCTGCCACTTACTCTCTAAAAATAAAAGAAACTATTTTAAAAAATTAAAAATTTTTTAAAAGATGGCCTGGAAAGATGGCTTAGCAATTAAGGCACTTACTATGAAATCTAAGGATCCAGGTTCAAGTCCCCAATACCCATGTAAGCCAGATGCACAATGTGGCACGTGCATCTGGAGTTTATTTGCAATGGCTGGAGACCCTGGCGTGTGCATTCTCTCTATATCTGTCTGTCTGTCTCTCTCTCTCTCTCTCTCTCTAATAAATAAGTAAATGTTTTAAAAACATAAAAAAGAGAAGCTGAAGGAGGAGTTAGTTCCCCATGGTCCATTTCCCCACAGCTGTAAAATTCAGAACATTCCAGCATTCTGGATGACCTCATAGCCATGGACATGGGATGAGGGCTGCCCTAGAAAGGTGTCAGGAGTACCTAACATGCCCATTATTTGGAGACAGAAGCGTTGACTGTTAAGAGCTTTTGTGACTTACTTTCACTCCACCCCTCCTTTTCCTGAGAAATAGGCCCCTTAAGGTAGGGGAGATAAGTCAGTTGGTAAAGTGTATGCCTTGTATTTGATCCCCAGAATCTGCATATAAAAAAAAAAAAAAAAAAAAAAAAACAAGCATGGTGGCCTGTATTTGTAATCTCAGCACTAAAGAGGCAGAAATAGGTAGTTCCCTGGGGTTTGCTGGCAAGACAATCTAGCCTGCTTTGTGAGCTTGAGCCTGGTGAGATAGACCATCTCAAAAAAAATACATGAACCAACTCCTGAGAAATGACTCCCGAAATCATCCTCTGCCCTCCACATGTATGGGTAGACACACACACACACACACACACACACACACACACGAATAGACCCCTTGAAAGGCTGAAGACAGTCTCTTCTTAGCTATCTCATCTTACTTCTACAGTTCTTATTTGCTATAATCCAGAAGGTAATTTTTGTCATATTTTGTTTATAACAGTGTCTCACTACGTAACCCAAGCTGGTCTTGAATCTACTCTGTAACCCAAGCTGGTCTCAAATTCATAGTGATCCTCCTGACTCAGCTTCCTGAATGCTGGGACAAGTGTGAGCTGCCACACCCAGCAACAGAAGATTATTTATTTATTTATTTATTTATTTATTTAAGAGTGACAGACAGAGAGAATGGGCACACCAGGGTCTCCAGCCACTGCAGACGCCACCTTGTGCATCTTGCTTATGTGGGTACTGGGGAACCGAGCCTCGAACCAGGGTTCTTAGGCTTCACAGAGAAGCATTTAACCAGTAAGCCATCTCTCCAGCCCAACAGAAGATTCCTTAAAAAGCAAAGCTTATCTAAATTCTTAAAAAGTACTGATTTTTTTTTCTTCTGATTTCTCCTTCAGGCGTCGGTAAAGAGCTCAAAAAGATCAACAAGGCCATTGTGTCCAAGAAGAATAAAGACAAGGTGACCATAGCCAACGCGGTGTTTGTCAAGAATGGCTTTAAAATGGAAGCGCCCTTCGTGACGCGAAACAAAGATGTGTTTCAGTGTGAAGTCCGGAATGTGAACTTTGAAGACCCAGGCTCCGCCTGTGACGCCATCAACCTGTGGGTTAAAAACGAAACCAGGGGTAAGTAGCCACCCTGTCTCCTGTGGGTTTGTATTTTGTGAGTGAACATGAGAGACTCTGGGATTCTGGCTGTGGTCTTCAAACGCAGTGATCCCTTCATTGGGAACCGACCACAGGCTTCCGGAATCAGTCAGCCTGCCTTCTGCTTCCATGCTGCCACTGTTTGCCAGACCCTGTACAGGTCTCCTCCCTGGACGGTGGGCAGTGAAAAAGAACACAGCCCCTTCGCCTCTCTCCTTGGCCTGCTTTATCTCATCTCCAGAGCCCTTGTCCATGGGCTCTTGTCTGTTTTGAAGGTTGTCTTCCTTATCCAGCCTGTTTTCACACCAAATGTTCTGTTGGCCTAGAACCCCCCGCCTTAGCTTTCAAACTGGTTTCTCTCTTGACACCCCAGCCTGTCCTGCCTTCGCCAGGCTGCGTTAGGCCTGTGATGATACCTTTTGAACCCTTCCATTACAGCGCTTTCCACATTGCATGATGACTACTTGTTACATGTCTCGTCGTTGGATGGGAGTGTGTGAGACCTGCTCATTTGTAAGCTGGAGGTCTCAGTGGAGGAAAGAGAACCATGAAGGCATGTTGCGGCATAACAGGTCTCTCTGCAGCCTCAGTTTCTCCTCCACATACCCTTTGTGCCAGTCACGTGGGTCTCCAGTCATAGAACCCCAGCCACATGCATGCAGCAGCCTGGAATGCGTCCCCTCCCGTTAGCACTGCTCACAGCAGCTACAGCCTCAAGATCTCAGTTTGAAGCTCGGTTCTGCCACTTCACTAATTAGCTACCTGTGCCTCAGCCATTCATCTGTAAAACAGCAAGGAGGGTGATAGCATGAAGGCTGTTTTGAGAGTATGAATAACATACAGACAGCACGGAGCAGAGGGCTCTGCACTTCAGGAAATGCTCATGAAATGTGAGCTATTTTCAGTGGCTCCCTAAAGTTACGGGACTTCCCTGCATCTCAGGGTCCCAGATACCCCTTGAGTTTGCTCACACTGCCTTGAGTCCTTTCACTTTATTTAAAGTATTTGTTCAAGTCCTCTGTGGTACCCCTGCCTCCAACCCATAGCTTTTCAAGCAGGGTTTACTTTGTTTTCTTACTGAGAAGTGTACCTGGTGCATGGTCAGTAGGTATCTCAAGATGGATGGATGGATGGATGGATGGGGCATATGTCTGATAACTATTGGTGGCAATTCTTCCATGTGCCTCCCTTTTACCTCTAAAGTATGGGATTTCTAACACTTGTTTGTGTCATCGTTTCTTTTCTTATTTCATCATGCCCACTTAATATATACTCATCCTAAAGGTAGCAATTTGAGACATTATATGTTTTTTGTTAGAATGTTCTTGATTCTGTGAGGCAAGGTCTCATGTAGCTAAGGCCACCTTTGATCATCTGATCTTCCTTCCTTTACCTCCCAGGTGCTAGGATTTACAGTGTGCACTGGGACAGCTGGCTTTTCTGGGATCCATTATCTTTTAGGTATTATTTATCTCTTCCAAAAGGGCTGAGATTTCCTGAGACTCTCCTTGAGGCCTGGCTGTGTGCTGAGTGAGCAAAAGGAATGGTGGTGTCCTTGCAGTAGCGCAGCTCACAGTTGAGTTGCAGGAGGAAGACACGTTCAGATTGGCTAGGTTAATTCACCACGGTGTTGTGACACTAAGCCTTGGAATTTATAGAAAGTGAGGGGCAGGACTGAGCCTAGGAAGAAGGTTGAGGGCATAAATTTTCTTAAAGGAAAGTAGAGATAAAACTAGATAATGTCCCAACAAAGACCGAGCACCTAGCTCTTGTCTAAGGAGTATGTTTGGAGCTCATTCTTCCTTGGCCCAGGATGGCCTGTTTGCAAAGACCAGCCTATTCCAACTGAACGATGGCTATGTGTTGTTGCCTACACCTACTTTCCTTCCAGGACCTGATTTGGGTGGCATTGGTGCCCCCTTGTGGAACTAATGAACACTGAACGGCGCTGCACATTGAAATTACCCTGTGTGTTACATGAAGTACTTGTTCACTGTCCACCAGGACTCCTTGCACCTCATTTTGAAAGACTTAAATTTTCAAAGTTATCTTGGCTTGAATTAGACATTCTGGCCTCTTCGAAAGCTGTAATTTTACCCTACCATTTCAAGTATTATAACTCACATTTATGATATCAAATGACCTAAATATTCATAGCCTTGGATATGAGAGACCTCCTGTTTAAACACACACAGAGAGAGAGAGAGAGAGAGAGATCTTCAGAGGCCAAGCAAAAAGAGCCTAAGTGGAAGGCTACCCTTCAGCCATAGATCTCTGCTGAAGGACTCTGTGACCATCCTGAAGTGAGAAAAAGGTATTTGTGTCTTCACTCCTGATGCAGATGAGATGGACCGTCCCCCAACGTCCTGGCAGGAGAGCACTCGCCTTTAAGGCTATTCTTTCTTCTAGGCGGATTATGTTTCTTCTTGTCTCTGTACTATTGAAGCCTTGTGCCATGCCTGGTCCATATACAGAGACACCAACACTCAGTTTCAGTTCTTGAACTGGCTATGAGGCCTTGTGTTAACCAGTGATTCCAGACTAATGCTCAGAATGTCTGAACCCTTACGAGGAGCAAAGTATTGCCTTGATGACATTGCACAGGCTGGGATTAAATCAAGCCAATGGTTTGAAAAGAAAGCAAAACAAAGCTACTTGTCTCAAGAGGACCAGAGTCCTTCACCAGTTGTGGGTAAAAACATGGAAAATAATTGTTAGTTATGTACAGCCTATTTGGATAGGAAAGTTGTTCTAAAACATAGGGCTTACAGAACTCGTAATTTTTAAGGTTTCGTAGCCACTAATTAGATCCGTATAGTCTTTTTCAGTTCTCAAACTTTTAATCTAAAAGTTTCACCTTTATTTAAAAAACAATTGGGCTGGAGGAATGGCTTAGCGGTTAAGGAGCTTCCCTGAGAAGCCTAAGGATCCAGGTTCTATTCCCCAGTACCCATGTAAGCCAGATGCACATGGAAATGCATGATCCTGGAGTTTGTTTGCAGTGGCTAGAGGCCCTGGTATGCCCATTCTCTCCCCTCTCCCATTCTCTCTCTCTCTTCCTCTCTCTCTCTAAACAAAAATAAATAAATAAAAGTAAATTTAAAAAAAAAAATTAAGCCTGGGGCATGGTGGTGCATGCCTTTGATCCTAGAATTCAGGAAGCAAACGTAGGAGGATCACTGTGAGTCTGAGGCCAGCCTGGAACTACAGAGTGAGTTCCAGGTCAGCCTGGGTTAGAGTTAGACCTTACCTCTAAAATAAATAATAAATAAACAAACAAACCTGAGTGAGAACAATCAGAGTGTGTACAAGGTGCTTTAAAAATCCATTTGAGGGGCTGGAGAGATGGCTTAGCAGTTAAGGTGCTTGCCTGCGAAGCCTAAGGACCCAGGTTCAATTCCCCAGTACCCACGTATGCTAGATGCACAAGGTGATATATGTCTGCAGTTCGTTTGCAGTGCCTAGAGGCTCTGGCGTGGCCATTCTGTCACGTTCTCTCTCCCTCCCTCCCTCCCTCCCTCTCTCTCTCTCTCTCAAATAAAAATCCATTTGAAGCCGGGCGCAGTGGTGCATGCCTTTAATCCCAGTACTTGGAAAGCAGAGGTAGGAGCATCACCATGAGTTCGAGGCCACCCTGAGACTACATAGTGAATTCCAAGTCAGCCTGGACTAGAGTGAGACCCTACCTCGAAAAACAAACAAAAAAAATCTATTTGAATTTTCACTGTGCCCCTCATCAGCTGCCACTGCCCTCAAACCACCACCAATGCTGAGATTTTTCTCCTTGTTTTTCTTGGAATTTGTAGGCATGATTGACAACTTGCTGTCCCCAGATCTTATCGATGGCTCCTTCACCAGACTGGTCCTTGTCAATGCGGTGTATTTTAAGGGTTTGTGGAAATCAAAGTTTCAACCTGAGAGCACGAAGAAACGCACCTTCATGGCAGGTGATGGGAAGTCCTATCAAGTGCCAATGCTGGCCCAGCTCTCGGTGTTCCGCGGTGGTAAGTGCTGGGCGTGCCTTGCACTAGAATGTGCTGGCGGCAGAAAGGCTCCTGAGGGCTTTGACTTGATTCAAGGGCAAACCTTTGTATTGAAAAAAAATAAAGTTGCTAGCAACTGTAATCCCATCGCTCAGCAGGCTATAGTAGGAAGACTGCTGTGAGTTCAAGGCCATATAGGACTAGGCTACAGTGTGAGACCTGTCTCAAAACCACACAAACAAAAGTGAAGTGGAGCTGGGCGTGACGGTGCACACCTTTAATCCCAGCAGAGGATCGCTGTGAGTTCGAGGCCGCCCTGAGACTACATAGTGAATTCCAGGTCAGCCTGAGCTAGAGTGAGACCCTACCTCGAAAAAAAAAGGGGGGGGGGAGAGTGGGAGAGGATTCAGAGAGGCAGATGTTTTTAAAGCAATGGTAAATCTTTGTGTTAGGTACACAGAGATTATCATGTCACAGATACAAGGCTGTGGGGCTGAGAACTTAAGGGTAAAAGGATGATTCACAAAATCAATATTAAGTGGACATTAAACTTATGAAAGCTTCATCAACTCATCAAATTTCTTTTTCACTTATCACATTAGAAAGGTTGTTCTTGGTTTTTTTTTGTTTGTTTGTTTGTTTTTTTGTCGTTGTTGTTGTTCTTGTTCTTGTTTCTTTCTTGTTCTTCCCTAACCAAGACTGTATAACAAGTATTCATGTGGCATTTTCTTTGTATTGGGTTTGGCAACAAATGACTTAAAGCCTGCAATGGGAGGTGATGGAGAAATGACTCAGCAGTTAAAGGTGCTTGCATACAAAGCATAATGACCTGGGTTTGAGTCCCCAGTACCCACTTAAAAGCAGATGCCTAAAGTGGCACATGCATCTGGAGTTGGTCTGCAGCATTGAGGCTGATGTGTGTCCATGCTCTCAAATAAAAAATACATACAATTTAAAAAAGCAAAAATATGCAGAAGCATTTATGCAGGTGACATGCAAAGACTGTATTTAACAACAGTACATGTGGACTTTCTCAAGAGTAAGAGAACAGACCCCTTGGATACTGAGGCATGAGTGTGCATTGGAACACAGGTGGTAATGAGATGAGATTTACATACATTGAAAGATGAGACAGTAGGACTGATTTCAGAACACAAGTTATAAAACAGCAGATGCCTGTTCATCTTGCTTGCATAAGTGCTTTCTGTACATATGTCTACAAAGATATGTCTTGGAGAATGTTCAGTAAAATGTTCACAGTGGTAGGATTTCAAACAAATTTCCTTGTTTGAAATTGAAACTGCTTTTAATGAGCACGTATCAATTTCAGAGACGGGGGAGAAGAGTCTCCAGTCCATGCCAACATTCCCACAGCAGGGTGACCACACCAGGGTTATCATGTACCAGGCGCTTCCTGAAGTGGTCTTGAACCTTTTAAAGCTCCTTTCCCTCTGTGAGTTAGGCTCCATGTCTGTCTCCATGGGTTCCCCCTCTGTGAGTTAGGCTTCATGTCTCCATGGGTTCCAAACACCCGCTTTATGTATTCAGCATGTATTACCTCCAACATGCAGCCAGCTGTCTGATCATAGAAATTGTCGTGACCCTTGAGGGACACGATAAATCACTTTCCCAATCAATGATCAGTCATCACTCATGTTTAGGAATAAGTTGACCAAGGTTACCACTCTGTTTATTCTTTGAAAGATTAGATGTACTTAGCTAAATATCTGAGCAGTTTACTGAAAATCATTTATCCTTTCCAGCCACATATAACCTTCCCCTGCCCAAAAGCATCTCATTGAAATGCTGGCAGGCCTCACTTCCAGCACGCATCCCAGACAGAACTCTTATGTTAAGTGGATCTGTGTGCACACTGTGCATTATAAGAAAGAAGTGCCTTTAATCACAGCACTCAGGAGGCAGAGGTAGGAGAATCACTGTGAGTTTGAGGCCACCCTGAGACTACATAGTAAATTCCAAATCAGCCTGGACTAGAGTGAGACCCTACCTCAAAAAAAAACAAAAAACAAATCTAGAAGTGATGGGGTCTCATTTATTGTCTGTTTATTTCTATTGCCGAAGAAATGACAAATCAATAGTTAGAAATTAAACGACAAACTACACACCAGAGGTGGTGGTACATGACTGTAATTCCAGCATTTGTGTGGCTGAAGCAGGAGGATTGCTGTCAGTGTGGAGCCAGCCAGGGCTACATATAGCAAGACCTTATCTCTAAAATTAAAAATATGCTGGTGAGATTGCTCAGTGGTTAAAGGTGCTTGCTTCTGAGACCTGCTAGCCTGGGTTCAACTCCCCAGCATCCACATAAAGCTAGATGCACAGAATGGCACATGTGTCTGGAATTCTCTCTCAAATTAAAAAAAAAAAAAAAAAGATTAAAAAGCAGGAGATTAAAACCCTTTTTTTCCCCCCAGGAATAAAACTGCTTTTCCTGAGTATATGGGCTATTCTCAGAGAGAAACACTTCAGGGCATCTTTTTATTTTAGAACTGATTGGTCCAAGAATAAGCATATTGTTTTACAGAAGGGAAAGTGCAAATGTGTTCTGTGTGGTGGTGTGAATCACACCCAGGGCCTTCCTTGAATATGTTAAGCAAGCACTGTACCACTGAGCTGTACTCTGGCCACAAATGCATTCTTGATTCCATTGACAGAGAGGTGTGTGTGTGCGTGCATGCATGCATGTTTGTGTGTATGTGTTGGCTGCCATGTCATTCCCCTGTCTTTCTGGTGCTTGCCCTCCCTTTCCCACCTCCTTCCACAGCATCTGAAGCTGCTTCAGTGGGCTTTCTTGCCTGCCCTCTGGCTTCCAGTGGAGAACCAGCAGGTGAGGTAAGGGAGGAGAGAAAGGATGGGGTGTTTACTTCCTGGTTTCTCCCCACCAGGCAACAGCCTCCCACCATATAACCTCAGGGGCTGCCAGGAAGCTTTGGTCAAGAGCTTTCTCTGTCATCATAGTTTGTAGCCAAGGGTGTATGCTGTCCATAGCAGTTCCTCTGTGTTCTGCCTGCACTGATAGAATGCCTTCCTTAAAAACTGCTTAAATCCCCCAGCTTGGTGGCATCTTCTTCTGCCCACTGTGAATGGCCTGCACTGAGCTCAGGACAGAATAGACAAGTCTTACTGGCGGTCTCACTCTATTCCATCACAAGCCCACATAATGAGCAGAACGGGCTTGTCCTAACCCTCCTGACTGTGCCTGTCTGTCCTCAGCTTTTGCTCAGCATTTATAAGACTGTTTTTTGGTGGGGTTTTTTTTCAGCTGCATGATATACCATGATACAAACTTACCCTAAGACCTTACGGGTGGCCTCTTGCTTTTTCCTACAATAAACACATTCCTATAATAAACACTACCAGGCATGGTAGTACTCACCTGTAATAGCAGCACTCAGCAGTTGTAGGCAGGAGAATCAGAAGTTCACAGCTATCCTTGGCTACAGTGAATTGGATTGGAAACCAGCCTGGGCTGCATGAGACATCACCTCAAAAAAAAAAAAAAAAAAAAAAAAAAAAAAAA
Source organism: Orientallactaga sibirica (assembly GCA_036365145.1). Classification (NCBI taxonomy): domain Eukaryota; kingdom Metazoa; phylum Chordata; class Mammalia; order Rodentia; family Dipodidae; genus Orientallactaga; species Orientallactaga sibirica. The sequence goes on along the minus strand of JAEOAD010000044.1, from coordinate 5,799,375 downwards.
AAAAGCTAGGGATGGAATTCCAGGCCAGCCTGGGCTAGAGCAAGACCCTACCTCAAAAAACAAAAAAATAAAAAGACACTGTAATGAGTATTCTATTATGCTTATAAATTTAGACATTAGACACTTTACTCTGACAATGACCCTGAAGAATGACCACGCTTCCACCCCCTCTGCTTTCCTCTCTTCTCTGAGTTTGCAGCGCCTGTCGGGTCAACGAGATTCTAGGTCCCTGACTGGGCTTCTTGCACGTGGGCTTCACCACGGTTCCTTAGCTGCAGATGGCTCCAGTGCTCACCCAGTTGCTTAAGCACAGCCCCTTCCCCATCAGCTCTCCCCAGATTCCTGTCTAAATTGAGGACAACATCACTGAGGGAATGTATTTTCTGCTTTTTTTTCTTTTTTCCAAATAACATTTTTCAGTTTCTACTCAAGTAGGACCTGCATAGTCCCTCAAGAGCTCAAGAAATCCACAAATTTACTTTGGTCGAAGGTCATTATAGGGGTGGCCATCCATCGTGCTTTTCAGTACTAAACATTTTAAACACTCCCTGCATTTACAGGGCATGAAGAGGTTGTAACATCTCAGCATAGTTTTGTTTTTTCTTGCAGGACTTAAAGTCTTGTAGATGGCCTGCCAGAAAAAGCACCATCTAAAGTATCCTCTAAGAACATTCTCAGCTCCTCTACACATTTGTAATACTTGATTTTTGACAGTTACTTCTCACTAAAAGTTCGGTGAAGCATCATTCATCTAAGAGAACAGACTTCTCTGTTTCTGTTCAGAGTGAGTGAACCTGCTTCACCTTTATACGCTGCAGAAAGTGTCCTCACGGAAAAGCGCGGTATGTTTTGCAGACGTTGCATTACCGAGCACCTATAACAAGGCACTTCTAAAGAAGACCTCTGGGCCAGCAGAGGCCCCATGCCCCAGCCCCCAACATTCTTCCCTGTGGGACTCAGCCTGCTCGAGGAGGTACTGGATCCACTGCCACGGGTATGCTTCCCCATGGTTTTCAATTCTGTGACGGACTTAAGATTTCAGAAGTTTTGACAAGAAGCACAATGGTTCATGCCTGTAATTCCTGCACTTGGCTGAGGCAGGAGGCCAACTTGAGATACATAACACTACCTTGTCTCAATAAAACAAAAAAAGATTTTACAAAGCTGCTTACATCAGTAGGTAGAATTTTTTTTCCATATGCTGTTGTGCTAAGCACTCTGTGTGCATTATCTCACTGAATTTCCACATAATGTTAGTGCTGTTATCATATTTAAAAGGTTGTGAGAACTGTACCGGCATCCATGTGTAAAAGGATGTGAGAGCTGTACCAGTGTCCATGTGTAAAAGGATGTGAGAGCTGTACCATCCTTGTGTAAAAGGATGTGAGAGATGTACCAGTGTCTATGTGTAAAAGGATGTGAGAGATGTACCAGTGTCCATGTGTAAAAGGATGTGAGAGCTGTACCCGTGTCCATGTGTAAAAGGATGTGAGAGCTGTACCCGTGTCCATATGTAAAAGGATGTGAGGGCTGTACCAGTACCCATGTGTAAAAGGATGTGAGAGCTGTACCAGTACCCATGTGTAAAAGGATGTGAGAGCTGTACCAGTACCCATGTGTAAAAGGATGTGAGGGCTGTACCAGTACCCATGTGTAAAAGGATGTGAGGGCTGTACCAGTACCCATGTGTAAAAGGATGTGAGAGATGTACCAGTACCCATGTGTAAAAGGATGTGAGAGCTGTACCAGTACCCATGTGTAAAAGGATGTGAGAGCTGTACCAGTACCCATGTGTAAAAGGATGTGAGAGCTGTACCAGTGCCCGTGTGTAAAAGGATGTGAGAGCTGTACCAGTATCCATGTGTAAAAGGATGTGAGAGCTGTACCAGTATCCATGTGTAAAAGGATGTGAGGGCTGTACCAGTGCCCATGTGTAAAAGGATGTGAGAGCTGTACCCGTGTCCATATGTAAAAGGATGTGAGGGCTGTACCAGTACCCATGTGTAAAAGGATGTGAGGGCTGTACCAGCGTCCATGTGTAAAAGGATGTGAGAGCTGTACCAGTATCCATGTGTAAAAGGATGTGAGAGCTGTACCAGCGCCCATGTGTAAAAGGATGTGAGAGCTGTACCAGCGTCCATATGTAAAAGGATGTGAGAGCTGTACCAGTACCCATGTGTAAAAGGATGTGAGGGCTGTACCAGCGTCCATGTGTAAAAGGATGTGAGAGCTGTACCAGTGTCCATGTGTAAAAGGATGTGAGAGCTGTACCAGCGCCCATGTGTAAAAGGATGTGAGAGCTGTACCAGCGTCCATGTGTAAGAGGATGTGAGGGCTGTACCAGTGTCCATGTGTAAAAGGATGTGAGAGCTGTACCAGTATCCATGTGTAAAAGGATGTGAGAGCTGTACCAGTGTCCATGTGTAAGAGGATGTGAGAGCTGTACCAGTGTCCATGTGTAAAAGGATGTGAGAGCTGTACCAGTGCCCGTGTGTAAAAGGATGTGAGAGCTGTACCAGTATCCATGTGTAAAAGGATGTGAGAGCTGTACCAGTATCCATGTGTAAAAGGATGTGAGAGCTGTACCAGTGTCCATGTGTAAAAGGATGTGAGAGATGTACCAGTGCCCGTGTGTAAAAGGATGTGAGAGCTGTACCAGTGTCCATGTGTAAAAGGATGTGAGAGATGTACCAGTGTCCATGTGTAAAAGGATGTGAGAGATGTACCAGTGTCCATGTGTAAAAGGATGTGAGAGATGTACCAGTGCCCGTGTGTAAAAGGATGTGAGAGCTGTACCAGTGTCCATATGTAAAAGGATGTGAGGGCTGTACCAGTGCCCATGTGTAAAAGTATGTGAGAGATGTACCAGTGCCCGTGTGTAAAAGGATGTGAGAGCTGTACCAGTGTCCATGTGTAAAAGGATGTGAGAGCTGTACCAGTATCCATGTGTAAAAGGATGTGAGAGCTGTACCAGTGTCCATGTGTAAAAGGATGTGAGGGCTGTACCAGCGCCCATGTGTAAAAGGATGTGAGAGCTGTACCAGTATCCATGTGTAAAAGGATGTGAGAGCTGTACCAGTGTCCATGTGTAAAAGGATGTGAGGGCTGTACCAGCGCCCATGTGTAAAAGGATGTGAGAGCTGTACCAGTGTCCATGTGTAAAAGGATGTGAGGGCTGTACCAGTGTCCATGTGTAAAAGTATGTGAGAGCTGTACCAGTGTCCATGTGTAAAAGGATGTGAGGGCTGTACCAGCGCCCATGTGTAAAAGGATGTGAGAGATGTACCAGCGCCCATGTGTAAAAGGATGTGAGAGCTGTACCAGTATCCATGTGTAAAAGGATGTGAGGGCTGTACCAGCGCCCGTGTGTAAAAGGATGTGAGGGCTGTACCAGTATCCATGTGTAAAAGGATGTGAGAGATGTACCAGTGTCCATGTGTAAAAGGATGTGAGAGATGTACCAGTATCCATGTGTAAAAGGATGTGAGAGCTGTACCAGTGTCCATGTGTAAAAGGATGTGAGGGCTGTACCAGTGTCCATGTGTAAAAGGATGTGAGAGCTGTACCAGTGTCCATGTGTAAAAGGATGTGAGAGATGTACCAGTGCCCGTGTGTAAAAGGATGTGAGAGCTGTACCAGTATCCATGTGTAAAAGGATGTGAGAGCTGTACTAGTGTCCATGTGTAAAAGGATGTGAGGGCTGTACCAGTGTCCATGTGTAAAAGGATGTGAGAGCTGTACCAGTGTCCATGTGTAAAAGGATGTGAGAGATGTACCAGTGCCCGTGTGTAAAAGGATGTGAGAGCTGTACCAGTGTCCATGTGTAAAAGGATGTGAGAGCTGTACCAGTGTCCATGTGTAAAAGGATGTGAGGGCTGTACCAGCGCCCATGTGTAAAAGGATGTGAGAGCTGTACCAGTATCCATGTGTAAAAGGATGTGAGGGCTGTACCAGCGCCCGTGTGTAAAAGGATGTGAGAGCTGTACCAGTATCCATGTGTAAAAGGATGTGAGAGATGTACCAGTGTCCATGTGTAAAAGGATGTGAGGGCTGTACCAGTGTCCATGTGTAAAAAGATGTGAGAGCTGTACCCGTGTCCATGTGTAAAAGGATGTGAGAGCTGTACCAGTATCCATGTGTAAAAGGATGTGAGAGATGTACCAGTGCCCGTGTGTAAAAGGATGTGAGAGCTGTACCAGTGTCCATGTGTAAAAGGATGTGAGAGCTGTACCAGTATCCATGTGTAAAAGGATGTGAGGGCTGTACCAGTGTCCATGTGTAAAAGGATGTGAGAGCTGTACCAGTGTCCATGTGTAAAAGGATGTGAGAGCTGTACCAGCGTCCATGTGTAAAAGTATGTGAGAGATGTACCAGCGCCCATGTGGAAAGAGGGTGGAGGTGGTCATTCACCTCCTAGCTCCTCAGGCCACCAGCAGCAGCATGGGTGTGCATGGTTGCAGCATGCTGGTCTCACACACCTATTACTACTGGATGTAGTCAGGCAGGCAGGGGGCCTCAGACATCCAGCTGATGTGAGTAATGACACATACTGGTCAAAGGGTGTTCGCGTCGCTGGAGGGTCATGCTGAATCCAGTCAAGGTTGTCTGAACCAGTGAATGAACATGCTACCTGCCCCTCCAGCACACCTCTGCTCCTGCTTACTCACTGCTCATAACTCCGGCCCCCTCCCCTTTTAACAGATCAGCACACACTTCTGTAGCAGTGAATCCCTCCAGGTCCTTGTTTTATGCCTTGCAGCCATAATTTATTAACTGCTTTCTAGATTTCACCATTTCTAAAAATTAGCTTTGCCAGAAGAGGGATGTCATGTTGTCTTCAAGGATTAAAACACTCATTAGGAAGTGGTTCCTTTTCCTCACTCTCTCATTGATTTTTCAATGTCTACTGAGACTATTTTATCACCCAGGCTAAATTAAAGATGAAGAATCCTAACTGATTCTTGGGTAGCCCCAAGACAGAAGCTCGGCTGGAGTGAGTTCACAGACATCCCAAGATCAGGCAGCCACACTGAATTCTTGAATCACCCTGCAGCCCAGGCCAGTGGGTGGATCAGGGAGAGACAGTGCAACCCTATCAATTCCTGGCAAACTCCCAAGAAACTGCATTGTCCTGTAGTGTCAGGTATTTTAGCTTCACTCTTCTACTGTGCTTCATGACTGAAAGTGCGCCTTACGTAACCAAGTTTGCTCTTTCTGCCCCTTGTTCGTCTCTCCTCTCCGTTCGTCCTCTGCTCTTCCCTCCCCAACCCCTTCTGTGGAGACCTGGCCTGTGGAACTTCCCCACCTCAAATGTGATTGACCAAAGGCAGCCCCAAGGAAAGTCCAGCAAAAATCACAAGAGACTTGCGTTTCCTCTATTCTCTCATTTTTGGGGGTGTGTGGGGGTGTTTTGTGTGGTGTATGCACATGTATGTGCCTTTGCAGCACCTAGAGCCCTAACGATGCTTTCTGCTCCCTTACGGGACTGGGGTGACTACACAGGAGGCCACGCCCAGCTGTTTGTATGAGCCATGGAGATGGAACTCAAACCTTCTCTCAGGCCTCTTCAAGTTTGCACAGGAAGTGCTCGTAACTGCTGGGTCATCTCTCCAGGCCCCTGTTTTTTCCTTAACTGTGTTGTTCTTCTAGCTCATTTAGAGAGGGAAGAGGGGACCCACCATCCCTGCTAAGCACATCCTGTGGTTTTTCTCATCTTCTCATCACAGCAAACCTGGGAGGCCCACACTGCTATACTGACATTCCCACTCTGGGATGTTACAGAGAGATTAAGTCATCTCATCAGACTCACAGTTCCTGTTTGAACACTTGGTGTTTGATTAAACATTTTGGACATCCCCATAAATCTAGAAATAACTAGTTTTCCTGCCGTCTGGTTAGTCTTTGTACCTCTTCCTTGTGTGCATCATGGAAGGGTTTCGCTCAGGCACATTCTACGAAAAGTCCTTGTCTGGGAGCCGCTCACAGCCTTCCTCGGCCCCACGGGGAGCTGGGCTGTCACCTCCATCTTCGTGGCTGCTACGTTGTGCTGTGCACTTGCTGTCATCACGTATTTTCTGATGCTGTCATGAAACACATGAGGCTGGATAGGTGACTTGCAAACCATATTTATTTGGCTCCTGGTTCTAGAGGCGGGGAAGTGCAAGTGATAGCTTCTGGTGAGGACCTTACAACTGCATCACAACATGTCAGGAGGCATCATGTGGAGAGACAGTATGCGTACCATTTCCAGTCTTTCAGGAAACCACAAGTGCCAATGCATGGGCCCCACCATCAGGATCTCAGTCCTAGCCTGATTACCTTTGAAAGGCTTCACATGGCATCCACATAGTGAATTTAGGAAGACACATCCAAACCATAGCAGTTGCTAAATATTTTGAATATTGTTACAAGGGATAAAATGGCCCCAAGATAGCATAGGGAAAACTGGAGTTAAACACTTCTTGACATGGGAGTGGTATAGATTAAGAATTGGCAGGAAGCATGCTTGCCCAGTCTATGGAGTCTACTTTGTCTTTAAGGCATTTTGCAGAACAGATGGACTGTAGACACTGTGCTGTTACATTGTTTTTGTAATTAATTGTATTTGTGTGTGTGTGTGTGTGTGTGTGTGTGTGTACGTGTACTCTCACCAGAGCCTTCTGTCACTGCAAATGGAACACCAGATGCCTATGCCCCTTATTTATTTATTTATTTATTTATTCATTCATTTATTTGAGAGGGAGAGAGAGAGGGAAGCAGATAGAGAATGGGCATACCAGAACCTCCAGCCACTGCAAACAAATGCCAGACACATGTGCCACCTTGTGTATCTGCCTTACATGGGTACTGGGAAATCGAACCTGGGTCCTTAGGCTTTGCAGGCAAGCGCCTTAACCACTAAGTTATCTGTCCAGCCCATTGTGCCACTTTTTGCATCAGGCTTTATGTGGGTAACTGGGGAATTGAACTGAGGCCAGCAGGCTTTACAAACAAGCACCTTTAACTGCTGAGTCATCTCCCAGCCCCAACTGGTTTAATGCTGGTTTAAACCATTGCTGAGTGTTCACTGTATAGGAGCAGAGGGAGGAATGAAGTCAGGATAGGGAAGAAGGGGACTCTTGGTGCTCCACATCCTAGCCTCGGGTTACTTAATTTCTCTTATCGGAACCTTTTCCTATACAATAAGGCTGGTCATACCTACCTTGTGGGGTGCTCTCACTACCAATCTGCACTCTGGTGTGGGTCTGCAGAGTACTCACCTACTCCTCCACACTAAAACAAATGAACATAGGTAATAAGACTGTACCACATTTAGGATTTCTGCTAAATGAATTTTTAGCTGCTCTTAGCACAAAAATAGCACTCTAATAAAAGGGTAAGTATTCTAGATGATGGATATGTGAATTAGCTTAACTATAAGAATTATTTCACTATGCTGTAACATGTTGCTCACTTTTAATATAGATGATTTATTTTCTAAAACAAAGGGAAATTAAAAACCCAAAGGTAGCTTGAATTCCTTTTTACCCTTGTAAAGATCAGCTTCTTGCAAAGCACCGTCTTCTGAGCACCTAATGATCTACTTAGAATCTACTCAGCAGAGTTAAAGTGAGTTTAGCAATGCCCAGAGGTCTTTTGTCTAGACTGAAGAAAGAGAGTTCCACAGCAGTGAGGAAAGCAGTCAGCGTCCTTTCTCTGTCCTTCTGAGGATGCAGTGTGGGGAACAGGGAGCTTCGCCAGACTAATGGCTGCCTTTCCTCCAACGCTCCTTGGTGACCAGCAAGCGCTTGTGGCTATGCTGGTCATCGTCAGGCATACACTGAGCCTGCCTCTGAATTCTTTAGGATCTACGAGCACCCCCAATGACTTATGGTACAAGTTCATTGAGCTGCCCTACCACGGCGAGAGCATCAGCATGCTGATTGCCCTGCCGACCCAGAGCTCCACCCCGCTGTCTGCCATCATCCCCCACATCAGCACCAAGACCATCGACAGCTGGATGTCCACCATGGTGCCCAGGAGGATACAGGTGGTCCTGCCCAAGTAAGTGCCCCTTCCCCAAAAAGAACCATGCGTTGCTCAGTGGGTCGCTCTTCTACCTCAGGTAGCAGGAAGAGGGGCTGGCACAGCATGTGGCCTGTTTTGTTTTGCGTCAGGATACTGTGGGAATCGCAGGCGCCTGTGCTGCTTGATGGTAGGATAGTGGTTATCTATGCAAAGAGAGGAGGCCACCTGACCTCTGAACCACCACACAAGTTTTTCATGTCCCCGTGGTAGCTTCTAACATAATCCCTCCCACTTCAGAAATTGGGAAAACACCTGTCCATCATCACATCGTATGGATGAAAATGAAGTGAGGTATAAGGGAGCTCTGTGTGGTAAGACCTTCATTGTATTCACTGAGGTTAATGCTAGAAGTTGTTTAAAGACCAAGATCCAACAGTGGGTCAATAAGCATTATGAAACCTTTACGGCAGAATTCTTTAAAAAAATATATATATTTATTTATTTATTTATTTATTTATTTATTTATTTATTTATTTGAGAGACAGAGAGAGGGGAAGATAGAATGGGTGCACCAGGGCCTCTAGCCACTGCAGATGAACTCTGGATATATACGCCACCTCGTACATCTGGCTTATGTGAATACTGGGGAATCAAACCTGAGTCCTTAGGCTTTGGAGGCAAGTGCCTCAAGTGTTAAGCCATCTCTCCAGGCCTAAGCATAATTCTTTTTTTTTTTTTTTTTTTTTTATTGACAACTTCTGTACTTACATACAAAAAAACCCATGATATTTCCCTCCCCTCCCCCCATTCTCCTTTAGAACTCCATTGTCCATCATATCCCCTCCCTCTCTCCATTAGCCTCTCTTTTAATTTGATGTTGTCATCTTTTTCTTCTATTATGAGGGTCTTGTGGAGGTGTTGCTAGGCACTGCAAGATCATGGATATCGAGGCCAATTTCTATCTGAACAGTTGCATTGTAAGGAGTCTACCCTTCCTTTGGCTCTTACGTTCTTTCTGCCCCCTCTTCTGCAATGGACCCTGAGCCTTGGAGGGTGTGACAGAGATGTTTCAGTGCTGGACACTCCTCTGTCCCTTCTTCTTAGCACTATGTTGCCTTTTGGGTCATCCCAGTGGTCATCGCCATCTGAAAAGAGAAGCTTCTCTAACCAGAAATGAGAGTAGCATTAATATGTGAATATGAACATTAAGTGTAGTGCTTTCAGGGCAGCTTGATGGGAATAATACATACATTTAGCCAGACAAGAGCAGGCTTTATACCCCTAAGGCTTATGACCTCCCCTGCCATAGACTTGAGTAGTTTTTTCAGTACCAGGATGTATTCCCTCCCATAGAGAGGGCCTTCAGTCCAATTAGGGAGCAGTTGGTTTCCCCAAGAGCAGACATGCCACTATTGCACCTGTTCAGTCATTGGGCCTGTCTGGCCAAACTTGAGTTTTCCAGTGTCCACTGTTTTCACTGCTGATGACTTCTGTCAGTTGGCTGGTCTACAGGGAGAAGGTTTTCTGCTTAGCACCAGTTTGCTTTCTCAGTGACCTTGCCTCTCAGGCAAGTGATATCTTCAGCAATAGGGTCTTACTATCTGTTTCTCAAGGGAAACCAAGGACTTTGGCAAAAGCCTTTAATGTTTTGGAGGCTACCGGGACCTCCTTGGCCAACAATTCACTGGAAGGTATCCCATCCCAGGCACTGAAAATTTTCTAGTAATAGTCTATAGCTTCTGGATGTGCCATTATTCAAAAAAGTAGGTTTACATAAGTCTTATTCAGACTATCTTGAATTTTGATTGACCCTCCCCTGCCGTTCTTTTACACATTCTCTTCCCATGGCCTCACTTAGGCCTTTCCCCTCCCTGTAATCTGTTCTTCTACTTACATATGTACAATACCACCCTCTTAAGTCCTTCCCTCTCCTCCCTCCCTTATAACCTTTTACCAGCTTACTGGCTTCTGGTACGATTTTTGGTTCCAGTTCACACACAAGTCTATACATTTGTAGCTAGGATCCACATATGAGAGAGAACATGTGACATTTGGCTTTCTGAGCCTGGGTTACCTCCTTTCCAGATCCATCCATTTCCCTGCAAAAATATTCATTGGAGAAAAGATAGCCTCTTCAACAAGTGGTGCTGGGAAAACTGGATATCTGTATGTAAAAGGATAAAAATAGATCCTTGTCTCTCTCCATGCACAAGAGTCAAGTCCAAATGGATCAGGGACCTTAATATCAGATCTGAAACTCTGAAACTGCTAGAAGAAAAGGTAGGGGAAACCCTTCAACATATTGGAATAGGCAAGGACTTTCTGAATATAACTCCAGTTGCTCAGGGAATAAAACCACTAATCAACCACTGGGACCTCATGAAATTACAAAGCTTTTGTACAGCAAAGGACACTGTGAATAGAGCAAAGAGACAACCTACAGAATGGGAAAAAATCTTTGCCAGCTTTACATCTGACAGAAAATTAATATCCAGAATATACAAAGAACTCAAAAAACAGAATAATAAGAAATCAAACAACCCAGTTAAAAAAAAATGGGCCATGGAACTAAATAGAGAGTTCTCAAAAGAAGAAATACAGATGGCATATAAACATCTAAAAAAGTGTTCCACATCCTTAGCCATCAGGGAAATGCAAATTAAAACCACTTTGAGATTCTGTTTTACTCCTGTCAGAATGGCTACCATCAAGAAAACAAATGACAATAAGTGTTGGCGAGGATGTGGAAAAAGAGGAACCCTTCTACACTGTTGGTGCGAATGTAATCTGGTCCAACCATTGTGGAAATTAGTGTGGAGGTTCTTGAGACAGCTAAAAGTAGATTTACCATATGATGCAGCTATAGCACTCCTAGGCATATATCCGAAGGACTCTTCTCACTACATTAGAGATACTTGCACAACCATGTTTATTGCTGCTCTATTCACAATAGCTAGGAAATGGAAGCAGCCTAGATGTCCCTCCACAGATGAATGGATAATAAAGATGTGGTACATTTACACAATGGAGTTCTATTCAATGGTTAAAAAAAATGAAATTATGAAATTCGCAGGGAAGTCGATGGATCTAGAAAGGATAATTCTTTTCATTAGTACATAAAACAGTCTTTCTCTTATGTCTCCAAAGTGAAATATAGATGGAATTTAGATTGTTAGGTCTTGAGACCAAGCAAAAGTAATCCCAAATTCTGTATGAGTCCTAGTTTCTCACAGTTCAGAGAATACTTTTCCCAGCTCTCTGGAGAAGACAATGCAATCTCTCCCTTTCTGTGGACTTTGCAGTGTTCCCTTCTCCTCATATCCAGCTTGTCTACACACACACTCAGTGTAGTGGAGAATTTAATAGCTTTGGATTCTCCAGTCCCAGGTAAGGAACGAATAGTACATTTTACAAGTTTAAGAATTCCTCCCAATACTTTTTTTTTTTGAAAAGTCAGCCTTAAAACCAGGCATGGTGGCACACACCTTTAAAAGCAGCACTCGGGAGGCAGATGTATGAGGATCGCCATGAGTTCGAGGCCACCCTGAGACTACATAGTGAATTCCAGGTCAGCCTGAGCTAGAGTGAGACCCTACCTTGAAAAACCAATGGAAGGGAGGAAGGAAGGGAGGGAGGGAGGGAGGGAGGGAGGGAAGGGAGGGAAGAAAAAGTCAACCTTCATGTCAGCAGTGCTTGGCCCTGAGTCACATCCCTTGGGGGTAAAGAATAAACCAGCTACCACTGTAGTCCTTGTGTAATGAGAATGTACTCCCTTCCCCTTTGTTGCTCTTCTTCTTGTGATGGATATATTTAATACCTATCTTTGACATGGGAATGGCCCCAAGGCCAGGCTAGTCACTAATATTGTAGAAACTTACACCTGGCTGTCACACCACGTGACCTGTTTCAAATGCTTCCTCTTCCCCTTCCCCCTGTTTGAACAGATAAGTGCTCGCAGAGCCCCAACGCACACAGTTAGAACTGTGTTTCCTTTCCTTTGACCACCCTCAATCCCAGTAAGGACGGAGGTTCCCGCAGCAGCCAGCATGGAGGCTCTTGAGTTGGCTGTGGGGAAGAAGTGTAGACAGAGGATCAGGAACTTCCACCTCTGAACCTTCTCACTGGTGTGAGAGGAACGGCTTTTATGTGAATCTAAGCATTGAAGAGGAGCCTGTTGCAGTGAGTTCCAGTGAGCACGAACGCCCGTGCTTGTTGTGAGTAAGGAGAGGAGCCCCCCTCTCTACTTACAAGGGATTTAAATTTTAGGGTCAGAAGTCAAGCTACAGTTCCTGTCAGTGTCAGATCTTCCTCAATGAATCTTCTTGTAAATATGCACTGATCAAGTCATTTTGTATCATGTATTACCTTTTGATATTCCCTCCCATATTTTCTGTGTTCATATAGGTTCACAGCTGTGGCCAAAACAGATTTGAAGGAGCCACTGAAAGCTCTTGGCATCACTGAGATGTTTGATCCATCAAAGGCAAATTTTGCAAAAATAACAAGTATGTGCAATGTAAAATCATTCTTAAATTAACAAGAATGTCGATGTAAATTTATTCTTAAACTTGAAGAAAATGTTCCAGAGTGTCTGATTTGCTCAAAGAGAAGAGAATCGAATCAGGAACGGGTTGCCCCAGAACTGTCCCACTTTTAATGCACTGTATCACTGGACAATGCTATTGACTTTCACCATGTCAGTGTGCGTCATACCTCCCACCGTTCACATGGACAGCTCATGTGAGGCCTCAGGGACCACAAAGCTATGGAATCATTTCCTGCATTGCCTCTGGTACCTAAGGACTCACTTTCTTGTTTTCCGGTGCTAGGAATCAAACACAGGGCCTTGAGCTGGCCAGGAGCATGCTTTTTCTTCACTGAGTGACATCCCCAGCCCATAGTTGGGCTTTTCATTAGATACTAGTCACTCTTTATTTTCCAGTGCAAACTTTCCCCCTTAGGTTTAAAAAAAAAAAATCAAGATTTTTTTAGTTCTCAAACATGTGCTGAGAGCAGCTGTGAGCATGCATTTTATCCAAGTATGTGTATTGTCACACTGTGCTCATTAATCTGAAAAATAACAGATTCAAATGAGCCTGATGGGGGCTTTCCTTCCCGAGAGCAACTAAGGCACCCCTGGCATCAAGTCTCTATATTAGCCAGTTTGTGTGAATTTGTCTCTAGAGCTATTTAAATGGCCAGGAGTTTTCATTTCAAATTTAGAACACAGCATGCTCCTTCCAAAGAAAAGCCATGACTTGTGACATATGTGCCACTGTGTATGTTTCACCTTGACTGGTGTGAATTGGCTCATTTGCATGCTGGAGAACCCCTGCGTACCTGCTCTGGAAAAAGCTCCTTTCCTGGGGGAGCTGCAGCTCCTGGTGTCTTCCTCCGACTCCCTTTCATCCTTCCCTGACCACTCTACTCTGGTCCCCGCCCAGACACAGGAACTTCTTGGAAATACACATTTGGGGTCTGATCCAAACCTGCTGAACCCAGATCTTCATTTTAACAGGATCCCTCAGCCCAATAAAGTTCAAGCAACATTATCTCAACACCTACACTTCCCCTTCAGTGTTGCACGCCATAGTCTAAATACTAAACAGGAGGTGTTACGGGAGGCTCAGGTGCCCTGAAGCCTCCTGAGATGTTCTCCCTGACTGCACAGGTGCCCTGGGTCGCATAAAAGTACATCTCAGTCACAGTCACGTTAGGAAGTTGGTGCAGAGAACCCGAAAACCGGGTGACCCCCAAGCATTTTCCCCTCTGCATCCAGACCTGTGTCCCATCAGGGCAGTGTTCACTGCACTTGAAATCCTTCGAGAGAGTGCCACCTGGTGGTCTCTGCTGGATGCTCAGGCTATGGTGAGAGGGAAGTGAGACTGCCTTAGATCAACCCTCCCCACCCTGCCAAGGTACAGCAGCAGGTGTGTCCCTGGCCCTGCCAAGTCTTAAGTCTCACACTCAGCACCCTTCTTGCACTAATATGCCATAATATGAGTGGTTGGTGGTGCAAAAAGCCAGCACTTATGTGCTCCTAACTAGCTGTGTGATGGGGCAGGTTTCTTTTTCTGGTCCTCAGTTTCCCCATCTGTAAGTGTTGACTGAAATCCTTTCTGGGCCTGAAAGTCTGTAAAAGTAAAATACTGTCGTCTTTCTTTTTTGGTAAAACTGGGTCCCTTTTCCGTTCTCTTTTCCTTTTTGAAATAAAATCCATACTTACTGGAATTGGGTTGATTTAGAGGCACTAAACATTCAGGGTCTGCATTCCAGAACTGAGTGTGATGGGGCATGTAACAGAAATTCAAATGCCCTGCAAGAGACGGCCAGCTGTAGCCCTCGACCTGCAGGACTGTCAGGGGATTCTGACAGTCCTGGAATTTACCTTGACTATGAGGTTACGTCCAGACCATGCGGATAGCGGACTCATCAGATAAGGGCTGACTTTGTTTTATTTTGCACAAACAGGGTCAGAAAACCTGCATGTGTCTCACATCTTGCAAAAAGCAAAAATTGAAGTCAGTGAAGATGGAACCAAAGCTTCAGCAGCAAGCAGTGAGTCCTGGGGTGGGGGGTGGGGCTGGTGCCAGAGGAAAGCAGACGTGGTCCAACTTAGCACACTGCCAGGAAGTCTCCTTTCCAGCCAGGACTTGGGATGACCCTTGGGAGATAGCAGTATGAGTAGATGAAGTGTTTGTTGTAAATATCTGAGAAATTTCAACAGCAGAGCACTAAACCAAGTACAGGGCTCAGTGTCAACCCAGTTCCTGCTGAGTGCATCAGCTCAGGCCCCCAGACCAAGGCCATAGACTCAGGAGCTTAAACAACAGAAACTTATCTTCTCACAATTCTGAAAGCTGAAAGTCCAAACTCCAAGGGTCAGCACGGATGGGTTCTCTTGAGGTCACGCTCCTGACTGACAGACTGTGTTCCTTGTATAGACACATGGCCTCACATCCCTGGTTCTTCTCTCATGTTAATAAGGACGACACTCCTGAGGCCTCACACTTAAGACCTTATTAGCTCTCAGTAGCCACCTTAGAAGTTTTGTCTCCACATGCAGTCACATTAGGGGGTTAGAGCCCCCAGTACATATATATGAATTTGGGGGAGATACAATTGGGCCCATAAATTTTACTGTTTAATTTAATTTAATTTAATTTAATTTTTATTTATTTATTTATTTATTTATTTTATTTATTTATTTTTATTTATTTTTTTTTTTTTGGTTTTTTGAGGTAGGGTCTCACTCTAGCTCAGGCTGACCTGGAATTCACTATATGTTCTCAGGGTGGCCTCGAACTCATGGTGATCCTCCTACCTCTGCCTCCCGAGTACTGGGATTAAAGGCGTAAGCTACCACGCCCGGCACTATTTAATTTTTTTTAATTTTTATTTTATTTATTTGAGAGAGAGAGAAAGAGAATGGTCGTGTCAAGGCTTCTAGCCACTGCAAACAAACTCCAGATGCATGTGCCACACTGTGCATCTGGCTTTACATAGGTACTGGGAAATTGAACCTGGGTCCTTAGGCTTCACAGGTAAGCGCCTTACCAGCTAATCCATCTCTCCAATCACTAATCACTAATTTTAACAATCCTGAGTGGAGCAGTTTGCGCCAGCATAACTCCTGAACATTCCATTTGTGACAGCAAGCCCAGGTCATTCTTGCTTTCTAGCTATTTGAGGAAGAGAACCAATCCATCACACCGGGTGATGGTAGTTTTGCCACACCTGCACCCTCTCCCAGCCTTCTCAAGGGCCAGTTAATGGAGAGCTACTATTGATAACCATAGCAGAGGAGGCATGTCTAAGATCCAAGACTCTAAAGAAGTTTTCTTTGTTAGAGTAAGGAGGTTACTCAGTGGTAGAGTGCTTTCTTAGCACGCACATGGCCCTGGGGTTCATCCCCAACACTGCAGCTACAGTGCTGTATGCAAGTGCCATGTGTGTGCATTTGTGTCTGGTCATGAGTGGGTGCACATGTGTGTGGAGGCCAGAGGTCCCTGTCAGGTGTATTCCTCGGTCACATTATATTTTAATTTTAAAAATATTTATTTGTTTGTTTATTTATTTATTTATAAGCTGGGCATGGTGGCGCACACCTTTAATCCCAGCACTTGGGAGGCAGAGGTAGGAGGATCACCATGAGTTCGAGGCCACCCTGAGACTACATAGTGAATTCTAGGTCAGCCTGAGCTATAGTGAGACCCTACCTCGAAAAAAAAAAAATTTATTTATTTATTTGAGAGAGAGAAAAAAAAAAAGAGGCAGAGATAGAGAGCGAGAATGGGCATGCTAGGGCCTCTGGCCACTGCAAATGAACTCCAGACAGTTAAGTCGAACCCATGTTCGACTCTTCAGACCCCACATTAATCAGCCAGGTGCACAAGGTGTCGCAAGTGCAATGTCACACATGCGCACAAGGAGGCACACTCATCTGGAGTTCGATTACACTGGCTGGAGACCCTGGCATGCCATTTCTCTTCTCCTCCCTCCCTCCCTCTCTCTCTCTCTCTCTCTCTTGCTCTCACACTCACAAAAAAAAAAAAAAAAAAGGCCCGTCTGTTGGGCTTGCCTCAGAAGAAAAAAAATCACTAATAGTAACAGTGATGATGTTCATGTAGTGGCAGTCAGTGTCCTAAGAGCTATGATGGTTTTATGCCATTTAATCCTCATAAAACATCTATGAGAGGGAAGTGCATTTACTAGGGAAGATGGGCTTTTATAAAATAAATGAGACAGTAAGTGTAAAATATTCAATAAATAGTGACCATTTAGGCTGTTATACACCAAGCCTTAGGGACAGGATAAGTGTGTCCTCAGACACCAGCGATGAAGGATCCATGGCGCTCACAACTTCGCTGGCCTTGGCTGACACGTTTTCCTCTGCCTTCTTGTAGCTGCAGTGCTAATTGCAAGGTCGTCGCCTCCCTGGTTTGTCGTGGACAGACCTTTCCTGTTTTTCATCCGACATAATCCAACGGGTAAGTGGCTTTCCTGTTCCCTTGTCCACTGGCTGTTGGCGCTCAGAACCGTGGATCCCAGCAGGGGTCATGCCCCAATACTGTAGCCCTTCATCTGTTTTCCTCATATCAGCCACAAAAAACACTCTGAGTACTATAACCACCGCTCTGAAGAAATGGAACATGGAGGCTGTTCACACCAAGGGTGATAGAACCCTTTAGATACAGACAGGATGTTAGATTTGGGGACTTGCAGCTGTTTTTACCCAATAGAGGGGCTCAGCATCCCTTTGGGACCCTTTTGACATCTGTCAATTCTCTTGATACGTTCATCAATGCCTTAACTTTTGCAAGAAGCTCCATGTCTTCGGCCTTTGTGATTTGTACTGTCATAACAACCTGGGAATGTGTTCATTCAACAGACAGAAGCCTCATGAGTCATGGGTTCAGACTGGGCTCTGGCTTCTACTTCATCTTTACAATAAAGGGAACAAAAGTTCCTCCATTTTAATATCATTATGGAACACAAGAGATCATTTTTTTTTGAGAGTCTCGCTTCATGCTCATGGAAAATAGACACTAACACACTGTAGCTTTCACTGTTTCCATCACAAGGAGGTGCAGGGTCCTTGTTTCAAGTAACTTTTATGTCATCATTAGACTGCATCCAGCACTGGCATTTGTAGGCAGTTGGAGCTATTTAACCTCAATTTAAATCAATTAGAATGGGGTGTAATTAAAAACTCAACTTCTAGACGAGCGTGGTGGCACATGGGAGTCAGAGGTAGGAGGGTTTCCATGAGTTCGAGATCACTCTGAGACTACATAGTTAATTTCAGGTCCGACTGGACCAGAGTGAGACCCTACCTCGAAAAACCAAAAAAAAAAAAAAAAAAAAAAAAAAAAAAAAAAGCCTCCTGAGTCACACCAGCCACTTTTCAAGCACTCAGCCTCACATATGAGTTGAGTTGCTACTACATGGCACAGCCATTTCTGCCTTGGAGAAAGTTGGGTTGAATGGCACAGCCGAGCAGGGGGTTGGTTACCCAAGGCTCTTTCCCTTCTTTTCCTTATTAATACCTTCTATCTTGCATTAAGGATTATCCTAGAGTCATGAACTGTTTCTCTTGGATTCTGTAGGTGCTGTCTTATTCATGGGCCAGATAAACAAGCCCTGAAGAACATACACAGGACCCATGCAAAGTGAAGACGACTTTGCCATGAAGACTCCTCTCCCACATCTTTCATAGTTCAGTTAAATATTTTTGTACACTGCTTTCTTTTTCAAAACTGGTTCATAGCAACAGATTCAGTGATGCACACATTTCTGTTTGGGCTGGTGTTAGAAAGGGCAGAAGGCTGGGATACTGTGCTGAAGAGTGAATAGGAAGGTTTCGGATACTGTACTGAAGAGTGAATAAGAAGGTTTCGGATGTCTCAAAGATTCTTTAAACTACTGAATGGTTACCTGGGTTAACAACCCTCTTGAGTATTTGCTGTCTGTCCAGTTCAGGATTTCTGTTGTGTTTTGTTTATATGTGTGGCTTTCCAGGAGAAATTTAATCAGTGTGACCGAAAAAAAAAAAAAATAATGAAGACATTTTATGGTAGTTTTTACGTTTTTATGGGGAAAAATATTATTTGCCTTTTTAATTGTTTTTCCCCACCTCCATCCAAAGTCTTGATGATAGCAAGCATTATGATTTGGGGGTGGAACTAGCAAAATCTCTAGCCTCTTTGTGTGATTTTGTTGTTGTTGCTATTGTTGTTTTATATAATGCATGTTTTCACTAAAATAAAGTTTAAAGATTAATGCCTCGCTGGACTTGCGGTATGCCTGTCACTACTGGTCTGTACTCTTTGAATTGGCATTTTTGTATTTTGTACAAAGTAAAAAAAATAATAAAGTGTTATGAGTAGTAAAAATGAGCCATTTCTGTGCGGTTTGAAAACACATCAAAAGAAACAGCCTTTAAATTTTTTTTTGATATTTTATTTATTTGTTTGAGAGAGAGAAGGAGGCAGATAGAGAATGGCACACCAGGGCCTCCAGCCACTGCAAACAAACTCTAAATGCATGTGCCATGTTGTGCATCTGGCTTTTTCATGGGTACTGGGAATTGAACCTGGGCCCTTTGGCTTTGCTGGCAAACATCTTAACTGCTAAGCCATCTCACCAGTATAAGAAACAGCCTACTAAAACTACCTCTGCCTCTTCTCACAAGCCTTCGTGTTTATGGACCAGCAGGAGCTGCAGAGCCGTTGCCTCCAAACCTGACAAGCACACACTGTTCCTGGCTTCAGCAGGGTCATCCTAGCTATAACCTCAGCTTCAGTTCCCTCAAGTTTCTGAAAAGCCATGCACTCTGGCAATCTAAGGCCACCGTGAGTGGTTTGTCTTTTGTAACAGGTTGGGATGGTTGTTTCTTGAAATGACAATTTTTGTTTCGTTTTGGGCTATAATTTTTCAAGTTGAATTTAAGCAACACATTTGTTACCATTTGTCTGAGTTTTTAAAAGTAATTTTCTAAAAGCTTGTCTAGTCTGTCATCTAAATCAGATAGATAAAACATTTCCTAACAAAACTTAAAATCATATTTCTTTCTTTAAAGCCCAGGAGCTCTGTTTGTCACATTTCTACATTAAAATGTCACTTTCAACATTTCGTCTATTTGGCATTCTTATTGGTAACTGTAATTGTCATTTGTTAATCGGCCTCAACTGTGATGTTTACAGCTCTTTAATTACATATAATTGGCAAATCAAGAGAGAAGGGAAGGCAGGGGAGGAATGCTTCCCTTATTTAGGAAGCAATGCCAAAAAAAAAAAAACTATTTTGAATGGTTCCCTCAAACCACATACATTCTAACAAACATGCTAGTTGTTATTAATGTCTGCTAGAGCCAGTCTTACTGGGTTTCCAATATTCTGCCCCAATTCCATCTTTGTAAACTCTTTAAAATCACATCAGTGTTAGCAGTGAAATGCAAATAGTATACTGTATTCATCCACCTATTTTTTATTGAAATGCTGTATTGGTCAGGGTTTTCAGGAAAATAGAACTAATATGACATAAGTACAGACAGTTGAAATGGGATTTGGTTGGGGGATTGTTATATGTGATAATGGATGCAGAAAAATCCTGCATTCTGCTATCTATAAGCTGGAGAGCTAGGTATTGTAGTTACCTTCTTGCTGGGACAGAGCACCTGGCCAAAAGCAGGTGATGGTAGGAAAGTTTTTATTTTGGCTTCCAGTCTTGAGGGGAAGCTCCATGAGCTTTGAGGGAAAAGCATGGCATGAGCAAAGGCTGGGCATCACCTCTGCCACAACCGGTGGAAAACAGCAGCAGGAGAGTGAACTGGATTCTAGCAAGGATAAGCTGGCTATAACACCCCTAAACCTGCCCCCAACAACACATCTCCTCCATTAAGGTTCCACCTCCTAAATTGCCACCAGCTGGGGACCAAGCATTCAGAACACATGAGCTTATGGGGAACATCTGATTCAAACCACCACACCAGGGAAGCTGGTGGCATGGCTCAGACTATGTCCGAAGGCTGGAGAACTAGAAGAGCTAAAGTGTAACTCTCAGAGGCAAAGGCCCATGAACTTGGGGCTCAGTGTCTAATGTCTAGAGATGGGTGTCCCATCTCTAGAAGAGAGAGATCTGTCCTCTGCCTTTTTGTTCTCTCCTATTCTCAAGTAACTGATGGTCAACTCACACGAAGGCAGATCTTTCTTAGTCCACTGGTTTAAATGCCAGTCTTCTGGAAACAGGCTCACAGACCACCTATGCAAGCATCCATCCCTTTAGTCTAGTTGGCACCTAGAATTAGCCATCCCATGTGCCTACCAGGTACCAAGTACTAGATGGGGCAGAAAATAACATGTCCTTCCTCTAATAAGTTTTGGACGGATAGAGACAATCTTGGCACAGCAAAGTACTTGCCAGTTTCAAGTACCTTGATAAGATAGGGAAGTAGGAATGTGTGGTTGAGTCCAAGATATGTGTAGGTGGCTACAGGGCCAAAAGATCCTGGTCTCTCAATTCAGTGCTCCCTCCAGAAAGGGCCAGAGAGTTTGCCTGAGTGCCCTGAGTATGCAATATACAGATGGACTTGCTCCCCAGAAGTATGCTGGTCCCAATGTACTATATTAAATATAGTAAATTATTAATATTAAATTGTGAAGTGTCTGGCCTCATTTCTAAGTACCCTTCAATAAAGTTTCAAACTTCAGTGTTGTACAGAACTTGAAAAGTCCTAATATCAAAGTCCCGGACAATAGATTCTATTTTCCCATGATCCTCTAGGCTCATTCATCTTTACCTTTCCTCTCTTCACCACCCATACTCTGTTCTTAGCTGACTTAGGTTTGGAATCTGTTTTAATCTCAAAGGGAAAATGATCCTCTTCATATTTTTAATGTATAACTCAACTTTAGTATACAAGCAATTAGGTTTCATCATTGTATTTCAAATTTTATTTTTGTTTCCATCCTTGCTTCTTGTGTCCTGCCTGCACTACAGCCTCCTTTCTACTTTTATATTTCATTTTGCCTTTCTCTCCCTACCCTCAACTCAATGTTTTTATATTTAAGTCAATGAGCCTACAGACATTTTCTACAAAAATACTCATTTTCTGAAAAGTTTTTCTTGAAGGAAATTGGAATAAATGTAAGATATGGTGACTGCTAGGAAAATTATAGACCCATGAAGCCATTTTTACTCTGTAGACATTTTTGAGCAAACAGTTTACCAGAGATTAGATGCCACACAGAGTCTGAGCAGAAGACAGGGTGCAATTTTCCTAAAGTAACAAAATGGGAGACCTAGGGGAAAATGGTGCCAACCACCAGTGAAGTCACTCTCCTGGCATTTAATGAGATGGATGCCTTCAATTCTGCCTGAGACACCATGGAAAATGAGGGCAGACACTGACCCAAATACATTGGATGCTCTTAGGTTTTATTGGCCTTTTAAGTGTTTTTCCTACAAAGGAGATAATGACAGGTGACCCGGAAAAAGTCCTAATCAAAATAGAACTTTATAAAAAGGTAGGTGGGAGTGTCCTTTGTGCCTGTAACTTCATCTGAAGATGCAAAGCTGCGACACGTGAACATCACATTAAGAGTCTGAAGGAGAGACCGCAGCAGCTCACTCAGCCACCAGAGCAGCAAGCAACATAACCTTTAAGGAAGGACTGATCAGTGGTGACAGCTGAAGAGAGGTGAGGCCTGCCTAAACTACAGTTGATGTGTGTGCTGTGTGTCCTCGGCCTTCTGTGAATGTTGAAATGCTGTGTGCTTTGCCTAACTACAGTCCACTCAGGCCACAGAGTAGAAATGAATACTAGCTCTAAATCCATCTCTCTTTGGAGGTCCTCAAACTACTGTATCTTTTACACTGTCTTTCAAACCCTCAAAAAAGAGAGGGATGTAGCTATGACTTAAATGGGAAATTTTGTTTTGTTTTTTGGTGCTGAGGACTGAACCCAGGGCCTAGCAAGCGCTCATCCACTGAGCAACATCCCAACCCTGAGAAATCTTGTTAAGTGAGCAATCGCTGCTTTTCATACCAAATATACTGCTGGTTAGTGTTTGCAAAGCAGCTGATCAAATATTCAGCAGAAAGGTGGAGCTAAAATGTTTAGGACTCTTAACCTCTACCTGAAGTTTATGTTTATAAGCCCAACTATCCAGGGTGAGAAGAAACATGGCAGGCCTATGGCTTGTCTTTCCTTCCTCACAAGAAAATTGTTCTAGGCCTAAGGACCGAGAGGCCTGGAGGCACCTGTCACCACCACATGCATCACTGTCCAGTCAGCCAGTCAGTGATGGTCAACTACTCTTTGTCTCATAGCCATCCCTGTACTGCTCAGTGTTTCCTGGCCATGATTGACACACTCTTGGTGTGACGGTGCTAACATCAGTCACGCCAAGAAAGCTGCATCAGAAATTCCGGGAAGCTGTCTTCTTGCTTACGAGTACCCTTCTCTAGCTGTCACTGACTTCATCACTCATCGTTCCTACAGAAATGGGATCAGAATAGAGTCAATTCATTAGATCATTTTACAGTTTCAGGGTTACACCACATTAGCAAAAAGTTATTCTGTAAATAATCAAATCATGGAGTTCTTCCTCAATGGAAGGAAGCATAAGTGTTTTAGTTTTCTAAATTGTTTTCCTCCAAGAAACTTTTTCTTAGGGGCTGGAGAGATGGCTCAATAGTTAAGGTGCTTTGCCTGCAAAGCCTAATGACCTGGGTTGGATTCTCCACATACCCACCCAAAGCCAGATGCACAAGGTGGTGCATGCATCTGGAGTGTTTGTAGTGGTCAGAGGCCCTGACACACCCATTCTCTCTCATCTGTCTCTCTTCTCTGTCTCTGCTTGCAAATAAATTAATAAACAACTTTTTAAAATAATTTTTTTCTTAAACTATTAGTTGTGCGCTGCTATGAGCACTACAGCAAATGTGTGACCAGAATAAGTGTCAGTCCATGCTAATAGGAGGAAAAGATCATGACATCAAACTGAAAAGAGAGACTGATTGCGAGGGGAAGGGGATATGACGGACAGTGAAGTTTCAAAGGGGAAAATGGGGGGATGGAGGGAAGTACCATGGGATGTTGTCTACAATTAAAGAAGTTGTCAATTAAAAAAAAAAAAAAGAATAAGTATCAATGGGGGTCAGACACCACCCTGCAGAGCAGTTTCTTCATCAAGAGCATGTGTGCAGGAGATTGTGGTGTTATTTATTGGTTGATTTTATTTGAGACAAGGTCTCACTGTGTAGCCCAGTTTGGCCTGGCCTTGAACTCATGATTTTTCTGCCTCAGCCAGCTTCTCAGCCTTCTGAGTATTGACTACAGACCCTGCGTGTGACTGGGTTTTTCAGTGGTTTAGGTTTAGAAAACAGTTCAGACAAGATCTCATGTGATCCAGGCTGTCCTCAACTCCTGAACCTCCCACCCCTACCTCCAAGTACTAGAATTACAGGTAGCACAACCACACCTGGCTTTGTGGCTTTTTTTTTTTTTTTTTTTTTTTTTTTTTGTTTTTGCAAGGTAGGGTCTCACTCTGGTCCAAGCTGACCTGGAATTAACTATGTAATCTCAGGGTGGTCTCGAACTCTCGGCGATCCTCCTACCTCTGCCTCCCAAGTGCTGGGATTAACGGCGTGCGCCACCACGCCCTGCTGCTTTGTGGCTTTTTGATTGCATGAATCTTCTCCTGAAAGATTAAAAAAAAAAATCCATTTTAGTTTGCAAAATCAAGCAGCCATTCTTGGTATTCTGTGGTGACCAGCATGGATTTCAAGTGTTCTCAAACCCAGAGTCAAGAGCCAAAGGTCCTTAAGGACAGTAGTTGTGGGCCTTTGCAAACTGAGGCCGGGAGAGATGATGCAGGATCATCTAAGGGAAATGGGAAAAACTGGGAATGTAAGAAGGCAGGTTGGGGGTTGGGGCTGGAGAGATGCCTCAGTGGGTAAAGTGTTTGCTGCATATACATGAGGACTTGAGTTCAGATTCCTACCACCCAGGTGAAATGCTGGGCCTGATAATGCACACCTGTAATCCCAACACTAGGGCGGGGGCAGATACAAGAGGATCCCCAGGACTCGCTAGTTAGCTTGCCTTAGCCCAGCTGGTGTTCTAGGTTTGGTGAAGAGACCCTGTATCACAAAGGTAGTTGGAGAAGCAATAGAGAAAGATATCTGATGTCAACCTCTGGCCTCCACACACGTGTGTACACACACACACACACACACACACACACACACACACACACACGAGAGAAAAGAATACAGGTCTTGGGAGCACCGCCCCCAGCTGTGAGTCCTCAGCGGGAGGCTGTTTGAATGGGAAGAATGTCCGCCTCCAACCAAGGTTGGAAAGTGTCCAGGTGGACACTGGGATTTTGTGGGCAGCACTGTTTTTACTGTCTTCATAATTAGTAGGGAGGAAGAATCAACAAAGGCCAAAAAAGAAAGGTGGGGGAAAGCTTCTCAAAATTCTATCTTTGGCAGCTCTGCAAAATTTTGCTTTTGCCTCTTGCCAGTGAATAGAAAATCATGACATCAAGAGATGAATTGTTCATACATCAAATTTCCAATTGACAGCATCCCAGGAGGAGGGAGGAGGTGAGCAGACATATTTCTAGACTAGCAGGGCTGTGCTAGGCCTGGAAAAGTCACTTGTCACTGTAATCACGTGCTGTTTACACGGACTCTTTTTCCAAGGAAGCATCCTTTCCCCACAAAGCATTTCCTAAGCCGTGAGGTAGGCTTAGACCACCATCTTCTGGCCAAAATCAGTAACCGGGCTGACCACGAGCCAGCCACGATGTGTGTGCCGTGCTTCAGACCTGGAATTTCTAGCGCACTCTCTCATGGCCACATGAGCTTCGGCGGGGGGGGGGGGAGATAATTTCCTCCATCTTAGATATGCATCTAGTAAGAGTATGGATTTAAAAAAAATAAATAACATGGCTTATGTAATTGAATCCATAGATGTGCAATCGTACATGTTTGGCTGAGGGCCCTTCGTGGCTATGTTTATTCTTTAGGCTTAGCAAACAGGAGATTGGGGGGATGGGGGGCAGATGGACAAGGTAGGGGGCGGGGTTGAAATTTCAAGGTGGACGACTATGTCTCCGGGGTGTGCCGGCCTGGGGTTAAGGCCCGCAGGTCCTTCCTGCCTGCCTGCCTGCCTGCCTCCTGCGTGCCTGCGCGGTGGTCGGGGTGGGGCGGCGGGCGTTGCTCCAGGAAGCCAGCGCGGACGCACGGGCGGGCGGGCTGCGCACGCGGGCGGCGCCACGCGCCACGGGAAGTTGCGGTGCGCGTGGAGGATGTTGTGCCGCCTCCGCCGGGGGGAGGGGATCCGCCAGCAACGGCTGCCTGCCGGGCCACCATGAAGGAGTTCAGAAGCCAGGGCCTCGGTACGCCCCACATCGTGATCGGGCGCGGGGCGCAGCTCTTCCAGGAGCATCCTGACCTCATCGTGCGGTTCCAGGCTTTCCTTCCGCTGGGGTACCGCCCGGACATCCCCCAGCCGGCCGCCGCCGGAGCCGCGGGAGCCGGAGCCGGAGGAGGAGGAGGAGGAGGAAGCGGCGAGCCGCGGCTGACGATCCCGCAGCCCCCGGGCCACGGCCACTGCGGTGAGCCCTGGAAGCTGCAGCCGATGCGGTACGCGGAGGGAAAAGGCCAGGCGCCCCTGGAATCCGACTCGGAGGAGTTCAACAACGCCATCAGCTACGTGCATAAGATCAAGACCCGCTTCCTGGATCACCCCGAGATCTACAGGTCCTTCCTGGAGATCCTGCACACCTACCAGAAGGAGCAGCTGCACGGGCCCGGCTGCGCGCCCCGCCGCATGTCCGAGGAGGAGGTCTTCACCGAGGTGGCCCATCTCTTCCAAGGCCAAGACGACCTGCTGTTGGAGTTCCAGCAGTTCCTGCCCGAGGCCAAGCGCTCCCTGCTCACCGGCAGCGGGCCCTGCGAGGGCAAGGGCGAGCCGCAGGGCCTGGAACACGGCAGGAAGCGCTCGGGCCCTCGCTCCTCCGCCCCGGGGCTGCACAAATCAAGGTGAGGCTACCCTGCGTCATTGTGTCTGTTGGCCACACTGCACAAGGAGGAGTGAAGGTGGCTGACATCTTGTTCCTGCTCCCCGACTCCCCTCCCCCCCAACCATCACCCTGCGAGGATGGGTTTCTAGTTCTATCATCGTTCCTTGTGTGTTTATTAGTTGACTTTTCCATAGTATAATGAAGAAGTTTCTGGGCACCTTCTCCTCCCCTCCCCCACCACCACCAAAAAAAAAAAAAAAAGCCAGTACCGAGGACCGGACTCTTAGAAACCCCAGCTAAATGAGGGGGTTGCTGGTGGCTTCACAGTCTCTGTAGGTGGTAGGAGTCTAGCTGGAGGGGTGGAGTCGAACCCCAATGGAAGACCACTGGAAATTGGCTTTCTGAGCTCCTGGAGGTAGTTTTTCCAGACTTTTTTTTTTTTTTTTTTTTTTTGGAGGGGGTTCACAGAGGGGTCTGGAGAAGATGAGTATCTGAGGGGACCGTTAAGACACAGAAGATGAGGTGGACTGTGACTTGAACATCGACAGAGGGGATGAAGAAGCAGAAACACCAAGAAGGAGGCCTGGAGTGTCACCAAAGCTTCACAGGAGACCCTGACCAGCTTGAGGCCCAGTTTCCAGAGGCTGGAGAAAACAAGGTACTGCTTGCGGCTACCAGAACTGCAAGGTGATGAATCGGGCAGCTGGCAGTCTTTGTGTCAGTCCACAGCTGAGCACGCATGGCCAATGTTCCTTCGGGTTCAGGAGAGGCAGGGCCAGTCCCAGCAACGAAAGGGGGCTCACTTTGAATGACCACTGACCCAGGAAGAGTTGCGCATGAAGACCAAGATCATAGAAGCGCTTCACTGGAGTCTGACAAAAAGAAGCAAGTTAATGAGAAGCAGAAGTGCCCCGGGGCCAATCAGCACCCATGGCTCAGTGACAGTGTAGCTTGCGGGGGAGCCCGGTCCCAAGGAAGAGAATGTGGATTTTGGACTTGAGGCTGTATTGACTCCCTGGGCTCCGTGCTAGAACTGGACCTGCCATCCTTCCTGCTCCGCTGCTCACATCTAGTGGTGATGCAACATGGGAGGAATGGTTCCCCCAAGGGTGACCACCAAAGGTTTCCCTGTTGGGAAAGTCTGCCCAGTAACCCATCCTCCAGCTTTGTACTGGGACTGTTACAGACTTACTCTCTGCCACTGCTGGAACCTTCAAGATCACCCAAAGAGACGGACAAGAAGTACCTCGCTGTCTGTGGACTGCCGCCCACTGCATCAGCCCAAGGTCATGGCCTACCACCACCTGAGCCATTCCCTGGCTGTGGGTCCACCGCCTTGCACCTGAAGATGGTCATCAAATGAAGATGTCTGAGCCTTGGAAAGCTTTTTGGTCTCTTGAGTTGGGGCTCTTTACTCTTCCTCGGGTCTCCCTGCTTTTCCTCTGGTCTTTGCTCAATCCTCTTCTATATCTTTTCCCACTGTTCCCCCTAGTTCCTTCTGGTTGTGGGTGTGTGTGTTTTTTCAATCTAATAAAATAGAAGCAAACAACAAAAGCTAGTGTGTATGGTCCACATAGGCCGTTCTGGGTGAATTTGGTCACTTGCCCCACTAGACACCTTTGTAGACCAGGTGCTCCTCTTGCCCAGGTGTCAGGCTTCACAGGATTTGCTCCCAGGTAAAAATCGTGCAGAGATTGGTAACAAGTTCCTGGCTATTTCATATGGAACTGCAAAAGTATGGGGGTTTTTCTACATGTCAGCCCATTGCATTTTAGTGGGTGCTTTAAAACAAGTACAACTTAACAATTTGGCATTTTTCTTAGAGATGAGTTGGAACTATGTTCCTTTAAGAGATAGGAATCTTTTTAAATTGAAAAGTACTTTTATGCAGGAAGTTCTACCTTTGTTCCACGTGTAACACTCAGTTCAGGTGCTCCAAAACCTAAGTAAGTGTTACAAACCAGTTTTTGCCCCAAATGGATATCTTTTCCCTCTTTGAACTGAACAAATAGGAAAGAGGAGATAAACTGGGAAATCAATTTCTCATCTTCTGGGAGTTGGGAGTTATAGATACAGAGTAAAGAAATTGATGTGCAGGGGCGACTAAAAGAGACTAGTCATGCGACTCGGGTAACAAGGGGAGTTAGCCTGCAGGCTAATGTATGCAAACGGCTCTCTGCAAGAGAAATGTGAGAGTGCATTTTCCACACTACTTGTGGGAGGAAAAAGGGATTACTGCGTTGGCACAACTGAATTCTCTGTAGACTTAAAAATGCTACCCCACAGGGACAGAATGAGGCCTTCATGACCCCAACAGTGGTTACCAACTCCCCACGGAGGGCTTCCAGAGTAAGGGGAGTTGGGGCAAGGGACTAGTATATAACTGTTAAAACATATATAAATTGTTTTTTTGTTTTGTATTGTGTTTTAATGCTCACCTGAAAACAACTAGCATTGTCTTCTAGCTAAAATCTGGCATTTCACAGGTGCTGCTGGACCAGGAAGTGTTTCAAAGATGCATTTCCCAGAAGGTTCAATTAGATCATCTTTTTCTGACAGTGTCACTCACATGCTTTATACTAAGCTTACTGGTGGATGACAAACACAAGTGAAGCTTGGTCTTCTGTTTTTGTGTTCAATCTTTGGAATTGAAGTTAACACTCAAAAGCCTAGTACAAATGCTGGGCCTTGCAGCACACACCTGTAATCCCAGTACTGGGGAGGTACGGAGATAGATGGATCCCTGGGCTCACTGGCCTACTGGGTGAGTTCCAGGCAAATAAGAGACTGTGTCTCAAAAAGATGTGGACAGCTTACCTGAAGGACTCTTGAGGTTGTCCTCTTGCCTCCACATGCTTACCCGCACACACATAAATATGAACATACACACACATGCAAAAAAAAAACCCTAACAGAAAACAAGAAATACAAATGGTGAACAAGGAAGAGATCCAGGTTAGCTTGGGATGCTAAGGAAACCTTGTCTCCAAAAACAAGCAACATTTTACTAAACCTACCAATTTAGTCAACTAGATACTTCTCTCCATAACAATTCCTCATTACCTATGACATCTATAAACTCTCACATCAGACTCCTAGCCAATCTCAGCAAAGGAGGGTTCCGTTTGTTTTTCAGGCCAGTTGAGGTATGAAGACTGTGGGTTACGTGTGAGACCACTGAATCGGTTGCGTGCACCACTCAGGTTGCAAGAGATGTCCTTATTCTAAACACATTTTAATATCTCCCCCCAGAAAAAAATGAATATGATTGACTGCTTGTGGTTTCAAAAAAAAAATGCTATATTCTGATTGTTGGGGTCAGGCATGGGTCTTTTGCTCTTTTAAGGGGACAGGTCTGTGGGGACGACAGATGAACACACGGCTTTATGAACTGGGGGAATCAGAATGCTTCCAGGATCTGACTCTGGCCAGCCGGCGAAGTCAGAGGAGACAGCACAGTGAGGAAGACAGGTGTGTATCAGAATAACACGGGGCACTGCCGATGGTGAGAGTAAGCTGTGCCCCAAGGAGCCACTGCAGATGAAAGCTCAGCGTTGGACACCAGCCAGAGAACACTGTGTCAACCCACATGCTCCGGCTCCTATTGTCTGAAATCTCAGGAACAGAGAGTACTTTCCTGAGGGGCATTTGGAGTAACTCTTAAGGGAGGAGACAATGGTATGTCTTTGTTCTTTGCCAGAATGCCTCCCGTTAGATAATCTTGTGATCTCTAGGGCACTATAGACTATCGTGTCTTCAAATAGGGCCAGAGATATGACTCACATCCCATCTGTGTAACAGTGTAGATTAAAAAGAACTGGGGGGTGGGGTGCAGAGATGGCTTAGAGGTTAAGGTGCTTGCCTGTGAGAAGCCAAAGGACCCAGGTTTGATTTCCCAGTACCCATGTAAGCCTGATGACACACGTGTCTGGAGTTCATCTGCAGTGGCTGGAGGCCCTGGCATGCCCATTCTATCTGCCTGTGTCTCTCTCCCTCTCTCAAATATTTTATTTTTTAAAGATTTTATTTATTTATTGGACAGAGAGAATGGCCATACCAGGGCCCCCAGGCACTGCAAATGAACTCCAGATGTATGTGCCACCATGTGCATCTGGCTTACGTGAGACCTGGAGAATCGAATCTGGGTCCTTAGGCTTCGCAGGCATGTACCTTAACTGGTAAGCCATCTCTCCAGCCCTAAATCAAATATTTTTAAAAAAGAATTGGAGGGCCTGGAGAGATGGCTTACCGGTTAAGGAGTTTGCCTGCAAAGCCAAAGGATCCCCATTTGACGACTCTCCAAGACCCACATAAGCCAGATGCACAAGGGGGTACATGCATCTGAAGTTCATTTGCAGTGGCTGGTGGCCCTGGTGTGCCCATTCTTTCTAAAATAAATCAGTAATTAAAATATATTTTAAAAATAAATGTCTTTACCTTTAAAAAAAAGAATTGGAGTAAAATAACTATAAAAATAAACAACAGAATATTTATAAATTGCCTTTCCTTAATGACCCTCAACAAAACCTACCACTTCAACCTTCCTCCTTTTCACAGGGTATTTTATTTTATTTTTTGGTTTTTCAAGGTAGGGTCTCGCTCTAGCCCAGGCTGACCTGGAATTCACTATATAGTCTCGGTGGCCTCGAACTCCTGGCAATCTTCATGCCTTTGCCTCCTGAGTGCTAGGATTAAAGGCGTGCGCCACCATGCCCGGCTTTCACAGGGCATTTTAAATCTGAGACTTCCTCTTCCCTTTAACTGTCAAAGTTTTTTGTTTTTCGTTTTTCGAGGTAGGGTCTCACACTAGCCCAGGCTGACCTGGAATTCACTTAGTATTCTCAGGGTGGCCTCGAACTCGTGGTGATCCTCCTACCTCTGCCTCCTGAGTGCTGGGATTAAAGGCATGCACCACCACTCCCGGCCTTGTCAGTTTTTTCACTTACAAAATTGCTATGTTACCAGGGACCCAGCAGGTAGGGCCCGAAGCTGATGGAAGGGTTCTGTCCTCAATGACCTAAAAGTTTTGCTAATTTCTAACTAGCAATCTAGTAAGAACTGGGCTTCCCCAGCCTCATCTTTTATATATAAGCAGAGAGAGAATGGGTACACCAGGGCCCGAGGTTTGTAGGCAGGTGCCTTAACCGCTGAGCCACCTCTCCAGCCCCCACCCCCGCATCTTGCAGGAAGTTGTGGAGCTTGCACGTTGTAGACTGGGTTTTTTCCATCTGATGCTTCAGATCCACTTTCCACTATTCTCCCACCTGTGAGTTCTCCAGTTCTTGGCCTTGAAGGTAATGAATAGGGGAAGAGCTGGGTGAGCAATCCATGAGATACCAGGACTTTGTTTACCCAGCTTCCTCCTTGACCAGGGTCTATGGGTTGGTGCCTCTAGGAAGGCCATAAATCTTGTCAGGTCCCATCCATCTCAGGCCTAATGGTTCCATTATATACCACCTGTGAGCACCAGGAGCCATTCAGGGGTCCCTTAGTCCTTTGTTTCCCACCAAGATACTGATGGATACCTTCTCCCTAACCCACTTTCAACCCTCAAATGTTTCATGTTTATACATAAGTTAGCCTATATGACAGAGAAGGATTTTTACAGGGCATTCACCTTTATAAAAATGTTTTCTAACAAAAGCATGGTGGTTTAACATGCTTCCTCCCTTTCTATTTTCAACTCCAACCCAGCTTTTCATGATAATCCCTGGAAGAACTTCAGGCCTAAAACTAAAAACGGCTAGTGCCGAAGGGAGCCAGATCTGGTGACACATACCTTTAATCCCAGCACTTGGGAGGCAGAAGTAGGTGGATTGCTGTGAGTTTGAGTTCACCCTGAGACTACATCGTGAGTTTCAGGTCACCCTGGACTACAGCAAAACCTTACCTTGAAAAACCAAAATAAATAATAAAGACTAGTGACAAAAAGGCACTGACTGAATCAACGAGGATTTGCATAGCAGACAGTTTCAGGTTCGCTGAGATGAACTTCCAGACCATGCACAGTTATGGAAGAATGGATTTATTGAAGCTTACTGATCTAGAAGTCCCATAATAGCAGAAGAAGCTGGCCTGCCTTCACAGGACCAAACAGAGAGGGAAGCCAAAAGCCACACAACACAGCACACTTTAGGAACTCCAGCTAGGCAAACTTTGCATATCTTTAGATTAAAATCTCAAACCCACCACCACACCTTAAGATCCACCCAGTGACACTGCCTCCAGCCAGGTGGATGAAAATGCAAACTACAAACAAAACACTGAATATATTGGGGGGTCATATATTCAAACTAACACATTTTGCCCCTGGCCCCTAATAGATTTTAATCATCATACATTGCAAACTGTATTCAGTTCAATTTCAAAGGTTCCCACAGTCTTGACCAACTTAAGATAGTGAATCCTGTAAAATCAAACAAGTTAAATACTTTCAACATATAAAGGCACAGAGTAAACATTTTCAACTGGTATAAGGCATAGCAAGGAGAGACCAGAACAATGCAAACTCAACTACATCAAACTTCTGCAGTTCAAGTTCAATATAACCAGAGACTGGCAGTCTCCAGGTTTTCCAATTCCGCCCCTCCAGTTGGGCAGAGTAACTAGGGAAAACTTCCATTCCAGGTCAACAGTGCACTCCCATGGTAGCCCTTGCATAGTCCAGGTATATCCAAAACATCTTCAGGTCTCCATGCAAACCACGGTCCATCTTCCAAAGGCTCTTCCAGCCTATAAGGGCCTCACGCCCTGCCTCATGCCCCACTTAGCAGTGGCTCCTGGAACCGTGGGCAGTTTCATAACCACTCCCCACATTTTTCATGCTTCCAAAACTAATACCAGGTGTGCAGGACACAGTCATAGTCTTAATTCAGGGATGAAATAAATCATAACCTTGAAAAGCAGGTTCCTTCTCTATTCAACTCCTTCCCAAAAGAGTTTGCATTTCTAAGTCTCTCCTCAGGCATCTTCTCCATTGTTTTAATGTAAAACACTTGGGCCACCTTCCTTAAAGATTGCTAATGTGTTTCATAATAGCAACTTCAACAACCTAAAACCAGTCTCAGTTCCTATCATTTTAACTTGCTTGAGGTTTTCCAACTTAAAATCTTAAATCTTTTAGTCCAATATCTTTAGCCAAGTACATCAATTACAAATTTAACCTTGATCAAACTCTCTGGGCCTGGGCAGCAGAATGCAGCCATCCCTTATGCCAGTAGCCCAGTTCCAACAGAGTCCTCTGCAGTATTTCCTTCCCTTTAGAAAGCTCATAAGCCAAGCCTCGAAATTCAATACTATCTGCCATTAGTATTTTCAAACTCTCATCACAATAGTCCATAAAACTTGGCTTACCACTCCAGAAGGTGTCTTCAGTTGCAAGCACCAAGTCCATGCCTGTTTCTCTAAAACAGAAGTTCCAAAAGACCAACATCCACATGGTCAGGTTCATCCCACCCCACTCTCAATACCAACTTCTATAGCAGATAGCTTCAGGTTCGCTGAGATGAACTTCCAGACCAGGCACAGTTATGGAGAAAGGGATTTATTGAAGCTTACAGATCTAAGGAAAGTTCCATAATGGCAGAAGAAGCTGGCCTGCCTTCACCAGGACCAAACATAGAGAGAAACTATAAGCCAAAAGCCACATAGCTAGGCATACTTTGCATATCTTTAGATTGAAATCTCAGACCCACCACCACACCTCAAGATCTACTCAGTGACACTGCCTCTAATCAGGTGGCTGCAGATGCACACTACAAACTAATAAAACAATGAATATATTGGGGGCCATCTATTCAAACTACCACAATTTGTTTTGAGAGAACTAAGAAACAAACACAAAAGATTAAAGAACTAGAAAGACACTGTAGGATGAGCCTTCTACTCACTGAATGTGTTCACACTTAGAACAGCGCCTGTTTTAGAACAGCAACTACTAATGATGATCATCATGAGTTTTAAAGCCGCACTGAGTTTCAGTTTATTTTTCTGTTATCAGCAACATTTTAAGCTTTTTTTTTTTTTTTTTTTTTTGAGGTAGGGTCTCACTCTGGCTCAGGAGTCTCAGGGTGGCCTCAAACTCACAGCAATCCTCCTACCTCTGCCTCTCGAGTGCTTTAGGTATGCACCACCACGCCTGGCTTAAGCTACTTTTGAATTTAGTAGCACAAATTTACTTTTCTGCCATTTTATAGAAATTAAACACAGAAGCAACAAAAATTCAAAACTATGTTTTAGAGATCATGTAAGAAGCTGTTATATCTATAACTCATGTTTTTAGAAATTTATAGCATTTGGAGACAGCAAAGATGATCACTGGTTAAAAGCATTTGATTACTTAGAAATGTAACATTATTTTATTAAAGGCCTGGGGATATAATTCAGAAGTAGATTACTTGCAATATAAAAAAAGCAGTTATCAACCTACATATACTCCTGGGCATTCCAAATTATACCACAACATAGCGTTGGGGAAAGACTCACTTTTTTATTGGTATTACAGAAAGTCACATATATGTGAACTGTTGAGTCCTCAAAGCTAGAAGAAGATAAAATACACCTGGCTGTGTAAATTACATACAGTAATAAACCAAACTGTCAAAGGAAAAATAAAACCCAAAAACATGTGACTGAAATAAACACATTTAATGTTAAAAACGCAGTACAAAGTAGGAGATATATTTCTGTATGATTCAGAAATGTTCAGCTAGGAGCACTTTTGACACTTGTCTCTGTTTTGCTCACAAATGTCAGTCAGGGTGACACCCTGCTAATTGTTTCTTCTGCTCTCAAGCTCTCTGCAGGCTTGGAATAGTCCCAGGGCCTCCTGTTCTCTGTGAATCCATACAGCTTCCTCAGTGCCACTCGAGCAGCTTCTTCCTCCGCAACCATGACAGTCTCCCCAGGTCCTTCTGCAATCAACTTTCTGTCACTATAAAGAAAGCAGACAGTGCTCTTTAAATGCCATGGTACCTCACAAGACACAGTACAGAACACAAGTATGCCTTCTAAAGCTTACTTCCATTATAATGCACATGAGAAGTTGCACAAGAGTTTTATATACAACTTTTGTGTTGGAGACCACTGAGCCAAACTGCAACCATTTGGATGAAGAAGCCTCCACTCTTTGTGTTAAGATTTCAGCTTCCTGAGTTCCTATGAAATTTACCAAGCCTTCCCAAAAAGCCTACTTTGATCTGTAGATAAGAACAAGGTGTAACCTAAAGATGTGTATCTTAACAAACAGGATTGATGTAACTCCGCCCTGCCTGTGATCTCAACACAGACATTCTTGTAAACATCCGTGAGGCCTGTCACTCAAGAGACCCCCGCCCCTCTCTCCTCATCAATCAAAACCTCTGGTAGCCATAAAATCCATTTGGCAGCCATAAATCCCATTTGCCTTCTTCCTGCCTCCTCTATATATACCTCTGTATGAATAATAATAAACGAAGCCTTGACTGGTGTGGAAGCAAGGCTTTCTTCTTTGTGTCTGCTTGTCCCTCATCCAGGTAACAGCCTCCCCTCGAGCCTATGTTAAACCCCGCCGGCCGGGGCAAGTGGCGGCCGGGGCACTTTTGGATATAAGTTTTGTTGCCAACTTCATTTTATACAATAGACAAACATATTTTGATAAAATATAAAAAACTTATTAGGTACCAATGTTTTTCAAAACACAAAGTGTACACATATTGCTGTTGATTTAAATGTTGATGGGACAACTGGAGTATATGTATCTTCTTGCAGAAAGATAAATATTAAAAATAGTCTATAAATTATAACTATATTATTTTAAATATATTGTATGTGATATAACCTGAGGAAAGATTCTGTTGAAAACAATGTCTTACTTTTTGATTCTTCCTAAACACAACACTGTTGTGTTTATATGACTTAAATCTACTTACCCTGTAATCCTGAAGCTGACAAAGCAACTGGGGATAGGGAAAGGAATGGACATTATGCAGGTGTAAGAAACACTGCAAAGTTGCCACAAGAGTGCTTAATACGAGATGGACGAATATTACTCCATGTTTATTGCTAGAAATCAAAGCTTTGTGGTGGTTCACACCTAATTCCAGTGTTTGGGAGGCTAAGGCAGAAGGACTGCTGTGAGTCTGAAAGCAGCCTGAGCTACAGTGAGATCCTGTCTCCAAAAATTAAAGAAAAAATAAAATAGTAATGAAATAGAAGTCATGATGTAAAAATCTAGAAAAGCTACTTTGCTCTTAATATGGCAAATTACTTCTAACTAACTTTTTAAAATTATTATCATTATTTTTGTTTTGTTTTTGTTTTTCGAGGTAGGGTCTCACTGTAGCTCCAGGTTGACCTGGAATTCACTATGTAGTCTCAAGGTGGCCTCAAACTCAAGGCGATCCTCCTACCTCTGCCTCCCGAGTGCTGAGATTAAAGGCATGCGCCACCATGCCCAGCTACTTCTAACATTTTTTTAAGTTGTGAGGTCATTCCCCCAAATTTGCCAGTGTCATTAATAATACCACCTGTAGTAGCCATGTTGTATTCCATCATGTGCACAGAACCTACCAAGCTTATCTGTAGTTTGTTATTAATGCACATTAACTATTTAATGGTCAGGGACTGCTCGAGGGATACACTAGAAATTAAAAAAACAACAAATGAACATCTTTGCTCACAAAGCTTTGCCTGCAACTTTTAAGACAATCAGAAATATTAAATCAAAGAAGATAGAAATTTTCAAGATTCTTTTATTCTGTCAAAAGTTTTCATAATATTATTACACATTTTTCTTCTACCAGCAGTATATGAACCATTGATAAAGAATGTGTTTAAGGTTTACCAATCTGGTAAGTAAAAACAACAGCAACAACAACAACAACAACAAAACCCTCAAAACCTCATTGTCTTTGCTTTTATATGCCATTTAACACTAAAGATGAAACATTTAACACCAGCCATTTTGTCCTTCCTGATGTTTTACATTGCTTCTGAAGCCATAAAGCCCTTCTAACAGAGATTAGAAAAATATGGACCTAAACTATAATCTAGTTACCGTAGTTAATGTTCATATCTAACCCTTTAATTTCCCCTTCCCCCACTTTGGAGATGGAACTCTAGTCCCTGCTCGTGCTAGGCAAGTATTCTACCACTGAGCTACACTTCCAGCCACAAACAACTTAATCTTAAAACTTGAAATAAATTTGGGGCAAACCAATTTCTTAGAAATAAAACTAAAAAGCTCAACATGACTTGATATTTAGACAACTAAGCTCTTTCTTTACTACTCAGAGACCAACTGAAGCCACTGCCAAGAGCAGAGTAAGGTTAAACCTGGAAAAGCATCTATTTTAAAAAATGGTTAGCATATATTCCATGTAATTCTATAGTAGACAGTTGGCTGACCAAAGTTACTATTAGCAAAACAAACTACTTGCTATCCCCTAAGATTAACAGAAATGAAGTACTAATTAATAACAATAGGAGTAAGACTTTGAAGCATCTTTTGATGCTATTAGAGGTGATGTTAAAAAATAGGAAGAATCCATCTTTAAGGCTTCTGGTCAAAGTCATGAAATAAAGATTGTTTTCACTGACCAGTATAATCCAACGAAATACAAAGGCACAGCAGTTGTGCTTCCAGACTGCCTGGTGAGCCGAGATTCAGGAGCTGGAATATTTCTCCTCTTCAATTCTTCTACCAGTAGCCCCATGGGATTTATTACTGGCCACATATCAAAAAGCTCTTTCCCAGTCATTTGAGTAATTAAGAAGTCCTGTACATAAAATAGCAATTTATACACTTAAATTAGTACAAAAAATCTTACAGCCAGAATTCAAAGTACAATTTTAAAGGAATTAAGAAATGAAAGACAAAATGTACAACAGGTTGAGCACCGACCTGAAAATCCAAAATCTGAAATGCTCCAAAAAGTGAAACTATCTGTGGTGACATGCTTCAAAAAGCTGAGACTGTGGATTTGCGGGGTTCTGGTTTTTTTGGGGGGAAGGAGGGCAGAGAAGTGCTGCTGCTCTAAACTCAGGGTCTCACCAGCATGCTGGCAAGTAAACACTGAACCAGATCACACACACACACAAGCTCCGAGAGTTCTAACCGTGTCAATGTTACTGTAAAAGTCAGAGCTGAAAAACCTGAAAGCTTGGGAAACCTATTTCAAGAAATATCCTAAATCATTTAAAATTATATCCTCAGTAAGAAGAAAAGGATTTAAGGAGCTGAATGAATGAACAGTTACAACCTCTAGCAGAAACCCATGATACAAAGCAACTAGATGGTACTGTTAAATAATTTTTTTAAAAATTTAAATAATTTCAATAAACTGCCGTTTAAATTATTTATGACTTGATAATAGTTCTTTATAAGGCTAAGAAAGCTAGCTGGATAATCTCAGCTACTTGGAAAACTGAGGCAAAAAGATCACAAGTTTAAGGTCTATGTGGGCTATAGAAGAAACTCAAGGCCAGCCTGGGCAACTTATCTCAAAACAAAAATACACAAAGGGCGGGGATGCAGCTCAGTGGAAGAGCACTTCCTTATCTTATACAAGGTCCTAGGTTCAATCTCCAAACACACACCCCAAAAAAACTAAGCAATAATTTGTGAAAATTTAAAGCAAAATTCATTTTGCCAATAAAGTAAATCTTGTAGAAAAAATATAGAACAAAACAGTCTCATAGCAGTCTGTATATTGCAATCAGCTCTTAATAACAAACAGGATAGATAGGGGCGGGGGGAGAAGTTTAAAACGTCCTTGGTTCATAAAATATCAGTTTCATTACAATATCTTCCAAGCACCAAAACTCCATTTCTGCTTCTTCAATAAAATAGACCCAAGCTGGGGAAGGAGGAAGACAGGGCCTACCTACGAACAAACTCTAAAGTGTTACTAAGACAAAGACCTTTTACTAACAAGTGTCAAACTTGGCATCCAACTAAAGGAACAGATTCCAACAGAAAGTGATGCTGGTTTAAAGGTGCCGACACTTAAGGTGTAAAGCAAAAACGGTCATTACTTGTGCTGATTCTTTATTGAACAGTGATGAATTTTTCATCCACTGTCAGAAGACAAAACGTTTCTCAGTTGGTAATTCTGAAAGAACAGTGGGAATCAAATTGTGTTAATTATATAACTTGATTAGCTAAGCTACTGGCTAGCAAAAAGCTAGTTGCACATTATAGGGACTCACAAATGTAAGAATTCACCACCTGAAAGAGCAAAACTGCAGCTGGTAAAAGCATGAGGCTCCCAATTACCCTCTTATTCACTCACCAAACATCTACCGACAAGCCTGAAGGATGATCCTTGGCCCTAACAACGTGAAGCTGAAGATGATATGACTTCAAGTTCTTCTGACAGTAGCCTCAATAAGAGACAACTGGAGTAACTAAGGCCAAAGCATTAATGAGAAGCTTTAGGACAGGTCTTAACCAATTTTTGTTGGGAGAAACAGGCACTTATCAAAGAAACAAAATATGAATTTTTTTTCCCTTCTGTCCACTTCAAGCATGTGCGATTAACTATTACCTACCCTAATGAACAGTGCAGTCCTTTCGGGCCCGCTGCTCTGCAGCAGGGCTCCAATCACTGCAAAGAAAGTCCGATGCAATACAGGTGGGGGAACTGGAAATTCAGCACTGAGGGTTAACTGCTCCACAGCCAAGTTTCTAGCAACATGACACACAACTTCCTCACCCATAAGAAAGTTAATTAAGTGTTTGATGCCTTCCGCAGGCAAGTCTGGGAACTCATCTTCAAGAAATTGTGTGAGGCATGTTTGTGAAAAAGATATCCCTTGTTCAAATAGTTCTTGGTTATCTTTAAGGTTCAGACGAACAGCTTCTTTCTCTATCCCAAGTTTCTGACGTTTCGCCTCTTCACTCTTAATATAGCAGCTATTAACAAACGCAGTTTTGAGAAGATCTAAGGAAAACCTCTCCTGTAATCGATGCCCAAAAGCTTGTATTTCAGCATGGTAATCCCAGTTGGGCTTCTCTGAACTGAAAATGTAAAGACAGTAGAAGATGGTAAAGAGACCATGTTAACATGGAAAATGTTTTCATTGTACAGATATTTAATCATAAAGTGTGTTTCTTTTTAATGTCAAGCTCTGATAGTTTCAATAACAAAACTTAAATGAACATCAGCAGTCGTTTTTACATTCTACATATAAGGTACAATTAATTTTTCCTTTGTTCCAAAAGCCACATTATAGTAGTTGTTCAGCATCAGAGTAAGCCACTGTTCTAAGTTTTATGTTCCTTTTTTTTTTTTTTTTTTTTTTGTTTTTGCAAGGTAGGGTCTCACGCTGGTCCAGGCTGACCTGGAATTAACTATGTAGTCTTAGGGTGGCCTTGAACTCTCGGCGATCCTCCTACGTCTGCCTCCCGAGCGCTGGGGTTAAAGGCGTGCACCACCACTCCCGGCTTTATGTTTCTTATTCCTGTTCCAACCATGACTTTATGCTTTCCACCTTGGTATGAACAAATTATATCTTCACAAATTCAGGCCAGGAATAGCAGGTACATGACATCTACTTTATATTCTATTGATTTAAATCTTAGACATTTCCACTTAAATTAGCAACTAAATAATCTAGTATCACTATTATGATCATATTAAAAACTCATAGTGAGGGGCTGGAGAGACAGCTTTAGCAATAAAGGCACTTGCCTACAAAGCCAAAGGACCCAGGTTTGAATCCCTAG
The DNA here is from genome assembly GCA_036365145.1 of Orientallactaga sibirica. Classification (NCBI taxonomy): domain Eukaryota; kingdom Metazoa; phylum Chordata; class Mammalia; order Rodentia; family Dipodidae; genus Orientallactaga; species Orientallactaga sibirica. The sequence continues at coordinate 5,758,122 of JAEOAD010000044.1, read as the reverse complement.
AACCCATTCGTAAGCCAGATGCACGAGGTGTCTGGAGTTTGTTCACAGAAGATGGAGGCCGTGGTGCACCCACTCACTATCTGCCTGTCTCCCCCCACCCCTCAAATAACTTTTTTTTAAAGTTCATAATGAGCTAGGTTGGGGATATTGTGCCTAGCATATGCAAGACCCTGGTGCACAGGCATACACACAGTTCCAAGAATTAATACATCTTTTTCTAATGAAAGAAGGCTGAAAGGCAAAATAAAACCTTTTTGTAGAAAAAAAAGAACAGTGAAACAAAGATCTGGTTTGAAAGTCATAAAATCTACACAATCTACACAAGCGGTTAAGGTGCCTGCCTGCTAAGCCTAAGAATGGTTCCAATCTCCAGGTCCCACATTTAGCCAGATGTAAAGTGACGCAAGGGCGCAATGCCGCACTTGACCACAAGGGGGTGCACACATCTGGATTTCGTTCACAGCAGCCCATCTCTGTCTCCCTCTGTCTGACTTTCTCTGTGTCTCTCTCCAAAAATAAATAAAACAATAAAAGCTTAGAATACATAGCTTTATTAATAAATAAATGCAAATTAAGATGAGATGCTGACTTTTGCCTATTAGCAAAGGGTCATAATCCACATTAGAAAACGTGGTTTTTTGGGCTGAAGGGATGGCTTAGTGGTTAAGGCGTTTGCCTGCAAAGCCAAAGGATGCAGGTTCAACTCTCCAGGATCCACATTAACCAGATGCCCAAGGGGGCACATGTGTCTGGAGTTCATTTGCAGTGGCTGGAGGCCCTAGAGAGCCCATTCTCTCCCCCACCACTTCTTTCTCTGTCAAATAAATAAATCTTTTTAAAAAGTAAAAGCAGGGGCTGGAGAGATGGCTTAGCGGTTAAGGCGTTTCCCTGCAAATCCAAAGGATCCCGATCCGACTCTCCAGGCCTCACGTAAGCCAGATGCACACGTGCACACGCATCTGGAGTTCCTCTGCAGTGGTAAGGGTCTTGGCGTGCCCGTTCTCTCTCTCTCTCTTTCTAATAAAATTTTAAAATATTTTTTTAAAAAGTAAAAAAAACAACAACAAAAAAAAAAACGTGTTTTTATTGGTAAAAGCATAAGCTGAACCAAAATTTTTCTAGGAGGCAAAATTAGAGTAATGAAAATTTCTTAAGTTCCCAAAGGTGGAATAACTGCAAAGATATCGTTTCATTGGCTGTACACGTACTATAGTGGAGGTCAGATGCCAGTAAGTGGGATCATAAAAGTGTAGCGGGGAGTGGTGGCGCACGCCTTTAATCCCAGCACTCGGGAGGCGAAGGTAGGAGGATAGCCGCGAGTTCAAGACCACCCTGAGACTACATAGTGAATTCCAGGTCAGCCTGAGCTAGAGTGAGACCCTACCTCGAAAACAAACAAACAAAAAAACAAAAAAAAGACTAAAGTGCACCTCTTGTGTGTTTCTATCCCTTGACAACATGCCAAAGACACATTAACAGAAAAAGCAAGATACAGGACCACACGTAAAGTACGAACTTCTCCGGAGTTAAAAATAATAATAATAATAATAAAAACCTTTTTTTTCACCAGGCTGAACAAAACGAATGAGGTCAAAAGCCTAACCTTTTTTTTCTCTTACTTGGGGCAATGGACTTGTGGTTCAAGGACAGAACTTAACTTTTCCTCCCCGGTTGGCTATGCTGTAGAGTGCCTTAATGCCTCGGATCGGAGCCCAGAGAACTCTCCGGCATTAACACACTGGTGCCTACACCGGCCAAGGTCACCCTGCATGCAGCCCAGCGGCCCCCCATCGCCCTCCTCCGCGGCGCCAGGCCTCGCAGCCCGGGCAGAGCGGGTCCCGGGAGCTCGTACCGTCGCACCGGCGGCGGCGGGCAGCGCTGCAGGCGCCACCGCTCCAACTCCTTCTGGAAGCGGAAGGCGGCTCTGAAGTCCTTAAGTCCCCGAACCCGCAGAGCCAGCGGGGGCGCGGCAGAAGCCAAGAGGCAGCGGGGCCCCTGCTGGAACACACGCACCAGCCGGGAGGCCATGGCAGGAAGCGAGCAGCGGAGGACGGAAGGAAGACGGCGGACCCGTGTTACCGCAACACCGCTCCCCCCGGGAACTGAGAGACGACAGGAGGGAGGCCGGGGGCGGAGACAACAGCCAGCGCGCGGGGAGGCGGCGGGCGGCCTCGCGGCGCAGGCGCAGTGTGGGGGGCTACCTGTGGGAGTTATTTTCAGGGAAGAGGCGCTGGAGGCAGGTCTGAGCACAGAAGTTTCCTGAAGAGGTTGCTACGCCATGTTAGTTCTCTCTCGTGTTACCACTTTTCTCAAACTAAAATAACTTGTTTCACTTTCCGTTTGATACAACACTTAGACTCCCAAAGTAGAAAATTTATCTCCTTTACATGTAATCTACGTCAGTCCAGACGCTGTCGGGCAAATATTTTAAATTCTGTGTTTTAACCAGCACATCTCCAGAAATCTTACTGTCAAAGGACCTAGGCTTAAGAACTGTATTGAGGGCTGGAAACTCCGTGGTTAAGGCGCTTTGCTGCCTGCAAAGGGTTCAGTTCCCCAGTAAGCACGTAAAGCCAGATGCACAAAGTGGCGCATGCACCTGGGGTTCATTTAGTCCATTTGCAGCAGCTGGAGGCCCTGGCACACTCCTCTCCCTCCCTGCAACTTAAAAAAGAAATTTTTTAAAAGGAAATTTTTGACGTAACCAAAATTAAAATACGTATTTAAAAATAACCACAGGGCTAGGGAGATGGTTCAGCGGGGAGCTCCTCAGCCCAAGTTCAATCCCCCAGAACCCATATAAACATCTGGATGTGGTCCCACTCGCATGTAATCCCAGTCTTGTAGGAGACAGAGAACAGAGAATGGCCAGGGCTCACTGGTCAGCCAGTCTAGTCTAAAAATGGCAACTCTGGGTTCAGTGAGAAACTCCATCTCAAGGAAACAAAGTGGAAGAATGATATAGGAGGACATCTGCTGCTCTTTGCACTCTGCTTGTGTGCACACAGGGCAACATATCTGTGCACACACAGCAAACACATGCATATGCTAGACATGCACCATACACATGCCAATTTTTTTTTAAATAAACTATATTTTTTAGAGCCTGGGCGTGGTGGCACATGCCTTTAATCCCAGCACTTGGGAGGCAAAGGTAGTAGGACTGTCTTAAGTTCAAGGCCACCCTCAGACAACATAGTGAATTCCAGGTCAGCCTGAGGTAGAGTGAGACCCTACCTCGAAAAAACAAACAAACAAACAAACAAACAAACAAAAACCCTATATTTTTTAAATGGGTGGGGTGGAAGACTGGGTAAAATGCACCAAAACATTAACAAGTGAAATTGTGAGTAGCTTTTTAAAAAATTTTGGTTGTCTGCCATTTACAAATGTCATTTTAAAGCCCAGCGTGGTGGCGCACGCCTTTAATCCCAGCACTCGGGAGGCAAAGTTAGGAGGATCACCGAGAGCTCGAGGCCACCCTGAGAATACATAGTGAATTCCAGGTCAGCCTGAGCTACAATGAGCCCCTACGTCAAAAAAGAAAAATGTCATTCTATTTTTTTAATTTTTGTTTATTTTTTAATTTATTAGCAATAGACAGAGAGAAAGAAACAGAGACAGACAGAGAGAGAGAGAGAGAGAATGGGCACACCAGGGCCTCCAGCCACTGCAAATAAACTCCAGATACATGTGCCTCCTCGTGCATCTGGCTTATGTGGGTACTGGGGAATCGAGCCTCGAACCAGGGTCCTTAGGCTTCACAGGCAAGTGCTTAACCGCTAAGCCATGTATCCAGCCCTCATTATACTATTTTCTAGCAAATGTAATGCAGTGTCAATATACTAACACCTTGAGTTTCTAATCTCTGCTCTTCAAGATAGAGAATTTGAATGGCTCTTCTTGGCCTATAAAAGGTTTTTCATGTATAGGGAGAAAAAGGAGTTCAGTACTTATCAGTGTCTAAGCTAATGGAATTCTGATTAAGGCAAATTCTCTACAAAGGGGCAGTAGGGTATTATGGGGGCCAAGGAGATGATGTAGCAGTTAAAGACACTAACTTGTAAAGGCTGCCAGCCCAAGTTCAATTCCCTAGCCACCCATGGAAATGTGGTGTAAGCATCTGGTGTTTATTTGACCAAACACATGATAAGAAGCAGCTTAAGGAAGCAAAGGGTTTGTTTTGGCTTACAGTTAGTTCTTGGGTAGAGTCCATGGTGAAGAAAGCGTGTAGCAGGAGCAGGAAGCCAGCTGGGCACATTGCAACCACAGTCTGGAAACAAAGAACCGGAAAGAGAAAGGGGTCTAGGCTCTAAAATCTCAGGCCCCACCCCAAAGTACCCACTAACTCACTTCCTCCACCTCCTGAAAGTTCCACGACCTTCCCAATCAGTGCCATCATCTGGTGCCCAAGTATGTTCAAACTCACAAATTCATGGAACATCCGAGGAATGGATTGAAGGAATACACAGGGAGCTGTCATTTCTGCAACATTACATTTTTTTGACAGAAGTAATCTAAAGCTTATTGAAGCTCAGTAATGTTAAAGTGAGGTGTCTCTGTATTGAGAGGTCCTCGGCAATGCAACAATGAAAGCATCCTTTGCCAATGTAAAAAAACAACATCGAGTCTCAATTTCTCCTACTAATGCACTACATGGAACTTGGAAATTACCATCTGCTATTCTGCTTGCCTCCTGTTATTGTAACAAATTAAATAATCACCTGAAACCAAAGAAAGGTGTATTGGGGTTCACAGTGTTGGAGATCCCAAGCCAATGGTAAGGTGGCACATCATGGCAGTGAGAGTGTAGTGGAGAAAAGCCCATTAACCTTATGGCTAGGACATGAAAATGACTGGAAAATGGGTTAGGGCCATAATCACAAATGGCCAAAGACTTCCCATTATACCGCTTTTTCTTTCTTTTTTTGGGAGGGGGGGAGCTGAAGACCAAATCACACATGATGAAGGGTTAATAGCCTTCCCTGAAAACTAAAGGGAACTAAAAAGTTGATGGCTATCCTAAAGTTTATGGACAATAAAGAAGTTTGGCACCCTTCCCTGACTGATGGACTCCCCTTAGCCTAGATGGCCTTGAAGGACCAGAGACCATCTGAGTATCCTCCCTTAGACATTCCTGGCAGAAGAAGCCTATTCTGAACAAGGACACAAACAGCTCTAATAGTTGTATCAGCTGCACCCGGTACAGTCTGTTTTTCTTAGGATCCTCCTTATAAACCTGCACCCTAGCCTGGCTCAGTGCTTCAGCCTCCATCCCTCTGCAAAGCTGCTGTCCCTCCCTGTTTTCTCTAAATAAACAGTCTGTAGAGATCAAGTACAGTGTTCTCTTTTACTTTTCTTTTACACTTTCCTTATACATGGTCCTTTGCAGTACATTCCAGATCCTGATATTGTAAACTTGTATTAACATATTTTTTCAATGAACACTTAGCATTATTAATATCTCTTAGTTTCAGGGCCTAGGTCCAAAAAAAAAAAAAAAAACACTTGACAGGAAGGAGAAAAAGACTTTACCATTAGCCACAATTATCCAAAGCTTCCCCAGTGTCAGCAATTTCTTTCTGGTTTCCAGTGGGTCAGAGTCACATGACAGGTGGGAAGAGCCACATTTAAGGAGAGAAGGAAACATGATGAGAATTCACTTTAACCCCATGGAAACTTTACCCCTCGGCATTTTTACCATTGGGACATTGTTTATATATTCCTTTAGAGATGGTGGTGGTAACACAGTGCACAGAAAGATGAAAACAACATTGGATAGGGCTTGCCTGGACAATTGAGCAGTTCTGAACTATCTGAGGTGACTCAACACCACCTCATAAGTTAGGAATCTGTACAAAATAATGGTAATTAAATCCTCATGTGGAAAACTATAGATATAAATCATCGCCATAAAACTTATTATAGCCAAAATTGGTTAAAAACTGGATTAACTGATAAGTATTGGTATAATGATATGTTTGTAAAAATCTAGTGGAGCAAACAGTGGATAGGAAATGATCCCCTTTAGAGTACTCAGGAATCCCCAGAAGAAGACAGTGTGGTAGGACACACATCTGTCCAGATGTGTTATGAGTTTAGCTAATGGAAACCAGGGGAGGGACCAGCAGTAATTATTTCTTCCCTTGGGGGTCTAGATGAGGCAGACCAGGATGTAACAGAGAAAAGTTTCTCTCATCATTCTCTCTCTCTCTGTTACTTTAATTAGTATCACAGAGTGTATCTTGGGGTGACAGAGGCTGGACTCCTTCAGCTTAGTAAATTTTTCTCCAAATAATGAAAATCGCCCCACCCTCTAATCCTCATTGATGAAGATTCTATTTCCTGATATTAGAAGCACTTGAGAGCTGGAAAGATTGCTTAGTGATTAAGGCACTTGCCTGTAAAGCCTAAGGACCCAGGTTCTATTTCTGAGTACCCACATAAGCCAGATGCCCAAAGTGGCACATGTATCTGGAGTTTGTTTACAGTGGCTGGAGGCCATGGCATGCCCATTCTCTCTCTATCTGCCTCTTCCTCTGTCTCTCTCCCTGCCTCTCTCAAATAAATAAATAAAATATTTTTTTAAAGGAAGCACTTGAGAAACAAGCTCAAGAACTACAGAGGTAGGTGATCTCAGGTAGAGTGTCTCTACTTTCTTCAAGCTTCTGTTAAACTGAGCAGTGCTTGCAGTTCAGTGAGAGGGCAGAACTATTGTGGGAATAGAAATAGTATTTTATTTTTATTTTATTTTAGAGAGAGGGAGAGAGAGAGGACAGGGAGAGAACTGGCGTGCCAGGGCCTCAGCCATTGCAATTGAACTCCAGATGCTTGCACCACCTAGTGGCATGGGTTCTTAGGCTTTACATACAAGCACCTTAACCATTAAGCCATCTCTCTAGTCCCAGGAATAGAAATATTTTAAAGAATTAAGCCAGACATGGTGGCACATGCCTTCAATCCCCACACTCAGGAGGCAGAGGTAGGAGGATCTCTGAGTTCAAAGCCAACCTGGGACTACAGAATGAGTTCCAGGTCAGCCTGGGATAGAGTGAGACTCTATCTCAGGAAAAATAAATAAATAAAAAGAAAATGAAAAAAGGCGTGGTGGCACATGCCTTTAATCTCTGCACTCGGGAAGCAGAGATAGGAGGATCACTGTGAATTCGAGACCACCCTGAGACTACATCGTGACTTCCAGGCCAGCATGAGCTAGAGTGAGACCCTACTTAGAACCCCACCTCCAAATAAAAAGAAATTATAAGCATAAGCTGGTCATGGTGGCACATGCCTTTAATCCTAGCACTTGGGAGGCAGAGGTAGGAGGATCGCTGTGAGTTTGAGGCCACGCTAAGAATTCCAGGTCAGCCTGAGCTAGAGTGAGGTCCTACCTCAATCCCCTCCCTCCCAAAAAATTATAAAAATAAATAAAGGGCTGGAGAGATGGCTTAGCAGTTAAGGCATTTGCCTGCAAAGCGAAAGGATCCCCGTTTGACTCTCCAGGACCCACGTAAGCCTGATGCACAAGGGGGCACATGCATCTGGAATTCCTTTGCAGTGCCTGGAGTGCCCATTATCTCTTTTTCTCTCTCTCTCTGCCTCTTTCTTTCTCTCAAATAAATAAATAAATAAAATATATTTTAAAATATATAAATAAAAACAGGCCAGGCATGGTGGCACACAGCTTTAATCCCAGCACTCGGGAGGCAGAGGTAGGAGGACTGCAGTGAGTTCAAGACCACCCTGAGACTACATAGTGAAGTCCAGGTCAGCCTGAGCTAGAACGAGACCCTACCTTAAAAAAGCAAAATAAAAATAAATAAAAACATATTATGACATAGAAAGTAGTGAACGTAGCCCACTTTGGTTATAATCTCAAAAAGTCCAACTCTATTGTGTGCTTTTATTGCGTCATGTAAATAAACATCCTAGAAATGGTTTGAGCTCTTTGCATTGAAAAGAACTCCATGCAAAACTACTAGGTGAGGTCATCAAGTCTCCTTTCCTCTCTGGGGTAGAATCACATTCTTGGTCTTCTGGTGAGGTTTAATGTGAGAAACTGACCCAAAATGGCATTGCTAAGATTCTACTTGGAGTTTATTTCACAGATATAAGATGCTTGGAACACTTAGTTGTATATATAACAAGTGCTGAAAGATGCTGAGAATGTTAAATGTTTCTTCTTAATCGGGCCATAACCATTAAAATTATAAATCAAAAAATCTCAATAAATCTGGGTGTAGTGGTGCATGCCTTTAATCCCAGCACTAGGGAGGCAGAGGTAGGAGGATCACCATGAGTTCAAGGCCACCCAGAGAATACATAGTGAATTCCAGGTCAGCCTGGACTAGAGTGAGACCCTACCTCAAAAAAAACAACAACAACAATATATAATCATCTCAATACTTCATGAAAGCAAGGTATTCTTTAGAAGCCTATCATTTATATGAATTGTATAGTTTACATGTACTTTGTCAAATATAAAATAATGTAAATATACAATGTCATATTTTCCGTGAATTTTACCATATATTAGTAAAGTATTGGAGTAGGGTGTGTGTGTGTGAGTAATTATTTGAGACAGGATCTCATTCTGTAGTCCAGGCAGTCTTTGAACTCATAGCTTTCCTCCTGCCTCAGTGTGGCAGTCAGGTTTGCATTGCTGGCAGAAAACAGCTGGTGGGGAAAAAAAGGTTTATTTTGGCTTACAGACTCGAGGGGAAGCTCCATGATGGCAGGGGAAAATGGTGGCATGAGCAGAGGAGGCCAACAGCAACAGGAAAGTGTGCCAAACACTAGCATGGGAAAACTGGCCATAATACCTATAAGCCCACCCTCAATAATACACTGCCTCCAGGAGGCATTAATTCCCAAATCTCCATCAGCTGGGAACCTGGCATTCAGAACACCTAAGTTATGGGGGACACCTGAATCAAACCCCCACACTGAGCTCCCCGAGTGTGGGTTTTGGATGTGAACCACTAAACTCAGCCACAGTACTGTATTGTTTAGGGACAAATAATGAAATTAGAGCCCATATAAGTTGGTTTCCTGTACAGAGTTAGTACCAGGACTGGTTACAAGGATTTGGAAGAACCCAAAGGCCTGGGGGGCCATGGGCTCACTAGAACTCTGCAGAAGCAGGACCGGAAGGATGGGCAAAGATGCTGTCACAGCACAGGTGTGGGGTCTAGGAGTCTAGCAGCGATTGCCCCCTTATGCTGGGACCACAGAGGAAAGTTATAACCAGTGCAAGTTGAAGCTACAGGGAAAATATGCAAGAGAATATCCTTGTTTGTCCTTTCCTCCTGTCTTCCAGTCTCCCATCACTACCTCCCACTGTACAAAGTTACTCAGAAGAGAAATAGCAAGGTAGCCTGGGAATTGTAGTTTGCAGAATTCAGCCATCTGTAGACTTCAGACTGAGCAGAACAGTTGATAGCAAACAAGCAAATGCCCAGCAGTATAACTGTATTTAAGTAGCATAGATGTGAAGGAGGAGAAGAGAAGGCCAAGTTAGAATACTGACCCAGTAAGTTAACATACCATAATTCCCCCAAAAGTTAGGTACTTTTAAAAGCTCACAACTGGCCTGGAGAGATGGCTTAGTGGTTAAGTGCTTGCCTGTGAAGCCTAAGGACCCCGTTCAAGGCTTGATTCCCCAGGACCCACATAAGCCAGATACACAAGGTGGCGCATGCATCTGGAGATCATTTGCAGTGGCTGGAGGCCCTGGCACACCCATTCTCTCTCTCTATCTGCCTCTTTCTCTCTCTGTCTGTTGCTTTCAAATAAATAAATAAAAATTAAAAAAAATAAAAAAAGCTCACAACTAATTATGGTGGTATTTGTTATTATCATTCTCATTATTATAATAAAACTATAAAATGTACTCCCTTAAGAAATCTGGTATAAGACACAGGGATCTAGAGTCAGAAAAAAAAAGAACAACAGGATAGATTAACGATCAGGTCCAACCTTGTATACTCAACTGGTGTTTTATCTCTCCTCATTTACAGTCAGCCCACACTCAGATTGCCCTCCAACAATCAGACTCCGTCTACCTGGGTCCCCTGTACACCTGCTAAAGGCTAAAATTTTACAAGAATGGAAACCACTTGCCACTTCTAATAGGGTTACAGAGCATCCTTGCCTACAATATTAAACATCCCATACCTCAAGATGAACTTAAATCTTTGACTAGGTGTACTAATACTTCTTTATATCTTTCAGGTACAGTTCCAAATGCCAAAAATACGAAGAGACTCCAATACCCAGAAGCTGACCATCAGGTCAGAATGTTCTAGCATGGGCTCTGAGATAGCCCTCCCTCCAGAGAAACCCTGACTGCTGTGGCCTAACACTGCCCCTTATCGGCATAGGGCAGTTAAGAGTGGTCATCACCCCGTTTCCCTAAGTGCAGTAAGGGTGGCTTCTGATAGGGGGGATTGAAATACTACAGAAAACAGGCAGTTTTCTTGGCTAGGCAGACAGATAGGAAAAAGAGCCCTAGACAGGTGGCTATATTCTAACCCAAGATGGTGAAGAGGGGTGACCACACTTCCATCTTCTTCCTGGCTTACTGAAATTTTCCCACTGGCAGGCTGGTTTGGTAGCTTTCTAGAACCTGCACAGCACTGGATGCATCATGGACCAGCCAGTGCCTTCACCTTCATTTAAGCTGAGCAATCATGGGCTCTGGGGCAGGCCGGCTTCTGTTATTCAATATAAGTCCAGTTCCCACAGGGACTGCAGATTTTCCAGCTCTGGAATTCCCTCTTCACTGAGGTGTCTGTTGTCTCTGCTTTCTTTTTCTCTTACTCTGAAATAAACTTTATTCATTTAAAAAAACAAAGATCAGGTCCAAGGTAAGAACCTGGGTTAGTCATCATAGTTACTATATATAATCTCTGATTCCTGATCACTATTAAAAGATAATACTACTTCTAGCCGGGCATGCTGGCGTACGCCTTTAATCCCAGCACTCTGGCGGCAGAAGTAGGAGGATCACTGTGAGTTCAAGGCCACCCTGAGACTACATAGTGCAGTCCAGGTCAGCATGGGCTAGAGCAAGATCATACCTTGTAAAGCCTAATAATAATAATAATAATGATAATAATACTTCCACTTTAGAGATGCAACATTGATAAAGGCTGACTAGCTCATGAAAGGTTTCCCTGCTGGTTAGCAGCAGCCATGATGCGAAAGATGATGCTCCTTCCGCTGCTGGCACAGAGTGACACTTGCAGAGCTGGCAGTCAGGAGGAGGGCATTATGAAGAGACTGCTCACTCACTCAACAGGCAAGCCCAAATCAGTTCTTGAGTATCTACAGTCCATCAGTTTCAAGATGTTCTTCTGTCATGGCTGGGACCCATTCGCATCACATTTCACCCCTGCAATCCCACGGAGACTTCCAGGCAGCTGATTTGACTAGTCCATTTTATTGGCCACAGTCGATTGCGCCTTCCTCCCTAGAACACTGTCTTCCTGGCTCCAAAACAGCACACACTTTATCCAGTGTGCTCCTAACTCACAGAGCCACCTGCTTGGTTGCTTTTCCATGTTTCTTTCTCTAATTGTTGATGTGTTCTTCCTTATTTGCACACATCCTCCCTCCTGGACTTAATCTACATTATATCTGTAAGAACAGCATAGATGATTAAAAATCATTGGGAGGACTAGGGAGATGGCTCAGCAGGTAAGAACACACAAGCAAGAGGATCTAAGTTCAATTCCCAGCACCACATAAGAAGCTGAGCATGATATAGGCCCAATGACTGAATGGGTGCAATAGAGGCATGTCTGTTCTTGGGGTAACCAACTGCTCCATAATTGGACTGAAGGCCCTCTCTATGGGAGGGAATACATAGCTGGTACTGAAAAACCTAAGCAAAAGTCTATGGCAGGGGAGATCATGAGCCTTAGGGGTATAAACCCTGCGCTTGTCTGGTTAAATGTATATATTATTCCCACCAAGCTGCCCTGAAAGCACTACACTTAATGTTCATATTCACATATTAACACTACTTTCACTTCTGGTTAGAGAAGCTTCTCTTTTCAGATGGAGATGACCACTGGGATGACCCAAAAGGCAACATAGTGCTGAGAAGAAGGGATAGAGGAGTGCCCAGCACTGAAACACCTCTGTCACACCCTCCAAGGCTCAGGGACCATTGCGGAAGAGGGGGCGGATAGAATGGAAGAGCCAAAGGAAGGTAAGACTCCTCACAATGCAACTTCCCAGACAGAAATTGGCCTCCATATCCATGACCTTGCAATGCCTAGCAATACCTTCGCAAGACCCTCATAATAGAAGAAAAAGATGATGACATCAAATTAAGAGAGAGACTAATGGAGAGAGGGAGGGGATATGATGGAGATTGGAGTTCTAAAGGGGAATGGGGGGAGGGGAGGGAAACATGCGTTTTTGTATGTAAGTATAGAAGTTGTCAATAAAAAAAGAAAAATAGGGCTGAAGAGATGGCTTAGTGGTTAAACGCTTGCCTGTGAAGCCTAAGGATCCCAGTTCGAGGCTTGATTCTCCAGGACCCATGTAAGCCAGATGCATAAGGGGGCGCATGCATCTGGAGTTTGTTTGCAGTGGCTAGAGGCCCTGGCGCGCCCATTCTCTCTCTCTCTCTACCTGCCTATTTCTGTATATCTCTCTCTCTCAAATTAATAAATAAAAATAAAATATAAAAAAAGAAAGAAAAAAGAAAAATCAATCAATCAATCAAAATTAAAAAAAAAAAAGAAGGTGAGCATGGTCTTGCTTGCCCCCAGGGCTAAGAGGGACAGAGACAGAAAAGGATCACTGGGGCTCCTGATCTAACCAAAGGACAGTAGCTCCAAGTTCAATGATGAGACTTCATCTCCAGGAATTAAACTGGAAGAGAAATAGAGGAGAGCACCTCTGGCGTCCACACACATTCACATGGGGCATGCACATTCATATATATAGGTGTTTGCAAAATATACAAACATTTTGTATTTAAGCACTGATTTTAACAAAATATGGCATAAAGATGAATTAAATTTAAAACTTAACTTGTTCATATAATTGCCTCCAATATATAACTATTTCAAGTACATTTCAGAAGAATCCTCACAGAAGCAGTTGCTCTTACAGGAAACTGGAAGAGCTTCACATCTTTTAGGTCGGCCCTCTGCAAGTGTGTGAGGTGAGAGATCCTTGGACCTTGTAGGCAGTGAAGCATTCTCGGTGATGATTCATGTTCTGTGCTTGAGGGAAAGCTTGGAAAACCTGGTCAAGGGACAAACTGAGGAACAATAAAATTATAAAGAGTTGGGCTGGGGAGATGGCTCAGTGGTTAAAAGCATTTGCTTGCAAAGCCTGCTGACCCAGGTTCAATTCCCTACTAATCATGTAAAGCCAGATGGACAAAGTGACACATGCATTTAGAGTTCATTAGCAGGGCAAAAGGCCCTGCCCTGCTGTAATCATTCATATTCTTTCTCTCTCTCTCTCTCTCTCTCTCTCTCGTAAAAATAAAAGAGTATGTGAGCAAAAATAACAATTCCTGAGCACGTCCAAATCCTAAGTGGTTTGGTTTGAGGGCTCTGAATTAAGGGTAAGCAGCAGGTTTTTTATAGGGTGAATATCCAAAGATTACAAAAAAATATTTGATTACAGTTTTACACTTACAAAGTGGTCTTGTTTGATGTATCCCATTGGAAAGTTTCTCATTATATACTGAGGATTTTGTTTGCTGTTTCTGATTGGCTGAACTTAAGTTTTGTTTTCCTTTACTTCAGGCATTTACAAGAAATTGTTAAAGTTAAGTTTCACTTGTGTTTACAAATCAAGAAAAGCTGGGGCTTTCAGGCGGCCTTAACTGTCTCTGTCTGCTCAGATGCTACTCAGACCTGGCCCCAATTTAATCTAATCTACCAGGCCAAGAACCTGAGTAAAATTCTTTTCCTTTTGGAAACACAGTCTTATTAGCCCCAGCTAGTCTCAAACTTACTATTTAGCCAAGGATGACTTTAAATTTCTGATCCTCCTGCCTCCACCTCCTAGGATTATAGGTACACGTTACCATGCATGCAAATGTGGATCTGGGGAATAAACCCAGGGTTTTTTGTATGCAGGGCAAACCCCCGACTAACCGAGCTCCATTCCCAGCCGAGTTTTTGAAAGACTTTGTAGCTGATAAATCTCTCACATCTCCCATCACATTTAAAGGAAAACAAAATCTTAACAAGGCCTCTGGGCGAGGCCTGGTCTGTTTTCTCTGTCCTCACTCCCTGCTCTCCACCTTGGTAGAACATGTTCGCCTCAGAGCAGATGTCACTTTTCTTGTCCAGGATATCATTTTCCCCACATTCCACAGGGCTTACTCCCTCCTTCCTCACTAGCTCAAATGTCACCTTTCAGCCAGGAGCCTTCAGAGGCCTCTTCTCTCAGGTTGTGTTCTCTGTAAGCAGAAACTGAGCTGGAGGTTGGCACACAGGATATTATTAGGATGTAACACCTACAAAAGGATGAGGTGGTCACAGAATTAGGTAATAGAGGTCAGTGGTAATACAGCCTGACCAGCCTTCACTCAGTCTAGGAGGGTGCAGTGGACAAGAATTGCCCAGCAGTGTCTGATAGCCTGGCCTATGCATTCCTAACTTGCTCAGTTGTAAATGCAGGCTGCCCTGTGATGAACAAGATTAGGCATGGTGTCTCCTAACAGATGTGATGGATTCTGAGGCAGCTGAAGGCTAGAGACTGCTGCCTGTCCTCCAATGAAGGTGCACCCCACACAGTTATCTCTGTGTTCACCATTCTGTGTTTTTTTTGTTTTTTTTTTTTTTTGAGTAGGGCCTCACTGTAGATCAGGCTGACCTGGAATTCACTATGAAGTCTCAGGGGGGCCTTGAACTCTTGGCGATCCTCCTACCTCTGCCTCCCGAGTGCTGGGATTAAGGGTGTGCACCACCACGCCCGGTGCCACTCTGTTTGAAATGGCAGCACTCCTCTCTTCCACTACCCTTCACTGCTTTACTCCCTCCATTACACTTGTCTTCTTCTTTAAAAAAAAATTTTTTTTCAAGGTAGGGTCTCGCTCTATTCCAGACTGACTTGGAATTCACTCTGTAGTCCTCCTGCCTCTGCCTCCTGAGTGTTGGGATTAAAGGCGTGTGCCACCACTTCCAGCTACACTTGCCATCTTCTAATGTACTCTCTCATTACCCTTGGTATCTGCTAATGTACTGTGTGATTTAGCTATTTTACTTACTATCTGGTTACTCTTTCTTTTGTTTCTTTTTCTTGCTTGCTTTCTATTTTTCATGGTAGTGTGGATGGAACCCAGGTTCTTGCACACAGTAGAACAAGCACTCTACTACTATCTAGTTACTTTTCTTGGTGCTGTGACAAAGTATCTGACCAAAAGTAAACTAAGGAATAGGTCGTTTGGGCTCAAGCTTTTGGGGAGCAGTTTTACATGGCCGGGAAGTCACAGCAGCAAGAGTGAGAGGCAGCTGGTTACAGTGTGTCCACATCAGGAAGCAGAGAGAGAAGGATGCTGCTGGCCCACCTGTTTTCTCCTTTTTCTTCAGTGCAGGAACCAAGATCATGGGATGGTGTTGTCCACACTCAGGGTGGTTCTTTTCTTCTCAGTTCAGCTTCTCTGGTAACAACCTCACAGACAAATCTAGAGGTTTGTCCTTCTAGTCAAGTTAAAAATAAAGATGAACCATCACAATTACCGAGCCATGTCCTAGACCCAGAGTCTAAGTTCTAATAGCAGAGGGAGAGTTCTGTCTCTTTGGGCAACTGCTGCATTTAGAATAGCTCCTGGTTGGCTCAACAATTTGTTGAGGACCTGTCTAGTCATTAACTGTACAAGCCTTGTGAGAACCATGCCTCAGTCATCCTGTTGATATGTGGTACTGGGTGGGTGTGCAATATGTGTGTTGAGAGGATGAATGAATTATGAATGTTTGTGACTAACTGTAGAGAGCTGCGAGGTGCCGCGCCTTAAAGATGGCACTGGCTTCCGCCTTCCGCCTTCCCGATGGCGAGTGCTCTCCTGGATAAACAAGTCCTTATTTGGCTTGGGCCGTGATCTAGGCTTGCTTCCGCATATGTGGACCTATCTGCATTCACCACGTGGCTTACCAGGGTTGGCTGTTCAAAGGCTTCTTAAGCTTTGGGCGGGCTTGTCCCGGGGCAGTGAGTGAGTGAGTGAGTGAGTGAGTGAGTGAGTGAGTGAGTCAGTGAGTCAGTGAGTCAGTCAGTGAGTGAGTCAGTTGGTCAGTCAGTCAGTCAGTCAGTCGGTCAGAAGATTGTTCAAGGTTCCTAAATAAACTGCTGAAAGAAGAGTCCGAGTGTTGCGTCTTCCTTGCTGGTCGAGGCGGACGCGACAAATGGTGGCCCATACGGGGAACTCAGAACTTGCAGGGCAGCTAGCTGGTAAGTTCCAGATAAGTGGACAAAAAGGGTAAAGGCAAGTTCTCCGGTAGAGAGACGATAAGGTCCCATAGCAAAATGGGCAATACATCTTCCAGTATTAGGGTTAAAAGGTGCCACAATAAGGTTTCCTTAGAGGAAACGCAGTGAGAAGATTTCTTAAGAATGATAGCCAGCCAATTAATGTATATTTGTTCGTGTGTCTTATTAGTGTATAAAAGTTGGTTAACCTCATGTGGTGTATTTGTGTTGTAGTGTGTCTAGTCATATTACATAGGGCAAACGAGAATGATTCAAAAACAGTTAAAAAAAATTTTTAGAGGAGGTGAAAGAAGAGCGCTCGAGTAAAACATCTAAAAGAAAAAGTAAGGTTCCTGAATAAACTGTTGAAAGAAGAGTCCAAAGAGGGACTCAGAACTTTCTGCAGTCAGGGCAGTGCACTGGTAAGTTCCCAGGTAAGGTGGGAATCCGCGACAAAAGCGGGGATTTTGCTCCTCTCGGTAGAAAAAGAGGGAGCAGGAAAAGAATTTTTGCAAATTTAGCCATGGGCGCTTCTCACCCAATTTTTTTGGCTCTGAATGAGCTGCAGTAAAAGTTTTAAAAGAATCTTTTGCAAGTGTAGCCATGGCGCTTCTCACTCGCACCCAATTTTTTTGGCTCTGAATGAGCTGCTTCGTTCAAAAAACTTAAAGATAAAGGGGAGTACCCTGGATAAAGGGGAGTACCCTGGAGAGGTTCCTGGAGGATTGTGATGCCATAGCCCCTTGGTTTGCGTGCTCTGGAAGTCTTACAATCCCTTCATGGGAAAATTTGGGCGAAGATCTTGATTTTGCAGCAGACCAAGGCACGCTTAAGGGCGGGGTAAGATCGATCTGGAGGTTAGTGAGGAACTGCCTCGAGGACTAACAATGCAGTGAGGCAGTGGAAAATGGACAGGTGGCCTTAGAGATGTTATAGGAAGAAAGGTCGGAACAGGCAAACAGTGAAAAAGAGGCAAAAACAAAGAACAACTTATCAATTTGGGAATTAACACCTCCTGGAGGCAGAGTATTGTTGGGGGCGGGCTTATGGGTATTATAACCAGCTTCCCCTTGCCAGTGTTTTGACCAATGCTAGCCTCGCAGCCGCCGTGGCTTAGTTAACTCAAAATATATAAATTATACTAGGGCTGCAAATTTATCCAGATTTTTGTCTAGTTTTCTATTGCAGAATTGGTCGCTTGAATTTGAAGATACCTTAAAAGAACTGAGACTGGCTGTAGTTAATGTGAATTCTGCCCGCATGGACCTCTCCTTTGCCTCTGGATTGTCATCTTGGCTGATCTCCGCTATGAATCATCTGAAGGAATGGGCGGGTTTGGGTGCTCTTTAGCAGGCCTTCTGTTACCGGTCTCTCTGGTTTGCTTGTGGTGTCTGTGTAAAATCAGGGTCATGCAATGATGGGATGCAGCTATGATCATTCAAGCCTTTACGGCCATAGAGGCTGCACAGTCCCCCTAAGTCTGGCTGGCTACAACTAAAAGTTAATCTTCTTTCTGCTCAGGTTGTGAGGCTAAGCACTACACTCTGGGTTAGCCCTAGAAATCCAGAGAAGAGCATGTTTGATTGCATGCGGGTTGATGCCCCAGATCCCGCCTCTGAGAAAAAGGCATCAGGGTTGCAAAAATACGCATCATCAGAGATCAGACCTCTACTCTTACCTGTGGCTTGTTTTAAAACATAAAAGGGGGAACTGTAGAGAGCTGCGAGGTGCCGCGCCTTAAAGATGACGCTGGCTTCCGCCTTCCGCCTTCCCGATGGCGAGTGCTCTCCTGGATAAACAAGTCCTTATTTGGCTTGGGCCGTGATCTAGGCTTGCTTCCGCATATGTGGACCTATCTGCATTCACCACGTGGCTTACCAGGGTTGGCTGTTCAAAGGCTTCTTAAGCTTTGGGCGGGCTTGTCCCGGGGGCAGTGAGTCAGTGAGTGAGTGGGTGAGTGAGTGAGTGAGTGAGTGAGTCAGTGAGTCAGTCAGTGTGAGTCAGTCAGTGAGTGAGTCAGTCGGTCGGTCAGTCAGTCAGTCAGTCAGTCGGTCAGAAGATTGTTCAAGGTTCCTGAATAAACTGCTGAAAGAAGAGTCCGAGTGTTGCGTCTTCCTTGCTGGTCGAGGCGGACGCGACAACTAACTTCATCATAAGGATTAGTGAAGCACTGCCCAACAGAAGTTCTTTGCAAGCCATATCTGTAGTTTCAAATTGTCACATCAAAAAAAAGTAAAGAACAGGTCATGTTATTTTTAATATTTTTACTTATTAGAAAGAGAAAAGGAAAAATATGGACATTACAGAGCCTCTTGCTACTACAAACAAACTCCATCTATGTGTAATATTTTGTGCATCTGGCTTGATGTGGGTACTGGGGAATTTAACCTGAGCTGTCAGGCTTTGCAAGCAAGTGTCTTTAATCACTAAGCCATCTCCCAAAGCCCAATATTACCTTTTTTTTTGGTTTTTCAATTTTTCGAGGTAGGGTCTCACTCTAGCTCAGGCTGACCTGGAATTCACTATGTAGTCTCAGGTGGCCTTGAACTCACAGCAATCCTCCTACCTCTGCCTCCCAAGTGCTGGGATTAAAGGTGTGCGCCACCACACCTGGCCAATATTACTTTTAATACTGTCTAATTTAATTCAATGCATACAAAGTAACATTTCAATATGTAATTAATATAAAATTATTATTTTAAAATATACTTATTACATTAGCAAAGTAACTGTAGTTCACAAGATATGGAGGGAGTAGAATGTTACAAATGGCTGGTTCTGGCTCTGGGTAGCAGATCAGGAGGAATCTGACCTGTGCTTCTACCCAGTAGCTGTGTACTTTCGGCAAGCTACTTAACCATTTTTTTTTTTTTTTTGCATTGTGTAGTATGCATGCTATGATACATAGTGTGTGTGTAGATGCTTGTGGCCCATACATGTGCATGCGGAGGCAGAGGAGAACACTGGATATTCTTACTCCAACACTCATCCGTGTTTCCTTGCAATGAGTTTTTCACTGAGTCAGTTCGAGCTTGCTGTTTTCACAAGCCCACAGGATTCTCCAGTGTGCTCCCCACAGGACTAGAATTACAGATGTGTGTGGCCATGCCCAACTATTTATGTGGGTGCTGGGGAATCAAACTCAGGCAGTCTCAGGCTCCCCCAGGCCCTCATGCTTATATGGGAAGTGTTCTTGCCTGCTAAATCCTTTCTCCAGCTCCAATATCAAAATATTAATAAAACATCTCTCATCGTTTTTGGTTTACACTGAGTCTTTAAAATCTAGTATGTATTTTCTAACGCTGCATCTCAGTTTGGAGTAGCCAATTTCAAGCGCAGCACAGTGAGATTCTACTCAGGTGTTGGAACTACATAATGGTGTGGGGTGAGGGGCTGGCAGGGGATCGTCTGGGGTTATTCACTTCCTGAGTCATGTCCTCCAGCCAGAACCCATCAGGAACACACCTGCAGTTGAACAATGAGGCTGGTTACTTGTCGGCAGTATGCAAGTCATGGGTAACCATGCGCATCTGGGTACAAGGAAGTCTTCAGAAAGGGCGTATTGTAAGGTCAAATGTGGGTTAGGTGATTTAGGGAGGGTTTAAGTAAGGAGGGCTTCCTTCTGGAGGGCAGTGGTGCAAGGAAATGGATAAATAAGAGATTGGCTATCTTAACAAATCTTACCTAGATGGAGCAAGACTAGAGAGAGGAAAGCCTTAACTGGTGAATAAATAGGAATTATTCATGTTTGCCAGGACTAGAGGATGTTTTTTATTATAGTCTGTACAATATGCACATTTTGGCTGCTTAGATGGACTTGCAGAATGGCCTCTTGTGATGTTTCTGTTCCAAGGGAAGGGGCTTTGAATGCAGCTGATCATACCAGTCCTGCTCCCAGAGGTTAAGGGTCACTCTTATCTTTCACACAGCTGTGCAGCGTTAAGCAAACAGTGAACTTTCTGAGGCTTAGTTTTGAGAATACAAGAGTACCATCTCTCCATCTTCTAAAGCTATGGGTATCATGGTAATCTATTAAAGAAACGAGTTGTCCCAGATACACGCTCACCACTCATTTAGTATCATCACTACAGCTGAAAGAGCCTCAGATTTTTTCACCTATTACTATTCCTGTAATTGGAATGGGTTTTTCAGACTAAGGCTTCTTAGAAGGGATGCACTGTAATATTATTTGAGGGGTTCATACTCTTCCCCAACTTCTCAATCCATTTCCAGGTGAATGTCTTTACTTTTAAATCTCCATCACATTCCTCACTTCTCTGCCCATGCCAGCAGAAGTTGTGTTCAGGTTCCAAAACTTAAAAAAAAATTTTTTTTAAATTTATTTGACAGAGAGAGAAGAGGAGGAAAGAATAAGAAGCAGATAGAGTATGGGCGTGCCAGGGCCTCTAGCCACTGCAGACCAACTCCAGACCCACGTGTCACCTTGTGCAGCTGGCTTATGTGAGCACTGGGGAATCGAACCTGGGTCTCTAACCTTTGCAGGTAAGTGTCTTAACCACTAAGCCATCTCTCCAGCCCAAGGAGATTGTACTTTTTTTCTTTATTTTTGGAGAGAGACACAGAGAGAGACAAGAGAGAGAGGGAGAGGAAGACAGAGAGATGGGCCCACCAGCAGTCTCTCAGCTGCTGTGTAGGAAATCCAGGTGTGTGCGCCCCCTTGTGGTCAAGTGCGGCATTGCGCCCTTGCGTCACTTTGCATCTGGCTAAACGTGGGACCTGGAGATTGGAACCACTGGAGATTGGAACCAGCGTTCTTAGGCTTAGGAGGCAGGCGCCTTAACCGCTAAGCCATCTCTCCATCCCGAGATTGTACTTCCCCACGGGTTGGGTTTCACTCTATTCCAGACTGACCTGGAATTCACTCTGGAGTCTCAGAGTAGCTTCGAACTCAGGGCGATCCTCTTACCTCTGCCTCCCCAGTGCTGGGATTAAAGGCGCGCCCCTACGCCCTGCTCCAGGTCCAAGAACTTTTTGTTTGTTTTTTGAGATAGGATCTCACTCTAGCCCAGGCTGACCTGGAATTCACTATGTAATCTCAGGGTGGCCTCCAACTGAGGACAATTCTTCTACCGCTACCCCCTCTTCCCCCCCACCCAGTGCTGGGATAAAAGGCGTGGGCCACCACACTCGGCTCCAAGAACTTTTTACGGAGCGACTTTCCTAGATAGGACGGTAGGTGGCGGCGGTATTCGCAGGTTTACGGCGCACACGCGGCCTGGTCGCCCAGGGCAACCGGCGCGTCCCCGCCCGCCCGGCCGTCCGTCAGCTGATGGGCCGGCGCGGGGGAGGCGGCGGCGCGAACATGGCGGCGGAGATCCACTCCAGGCCGCAGAGCAGCCGCCCCGTGCTGCTGAGCAAGATTGAGGGCCACCAGGACGCCGTCACGGCCGCGCTGCTCATCCCCAAGGAGGACGGCGTGATCACCGCCAGCGAGGACAGGTAGGGCCGCCGGGGCGCGACGAGGGGCGCGCGGTCACGGGGCGGAGGGACCCTGGGCTCCGCGCCCCGCCCGCCCGCCGGGGCTGCCCGCGGCTCCCTGGACCGCTCCAGCCTCGGTCCTCCTCCTCTTCGCGCGCTTCTTCCGCCCTGGGACCTCCAACACAAACCTGTAGCCCGGGACCCCGACCCGCCCACCGCGCCCCTCCTGCGGGGACCCCCGGCCCGCCCACCGCGCCCCTCCTGCCCGGGACCCCCGGCCCGCCCACCGCGCCCCTCCTGCCCGGGACCCCCGGCCCGCCCACCGCGCCCCTCCTGCCCGGGACCCCCGGCCCGCCCACCGCGCCCCTCCTGCCCGGGACCCCGGCCCGCCCACCGCGCCCCCCTGCCCGGGACCCCCGGCCCGCCCACCGCGCCCCTCCTGCCCGGGACCCCGGCCCGCCCACCGCGCCCCTCCTGCGAGGACCCCCGACCCGCCCACCGCGCTCCTCCTGCCCGGGACCCCTGACCCCCATTGCCCCTTAAGCCCCAAGGACCCAGTCTCCGCTAGCAATTGCCCTGGCTGGGACCCTCCCACCTCCTCTAGCCCTTCCCGCTCAAGGACCTAGTCACTCCCTCGGGTTCCCACTGCGCTCCTACAGGTAGAACCCTCACTCCTCATCTCTACCCTAACCCTGACCCTCTCACCCACCAGCCAGGAACCACTTTTCACCCATTTTGCTGCAGCCGCTGATGGTTGCCCCCCGCCCCTCCCGTCTCTCTCTTTCTCTTATTTGTGGGGCTTCTGCAAGCACTCTGCAGGTTCCTCCCGCCCCCACTCTCCAGAGCCAGTTCCAAGTCCCAGAGAGGACTGGACGCTGGTTACCCAGGTTCTGGTGCCCGGTGTTTCTTCCCTGCCAGGAAGTCCAGGGAAGTTTCTAGTTGGCTCTGGGATTTACACCTAGCCATGCTCTTGCCAGGCCTCAGAATCAGTTATTTTCACCCACAGCTGCTAGAAGCACCTGGTCTTTTAATTGCTAAATAGTTTTTAACTTGTTTAATAAAGGGGATTAATTCTTTAAGAAGATAGGATGCATTTAGTTTCGAAGGAATTTTTGTTTATACCTCCACCAGTAGGAAAAGTTGACCATAAAGAATAAACGCGGCTGGAGAGATGGCTTAGGGGTTAAGGCGCCTGCCTCCTAAGCCTAAGAATGCTGGTTCCAATCTCCAGCTCCCACGTTTAGCCAGATGCAAAGTGACGCAAGGGCGCAATGCCGCACTTGACCACAAGGGGGCGCATGCATCTGGATTTCGTTTGCAGCAGCTGAGACACTGCTGACGCGCCCATCTCTGTCTTCCTCCCCCCCCAAAATAATAAAAAAAATTAAAAAAAAAAGAATAAACGATGGGTTCCTATGCGTCTTCTTGTACTGAGGCATCTTGTGTTGGATGCCACCACACTTTGGGAAGCACTGATTTGGTCCATTTACCAGAAAGAAAACCGAGGCCTTGAGGTGTAACTCGTTTCTTTGAATCACAGAGCTACCTAGGAGGAAATGTAACCCAGGGCTCCCAGCCTGCACAGTGAGCTTTAGGACAGTGTACAATGATGGAGCCATGCTGTTTTCATACTCTCCTAAGTTTAAAATCCTGTATCTTCAAAACTTGACTGGCTTTCTGTCAGAAATATAAAGGAAATGACTGATGTTTATTCTGAAACTGTTTCCTTGGCACAATGATTCTTAAGTGGTGCCAGGCACAAACCGGGAAGGCCTGCAGAAGAAGGGAGGGTTCTGCTATTAGGTCAACCTTTTGTCTTTCTACCCTTTGAAGTAAATAAGGGAACCCCCAGGACTTGTCCTGAATGGGAATGGAAAACCTGAAGCCCCCAGCTCCCACTGGACTTTGTATTTTACTTTTGAGAGAGCTTAGGGCTGTTTTTTAAAAATTAGGTAGTAAGCTTATTTTCCTTACGTTTTACAGTTACTGACTTCAAACGAGGTGGGCAGTGACTGATAGGATCTGCACAGGGGTGTGCAAAGCTGAAAAAGAGTGGAAAGAGTATATATAGTACAGGAGACTGGGCTGAGGTTGGGAATGTAGAAAAAATGCAAGGACAGATAATGGTGTTTGCATGATATAAACAGATGAAGATGACACTATAAAAGTTAGCTGGCTTTATTCAATAAAATATTTTATTCATGACTTATGCTTGTTGGGTAAATTGCCAAATATCTGAGATGACTGGCATGTGCAGTGCTGATGAAAGGGTTCTGAAGAGTGATTACTAAGCTGCTCTGGGACTCAAAGGTTCTGGGGAGTCATGGATCAGCTCACTGGTTTTTCACTGGTGCATCTCTATCCTGTGGGGCTGTGGCAAATGATTGGACCACCTAGGTTTGGTATTTCGGGCTTATAATTTGTGTTTAAGGCCTATGGAACTTCCTTGGAGGTAGGACAGCCTTTTAATGCAGGTGACACATTTCATGAGGTTAATGAAAGCACCTGGCTCTGAGTTTAGTTGGTCATAGTTTTTTCCCCAAGTTGTCATAAACGTGTATCATACTGTTTCATTCATTCATTCATCCATCCATCTATTGGTTCATTCATGCATGTAAGAGTACCATGTTTATTAAGTACAAGGTCCTGGGTGTTCAAGAGGGATCAAAATTCAGAGTATCTGCCCTCATAATTTTTTTTTTTTGGAGTTTTGTGTGTGTGTGTGTGTGTGTGTGTGTGTACATGCACAGATGTATGCTCCCTGTGTGCACACAGGCAGAGGCCAGAACAGAGCAGTGGATGTCCTCTCTGTTACTCTTCCGCTTCGTTTCCTTGAGATATAGTCTCTCATTGAACTTGGAGATACTAGTTTTTTTTTTTTTTGGTCAGACTGACTGAGAGAGCCCCTGCAGTTCTCCCATCTCTGCTCTGACTCAGTACTGGCAGTTAAGGCGTGTGGCCATGCCTGGCTTTTACGTGGTGTGGGGCTCAAACTCAGGTCCTCAAGCCTGTATGGCAAGGGCTCTTACTGAGCC
The DNA here is from genome assembly GCA_036365145.1 of Orientallactaga sibirica. NCBI lineage: Eukaryota > Metazoa > Chordata > Mammalia > Rodentia > Dipodidae > Orientallactaga > Orientallactaga sibirica. The sequence continues at coordinate 5,733,202 of JAEOAD010000044.1, read as the reverse complement.
GTCTTCCCAGCTCCCATTTAACTTCTGATTCAGTGGTATTTATGGCTCTTGGCCCAAGGGAGCTCACGTGTGTGTCCGTGGAAGTAGAATATGGGCCTTCCTTATTCATCCAAGAAATTGTCAGACACTTACAAATACTGGGTCCCCATTAGATCTCCAGCAGAAAGACAGCTGAGATAGTAATTGTTCTTTCCAAGGGCAAGGCAGTCTGTTGAGGACATGGGCCGTTGTACTCAGAAAAACGATATAGGGAAAGAAGCTTGTAGAGCTGGATTCAAGGACCATATCCAGAAGAGATCCTCAGAGCTGATCTTTATCCTAGGACTGATTTTTAGAAGGGAGGGAGGAAGCATGTCCTAATTCCAGGCTGAGGAAGAGGACAGAAAGGATTTTGTTTAATTTATATATATATATATATAATTTTTTTTTGAGGCACAGTTTCACTCTAGTCCAGCCTGACCTAGAACTCACTCTGTAGTCCCAGGCTGGCCTTGAACTCATGGTGATCCTCCTACCTCAGCTTCCTGAGTGCTGGGATTAAAGGCATGCACCACCACACCAGCTAACAGAAAAGAATTTTAAGGGGTTAAGAGGCAGAGCTGTTTTGAGGTGACTAGAGCACATGTGTGGGAGACCATGGCAGGAAATAACTGGGATCTAGAAAGGCTAGTATCCAGCTTTGGAAGAGTCTTTTTTGTGCGGCTGTCTTAGGAATTGGACTCTATTGTACAGGCAGTGAACAACCACCAAAGAGTTCAACACAGGCAGATGACAGGATTAGAATCTCTGTTACAGAAAAAACAGTTGCTGTGTGCTCCTGCAACCAGTGCTCATACCTGTCTATAAGAAAGCGGTGCTGGGCGTGGTGGCACATGCCTTTCATCCCAGCACTCAGGAAGCAGAGGTAGGAGGATCATTGTGAGTTTAAGGCCACCCTGAGACTACATAGTGAATTCCAGGTCAGCCTGGACCAGAGTGAGACCCTACCTCAAAAAAAAAAAAAACAAACAAACAAAACAAAAAGGAAGCTGCAGGTACCTGCTTGTGAATGTGTGTCAGTTGGACCTGAAAACTTATTCGGTGTTAAAACTTGACCTGAACAGATGAGACTGTAATCTTTATCCTATGCAATGTAAAGATTCCTGCTTTATTGCAGAAATAGCACTGTGCCAGGTCTTGCTTTGAGTATTGGGGGACATAGGTAAGTGCATCATATACTCAGGGCCATTTGACTGGTCAGAAAGTTGAGGTCCAGAGCAGACTGAAGTAATGGTCTCAGCTCACGTAGCTCTCTTACATGGTAGGACTGAGATTTGAGGCCCATGTTCTTTGTTCCCTGCACCCAGTGTTTCTAATATTTGGAGGCTCTAGCACTCTGTGACTGATGGCTCTCCCAGGAAGTATAAGATTCTGGGTTTCCAGGCTATGAAGAGGGCTCAGTGGGTAAAGTACTGACTCTGAAGCATAAGACCAGAATTTGGAACCCTAGATTCCCTGAAAAAGCCAGGTGTGTGGTAAAGTCCTGTAATCCTAGGAGCAGGGAGGCAGAGGCAAGAGAGTCCCTGGGGTTTCTGGCCGGGTAGTCTAGTGGAGTCAGTGAACTCTAAAAACACTGTGTCAAAGTCAACAGCTAAGGTGGAGAAAGATTGAGGAAGACAACAAATTTCAACCTCTAGCCTTCGCACCACACACGTGCACCTGAACAGGTGTCCACACACATGCTAACACTCGTACCTGAATGCACATATGCCTTCAAAAATGCTAAGATTATATTTTCTGCATTGGTTCAGTGATTCTTTATGGTGGTTTGAATCAGCTGTTCCTCCCATAAACTATGTGTTTTGAATGCTTGGTCACTAGCTGGTGGCAATCTGGCAAGTGGAGTCTTGCTGGAAGGAGGTGTGTTGCTGGGAGTGGGCTTTGGGGTGTTAGAGCCAGCTCCCCCTTGCCAGAGCCCAGCTCACTCCTGCTGTGGAAGAGGCGGTGTCCATTCATGGCTGGGGCCATGCTGTCACCTGTCATCATGGAGCTTCAAACCCTTTCCTCCCATCAGCTACTTTTGGTCAGGTGTTTTGTCCCAGCAAAGCAATTTTAACTACAACATCCTTTCTATTACTTCTCAGGGTTAAAAAAAAAAAAAAAAAAAAAAAAAAAAAAAGCTTTAACCTTAAAAAAATGTACTTATTAGAGGGAGTGAGAGAGAATGGACGTGCCAGGGCCGAATGAACTCCAGACGCATGTACCACATGTGCATCTGGATTACATGGGTTCTGGGGAATGGAACTTAGGTCCTTAGGCTTTGCAGGTGATGTTGTAACTACTAAGCCATCTGTGCAGCCCACCTTTTTAATACAAATTATGCTTAGAAAGTAACTTAAAAGACAGTTTTTCTTTCTGAGACAAGGTCTCATTAAAGCCCACTCTGGCCTGGAACTCTGTCATTCTGCCTCAGTCTCCTGAGAGTTGAAATTATAGGCCTGCACTTCCACACCCAGTTCAGAAGAGTAACCTTTCACATTTATAGTCAGATCCAACTGAAGGTACTTATCATATAAACATTATAAGCAGTGAGAACTAGGACACACTGAGGGGAAAAGTTAAAGGTACAAGAGTCTTCCTGAAGTTCACACCCACTTTTCCAAAACCTATGCCAGTGGTTCTCCACTGGAAGAGTACATTTGGAAAGATCTGTTTTTTTTTTTTTTTGTTTGTTTTGTTTTGAGGTAGGATCTCACTCTAGCCCAGGCTGACCTGGAATTCACTCTGTAGTCTCAGGGTGGCCTCAAACTCACAGCGATCCTCCTATATCTGCCTCCCGAGTGCTGGGATTAAAGGCGTGCGCCACCACACCCAGCAGATCTGGAGATATTCTGACTTGTTTTGAGCAGGGTGAAATACTGTTGGCACATGAGAAGATGTCAGGTATACTGCTCCACACCCAAGGTACCCCCAGCCACTTCAGGACTGAGATTGAGAAACCATGGTCTAGGCTTAAGGTCTGGCTTTCTGGTTTCTCTCGATGAAGATTCTCAAAGTTGAGTTTGTGTCAGAATCGCAGAGAGGTCTTATTGAAGGAGGGATTGTTGGGTCTCGTCCCTGAAGTGTCTGCCAGGGAAAACTGGATGTGGCCTGACAGTTGGCATTTCTGTCAGGTTCCCAGGATGTTGGTGTACATGCTCTGGATGTGAGGACCACACTTGGAGAACCACTGTTGTACAGGGAAAGCATCATGTGTGGTTTGGAGTCACTGGGGGAGCAGAGCATGCCTTTCACATCCAGTCCTTTTTCTTCCTGTTTCTGAGATGTATTTCCCTAGAGTTGTTTAGATAAGAAGTTACCTTTCTGTCACTGTGACAGAATACTTGAGATAAGCAACTTAGAAGGAGGAAAGGTTATTTGGTTCAGAGTGGTGGTCACATGGCTCTTATCTTTGGATGGGCCATGAGTCAGTGGTGAAGGCAGGGAGTGGGTGGCAGAGAAAACCGCTTGCCTCAGGGCCGTGAAGACCAGGATCCTAATTTACTCTTCAAGGGTACATCCTCCAGACCCTTTTCCTCCAACCACATCCTCACATTTTAGAAGCTTCCTAAATTGGTAGCATTGTCAGCTGCGGTCCTAGCTAGTCTTCAAAACATGACCCACCTTTCCCCCAGTAAAACCTGACTACAGATGAGAGAGCTGAATGTAAGCCATTGTGGAATAGCAAGGCTTACTTCCATCAGACCTGGGCAGATAAGCAGAGGTGGGAGCAGTAAGCTTAGTGACCCAGTGAGAAACTTTCATGAGGCAGAATGTCATGAACAGTTATCAAAATTCGTTTCTGTTTTGTTGCATAATAAGTACTTTAAGCCCTTTTGTTTAAACTTCACTCTTCTGCTAAAACTAAATTAGTTGTTTTAACTTTAAATTACCTGAACTTGGTAGTTAAGATTTTGTTTTTGTTTTTGTTTTTTTGAGGTAGAATTTCACTCTAGCTCAGGCTGACCTGGAATTCACTGTGTAGTCTCAGGGTGGCCTCGAATTCACAGTGATCCTCCTACCTCTGCCTCCCAAGTGCTTGGATTAAAGGCATGCACCACCACACCCGGTTTGGTAGTTAAGATTTTGAGCTTTGGAATTTGAGGAAAGTGTAAGAATTTTAAATTCACGAGTCGGTAGAGTCCTACTGTCTTCCTATTTAGGAATTAAACAAAAAGTCACCATCTCAGCAAGCTTTAGTAGCATGCTTAAAATTGGAACTACAGAGCTACTTTCCAGCAGGGAAACTTGAGCATGAGATGGCTTTCAGAGCAGAACTAAAAAAAGGGGCCAACAGGACCTGGATCCCTAGGCCTACTGCTGCTTTGGACTCTGCTGGGCTGCACAAAAGTGTAGATAGTCAGCCAGGACTTTAAAAAGGTAGACACTTGGTGAAGCCCAATAACCAAGTTAAGGCTGCAGACCTGCTGTCTTCACTTTGGAAAGCTTGGAGATGACCCTGTGTCTGCTCTGCCCCAGGGGCAGGTTCTGTGCCAAGCCCAGTTTTGTTTGGACTTAAGTCAAACTGTATTCTCAGATGTTTTGTGGTGTTGCACATAGACTAGTAAGAAAATATTATCACAAACCACAACATATATATAAAATTTATTTTTTTGCAGTGGTGGGGGGTGGTTCAAGGTAAGGTCGCACTCTAGCCCAGGCTGACATGGAACTCCCTATATAGTCTCAGGGTGGCCTTGAACTCATGGTGATCCACCTACCTCTGCCTCCTGAGTGCTGGGGTTAAAGGTATGCACTACCACACCAGGCTTTAAAAAAAATACTTAATTATTTATGAGAGAGAGAGAATGGGAATGGGCACACAAGGGCTTCTAGCCACTGCAAAGGCACTCCAGATACATGTGCCACTTTGTGCATCTGGCTTTATGTAAGTACTTGGGAATCAAACCTGGGTCATTAAGCTTTGCAAAGGAGCACCTTTAACACCCTGAACCATCTCTCCAGCCCCAAAACTTGGTTTTTAAGTGTGCTTAGGAGGAAATGTGGTGTGGCTAGAAGTCGCTCACACAGAGGGTTAACAGCTGCATGTTAGTTGTCACACGGGGTCGAAAAGTAGATTCTTGAATTTGTGTTGTGAAGTAAAGGAAGAGTGAGATGGCAGCCAGGGTTGGGCAGAAGCCTCTCACTCCTTGTTGGAGCACTTCCTCACTGCCCAGGCCTGTTCTTTTTTTTTGCAGTACAGTTAAGAACAGAGACAGAGTGCCCAAGGAGTTTGAATCCAAGCCACGTGACCTTGGACAAGTTACTTAAGCTCTTCACATCATAGTTTTCTTATCTACAAAGTGGAGATGATAATATCTAGTGCCTACCTTATGGGGTTTCTTGAGGAGCTGACAGATTGATATCACAGATGAAAAGTGCACAGAGCAGGGACTGTACATGTGCTCTTCTTGGTTTCTTCCCACTTACATTCCGTTAATGTCATCAAAAGCTAAAGATGTTTCTACTTACTCTTTCTCTCTGTGTGTGAATAAAATAAAAACATTCCCTGCCTACATCAGGCAGTGCCACTTTGGGAGTCACAAATGTAAATTTTTATATGACTTTGAGTCACATCTTCTTTAATCTCCTTATTTGATTACTTACAAGTTATGTCAGTCATAGTCATTTCCCTTACAGATATTTTTCCTGCTAGATTGGGGAACCCCAAGACCAGGTTCATTGGTTCTCTAAGCAGGACTCCCAGCTTAACTTCATACCCTCAACTCTGGTAGCATAAATCAGCACATGGGGTGAAGACAGGAAGAAACCAGGCAAAGCTTCTCAGTCCTTCCCGGTGGAGTCACACAGGATGTCTGAATCCCTCCAGCACTGACTTAGGACAGGACGTGAGAAATACTGTTCATAGGGAAGTTCATGAGACTCAGTTGCCAACTTTCTTATTAGAGGCCAGCTCTGCAGTCACCCTCTCCCTGGCATGCACCAAAATTCCAGAGCTCTTGAAGAAAAACGGGCACTCTTCTGAGTTGACTTGGGAATCGAAGGTCTGAGACACCAGCCAGGGACCAGCCCTATGGGCAGGCCTTCCTGGGAACAGCGGCCTCCAGCTGCTGCATTCACTGTCCACATTAACCTTCAGGTTTGTGCTCAGTAATCTTAAACACCATTTTAAACTTTGATCACTACAGCAGCCTTTATGCTTCTTGCCAGAGTCCAAGTGCGCCCTACTAGAATCTGTCCTGCCAAGCTCGTCACCCTTCACCACGGCCTTTATGATCTCCTTTCCTTGCTTGTGACCTTTCATTGACTCCATAGTTCATATATCTGTAAGAGGACCTCGGGGACTTTGTAACTAGTCTCTATCCAACTTCATGTCTGTTTTTCTTACTTCTCAGTGGTTCTTTTGGATTCAGTAAAACCAGTATGTTCTCCATCCCCTTAACATCTGGTAGCTTTCCCTCCCAGATGCATTGGCTCATGTGCTGTCACTAGCCACCTCCCTTGGCCTCCTTCCCACGCCCAAGCCTTTTAGATCCACCTCCAGGCCCCTTCTGTCACTTGAGTCCATCCTCCCAGGCTGTCAGCCTCAGCCTTCTGACCTTCCTTCTGTGTACACCAGATGTGCGTTACTGTTGCTCTAGATTTACTCATGTTCTCTTGCTTCTTGGCCTGGTCCTCCACAGAGAGGCCACATAGTGAGTTCAGCAAGTGACTAGCATAAGTATGTATTGATAAAGATGCAGCCATTGCTGAGCAGTGACCTATCCCTCCTGGTTAACTTTAGTCATTTGCTCTCTCTCTCTCTCTTTCTTAGGAACCAAGTTGCAATCTGATGAATGGTGCTGGCTTCTAGATAACCGACTTCCTTCTCGAAATGTTCTCTTAGCAAATCACTGAGAGTTAAGATCTTGAATGCATGCATACTCACTTTAGATTTTGTAGTGAAATACTTGTTAAAGATTTCTTTGAGAGAAAAAGATGCAAAGAGAGGAGAGAGAGAGAAAAAGATTGGGTGTGCAAGGACCTCTAGTCATTGCAAACGGACTCTAGATGCAGTGCACCACCATGTGCATCTGGCTCACATAGCTACTGGGGAATTGAACCTTAGGCTTTGCAGGCAAGCACCTTAACTGCTAAGCCATCTCTTCAGGACATTCGGGGAATCTGGATTATGATTTGCAGAAAATTCCTCTCGGCATGGATTTCCTGGGATACTTGGGAGCCCTGAGGGGCTCCTCACAGCTGTGCTTTTTTTCCTCCTGAAACATTTTCTGTTTTTAAAATTTATTTAGTTAGTTATTGGAGAGAGAATGAGTATACCAGGGCCTCCTGCCATGACAAGCAAACTCCAGGTACATGTGTCACTTTGTGCATCTGGCTTTACATGGGTACTGGGGCATCAAACCCAGGCCATTAGGCTTTCCAAGATACCACCTTTAATTGCTGAACCATCTCTCCAGTACTGAAACATTTTCTGTTTTGTGTGCATGACCAACTCCTCCTCACCCACTGGGCAGCTTATTTGAAGTATCTTCACCTTTGGGGCAATCCTTACCCAGTTCCCAATCCATCCTGGAGCCATTCCAGCTTCCTGATGGCAACCCACTCCTTCACTGTTCCCATAGCTCTCCCTGTGTTACCTTGTTAATCCACAGTGGGCATGCTTATCTTCACTAAATGGTGACCTTTACGTTTTCCCAGCACGTATACTATAAAGCATGGTAGTCTCCCATGCTGGGCTGACTGAATCACTAAACAAACCCATGAGAACGAAGAACCAGCACACAGAAAATAAAACTGGTAGGGCTCCCTGCCACCCCAGACTACTCACTTGGGGGTTAGTTTAACTTCAGCTATGGGTAGAGCTAAAGGCTTGTGTTTGTTTTTTTCCTCCTTAATAAAGAGTGTTGCATGGCCCATTACTGACTCCAGCCTGTCTACATTATCTTCTTGGTGGCACTGGGGTCACAGAAAACTACAGGCTTCACAAAAATCATTTTGATGCTAATAGTGAAAGGTTTTATCTGGAATGATTTCTTCCATCCAAAAGAGAATGCCTACAAGTAGAATGTCAGCCACGTGGCTTTTGGGGTTATTCATTCAGAGGTGGTACAGATGCTAGAGTCCCAGGGGCTTGTGACCAAGTCAGTATGTTAACACATGGTTCCAGGGACCCTGCAGCTATTCTATGATCCTTCCCTGTACTGTGGGTCAGGGGTACATTTTTCTTTTACTCAGGCTAACTCTCTTTAAAAAAAAAAAAAAAGAGGCTAGCTTCTCATCTTTTGATTTAGAGAATCTACTCAGTAACAATCCAGTGTCTTCCTTCTCTGGTCCTCAAGGAGAAAAAGAGACACACACTATTCTGTAGTAAAAATGCAGAGGTCAGAGTTCTGGAGACTTGATTGGAAGGAAATTGTTATTTATTTGATAAAAACGGGTTGCTCTGATGACTGTATCATCCCATCTTCCTTTCAGGTTAACACCTTAATGCTCCAGAAACAGTCTAGGGCACCAGAATTACACATTTTTAAAATAATTTTTTTTACTGACAACTTCCATAATTATAGATAATAACCCGTGGTAATTTCCTCCTACCCCTCACTTTCCCCTTTGAAACTCCACTCTCTATCATATTTCCCCCATCAGTCTCTCTTTTATTTTGATGTCATCATCTTTTCCTCCTATTATGATAGTCTTGTGTACTACAAGGTCATGAATATCCAGTCCATTTTGTGTCTGCAGGAGCATGTTGTAAGGAGTCCTATCCTTCCTTTGGCTCTTAAATTCTTTCCACCACCTCCTGCACAATGGACCCTGAGCCTTGGAAGGTGTGATAGAGATATTTCAGTGCTGAGCACTCTGTCACTTCTTTTCAGCACCATGGTGCCTTCTGAGTCATCCCAAGGTCACTGCCAACTGAAAAGAGAAGCTTCTCTAACAAAAAGTGAGGGTAGTATTAATATATGGGCATAAACATTAAGAGAAATGCTTACTGGGCAGTTTGAATATAGTATATACATTTATCCAGACACCAGCAGATGTTACACCCCTAGGGCTCATGACTACCCCTATTGTAGGTTTTCAGTATCATAGATGTATTCCCTCCCACGGAGCGGGCCTCCAATACAATTAGAGAGTAGTTGGTTTCCCCCATAACAGACATACCACTCACTATTGCACCCGTTGGTTCATTTGGCCTGGCTGGCCAAATTTAAGGCTTGCAGTGTCCACTGTTGAGTATCTCCATTGGTGATTTCTCTTTCTCTTCTGGAACTGCTTGTAGCATAGCTTTTTCCAGATTGCTGTCAGCTGGTCTACATGGAGGAGGTTTTCAGCTCAGCTCCAGCAGGATTTCTCAGTGACTTTGCAGCCCAAGTATGTGGAGTCATCAGCAATAGGGTCTTACCATCTATTCCTGGTGGGAAACCAAGAGCTTTGGCAACGGCCTGTAATGTTTTGGGGGTATCAGGGACCTCCCTGGCCAACAGCTCACTGGAAGGTATCCCATCCCTGGCACTGAAAATATTCTAGTAATAATCTGTGGCATCTGGGTGCTCCTTTGTCCAAAAAAGTAGGTTTCCATGTGGTTTATTTATATCCTCTTAGATTTTGATTAGCTCTCCCTCCACCTTTCCTTTTACTCCATCACTTCTCCTGACCTCATTTAGGCCTCTTCACCCCCATTAATCTGTTCTTCTACTTATTATATACAATACCATCCTATTATTCCCTCCCTCCCTTCCTATTCCCTTTATATCCCCTTTCTAGCTTACTGGCCTCTGCTACTAAGTTTTATTCTTACTCACATAAAGTACTACTATCATTTGTAGCTAGGAGCCACATATGAGAGAGAACATGTGACGTTTGGCTCTGTGGGCCTGGGTTACCTCACTAAGTATAATCCTTTCCAGATCCATTCATTTTCCTGCAAATTTCATAATTTCATTTTTCTTTACTGTTGAGTAGAATTCCATTGTATAAATGTGCCACATCGTCATTATCCACTCATCAGTTGAGGGACATCTAGGCTGGTTCCATTTCCTACTTATTTTGAATAGAGCAGCAATTAACATGGTTGAGCAAGTATCTCTAAGGTAGTGAGACGAGTCCTTAGGATATATGCCTAAGAGTGGTATAGCTAGGACATATGGTAAATCTATTTTTAGCTGTCTCAAGAACCTCCACGTTGATTTCCACAATGGCTATACCAGATTACATTCCCACCAACAGTGTAGAAGGGTTCCTCTTTTTCCTCATCCTCACCAGCATTTATGATCATTTGTTTTCATGATGGTAGCCATTCTGACAGGAGAGAGATGGAATCTCCATGTAGTTTTCATCTGTATTTCCCTGATGGCTAGGGATGTAGAACATTTTTTAGATGTTTATATGCCATCTGTATTTCTTCTTTTGAGAACTGTCTATTTAGTTCCACAGCCCATTTTTTTAATTGGGTTGTTTGATTTCTTATTTAGTTTTTTGAGTTCTTTGTATATCCTGGATATTAATCCTATGTATAGCTGGCAAAGATTTTCTCCCATTCTGTAGGTTGTCTCTTTGTTCTATTCAGTGTCCTTTGCTGTCCAAAAGCTTTGTAATTTCATGAGGTCCCAGTGGTCAATCTGTGGTTTTATTTTATGACTATTTTTTTTTTTTTTTTGGAGAGAGACAGAGAGAGAGAGAGGAAGACAGAGAATGGGCACGCCAGCAGCCTCTCAGCTGCTGTGAACGAACTACAGATGTGTATGCCCCCTTGTGGGCAAGTGCAGCATTGCATCACTTTGCATCTGGCTAAATGTGGGACCTGGAGATTGGAACTGGCGTTCTTAGGCTTAGCAGGCAGGTGCCTTAACTGCTAAGCCATCTCTCCAGCCCTTATGACTATTTTTTATGACTATATAACCTATTGAATTCCAGTCATTTGCTAACTCATTTCATTATTTCAACTTTTCTCCCAATTTTCACTCTTTGACTAGTGCATATTTAGCTTCTAAGTAGGCAGTTCCTTCCTGCCCTCCCTTAAGTACTTTCTTCAGAACCAGTTGCCAAGCCTGGAATTCCTGAGTCCAAGTTCATCAGTGTTACAGGCTGTCTTTTACTAGTGTTTTTCACTATGGGGACCAAAATTCTCACCAGAGTTTGTTCTAACTTAGAATGCAGACAAAACATTTGAGCCCTGGTAATGGTCTTCATTGCTGGCTGAACTGTCCCTTTGCTGCTGCTTGTATAACAGTACACTGTGCACTCATTTTTGCCTGAACTACTTAAAAGAAATGTGAGCCCATGTTGACCTTTTACTTATCTGAAAAAAATGTATGAATTCTCTACAGTTTTGAATAATACACAGATGAAGTGATGGCTATCTTGGCACACTGTACTGATGTGTATATCACACTGTTGTCTTGCGTAGGTATAATATTGCCTTATGTGGGTATAATATTGTTTTATGTGGGTGTAATATTACTGTCTTATGTGTCTTTGGCATTACTGTCTTAGAGAAGATGGAAGGTGTTGCAGCTCTGCCATCTCTCTTTCCCTTTCTAAAAGTGCAGAGGAAATGGGTGGTTGAGTCCTCCACAAGCTTGGGAAGATTTGGAAACTATTTCTGTAGGCTCAGAAAGAAATGACACATTTCCTTTCTAAGCACCTTTTAGGGGAAACACCAGAGCAGAGTATTGTTTTAAAACAATTTGGAAACAGAATGGGAAATGAACATGCATCTAAGATGGTGATTTTACTGAAAGTTTTCTTTTTGTGTCGACATGGTCTTGGAATTCAGAGATCCAGATGTTAGAAGAGTAGGAAGAATAGTGTCAGGAAAAGAAGCAAGTTTAGGTGTGTAGGAGTAAAGTTGTCGAAATATTAATGGAAACTTTCAGCTTAGTGAAGGAAGTAGCTTTGATACTTGTCTGAAGAAAGCACTGGGCCTATGTAAAAATAAAATGATCTGCTCTGGACGTGTTAGTGCTTAGATAGTTTATTAATGTCATTGTAAAGTATGTGTATGTGTGTATATATGCATATATACATGTGGAGGTCAGAAGACACTGTTGGGGTGCTTGTCCCCTCTTTCTTATTAAAAACAGGGTCTCTCTTGTTTTCCCAACAGGGAGGCCAGACTAGCTGGCTTAGCAGCTTCAGGATTCTCCTGACTCTGCCTCTCATTACTGTGTGTGTGCTAGGATTACAGACACATGCCACTGGCTTTGCTTGGGTGCTTGGGATGCAAACCTTGGTGGGGTAGCTTGCGAAGCAAGTACCTTTAGCCACTGAGCCATCTCCTCAGCCCTCTTAAGTTTTTAATAACTTGCATTAAGTAAATGTTACTAAACTCTCTTACTCTGTTATTTTCAACTTACTGAATAGTAGATTTTGTTTCCAATTTACTGAATAGTAAAATTTTTTTGCTTTGTTTTTGAGGTAGGGTCTCACTGTATTCCAGGCTGACCTGGAATTCACTATATAGTCTCAGGGTGGCCTTGAACTCATAGCAGTCCTATCTCTGCCTCCCAAGTGCTAGGATTAATAAGAGCATGCACCACCAGGCCTGGCTAAATAGTAAATTTTTAGTCTGGAATTTTTTTTAGTAACTAGTCCAATTACTATTTTAAAATAAATTTTATTTATTTGAGAGAGAGAGAGAGAATATGAGTATGAGAATATGGACACACCAGGGCCTCTAGCCACTGCAAATGAACTCTAGATGCATGCACCATCTTGTGCATCTGGCTTTACATAGTTCTGGGAGATTGAACCTGGGTCCTTTGGCTTTGCTAGTAAGTGCCTTAACTGCTAAGCCATCTCTCCAGCCCCCAATTATGTTTTTATAACTCTCTGTTTTACAACCTTTTTGTTAAGATCAGAATAGTAAATAAATTCCTATGTAACTCATAGAAGTTAGGCATTTCTGTTTAATATATGGATTCTTGGGAGCACTAGAGGTTCAAGGGTTAAACTTAGTACTGATTTGACTTAATCGTGGAAGATGTTAGCAGTGTCAGAGGGAGGGGTAACATCTGATTAGAGGATGGATGAGAACTCCAGCTGTCAAAGTCCCAATTCCCAAACAAGGGTGGCGTTCTCGGTCTGGATGTGATAAGCAGTTTTCAAGTGAAATCCTCAGCTGATGTATGTCACCTGTTTTATAGATGAGGAGTTAGGCTGGGCGTGGTGGTGCACCCCCTTAATCCCAGCACTTGGGAGGCAGAGGTAAGAGGATTGCCGTGAGTTTGAGGCTACCCTGAGACTACATAGTTAATTCTAGGTCAGCCTGAGCTAGAGTGAAACCCTACCTCAAAAAACCAAAAAAAAAAATAAATAAAATAAAATAAAAAAAATAAAAATCTAGATTTATGATGAGTTAGGTGAGTTAGGTCCTCACCTGGATCCAATTGTGCAGACAAAGGTGTATGCTGATGTTTGTAATATTGTAATATACCAGTCTGAACTTGTGCTAGTTTTGAAGGAATACCTTTGACGGTATATTAAATTCGACTTTTTGAGGCTCAGTGATTTGAAGAAGAGATGATTCTTAAGTCTTCAGTGCAGAATTCTCTAATACCTGCAGGTTGTCTCTTAGGGACAGGGTGACAAGCTACAGCACCAAGTTCTTCTTCTTCTTCTTCTTTTTTTTTTTTGATTTTTCGAGGTAGGGTCTCACTCTAGCCCAGGCTGACCTAGAATTCACTATGTAGTCTCAGGGTGGCCTTGAACTCACAGCGATCCTCCTACCTCTGCCCCCCGAGTTGGGATTAAAGGCGTGTGCCACCACACCCAGCAGCACCAAGTTCTTGACTTACATATACACCTGTGACCCAAAACGTTGGGAATGGAAGAGTTTTAGAATATGTCAACATTCTGTTCTTCCTTTAACTTAAAAAACCTGCCAGGTAGTTAGCTGTCAGATTTAACCCTTCCAGTGAGCCCAAAGAACCACTACATGGAATGAGCCCTGATCCTGATCTTCAAGTGCCTCGGCCTTCATGCAAGGATTTGGAAGTACAGAAGCACCCTTGGGTGGATTCAGTACTCACCTGGGAGGTGGCCTTTTTCAGTAACTACTCCACTCTTGGCTTCATTCTGTTTTGCAAACTAGCCCTAGCATTCTGATTTCAGGAGTGTGGAATATCGTCAACAGAGGAATATCTGATTAGTGGTGCAGGCCTAAGGATAACTATTATAAGCTTCTGTTGATTCTTAGGTGCAGGACTTGTGTTGAGATGGCATCATCCTGCCATCTGCCTGCAAGACCAACAGTGGCGAGGGAGGGAGTTTGCTTAACCTCAGGGGGCTGTTTGGGCTTACAGGGCCTGAGCTGCGGAGTCACAGGAACTAAGTTTGTCGATGGAATCCCGGGTTTGAGATCACCCAGGTGATTTTCCAGCATAGCAGCAGTGGGGTGGGCATGGCTCTCTGGGAGATGCAGCGGGCAGTGGATGTACTGCAGGAGGCCCAGGTGGGCAAGTCTGCAGAGATGAGAAGCACTCTGCTAACCGGATGTAAGTGCTGAAGCCCTGGACTGAGGAGGCCAAACTGAAGACAGCAGTAGAGAGCCGAGGTGATATTTTGGAATTAGTGTTTACTTATTAACAAAATAGCTAGTCAGGCATGGTGTTGAACACCTGTAATCCCAGGATTCTGAAGGATGAGGCGGATGACTTGAGTTTCAGACCAGCCTGGGCCTGAAAACAAGCAAGCTAAAAGATAGTGACACAGTGCTGGAGAGATGGCTTAGTGGTTAAGGCGTTTGCCTATAAATCCAAAGGATCCAGGTTCAACTCTCCAGGACCCACGTAAAGCCAGATGCACAGGGGGGCACATGCATCTGGAGTTTGTTTGCAGTGGCTGGAGGCCTTGCCGTGACCGTTCTCTCCTCCCCCTCCCCATAAATAAATAAAATGTATCTTAAAAAAAGACAGTGACATAATTACATTTGTCACACTCAAAGAAATGTGTAGGAATTTAGTTAGTGTTCTTTTTATTGATTGTAATGGCAAATATGCATTATTTTAGTTTGTTTGAATCGAGATCCAAATAAGCACACACACTTTTCTGTGTAAGGAACATGTAAGAAAAAAGTGAAAGAGACATCGGACTTGATCTCTACAGACTGTTTATTGAGAGGTACAGTGAGGGGCAGCAACCTTCCTGCGGGATGAAGGCTGAAGCACTGAGTTAGGTTGTGGTTCAAACTTATCGTGAAGATCCTAAGAAATAGACTGTACTAGATGCAGTAGATAAGGAGGTTGTAGCTGTTTGTGTGCTTGTTCAGAACAGGCTTCTTCAGCCAGGATTGTCTAAGGGAGGATACTCAGATGGTCTCTGGTCCTTCAAGGTCATCTGAGCTAAGGGGAGTACATCAACTGGGGGGTGGGTCTGGCTGAATTCCTCTGTTGTTTCTTTTATGGCCTTCCAGCCTTAGGGATAGTTATTAACTCTTTAGTTCCCTCTGGTGTTCAGGGAAAGCTATAAACCCTTCACTCTGTTCAGGAATCAGGCTTGTCTTCCATCTCTATTATTATTATTATTATTTGGTTTTTCGAGGTAGGGTCTCATTCTGGCCCAGGCTGACCTGGAATTGACTATGTAGTCTCAAACTCACAGCAATCCTCCTACCTCTGCCTCCCAAGTGCTGGGATTAAAGGCGTGTGCCACCATGCCTGGTTTTTTTTTTTTTTCAAGGGACCGTTTTATTCTAATCCAGGCTGACCTGGAATTCACTATGTAGTCTCAGGGTAGCCTTGAACTCAAGGTGATCCTCCTACCTCTGCCTCTCAAGTGCTGGGATTAAAGGCATATGTGCCACCACGCCCGGCTTTTTTTTTTTTTTTAAAAAGATTTTATTTTCATTTATTTGAGACAGAGAGAGGGGGAGAGAGAGTGAGAATAGGCACGCCAGAGCCTCTAGCTACTGCAGATTGAACTCCAGATGCATGTGCCACCATGCACATCTGGCTTACGTGGGATGTGGAGAATGGGACCTGGGTCCTTAGGCTTCACAGGCATGCACCTTAGCCACTAAGCCATCTCTCCAGCTCTCTATTTTTTTCCCTCTTTCCAATTATTAGGAGAAGAAACTGGGTCTTTTGTCTGTAGATTTTCCTGTAGTCTTGCTTTTGCTAAATGCAACACTGTCATGGTTTTAAAGGTTCATCCATCCTCCATATATACTGAAAACTGGTAGTTACATCTCGAGACTTGGTTAAGGCCTCTTATCTAGTTCACATGCACTGTAGTGGTATGCCATGCTGTTTATTTGGATAAGTGTAGGTCACCTTCTTTTAATGGTATACAGTAGTTTGTACAGACCTTGAGTATAGTTGGGCACGTGCTAGCAAATGCACACCTAAGGGAACTGACCCTAGGGTGTTCACGTTACTCCAGTCTGTCCTTCTCCAGAATCAACCCCGACACATATTTTCATCCCCATAGACCAGTTTCATTAAAGGATGGAAACATATATCTGTGTTCATTTTTTTTAAATAAAATATTTTATTTATTTATTTGAGAGCGAGAAAGAGGCAAAGAGAGAGAAGGAGAGAATGGGCACGCCAGGGCCTCCAACCACCACAAACAAACTCCAGATGCATGTGCCCCCTTGTGCATCTGGCTAACGTGGGTCCTGGAGAATCGAACCTGGATCCTTTGGCTTTGCAGGCAGACACCTTAACTGCTAAGCCATCTCTCCAGCCCTGTGTTCATTTTATATATATATTTTAGTTTATACTTGTTTTCCTATTAGAAGTAAGAGCATGAATGTGAGGGAGTGATGGGCAGGTTGAACACTTTCGCAGGCAGAGGGAGCAGACACCAGCAGAACACAGTGCAGGAAGAGCCCAGCTCAGAGGTTCTGTGAATGCCAGCTCCACCCGTCCATGCCGCCCTAGCTTTCTCCTTTAGCGAACTCTAGCTCTTGTGTCCCTTTGTCACCTTCCTGCACACACAGGGGACTTCCGCACCACCCTGAGTGTTCTGATGAAAGAAGGGCCCACAGAGGCCCTGGGGGATGATTTCCTCCTAGCTTCAGGAAGGCTGAAAAGGTGTTAAATGAGTCACTCACAGTTACTTGACACCTTTCTTCTTTTTCTTCTTTTTTTAATATAGTTTTCGAGATAGGGTCTGCTCTAGCCCAGGCTGACCTGGAATTCACTTTGTAGCATCAGGGTGACCTCAGACTACCTCTGCCTCCCCAGAGCTGGGATTAAAGGTGTGCAACACCACATCTAGCTTCTTTTTAACACCAGCTTTTCTATAAGCTTTCTGCTTCCTTCTGTTCTTGTTCTTGTGAGACAGTGTTTTGCTGTGTATCCCAGGTTAGCCTTTAACTCACCATGTAGCCCAGGCTGGCATCAAATTTACAGCAATCCTCCTGCCTTGCCCTCTAGAGGTCTAGGAGTATAGGCATGTGCTACCACACCCAGCTTTTATTTTTTTATTTTTATTTTTAGACCTATTGATTTCTTCACTATCTTGTCAGCTAGTCAAGTGGCCAAGTTCACACAGTCTGTTGTACTCAGGAAAGTAGTCAATAGTTTGTAGTTTTCTTTGTATATCACTGTATAAAGAACATTTCTACTGTTCAAATTATTTGAAATCCTGACTTGTAGATACTATAAAACTTGTCATGTATGGCCACACTGTAACTATATACTCTATATATAGTATATATAATAGTAAATTTTATTTATGTAAATATTTACATATATATATATATATTTGTGCAGTTGGTTAATTTTGTAAGATTAGTTAGGATGGGCTGGGGAGATGGTTCAGTGGATAAGAGCACTTACTGTTTAAGTATAAGGTCCTGAGTTTGATATTCAATGTTCACGTAAAAATCCAGGCATGGCTGCATTCCTGTAACTCTAGCACTGAGAGGGGTGGAATAGGAGAATCACTGGGGTTTCCTGGTCAGCTAGTCTAGAGAACTCCATGATCAGTGAGAGACTGTCTCAGGGAAATAAGGCAGAAAAGCGACAGAGGACACAAGACGTCTTCCTGTGGCCTGTACACATGTGCATAGGGCATGCGCCTCTCCATACACATATACCATACACATCCACCATACATAGTACATACGCACACATACATGCAAATCAGATATGGTATTGAAATATTTTAAAAATTAAAAGTGAGGTTTTCCTGGAGCATAAGATAAAATTACTGACATCTACTCTGTCTTCCTTTCTTCACAGAACCATCCGAGTATGGCTGAAAAGAGACAGTGGCCAGTACTGGCCCAGCATTTACCACACAATGGCCTGTAAGTCTCAGAACTGTTCGTCTTGAGGACATTTCTGATGCCTTTGATGATGTACATTTCACAATGTCTGGAGAGCTCCTTTGTTGCCTAATACCTCTGATAGCCCAAAGGAAAACGCCTTTTCTTTTTCAGAGGAAGTTAGGCCTGGCAGCTTAACTGAAGCAAACTTTAAAAAAAAAAAAAAAAAAAAAAAAAGGCAGGGCAGGGGTGAGTGAAAAGGGCATGTGCCCCTGTTTTTCTTGTCTTAAGTTAGCCAGCTTATGTCAGTAGTAACTTTGTGCTCAGTGCTGAGCATTCGATGCTGGCATTATAAAAGCTCTTTGTCTGCTCCCACACTTATGACAACCTATTGTCTGACCTTTTAAACCTGACTTTGGGTGCCACAGAGAGATGGGGGTTCAAGGTGCCACATTTTCTAAATAGAGAAGTTAGGTATGTTCTAAAAATAAACATAGATGAGAAAAGTTCTGCATGGTAATCATGGTATAAAATTACCTATATTTCTAGGGCTAAGGATATAGCTCAGTTGGTAAAGTGCTTGCCCAGCATGCACAAAGCTCTGGGTTTGATCCCTGGCACCATATAAGCCAGGCATGGTGGTGTATAGACTCTCAACACTTGGGAAGAGGAGGGGGGAGGAGCAGAAGTTTAAGGTTGTCCTTGAATTCCAGGCCAGCTTGGACTACATGAGACCCTGTCTCAAAAAACAAAAGCAAATAAAACACAACAAAATAAAATGACCTTTCAGGGCTGGAGAGACAGCTTAGCAGTTAAGGCGCTTGCCTTCAAAGCCAAAGGACCTCATTTGGATTTCCCAGGATCCACGTAAGCCAGATGTACAAGGTGGTGCATGTGTCTGGAGTTCGTTTGTAGTGGCTACAGACCTTGGAGCACCCATTCTCTCTCTCTCTCTGCCTCTTTCCCTCTCTTGCTCTCTCGAATAAATAATTAAATTAAAAAACATTTAAAATGACCTTTCAATTTTAGGCCCCTCAAGCCAATCTAAGCACCATTTCATTGCCATCTTTCTCTCTCAGATTCTACTCCAAGGCCCAGGAGGGAGGGAATCTTGCTGTTTAAGCAGCTACAGAGAAGGCAATAGAGCTGTGGTTGTGTGAGAGACATTCCTTGGTTCTTATTGAAAGAGTTTCCTCAGTGAAAGGTTTCTATGGTAGATGACCCCTAGGGAAAGAAAACAGATTTGGTTGTATGCCTGGTGCTACTGTATAGTGAAGCTCCTCAAAGAGCTCTGACAGTTGTTCCAATACTGTTGACATGATTCACACTTTCCTAAGAGGTATTCCAAAATGAGGAGCTTCCTATAAACTCCTTCAAGACTTCACACTTTCTCACTTTCCTTTGTACATACATTCCATTGTTCATGCAGTGTTTGGATCCTATAATAATTTTCATAGTAATAATTTTCATTCAATGAAAAGGGTTTTGAATACTGCATATAGATATCTGTTGTCAAGGGAATGATAAAACTTTATAACACATAGCACATATGAAGACACTTGAAAGCCTGATCATAATTTTGTCATGTAATAGACCTTGTTACCTGTTTACTGTAGACATATAAGCTTGGTTTTATACTCTGAATTTTCATCTTGAAATACGAAGTAACATTTTAAAATATTTTTTGACACTTTTTGAATGTGTATATAGTATATTTTCACCTTCTGTTACTTTCTCTTGTTCCCCTCCCCTCCTGCTCAACCCTTTCTTTATTCCAAATAGACCTACTTCAACTTTGTGTGTGTGACTCCACTGAGTATAATTAGGGTTCTTGCATGACCATGGGTGGGGGGCTATTTACTGGAGCATGAATAGCTTACACCATTGAAATAAAAGTCTCTCCTCTCTTGCAGTAACTGATGTCTTAGTAAACATGCCTTTGGAATCTGTTTAATAAAGTAAATACTTAAGTGTTTCTATGTTCAGATAACCCCCAATATCATCAACCATCATGAACAGTGTGGAAATAAAAGGGCCTGGCTAGGTTTCAAAGGAACAAAGACTTTTTAACCAAATATGCAAGGCAGAGGTGGGTGGGATCCTTCGGGCCTCTGAGCACTCTTTAGCCTTAACAACCATGAAACGGGCTTTTGTCGGGCTCATTACTCCTCACTGCCCAGTGGTCCTGCCTGGTAACTGGTAACTGGCAGTAGCAACAGCCCAAGGAGCTCCTTCCTGTGCTGGGAATGTTTTGTCATCACTGTGGAAATCTCTTTTTGCTGTTTGTGTTTTTCCTGCCATACCTCCCTTCCTCCACACATCATATTTTGGTCATAGCTTAACCTCCTGGAGTCCTGAGCTTTGGAGTTCAATCCCAAATACCTCTTAGAGGTAGAGAATGAGATGTATTCCTTGTGTGCTTATATTTTCTCCCCATTATTTTTACTCTCCCCCCCAACCAAGTGCTGGGGATCAAACCCATGACTTTGCCCATACAAGGCTATTGCTGAGCCACTGAGCTACATTCCTAACTTTCTTCCAAATATTTTATTGACTTAGTGATTGAATTTTTTGTTTGTTTAGTTTTTCAAGATAGGGTCTTATACTAGCCCAGGATGACCTGGAATTCACTATATAGTCTCAGGGTGGCCTTGAACTCACAGCCATCCTTCTACCTTAGCCTTCCTAGTGCTGGGATAAAAGGTGTGCACCACTATACCCAACTAGTGATTATTTTTCTCCCAGGACATCAACACCCTGCAGTAAAAACATGGGCTCTGTCTTGGCTATTACACATGGCCAGGGTCCTCTATTCCCATCTCTCCCTGCCTTGGCTTCACTGTCCCTTCTGAGTACTTCTTAGTTAAAGAAGGAGCTGGAAGGAGCAGCCCGAGCGGGACTCTGCAGTGGGTGGCTGACACTGGCCTGTTATATTTCTATGTACATAGGTTCATGTAGCTTCCAGATGCTATGCTTTTTATTTATTTATTTTTAATTATTTATTTATTTGCAAGCAGAGAGAGAGAGAGAGAGAAAGATGAGACAAAGAGAGAATGGGTGCACCAGGGCCTTCAGCCAATGCAAATGAACTCCAGATGCATGCGCCCCCTTGTGCATCTGGCTTACTTGGGTCCTGGGGAATCGAACCTAGGTCCTATGGCTTCACAGGCAAGTACCTTAACCATTAAGCCATCTCTCCAACCCTATTTATTTATTTTAAGACAGGGTGTCACTCTGCAGCCCAGTCTGGTCCCTGGAACCCACTGTTGAGTCTTGAACTCAGGGCTGTCGTCCTGTTGGCCTCCCAGGGGTTGGGATTACAGGGAGAGTGGCCATGCCTGGCTCAGGGCTGCTTTATTGCTTCTATCAGGACCTATATCTGTGCAGAAACTGCAGGAATGTGACCAGAAAAATATACAGTGAATGCACTATGGAAAATCACTGCTATTTTAGAATGATTTATTTCAAAATTAGATTCAAAATACAAGAAAAGTGCCCTGTGGGTTCTGCACACTGTGCAGATTGTTCAGTTTGGGATGTTTGTGTGGTCATTCATTCATCCTCCAGTGACCTGACAAAGTGATCAGCAAGCTAAACTCTTGCACATTGTGGTAGGGGCCCAGTCCTTCTCCATAGCCTTGCCTCCTCCCTACGCTGGTTTGAATCAGATGTTCCCTGTCTAAAATCATGTGTTTTGAATGCTTGGTCCCCAGCTGTAGCATTTTGGGAGGTGGAACCTTGCTGAGAAGGTGTGTTGTTGGGGGCAGGCTTAGGGGTGGTATAGGCAGCTCCCTCCTGCCAGAAATAGGCTCCTTCTCTGTTTTCTACCTCCTGTGTCAGAGGTGATGTGATGCCCACTCTCTGCTCATCCATGCTCCCCTCTGCCCCCCCCCCCCGCCCCGCCATCATGAAGCTTGCCCTCGAGACTGGAAGCCAAAATAAAAACTTTCCTCCCATCAGCTGCTTTTGATCAGGTGCTTTGCCCAGAAATGAAGATAACTACCACACTCCTGTAACAAGACTCGTTGTCAGAATCTGCTGTCAGCAACTCAGTTTCTGTGGTGATGTGTGCCACATGCCTTCTTGCAATAGAATTTTATGAAGTTATCATAACAGCCACTTCGTGGACAAGGAAATTGAGGCCAAAGAGATTAAGTGCTTGCTTGTGGTTGTAATCTGCATCCAAGCTTGTTTATGACTCCCAAATCATGCCACCCATTAAGGTTATGAGGGAAGGCCACACATTTTTTTTTTTTTTTTTTTAATGCAGAGGATCAAACAGTAAATATTTACTCTGTGGACTAACAGTCTATGACAACTACTTACCTCTGCCACAGTAGCCTGGAAATAATCAAGAACTGTATGAAAGGGCCCTGGGTTCCAACAAACCAGTGATGCTACAACAAAACATGCAGTGGGCTGGGTTTGACTATCTGGTCTAAGGTCGAAGCATGTGGTTTTGAACTATACCAAGGCCTTTGTCTTTTACTGATACTGATTTGAAAGTTGATCCCTCTTTGTCTTGTTTATAAAGTAAGAAACATTTTAAAAATGTATATTGCTTACCTCACTAGAAACCTGTCTTTTCAGATAAAAGCCAGCACATTATATGCAAACCAAACTAGAGAAACTTTAAACAAAATTTAAATAGTTTTTTATTTGCTAGCAGGCAGAAAGACAAGAAGAGGGAGAGAATGGACACATCAGGTTCTTTTGCTGCAGCAAACAAACTCCCGATGCATGTGCCACTTTGTGCCTCTGGCGTGTGTGGATAGTGGAGAATTGAACCATAGCCATCAGGCATTGCAAGCAAGCACCTTAAAGCACTGTGCCATCTCTCCAGCCCTTAATTTTTTAAATGCAAAAATTGTGTAGCCTCATAAATCACTCAGCACATTGAAGTTTTTACACAACGAGGAACTTGCCAGGTTTCTGTTGTTCTAGTATGAGGCATCAGAAGAATTGAGGTTTAGAGCTGCTGTGTCAAGACTCAGCACCACTGCTCGGAAGGGATGCCAGTGAGCCTTTGAAAACATCAGAGCCACTGACTGAAGGGCATTTGCATTGCGTGAGGACCTATGTGTTTCTATCCTCAAACATGATTCTTTCTTACCTCAAGTATCAGTAAGGGATGCTGGCTTGACGTTGGTCCTTCTTTGTGTACAGACATCAGTCAGTGCCGACCTTCACCTACAAGCTCTTAGTGCCGCTGCACAGCCTCTTCCTGTGGCCTTTGGTATAATCCAGGGCAAGAGTTTACTTTCCTTGGTAGAGAGTAGAAGCCCATTGTGAGAGAACTGTTTCCAAACAGTAACCTTATCTGGAAGACTTTACATTTTGGCTTCTTAAAACAGCATGTGCCACTCTATATTGTAGCCCAAGCTGCCCTTGAATTAGTAATCCTCCTGCCTCTGTTCTCATTGAGTGCTAGACTGATGTGCTCAGCTTTCTTTGTCTTTTTTGATAAGTTTTTATTCAAAGGAAAACATGCTCGGCTATTTTATACCTGGGTTACATTTTCATGCTTTTTTTTTCATTGTTAATTCAATTTCCTTATGCTAAATGATCCCAAACATTTCTTTTTCCAGTGTTTGGTTTTATAAGTCACTTTCATTCTGTTTTGTGGCAGAAGACAACTTAAGAATTTTTTCGTTCTGAGAAAAATTTGTTCTTTTGCCCAGGGCTTCTGGCAGAGAGCCAGGTGGCCTGTCACAGGGTGTATGCACAAGTTGCAGAAGCCTTCCATACTGTTCACCAACACTACCTCTGAACTCTGCTTGTGTCATTGCCAAAGGGAATATTTTTTGATCATTGGAGAAAAAAGCGATTGCAGGATGGCCTTCCTAGCTTGATAATATGTGCCGTGAGGTGGGAATTCCAGGGCTGCTCTCTATCCTTGGCTAGTAGGAATTGCACCAGACAAGACCATGCCAACATGCTTCACCCAAAACTCTATGTTTAAATTGTTATTATTGTTATTATTATCATCATCATTATTTTTTTAAGGTCTCACTGTAGCTCAGGCTGACCTGGAACTCATGCTGCATTCTCAGGCTGACCTCGAACTCACAGTGATCTTCCTACCTCTGCCTCCCAAGTGCTGAGATTAAAGATGTGTGCCACCAGGCCTGGCTCATTCAAAAATCTAAGACAGTTTTGACAAGACTTACAGAATTCGAATTTTAAACTAAAGTATTAGAAAGAACTTAATTACATTTCCAGTTTACATAGTTATTTGTCATAAAACATTTTTCTCTTTTTAACCTAAATCATAGAGTTTCTCTTCATAATAATAATGTGCTTTAAACAATGGCTTGAAGTGCTTGCTTTTCTCATCATGTGGTCTTTGTCTTTCCATCAGCTCCTTGCTCTGCTATGACCTACCACCATGACAGCCGGCGGATATTTGTGGGCCAGGATAACGGGGCTGTAATGGTAGGTAGACTGGTAGAATACCCAGTGTATTCAGCTTTGTTCTTTGCACCAACGTTCCTGTGTCCATGTGGGCAGGTTAGGAGAAAGCTAACTTGATTTGACTCAAGAAGTGTTTAATTCGGAATCCATGTTAGGCCTGAAATGGATTTCCTTTAGGACTTAATTTTAAAGTTCCTCCAAGTACAGAATACTGACACGATGAGTATCTTGGCAGTGAATAATGAAACCTGTAGCATTTCCCATCTTTAACATGGCCATAGAGAGTGTCTGTTCCTGTGTGTGTGTGTGTGTGTGTGTGTGTGTGTGTGTGTGTGTGTGTTTTCTTTGTGAAAGATGGGGAGGGACTAGCTAGTTAGCTGATAACTCATGTAACTTCTCACACTTTTGGCAAAGAGTTAGATACTTAAATTTTTACACTCTTATTGACTGGTGGTTTTTATGAGTTTAATTATATGCATATTTATTTCCTTAATTGAAATGGGACTCATGTAGCATTATATTTCTCATTTTAAAATGTGTATTTCAGTGGTTTTATAGTAGATTGTATATTCATTGCATTATGTAAACATTACCACTTTCTCTGTTTTTAAAACATTGTTAATTATTTACTTGAGAGCAAGAGAGAGAGAATATGAATGAATGAGAGTGGCCATGCCAGAACCTTTTGCTGTTGCAAACAAACTTTAGGCACATGTTCTACTTTGTGCATCTAGCTTTTATATGGGTACTGGAGAATTGAACCCTGGGCTGATAGACTTTGCAAGCAAATGCCTTTAATTGCTGAGTTATCTCCCCAGCCCAAAAGTTTTATGACATAAAATTCATCTTACGTTTAGTTGATTATGCTTAGATATAATGCCTAAGAAATCACTGACTAATGCAAAGCTGTTTTCATATGATGTATAAGAAGGTTGTTTGAGGAACTACAGCACTTGAGTAAAATACTGTGAATATAATTATACTGCAGTAAAGAAAAATCATTATCTTATTATTCTTGCTGTACTTAATGTTTTTCTCTACTTGTGTTGTAAGTTTATAAAACTTATTTATAAAACATTTTAATTGCTTTTGAAGAAGAACATTTTCATTGTCTTAAAAATGTTTTTGTTTTCTTTTGGCCTTATTTTTAATAAATGCAATGTTGTATATTGATTCTTTCACATGTAGATTTTTTGGAAAGACTATTCTTTCCCTGTTGTTTTCTTTAAAAAATATTTTATTTTTATCTATTTATTTTAGAGAGAGAGAGAAAGACTGAGAGAGAGAGTGAGTGAGCAAGCTAGAGAATGGGTATGCCAGGGCCTCCAGCCACTGCAAACGAACTCCAGACACATGCACCAGCTTGTGCATGTGGCTTACTTGGGTCCTCGGGAATCAAACTGAGGTCCTTTGGCCTTTTAGGCAAACGTCTTAACCGCTAAGCCATCTCTGCAGCCCCTGTTGTTTCTTTTTAATGTAAAGAAGAAAAAAGGCCTTTTTGTGTTTAAGGAACAAGAAGACAGAGCCAGTAACACTAAAGAAGACTTAAAGCACACCTACCAAGGCTCAGGGAAATTTGTAGAAGAGGGGGCAGAAAGAATGTACGTGCCACAGGGTGGGAGGGAATATCCAGAGACATTGCTCCTCCCCACCCCACCATGACTGACTGCTGCTTTCACAACTCATAGCCCACAACTCCATGGTAAACACTAGCAATTCCACTAAGGGGTGGGGCCCTCAGTAGAGTGGGGGCAGGGAGGAGGGAAATGATGGTACCAACATATGATATGTCCATACAAGTTTCTATTTAATAAAAGAAGAGGAGGAAAGAGGAGGAGGAAGAGAAAGAAGGATAAAGAAGAAGACAGAGCCAGGAGGGGGGACAGACTCCCTTCCTAGCAGCTCACTCAGGAGTGGCAGGTGGCAAGGACTGATCTACATACAGCACAGGGGGTTCAAGCTCTGCTCTCCTCCTTCTGAAGACTTTGTGGGAGTATCATGCTGTGCACACGTGTGTGAAGAAGTGTGGGCTGCACACACCTCTTCCAGTGCTGGCCATCATTGTGCATTTTTCTCTAGAGTAAGCCTTTTCCCTGGCTTGTAGTTGAGCAGCCTGCAGTTGCAGCACATAGACTCTCTTAGGGCTCTTACCAGTAAGGAGCCATGCATATTCAATTTACTATTAGTTGGCAGTGGGTCTCTGGATCCTCCCCCATGCAGATTAGCATATACGATGCTGATAGAGTTTGGTACTTTCAAAGGTAGATGGGGAATCAGAAGTCTATATTCCTCTGTGTATGTGTGTTCACTTACTGTGTTCAGTCAACTATTTATCGTGTCTGTATTACTTAGAGCCTTAAGAAGTTAACAATCTAGTGTTGGTTAAAAGAATTCTTAGCACATTTTCTTTTGAGTTTTGTCTCTGCTTTATGCTGAGACTTACTCTTTTCATTGTAAATGTTGTATACTTATTTTCCCTAGTTACAAAGTACATGTTCTACAGCAAATTTTGAGAATATAGGAGTATAAAAAGACTACTTACAATCTGTGAATTTTACTTTTTGGAGGGTATGTTTATACATTAAAAATGTATACATTTTCCGCATTAAACTGCTGCGCTTTCCAGTGCCTGAGTTTCCCATAGCTGTACTCTGATGGCAGTGAATCATTGACGTTCTACTGCATCTATGTCCCATTGAGGAATTTCCTCCCTCCCTCCCTCCCATTTTTTTTTCTAGCCAAAAGAGCAAAGTCAACACACTTTGCAGCTGGAGGAGTGTTACATGCAGCACTGTCCGTAGAGGAGGGGCGGGACCAGAGTGCTATGCTGAGGAGCACAGCTGTGTTTGAGTCCTCGGGCCACCCCATAGAAATGGTGACCTGAGGGACAGCTCGGCTGAATGGAGCAGGTCATGTCCCTGAGTAGCTCACCTTGAGTGCCAGGCCTCATGACAAATGTTTTTGAGTTTTACTTCATTTTGAAAGTTAAATTCCTGTTATTTTTAAAAATCCATAACTGTTTTCTCATTGCATATGTTTACTTTCAGGAATTTCACGTTTCTGAAGATTTTAATAAAATGAATTTTATCAAGACCTACCCAGGTAATGATACATGCATGTACTTTTGTACATGTAGGTATACATATACAAAACTAAAATATCTCTTAGCATCAAGGTTAGGTTTTCCCTTTTCTGCTCATTGACATTTACAATTTTGTATAAATGTATGAGGTTTAATTTAACCATTCTGTATTGGGCAAGTTCATAGCTTTCAATTTTTTGGGTAACACATAGTGTGATTATATATATGCATATATATAATCTGTGTAACTAAGAGCTATGTGTATAGTTGTATGTGTTTGAATTTTCCACTGTCACACTGATTCCAGTTCTGTAATTTGATGACTTCCTATTTAAGACAAATTCCTAAGTGGAATAACTGGGTCACACACAACAAAGTTTTTCTCATGCTCTAGATCCATTTTGCAAGCTGCTTTCCAGCATCAGCACAGACGTTTGCCGTTCCATGAGCAGCTGAGGATGCCTGTTCCTTGTGGCTTTGTAACATTGCTGTCTTGCAAGTTTGTTCAATGTTTATCAGTTTGATAGAAAAAGTCTCAGTTCGAAAATTAATTAAGCTTTATTTACTCTTGATCCTCTATAATCTTTCATGAATATCTGTTTGGATTTTGCCCCGATGTGCAGGAACTAGTTGTATATTCCAACAAAATTATGAGCCACTTTGCTTTGGCATCTGTGTGGTGTATACATTTCTCCCATTTTTTTTGCACTGCTTTGTAGATTTAGATATTTTAAATTTAACAAAGGCAAGTACCCATTGTTAATTAAAGCCAAAGGAATTTGATTTAGTCTTAGATTCTCATCAGACCATGAACTAGTAAGTTTACCATCCTCACATTTTATATTTCATGCTTATAGGTAGAGGTAAAATTAGATTTTAAATATATGTTGTTTATATTGGTGAGTTTTGGTCCATTAATAGAATACAAGAAACAGCTTTCGGACTTTAATATGAAGACTCAATTGATTTCCTCTGGATGTTGATTCACTGGGTCCAGATTTAAACTAGGAGAAAAGTGATGGCTGCAGTGACCATGCATTTGAGCTCAGCATTTTGGTGGTGGAAGTTTTGGAGCAGCGAGCAGCAGCCTTGTGTAGCTGAAGAGCAGTGTGCTAGCAGCACCTGAGTGCTGTCAGGCATTTTTGATTATGGTTAAGCTTTCTGTTTAAGTCTGCAGCTTTCAGCTAGAGAAGGTGTCACTGGGGGGCAGATCTTGTTAGTCAGCCCTAAGATGTGTAGATTGAGCTCTGGTTGGTGGTGCCTCTCTGCTATGGATCTATGGAAGTGAGCCAGCTTCCTCTGCCTTGATGGAACTTCCCCTGGATTCTGTAAGCCTGAAACAAACCCTTTCTCCCCTTCTGGTCGGATGTTTGTCCCAGTGATGAAAGGTAACTGTAATAGTGTGAGCAGAAAAATAAGATAAACAAAAGTAACGTTGATCCTCACATCAGTCATTGAATCATTACTGGGACTTGGTTTACTGGAATTGAAGATTAAGAGCTATTTAGAACACCTTTAAAGTTTCAGAATCCTTCAGGAATAGTGAATTGTTGATTGTACCTCCTGACAGTGGATGGACCTGACCTTCACACAGAGTGGTGTCAGAGTCTTTCAGTTGCTCCAAAGCAAAGTCAGTTTTCTTTGTAGCCTCTGACTTCATCCATCAGACTAGATATAGCAGCTCCTGTCATATTGCTGGGACAAGACACCTGGCCAGAAATAGCTTATGGAAAGCAAGGGTTTATTTTCCAACTACAGTTTCAAGAGGAAGTTTCATCATGGTGGGGAAATGGTAGAGCAGACTGCCAGTCATCACATTTCCCCACCATCAGGAAGGAATAAAAGAGAGAGGGTAGAGGAACAGAGAGAGAGAGAGAGAGAGAGAGAGAGAGAGAGAGAGAGAAGAGAGCTAAGTACAGCAAGATGGACTGGGCTATAACACTCCAAGGCCCACCCCCAGCAACACTCATCCTTCAGCAAGGCTTCACCTCCTGAAGGCTTTACCAGCTGGGGATTAAATAGGAGGCTTCAAACACATGAAACTATGGGAAACATTTTACATTCCAACCGACATACTGGACATTTATTAAACACTTGGAACATGGAAAAAGTCTTGTGTCAGAGGAAGCAGAAGTCACACCACTGCCCTGCTGTGGCTCATCCTCCACCTGGAAGTCTTTCAGAAGTTAGTGATAAGTAGCAAATCTTCCTTTTTCTCAGCTTTTATTTTAGAAGAGAGAACTTTACGAATACTTTTTTTAAATAATAAAAAGTTATATAAACAAAAATTATTCCAGAAACAAAGGCTAAACACTTGCAATTAGAACAAAGGCAATTTTGCAAAATTACAACACCAGCATTTTCTCTTTCCTTCTTTCTTTCTTTCTTTCTTTCTTTCTTTCTTTCTTTCTTTTTTTTTTTTTTTTTGGTTTTTCGAGGTAGGGTCTCACTCTGGTCCAGGCTGACCTGGAATTAACTATGTAGTCTCAGGGTGGCCTCGAACTCACAGCGATCCTCTTACCTCTGCCTCCCAAGTGCTGGGATTAAAAGGTGTGCGCCTCCATGCTCGGCAACACCAGCAATTTTTATAGGGTCAGCCCACTGAAGTACTAGGCAGTAGAGTCCACCACGGCTCTGTTAGAAAAGTCTGCTGCTCTCTATATGGCACTCATCAGTAGTTAAGGTTTTAAGAACAAAATAAAAATGTTCGGAGGAAAAGAACATGACATTAAACTGAAAAAAAAGACTGAGGGGGGAGAGGATATGATGGAGAGTGAAGTTTCAAAGGGGAAAGTGGGGTGAGTGGGGGAAGTACCGTGGGATATTGTCTACAATTAAATAAGTTGTCAATAAGAAAATAAAAAAAAATAAAAATGTTCTCTTGAGCACAGAAAAAACCTTTCTCTGACCTGAGTCCCCTGGAACATTGCTCATTAATGATTCATGGCTTTTACTAGCTTTCAGAGAGAGCCTAGCATGGGGGTGGGGTGGGCGGGCAGACTGTCCAAAATCCCTTACAGGACAGGCATTTCCGTGGTGTGACTATTACACCCACACAGGCCTGTGCACACCAGCCAAGTTGACCTCAGCCCTCACTGGGAGGTGTCTCTGAAGGTCACCTTCCTTTCCTAAAGGGCTCAGCACCAACGCTCCTGTTGTCTTCCTACAGCTCATCAGAACCGGGTGTCTGCCATCATCTTCAGCATGGCAGCTGAGTGGGTGATCAGCACAGGCCATGACAAGTGTGTCAGCTGGATGTGCACGCGGAGCGGGAACATGCTCGGCCGCCACTTCTTCAGCTCCTGGGCTTCGTGTTTACAGTATCCTTCAGAGCAGCGACCTCTCCTCACACTACCTCTTGTATCTCAGTCTTTCGTTTGGAATTGAATCATTAGTTGTTAGTTGAGATCTGAAGTCTGAATGAGTCATATCTATTTTACCTAACATCCAAGAAGTTATGTATCTGCTTTTCTTTGGTATAAAATGGGTCGATTAAAAATTATTCATGGGAGCCGGGTGTGGTGGCTCACGCCTTTAATCCCAACTCTTGGGAGGCAGAGGTAGGAGGATCGCCATGAGTTTGAGGCCACTCTGAGACTACAGAGTGAATTCTAGGTCAGCCTGAACTAGAGTGAGACCCTACCTCAAAAAACCCCCCAAAAAAATTTATTCATGGGGTGGAGAAATGGCTTAGCAGTTAAGATGCTTGCCTGCAAAATCTAAGGACCCATGTTCAACTCTCCAGGTCCCATGTAAGCCAGATGCACAAGGTGATGCAAGCACATGCACACAAGGTGGCACACACGTCTGGAATTTGATTACAGTGGTTGGAGGCCCGGGCATGCCAATTCATTCTCTCTCTTTCTCGTTATCTCATTAAAACAAAAAAAAAAGTCCAGCTTGTTGGGCTTGCCTCAAAAAAAGGGGATGGGAATTATTCAGCCAGGTGTGGTGGCATCCATATTTAATCCCAGCACTCAAGAGACTGAGATAGAAGGATCACTTGTGAGTTCAAGGCCAGTCTGGGCTACAGAGTGTTTTCCAGGTCAACCTGGGCTAAAGTGAAACCCTGTCTTAAAAAAAATAGATATGCCTCCTTCAGTCTTTGGAAAAAGCAGAATTCAGTGAATGTGCTATTCTCCACTGGGAAGTGCTGTTTTAAATAGTGTTGTGAAAAACCAGAGCCCTCATTAATGCAAACCTTTCTTTCATTCCTTTGCCTGACTAGTTGAACAGCTTAATTGAGGAAAGAAAACAAGAACTGATTGTCTAGTAAGTGGTGATTTGCAGTTTCTATAAGAAAATGTACCATATAGTGAGACATCCTGGGAGTTACAAGTGGGAGTTTTATTCAAAACTTTATTTATTCAAAGCTTAATGCTTTTCAAAAATATTCTTATTGGGGCTGGAGAGATGGCTCACCAATTAAAGGTACTTGCTTTAAAGCCTGACAGCTTGGGTTTGATTTTCCAGTACTCACGTAAAGCCAGATGCACAAAGTGTTGCGTGCATCTGAAATTCGTATGCAGTGCTAGGAGGCCCTGGTGTGCCCACGCTCACTCACTCTCTCTTTTTCTCTCTGTCTCTGCCTCTGTCTTGTCTCTCTCTTCAGTAAATAAATAACAATATTTTAAAAAATTTATTTGCAAGGGTAGGGAAGAGAAAGAGAATGGAGGTTGGAGAGATGACTCAGCAGTTAAGGCGCTTTTCTACAATGCCTAACAACCCAGATTTGATTCCCCAGTACCCACATAAAGCCAGTTGTACAGTGGCAAATACTTCCTGGAGTTTTTCTGCAGTGGCTGGAGGCCCTGGTACACCCATTCTCTCCAGGGCCTGTTGCCACTGTAAATGAACTCCAGGTGCATGCACCATGTAGTGGTTTGATTCAGGTGTCCCCCATAAACTTGGGTGTTCTGAATGCTAGGTTCCCAGCTGATGGCAATTTCGGAATTAACACCTGGAGGCAGAGTATTGTTGGGGGTGGGCTTATGGGTATTATAGCGAGCTTCCCCTTGCCAGTGTTTAGCTCACTCTCCAGTTGCTGTTGTCCACCTTATGTTGACCAGAGGGTGATGTCCACCCTCTGCTCATGCCATCGTTTTTCCTGCCATCATGGAGCTTCCCCCTCGAGCCTGTAAGCCAAAATAAACCTCTTTTTTCCCCACAAGCTGCTCTTAGTCGGGTGATTTCTGCCAGCAATGCGAACCTGACTGCAACACACCACTTTGTGCATCTGTCTTTATATGAGTACTGGGAAATTGAACCAAGGCCTTCAAGGTTTGCAAGTAAGTGCCTTTAACTGCTGATCCATCTCTCCAGTCCATATGCTTTAAAAAAAATTTTGGAGCTGGTCGTGGTGGCACACACCTTCTATCCCAGCACTCGGGGGGCAGAAGTAGGAGGATCGCCATGAGTTTGAGGCCACCCTGACACTACATAGTGAATTCCAGGTCAGCCTGAGCTAGAGTGAGACCTTACCTTGGAAAAACTAAAAAAATAAAAGTTAAAAAAAACTGGGGGAGCTGGGCGTGGTGGCACATGCCTTTAATCCCAGCACTCGGGAGGCAGAGGTAGGAGGATCACTGTGAGTTCGAGGCCACCCTGAGACTACAGAGTGAATTCCAGGTCAGCCTGGACCAGAGTGAGACCCTACCTTTAAAAACAAAACAAAACAAAAAACCAAACTGGGGGGCTGGAGAGAAGACTCAGTGGGTAAGACACTTGCCTGCAAAACTAACAACACAAGTTTGATTCCCTAATACCACATAAGGCCAGATGCACGGAAGAGGCGCATGCATCTGCAGTTCATTTGTAGCAGCTGGAGGACCTGGTATGCCCATTCTGTCTCTTTATCTCGCTTGCTCTTTCTGCTTGCAAATAAACAAAATAGTTTTCTTTATTTGCAAGCAGAGAAAGAGAGAGCACATGAGAGAAATACACACACACACACACACAGAGAGAGAGTGAGAGAGAGAGAGAATGTGTGTGTGAGCTTGTGTGTGTGTATGTATGGGTGCTTCATGACCTCTAGCCACTGCAAATGAACTCCAGATGCACGCATCACTTTGTGCATCTGGATTTACATGGGTCCCGAGGAACCAAACCCAGGTCATTAGGCTTTTCAGGTAAGTGCCTTGACTGCTGAGCCACCTTTCCAGCTCTCTCCCCTCCGTGCTTTTTTGTTTTTTAAGGGTCTACAAAGGGCCTATAATCTATATAATACCCTCAGGATCCCTCAAATTCCCCAAAATGTTAGTAATCACTGCCTTAAAAATTTTCCTAGTTATATGGAATTTGTTTTTTTGTTTTGTTTTGTTTTGTTTTTCGAGGTAGGGTTTCACTCTAGTCCAGGCTGACCTGGAATTCACTCTGTAGTCTCAGGGTGGCCTCAAACTCTCGGCAGTCCTCCTACCTCTGCCTTCCGAGTGCTGGGATTAAAGGCGTGCGCCACCACGCCGGGCCTGGAATTTGTTTTTTTTATGGAATTTATGTTTGCATGAGGCTTCATGGGGCTGCTGTGTATCCCAGTGATGGCTGTCACCAACAGACAGGCCTCACGGGAGTTCTCGTTTAGAGTGGAGTTATCTGAAATACCAAAATTCCTTTCTGTTGAATGCTTTTATTTTTTAGAGCTGGAGAGATGTCTTAGCAGTTAAAGTGCTTGCCTATGAAGCCCAATAGCCCAGGTTCGACTCCCCAGAACCTACATAAGCCAGATGTACAAGGTGATGCATGTATTTGAGTTCTCTTGCAGTGGCTAGAGGCCCTGTCACACCCATTCTCTGTCTCCCTCATTTGTTTTCTCTCTCTCTTTCTCATAAATAAATATTTGTTAAAATTCAAGTATTTATCATAGCAGGAGATACATAAAACAAGCCTTTAAAATGGCACCATACACTTTAGGATCACATATGGAGAAAATATTTATATATTGTGTTCTCAATGACTGTTTCTACTATGTGTGAGGCCTCTCAGAATGCGTTCTATCAAGTGTGAGGCCTCTTAGGATACAGGTTCTGTCATGTGCAAGGTCTCTCAGGATACAGGTTCTGTCATGTGCGAGGTCTCTCAGGATACAGGTTCTGTCATGTGCGAGGTCTCTCAGGATACAGGTTCTGTCATGTGCGAGGTCTCTCAGGATACAGGTTCTGTCATGTGCGAGGTCTCTCAGGATACTGTCATTCTGTCAGGATGGTTCTGTCATGTGCGGTCTCTCAGGATGCAGGTTCTGTCATGTGCGAGGTCTCTCAGGATACAGGTTCTGTCATGTGCGAGGTCTCTCAGGATGCAGGTTCTGTCATGTGTGAGGTCTCTCAGGATGCAGGTTCTGTCGTGTGTGAGGTCTCTCAGGATACAGGTTCTGTCATGTGCGAGGTCTCTCAGGATGCAGGTTCTGTCATGTGTGAGGTCTCTCAGGATGCAGGTTCTGTCATGTGTGAGGTCTCTCAGGATACAGGTTCTGTCATGTGCGAGGTCTCTCAGGATGCAGGTTCTGTCATGTGTGAGGTCTCTCAGGATGCAGGTTCTGTCATGTGTGAGGTCTCTCAGGATACAGGTTCTGTCATGTGTGAGGTCTCATGGATACAGGTTCTGTCATGTGCGAGGTCTCTCAGGATACAGGTCTGTCAGGATACAGGTTCTGTCATGGATACAGGTTCTGTCGGGTCTCAGGATGCAGGTTCTGTCTGTCAGGATACAGGTTCTGTCATGTCTCTGCAGGTTCTGTCATGCAGGTTCTGGATGCAGGTTCTGTCATGTACGAGGTCTCTCAGGATACAGGTTCTGTCATGTGTGAGTCTCTCATGGATTTACAGGACCACAGCCATGGCCTAGCTTGTGGTGCTTCTCTTGACCTGTGCTTGGGCATAGGAGCAGTGATCCTACGGCAAACAGTGGTTACCCTGTGGTAAATGGTACTTACCTTATGGGATTTAGATGACTGCTTTCTATAGGTAGGTGTGGCTACAGACTGAGAAAGTAATGAGTTGTTACCAATAGTTAATGTGCTTAAACTTACTGCTGCCACAGATAATTGCTATTTGAACTCTTAAGCTGTCTACAATAAGGTGTAGGAAGTCTCTAGGTTAAAATGAATGAATTCATGTACCTTGTTTGCTATCAATTTAACATTATTTTCAGAGGTATTTCATAAGGAGCCATTTGTTCTGGTGTTTTCTTGCTATTTTGTTACATATCCATTTTACTCTTTTATGCCATATTATAGCTTGGTTACAGTTAGTTGGCTGTCTTTGCTTCACTTTCTTTTTACTGCCAGTTCCTGTAATAGTATTTGGTCTGATCCTAGGAACTCAGTGAATTATTTTATTTATTTATTTACTTTTTATGTTTATTTATTAGAGACAGTCAGAGAGAGTGTGAGTGAGAGTGTGAGTGAGAATGGGCACGCCAGGGCCTCTAGCCACTGCAGACGATCTCCAGGCACATGCACCACCATGTGCATCTGGCTTACATGGAACCTGGAGAATTGAACCGCGGTTCTTAGGCTTCGTAGGCATGCGCCTTAACCGTGAAGCCATCTCTCCAGCCCTCAGTGAATTCTTATCAAATAAATATTAACTTTACTTTTTGCTGTTCTAAGTTTTTTTCCAATATTTACATATTGTATAATTTTCATTTATTTCCTTTCACATGGTTTCACTTTTGTGGTTTTTGTCTGGAAGACACATGATTTCTGTGTTTCAGCTTTGTCCAAAGCTGGTATCTCTTTCTTTATGGGGGAATTTTGAGATGGGTCCTTTTATATATCCTTGACTGCCCTCCTCAGATACGATTTTGATACTCAGTATGCTTTTGTTGGTGATTACTCGGGACAGATCACCCTGCTGAAGCTTGAGCAGAACACGTGCTCCCTTATCACGACCCTCAAAGGTCATGAAGGTAGGCAATGTGGTCAGTTGCAGCTTTCCACTTCCTCTGGGCATCAAATTCAGTTGTCGGCTTTGTGGTTTCATGAATCAAGATCTGTCAGATTCCCTCTTGCCACTGCAAATGAATTCCAAATGTATATGCCATTTTTGCATGGGTGCTGGAGAATTGAAGTGGGGCCGGCAGGCTTTGCAAGCAAGCACCCTTAATGCTGAACAATCTCCCTAGCCCATCTTGGAGACCTTTCTAAACTAATTTTTTTCAAAAATATCTTCAGTTGAGAGTGAATTTTTCCATTGTAAAGGTACTGTTCAGTAATTTTTAGCAAATGCATAGAGTTGTGTAACTGTTGCTGTGATCCAGTTTTAGACATTTCCATTGTCCCATAACGTTCCTTTGGGCCCATTACTCTTCACTTCCATCCCAGCCACAACTGACTCTGGTTTGCTGTGACTGTGAATTTGCTTTTTCTGGAAATTTCATATAAATGGAATCATGCGATCCCAATTTGATTTCAGTTTGGTGGCATAGAGAAAACTAAATGAAGGCAGGGTGTTGATTTCAGTTTCTTATTGTCAAAGCTTGCCATTTTCATAAGAAAATATCTCTTTCTCTCTCTCTCTCTCTCTCTCTCTTTGGGCGGGCGTATTGGGGATTGAACCTAGGGCCTATGCTTGCTTGCTAGGCAAGTATTCTACCAGTGAGCTGCATATTCTGTCTCATAAGACTCTTTCAACAGACCTTTGGAAGAATTGGTGCTGCAACTATTACTGGTTTTTTTAAAAATTTTATTCATTTATTTATTTGCAAGCAGAGAGAGATAGAAGAGAGACAGAGAGAGAATGGGCATGCCAGGGCCTTAGCCACTGCAAACGAACTCCAGATGCATGTGTCCCTTGTGCATCTGGCTTACATGGTTCCTGGAGAATCGAACTGGGATCCTTTGGCTTTGCAGCCAAACGCCTTAACCACTAAGCCATTTCTCCAGCCCACTATTACTGTTTTTTAATGTGATAGTTTCTAGGGCATTGCTAGATCAGTATATTTACAAGAAATATATGGGCTGGTGAGCCCTGGGTAGGGACAGAAGGGAGTGAATTACGGGGTAAAATTTCCTTATTTCTATAGTACAGTAATGTATCAAGGTTCTGTAGAGGGGTTTAACATTCTTTGACCCCATATTGGGTTAATTTGTCTCATCCATGTGTATGATAAGTTGATCTCTTTGAATACCAAGCTGTAATACAGAACTGTTTTTATACAGGTCACAGGATCAGATTCCTGTGTGAGTCATAGAATTAGAAACTTTGAGGCCATCTGGTTTAGGCTGAAGAAGTAAAAATTTGTTGAATCAGTAGTGCATTCATTTGTGACAGTAGTTTGCATTGAGTGTGTAACATATCGAATGTATCATGCTTTCTAGCTAGTCTTTTAGGTACAACAGACCATACAGGATTAGGGACTTTGTAGGGGAAAAGAAACAAGAAGTTAGAATAGATTTTGCAAGGAAAGCAGATGCACCCGAAGAAGCCACATTTCATTTATGATGGGTTCTCATGACCTCCAGGCCTCTGTACTGCTAAGGGCAAAATGTGTTCTGTGACTGTTCAGTAATTTCCACTTGGATAGAGCATGTTTATTTCTACTGGGCTTCTGACTGACTGGTGTGGGGCATAGGTTCAGCAGAACAGGCCCCAGAAGCTAGTTCTACAGAGAGCTTTGTTTTCCACTTTTTTTGTAACTTTTTTTTTTTTTTTTTTCTGTTGAGAAAGCTGATGTGAGATCCTTGCTTGTGAATATGGCTTCATTAGTTTTCTCTATACCTAAAAAAATTCTAATTAGCTGTGTGACTGGTTGTTTTGTATTAGTTACTGCTCCCGAGACAAATAGCAGTGGATGAAGACACAGCTGCAAGAGAAATCAGTGGAAACAAAGGGTTTCCCTGAGGGTATTGGATTTACTAAGCTAGCCAGAATAGAGTGGGAAATGTAAATTTAGATTTTTGTCTAGCCTAAATTCTTTGGTCTAATTATTTGATACACGTAGAAATTTTTCTTTGAGGTAATCAATCTAATTTTTTGTTTGTTTTCCAGGTAGGGTCTCACTCTAGCCCAGGCTGACCAGGCACTCTGTAGTCCCAGGCTGGCCTTGAACTCACAGTGATCCTTCTTCCTCTGCCTCCTGATGCTGGGATTAAAGGCGTGCAACATGATATATAGCTCTAATTTTTGTAAACATAGGCAGCATAGGGTAAAATGGCTATAAGGTCCCAAAAGCCTGGTATAATCTAGAATTGTATCTTGTATAAATGACCACAGGAAACTGTTTTTTTTTTTTTTTTTTTTTTTTCATGAAAATATTGGCAGGCTTTTTTTCCTCTAAAAATGTTTCCTGAACTGACATTTCATATGTAGCCACTTTACAATTTACTGGTACAGAACAGGGGAAAATTTCTTTAAGAACCTTTGTCTTCAAAGCTGTGTGATACTCAAAAGTCCTCATCTTGCAAGTTTAGATAATGGCCATGCTGTGTCCTGTTCATGACTCATGAGGACATGGTTGAATGAGCCTTTGTAGGAGGAAGATAGTTTCACTCAAAGGCTCAGTTGTACTTAGTCGGGTCTTCAGCACTCACATGTGAGTGTTGGGTTTAACCCTCCCCCTCTCTCACGTCCCTAGGTAGCATCGCCTGCCTCTGGTGGGACCCTGTTCAACGGTTACTCTTCTCAGGAGCGTCAGACAACAGCATCATCATGTGGGACATCGGGGGCAGGAAAGGCCGGACACTCTTGCTTCAGGGCCATCAGTATGTGACCATTTGTGAGGGAGGGGAAAGAATCTGAGTGTGCTGGGAGCGGTGGGAGACTTTGGTAATTCTGTCCCAACTTGCTGCAAAGCTTATCGTACAAGAGATGCCTTTGATAGGGCGGAGCTGATCTGTACCACTTCTGTTAGTTAGGAGCATCTGCTGTATTCAGTAGGTTCCAAAGAGTGTAGAATTTTTTTTTCTTTTTGGTCTTTTTCGAGGTAGGGTTTCACTCTAGCTCAGGCTGACCTGGAATTCACTATGTAGTCTCAGGGTGGCCTTGAACTCACAGTGATCCTCCTACCTCTGCCTCCCGAGTGGTGGGATTAAAGGCGTGCACCACCAGGCCCGGCAGGATTTTTTTTTCATCATAACTCAGACTTTATTGCTCATTAGTTACATCATTCCGTAAAACGTTAATTAATTTGAGAAAATATGGGAGCATCAGACAGATGATGACAATATTGATGAAAGTGTTCAAGTGTTTATATATGGTAAAAGAGTAAAACTAGTTCGTTAGCATTTAACTAGCATTTTTCTTTGTAATTGAAGAACCATAGCTTGACCATTCATAATCTTCAGAGCATAACAAATATTTTTCATTATGAGAAATTTGATTCTTTTTCCTTTTTTTGGCTTTTATTGAGAGGCAGGGTCTCACTTTAGCCCAGCTGCCCTGAAACTCACTCTGTAGTCCCAGGCTGGCCTTGAACTCAGAGAAATCCTCCTGCCTCTGTCTCCCAAGTGCTGGCATTAAAGGCGTGTGCCACACTGGCTACAAGATGTTTCTTCAAAGAAAAACAAATCAACATGACAACAAAATTACATATACCCTGAAAACAAAAGATGTCATATAGTGCTTCTCAATTTTGATACTAACCCAAGAAACAAAACATGGCTCAGCTTTTCACAAGAAGAGTAAACATTCCTTCTTTGTCCAAAGAACACTCAAAGAGTGGCCCTGTTGAAATACCTGCTAACGAGACCACACAGGAACCTTGACCGCAATGGATTGCGTGTACTATGGGACTAAGCGACTTCCAGACTGGATGCTGGATAGTTTTCGTACAGTCCCCAATGTGTTTCATGAAGAAGGAGCTCATGGCTCAGCAGTCGTGGTCACCTAGGCACTGACATTGTACTACTTGTCTTGAAAAGGAAAAGGATTCCTTCCGGTACTCCTTCCTTAGCTATTGCTGGGCAGGCAGTAGTAGTTTCCTGAAATCACACACAAGTTGATATTTAGCCAAGAAAAAAAATTAGATGCAAAAGTTAACAGCCCAGGTGCTTGTCTACCTGGCATCCAGGTGGGATGAGCCTGCAGGAAAAAGGTAGATTTCTCCTACCCACATGTACATATGTGCATGTGAACACACATACATGTATCCTTGTTAGTGGGTGTTCGTGTTACTAGTGATCTCTGTGGTGCCTGGCTACTTGTTCATAGGAAGTCCCTTCCACTAAGAGAGTTTGTTCTTGATCAAGTAATCAAATTTTATGCATGTGAAAGTAAAGCCATGATGATTGCTAAAGAAACTGTGGGTTTTATCCATCTGGCTTGCAGCTGTGACTAGGTTGCAAGTAGTTGTAGAATGCCCAGTGACATGACAATACAATCCTTTTTACCGTACCATAGTCCATGATGAAATGCCACCTGCTAATTAAAATGAGAGGAGAAGGCCGGGCCTGGTGGCGCATGCCTTTAATCCCAGCACTCGGGAGGCAGAGGTAGAAGAATTGCCGTGAGTTCAAGGTCACCCTGAGACTACATAGTTAATTCCAGGTCAGCCTGGGCCAGAGTTAGACCCTACCTTGCAAAACCAAAAAAAAAAAAAAAAAAAAAGAGAGGAGAGAGATGAGCTTCAGCGAAGGGTTTGTGTGTTTCCGCACTGAACCAATGTGACTTTTGTGTGCCATTTTCAGTGACAGGGTACAGGCGTTGTGCTACCTTCAGCTCACAAGGCAGCTTGTCTCCTGCTCGTCAGATGGTGGCATCGCCGTGTGGAACATGGATGCTAGCAGAGAAGAGGTAAGCAGCAGGAGAGAGGAAAGGCTAATGAGAAGGGAGCTCTGAGAACCTCGATTTTCTACCCTGCAGGCTGAGGTGTGAATGGGCGCAGCCCCTCCCTGTGCCTTCTGTGGGTTATTGTCTGATGAGGCCCTGTCTCATTCTGCACCCTATCCCTAGTGTCTACTGGTGACGAGTAGTGTGTGCACTTAGCATTGAGACTGAGTCTCAGCTTTGAGGACACTGTGATAGCCAGACACTCATAGAGGTCTTCCAAAGTGCTCATGTGACCCCAGAGCACTGCTCTTTAGAAGCCCTGAGAAGGGTGCCATGGGACAGTAGGT
Source organism: Orientallactaga sibirica (assembly GCA_036365145.1). Classification (NCBI taxonomy): domain Eukaryota; kingdom Metazoa; phylum Chordata; class Mammalia; order Rodentia; family Dipodidae; genus Orientallactaga; species Orientallactaga sibirica. Next base: position 5,691,457 of record JAEOAD010000044.1, on the reverse strand, counting down.
GCTTCTCCCTGTTGTGGGAGGATGCAACTCTGTTTCTTTGCTCTTATATTCCATTGTGCTCCAGTCCAGAGTCCATGCTGACAGTTTTCTGTTCCAGTAACATGACTTAGAACTTCATTGAGTCTCTAGCTGGCGGTGACAGCTTGTTTATGGGTGTTGTAGTTTGCTTGACTTTCTGTTTCCTCTTCCATGAAGCGGAATCATGGGATGCGAAGACATCTATGGACGTCTTCATTTCCTTAGTCTCATTGTCTGCACGCTCTCTCTCTTTATTTTGAGCAACTGCAGAGAATGAGCTTGACCTTGTCATTATGTGATTGCTTATTTATTTCAGGCACATTTCTGAAATAGACTTTCTGGCACAAGGGCATGTGCATTAATAAGGCTTTTTATAGATGTCATCACATAGCTACTAGGCAGGATTTCTGTACTCATCTCTGCCAGCCCAGGAACATCTGTCTACATCTGCATCTACAGCGTTGGTGCTGATGTTGATAGCAAACGTTGATTCCAGAGACCCATTTTAGACCATGAAGAATATTAATGACTTGCAGGTTAACATCAGAAATATTTATCAACACCTGCATGGTAGCCATATGGTCCATCTTAGGTGAAAACATGGTAAGTGGTTTATTGATACACACTGTAATACCTGTCGTATCTCACAAAGCCACATAGCGTGTTCACCGTGCCATCCTCTTCAGGCCTGTGCGTAGCTTAGAACATGCTGGGCACCACCGCAATGGATTCCATGTGTTCATACAAATCACCACCAGCCCTGCTCATGGCTTACTTTTGTGTTGACGCTGATGCTTTGTGAGTCTCATTGAATTTTTCTTTCTAGAACGTTCCATAGTTAGTATTAAAGGAGGTTCAGTCTATAACATGTCATGACTCCTTTTCAGACTTTATGGCTGCTGTGTTCTCTGTACAAAGATTCTTAGCCACAAGGAGCTTGTTATCCGGAGAAGAAAATATACTACCCCCAAAATAATAAAATTCAGTCCCTACTGCTAGGCACATACTGACTGCTAGGCTTGCTGGTAACCTTGTAAGATAAGCCATGAAGAGGAAATTATAATTACATGGCTGCTAATTAACGTCTCTTTTGTACACTCTTTAACAGTGTTCTGGTTTGAGGATTTGAGTAACTCATTATTAAACGTATTTAGCACGGTCTCACCATCAGAGACTTTCTGTACTTTCCTTGCAGACATCTATTCAAACTTTGTTTTATATTTCTCAGCTGCTAGTTACACTCACAAGGAGCAGTGCTATTTCCTGGGCTTTTAGCCCATTGTTTTCCAGCCTTATTCTGAGGACATGAGAAAGAGTAACCAGAGAAGAGACTGTTGGAACTCTTAAAGGTTTAACCACTTGAATTTCAACCCATCATTCCTTTTTTTTTTTTTTTGGTATTTCAAGGTAGGGTCTCACTCTAGCTCAGGCTGACCTGAAAAATCACTATGTAGTCTCAGGATGGCCTCGAACTCATGGCAATTCTCCTACCTCTGCCTCCCGAGTGCTGGGATTAAAGGTGAGTGCCACCACGCCTGGCTCAACCCATCATTCTCATCCTTGCAATGTTCCTTTAGAAAAACATAGTTAGAAAGTAGAAGTGATAACCCTTCATTCAAGTTACATAATTATAGACTGTATTTGGCCATCTAGGGGAAGAAAAAAATAGCCCTGTCCCTCAAGGTGCTTCCTCTGTGGGCAGTTCACTTCCTTTTAGTCATCTATGTAAGAGGTAGGAAAGTAAATTGTGTCCAAAAAGGACATTATTTTTTATCTTTCGAGCTGGGTAAATGTAGTGCAAGGTAAGTAGCCTGTGTTCTAAGGCTCTGATCCCAAGTCAGGGGTTTGGCTAGTGGAAGAAGATAGAGAGCATGTTCCGTAGTGCTTCCTCAGAATGCCTGCACGTTCCGTGCACATGGATGCTGACTATGTGGCCATCAGCCTCTCCCATCAGGGTAGGCACAAAGTAAAAATGAGCAAGTGATTAATGAATTAGAGAGAATGAATCCTCCTGAAGAGAGAGTATGTAAAACAAGTCCAGAATGTATGATGTCTTACACATTAGTACAGTTAGTAGGCACCATCAAATGAAACTGTTCTTGTATCCCTTTTGTTCCGATCCTGCAGCTGGAACAAGATGTAGAAAAGAGTGAAAAACAGTCATAATGCTGTGTTAGTATTTTGTGAGCTAAGAATGTAGCTCAGTGATAAGACATTAGCCTAGCATAGGTTAGGCTCTTCAGTTACTAACCACACACACACACACACACACTTCTGCTGTTTTTAAAAAATTAAAAAAGAACCAGGTGTGGTGGCACATACCTTTAATCACAGCACTCGGGAGGCAGAGGCAGGAGGATCGCTGTGAGTTCAAGGCCACCCTTAGACTACATAGTGAATTCCAGGTCAGCCTGAACTAGAGTGAGACCCTACCTCAAAAAACCTCACCCCCCAAAAATAAAATTTTATGAATATACTTTGTATGAACGCATCATGTTGGCACCATCATTTCCCTCCTCCCTGCCCCCATTCTACTGAGGGCCCACCTCAGTGGGATTGCTGGTATTCCCCATGGAGTTGTGGGTTATGAGTTGTGAAAGCACCAGTCATTTGTTCGGAGGGAGGGCAATGTCTCTGGGTATGCCATTCCAACCTCTTGCTCTTACAATCTTTCTACCCCCTCTCCCTCAACATTCCCTGAGCTGTGGTGGGTGAGTTTTAAGACTACTTCATTGAAAATCTCTCTTGCTATTTTCAGCACAATAGAAACCTTCATCTTCTTAGATAATTAGCACAAATACCAAATTTTGAATATTAAAAATAACATTATGGATATTTCTGTATGCATGTGTATGTGTGCATTTATTGAAGCTAGAAGCTCAAGCCAGTGCCATTCTGTGTTGCTTTCCAACTTACTCTCTGAGGCTTGGTGCCTTGCTAAACCTAGAGTTCACCAATTCAGCCAAACTAGCCTGCATTTTACCTGGGCTCTGGGCATATGAGCTCAGGTCCTTGTGTTGTGTGGCCAGCAGCTAACTCACTGAGTCATCTTTCTAGCCCCATGCGTATTTGTTATAATAAGATTTGTCCCAAAAAGCATGCTTACTTCTGTGTGTGTTTTAGCTTGCTGTATTATATTATTTGAAGCACATTTTTATTCCCTTGTGCTCTTGTGCCCTCCAACCCAAGAACATAATACTCTTTCCTTAATCCCCTTGCTTCCTGAGGCAAGAGCTCAGTTCTGCTTGCCCTCGTACCTCAGAACCATGTTTGGAGGTCCCAGGTAGTAAAGGGAACAGAGCCCATTTCAGAGGCTGGGGAGTGCATGGTGCACACCAGAGACCCAGTTCAGACTTCTGCAGTTCTAGGATCTATATATGCTGTGGTGGTTTGATTCAGGTGCCCCCCCCCCCATAAACTTAGGCTTTCTACATCCTTGGTCCCCAGCTGATGGCAGTTTGGGAATTTTAGCCTTGCTGGAATAGGTGTCCTGTTAAGGTGGACTTAATGGTGCTTAATCGGCTTCCCCTTGTCAGTTTGGCACACTCTCCTGCTGCTGTTGTCCACCTGATGTTGGCCAGGAGGTGGTATCTAACCTCTGCTCATGTTACGGTTTCCCTTGCCATCATGGAACTTCCCCTTTCATCTATAAGGCAAAGTAAACAACTTTCTTCCTCTCAGCTGCTTTTGGTTAGGTGCTGTCTGCCAGCAAGATCTGTAGCTACTACAACAGAAAAATTGGTACCGAGAAGTGGGGTTTATTGTTAGAAACCTGACTGTGGCTTCTGGCCTTTTGGAGCTGATTTGTGGGAGGAATGTAGAAGAATTTGAAACCTTGGCCTAAGAAACACCTTGCAGTGCTTTCTGGTCAGAGTTGAAAGACCTGAATGTGGTAAGAACTATGGACTGTGAGATTTTGCTTATGAAAGGAGCAAAGAACTTTGTAGATACTGGGCTAGAAGCAGTTTGCATGAGAGTATGCTGTGTTCTGCCTGCCTGTGTCCTGAGAATGTGTGCAGGGTTGCATTGCATAGAAATGGACTGGTGTGAGCAGAAGGATATAGCATAGAAAAAAGTGAAACCTTTGGGCTGAAACTGCTGTCTGTTCAGCTGTATTTGTTTGAGAGATTGCAACTATGGAGATTGGTCTAGCTGATCTGCATTGGGACAGCAGGAAAAATCTGAACTCTTGAAAGTAGGTGTCTGAATGCTGAAGGAGTATCCTGCTCTTCAAAGTCAGTTTTATTTCCACCACGTATTAAAGGAGTTAGTAGCCAACCTGGTTCTCTGGAGTATAACAAATGCAGGAAAGAGAGGGTCATTGAATTTGCAGTATGGATTTTGTTTTTTGGAAAGGCCATGGGCAATGTGAAGCAAGCTTGTTGGATTACCTGTGTGGAGGCACTATGGAGCCAGGAGGATGAAGCATGGGTTGCTGTAGAGACCCAGAGACTTTGAAATGAGCAGACTGTGAGACGGCCACCAAGGAGAACTGCCAACTTGGGATTCATTGTTCCCCAGGTTGTGAGGAGCCCAGCGGAAAGGCAGAATTGGAACTCCAGAGACTCGTCACTGGTTAGAATTATTGGACTTGGATACTTGTCACTGGTTAGAGTTGTCCTACTTTGAGGGACAGAATTTGATGTTTGCCTTGTTTGTTTTAAGTCTTGTATTGCTTCCATCTTTCTTTGCTATGCCTAATGTCTAATTGCAGTGTGAATGTTTATTTAGTGTCATTATGGTTTTTTTTGGTATTATGGCTCAGTTAAAAGATCTTGGACTATGGGGATGTTTAGAGTGTTGGGACTGATAAAAACACTATGGGACTTTTAAAGTTGGACTGATTGCATTGCATTTTACGTCATGGGTCATGAGTTTATGGGGACCAGGGGCAGAATGTGGTGGTTTGATTCAGGTGCTCCCCATCAATGTATGTGTTCTGAATGCTAGGTCCCCAGCTGATGGCACTTTGGGAACTGGATTCTTATTGGAGGAGGTGTGTTGTTGGGGGCAGGCTTATGGGTGCTATAGCCAGTTTCTCCTTGTTAGTGTTTGACACACTCCAGGAAGCGATGTCCAGCCTCTGCTCATGCTAGTTTCCCCTGCTATCATGGAACTTGGAGTCTGTAAGCCAAAATAAATAAGTCTCCTCCCACAATCTGCTTGGCCCTGTGCTTTGTCCTAGCAAAGAAAAGATGACTGCAACTCATGCTAACTGGCCAAGGGAAGTTGTTTCCATTTCCAAGATACAGTTTCTTTGCTTGTAAAATGGGAATGGTAATAATATTTGCTGCAGTTACCTTCTCATTGCTGGCTGACTAAAACACCTGACTAAAAGCAGCTGATGGGAGGAAAGGGTTTATTTTTTCTTACAGTGTTGAGGGAAGAGCCACCAGAGTGTGATGGAGCATGGCTCAGCATCACATCTTCCACAGCAGCTGGAAGATAGCAGCCAGAATGAGCTGGCTGGCACTGGCTACCCCAGGGCACACTCCCCCAGCTGGAGATTCGGTATGAGGCTTCATCGTAAACACTTGAGGCTATGGAGGACATTTCCCATGCACACTGCCACACTGTTGCTAAATTCAGTGAAGTAACACATGCAAAACACTGTGCATATTGCCTGGGCTTAAGTGTCACGTGTCACATGTTAGGCAACGTTAAGACCGTTCACAAATACTAATTTATTAAAACTTAAAATCTTATGGGATATATGCATACTGCCCGCGTCCAGTTTTACAGCTGAAGAAACTAAGACACAAAGAAATTATGTAATGTACCCAAGGGCACAGAGCTGGCAAAGCCAGGATTTGAGTTGCAACCACTGTGACCATGAGAAAGGAATGGGGAGATTAAAGATGACTTGTCTCTGCTTTGGCTAGAATGCCCTTGTTCCAAATTGAGTCATTTTGAAAACATTCAAATGTGTGAAAATCCATTGATGTGTTGCATATATACTGCTAGGGTGGCTAATTAACTGTCACATAGTTTTGCAAACACTGAACCCATATAAGGGGTACCATTTTGACAAGAATGCTAAAATTGGATTTGTTTTACTCACTTTTATGATGCATTCTCGTTTTTCTGAGCACCGATCATGGGGCGTTGCATAGTCATACAGTCCTGTGGCTGGATTTTAGTTCCTTTTCCCTTCACATAGGACTGATGAAGTTTCCTATAACTGTGTTAGTGACTCAAGGTCTGCCTGTCTCAGACTTTACACTTTAATCTGTTGTTAACTGGCAAACGGATTTTTAAAAAATATTATTTGAGAGAGAGAAAGAGAGGGTGAGGAAGAGAGAGAAGGAGAAGGTGCGGAAGAGAGAGAGAGAAGGTGAGAGAAGGAGAAGGTGCAGGAGGGAGAGAGAGAAGGTGAGGGAGAGAGAGAAGGTGAGGGAGAGAGAGAGAGGGAGAAGGAGAGGAGAGAAGGTGAGGGAGAGGGAGAAGGAGAGGAGAGAAGGTGAGGGAGAGGGAGAAGGAGAGGAGAGAAGGTGAGGGAGAGGGAGAAGGAGAGGAGAGAAGGTGAGGGAGAGGGAGAAGGTGAGGGAGAGAAGGAGAAGGTGAGGAGAGAAGGTGAGGGGGAGAGAAGGAGAAGGTGAGGAGGAGAGAGAGATAAGGTGAGGGAGAGAAGGAGAAGGTGAGGGGGAGAGAGAGATAAGGTGAGGGGAGAGAAGGAGAAGGTGAGGAGGAGAGAGAGATAAGGTGAGGGAGAGAAGGAGAAGGTGAGGGGAGAGAGAGATAAGGTGAGGGGAGAGAAGGAGAAGGTGAGGAGGAGAGAGAGATAAGGTGAGGGAGAGAGGAGAAGGTGAGGGGGAGAGAGAGATAAGGTGAGGGGAGAGAAGGAGAAGGTGAGGGGAGAGAGATAAGGTGAGGGAGAGAAGGAGAAGGTGAGGGGGAGAGAGAGATAAGGTGAGGGGAGAGAAGGAGAAGGTGAGGAGGAGAGAGAGATAAGGTGAGGGAGAGAAGGAGAAGGTGAGGGGGAGAGAGAGATAAGGTGAGGGGAGAGAAGGAGAAGGTGAGGAGGAGAGAGAGATAAGGTGAGGGAGAGAAGGAGAAGGTGAGGGGGAGAGAGAGATAAGGTGAGGGGAGAGAAGGAGAAGGTGAGGAGAGAAGGTGAGGGGGAGAAGGAGAAGGTGAGGAGGAGAGAGATAAGGTGAGGGAGAGAAGGAGAAGGTGAGGAGAGAAGGTGAGGGGGAGAGAAGGAGAAGGTGAGGAGGAGAGAGAGATAAGGTGAGGAGAGAGAAGGAGAAGGTGAGGGGAGAGAGAGAGATAAGGTGAGGGGGAGAGAAGGAGAAGGTGAGGAGAGAGAGGTGAGGGGAGAGAGAGGAGAAGGTGAGGAGGAGAGAGAGATAAGGTGAGGGGAGAGAAGGAGAAGGTGAGGAGGAGAGAGAGATAAGGTGAGGGGGAGAAGGAGAAGGTGAGGAGGAGAGAGAGATAAGGTGAGGGAGAGAAGGAGAAGGTGAGGGGAGAGAGAGATAAGGTGAGGGGAGAGAGGAGAAGGTGAGGGGAGGAGAGAGAGAGGTGAGGGGAGAAGGAGAAGGTGAGGAGGAGAGAGAGATAAGGTGAGGGGAGAAGGAGAAGGTGGTGAGGAGAGAGAGGTGAGGGGAGGGGAGAAGGAGAAGGTGAGGGGGAGAGAGAGATGAGGTGAGGGAGAAGGAGAAGGTGAGGAGGAGAGAGAGATAAGGTGAGGGGAGAAGGAGAAGGTGAGGAGGAGAGAGAGATAAGGTGAGGGGGGAGAGAAGGAGAAGGTGAGGAGGAGAGAGAGATAGGTGAGGGGAGAAGGAGAAGGTGAGGAGAGAGAGAGTGAGGGGAGAGAAGGAGAAGGTGAGGAGGAGAGAGAGATAAGGTGAGGGAGAGAAGGAGAAGGTGAGGAGGAGAGAGAGATAAGGTGAGGGAGAGAAGGAGAAGGTGAGGAGGAGAGAGAGATAAGGTGAGGGAGAGAAGGAGAAGGTGAGGAGGAGAGAGAGATAAGGTGAGGGGGAGAAGGAGAAGGTGAGGGGGAGAGAGAGATAAGGTGAGGGAGAGAAGGAGAAGGTGAGGGGAGAGAGAGATAAGGTGAGGGAGAGAAGGAGGTGGTGAGGAGAGAGAGGTGAGGGGAGAGAGAAGAGAAGGTGAGGAGGAGAGAGAGATAAGGTGAGGGGAGAGAGAGAGAAGGTGAGGAGGAGAGAGAGATAAGGTGAGGGGAGAAGGAGAAGGTGAGGTGAGGGGAGAGAGAGATAAGGTGAGGGAGAGAAGGAGAAGGTGAGGGGAGAGAGAGATAAGGTGAGGGGAGAGAGAGAGAAGGTGAGGAGGAGAGAGAGATAAGGTGAGGGAGAGAAGGTGAGGGGGAGAGAAGGAGAAGGTGAGGAGGAGAGAGAGATAAGGTGAGGGGAGAGAGGAGAAGGTGAGGAGGAGAGAGGATAAGGTGAGGGGAGAGAGGATAAGGTGAGGGGAGAAGGAGAAGGTGAGGGGAGAGAGAGAAGGTGAGGAGGAGAGAGAGATAAGGTGAGGGAGAGAAGGAGAAGGTGAGGGGGAGAGAGAGATAAGGTGAGGGAGAGAAGGAGAAGGTGAGGGGAGAGAGAGATAAGGTGAGGGAGAGAAGGAGAAGGTGAGGGGGAGAGGAGATAAGGTGAGGGGAGAAGGAGAAGGTGAGGGGAGAGAGAGAGATAAGGTGAGGGAGAGAAGGAGAAGGTGAGGAGGAGAGAGAGATAAGGTGAGGGAGAGAAGGAGAAGGTGAGGGGGAGAGAGAGATAAGGTGAGGGGGAGAAGGAGAAGGTGAGGAGGAGAGAGAGATAAGGTGAGGGGGAGAAGGAGAAGGTGAGGAGAGAAGGTGAGGGGGAGAGAAGGAGAAGGTGAGGGGGAGAGAGAGATGAGGTGAGGGAGAAGGAGAAGGTGAGGAGGAGAGAGAGATAAGGTGAGGGGGAGAAGGAGAAGGTGAGGAGGAGAGAGAGATAAGGTGAGGTGGAGAAGGAGAAGGTGAGGAGGAGAGAGAGAGAAGGTGAGGGAGAGAAGGAGAAGGTGAGGAGAGAAGGTGAGGGGAAGAGAAGGAGAAGGTGAGGAGGAGAGAGAGATAAGGTGAGAGAGAGAAGGAGAAGGTGAGGAGGAGAGAGAGATAAGGTGAGGGGGAGAGAAGGAGAAGGTGAGGAGGAGAGAGAGATAAGGTGAGGGAGAGAAGGAGAAGGTGAGGAGGAGAGAGAGATAAGGTGAGGGGGAGAAGGAGAAGGTGAGGGGGAGAGAGAGATAAGGTGAGGGGAGAAGGAGAAAGTGAGGGGAGAGAGAGATAAGGTGAGGGGAGAGAAGGAGAAGGTGAGGAGAGAGAGGTGAGGGGAGAGAGAAGGAGAAGGTGAGGAGGAGAGAGAGATAAGGTGAGGGAGAGAGGAGGAGAAGGTGAGGGGGAGAGAGAGATAAGGTGAGGGGGAGAGAAGGAGAAGGTGAGGGGAGAGAGAGAGATAAGGTGAGGGGAGAAGGAGAAGGTGAGGGGAGAGAGAGAGATAAGGTGAGGGGAGAGAGGAGAAGGTGAGGGGAGAGAGAGATAAGGTGAGGGAGAGAAGGTGAGGGGGAGAGAAGGAGAAGGTGAGGAGGAGAGAGAGATAAGGTGAGGGGGAGAGAGAGATAAGGTGAGGGAGAGAAGGAGAAGGTGAGGAGGAGAGAGAGATAAGGTGAGGGGGAGAAGGAGAAGGTGAGGGGGAGAGAGAGATAAGGTGAGGGAGAGAGAGAGATAAGGTGAGGGAGAGAAGGAGAAGGTGAGGAGGAGAGAGAGATAAGGTGAGGGGGAGAAGGAGAAGGTGAGGGGAGAGAGAGATAAGGTGAGGGAGAGAAGGAGAAGGTGAGGAGGAGAGAGAGATAAGGTGAGGGGGAGAAGGAGAAGGTGAGGGGAGGAGAGAGAAGGTGAGGGAGAGATAGAGATAAGGTGAGGAGAGAAGGAGAAGGTGAGGAGGAGAGAGAGATAAGGTGAGGGGAGAAGGAGAAGGTGAGGGGAGAGAGAGATAAGGTGAGGGAGAGAAGGAGAAGGTGAGGAGGAGAGAGAGATAAGGTGAGGGAGAGAAGGAGAAGGTGAGGGGGAGAGAGAGATAAGGTGAGGGGAGAGAAGGAGAAGGTGAGGAGGAGAGAGAGATAAGGTGAGGGAGAGAAGGAGAAGGTGAGGGGGAGAGAGAGATAAGGTGAGGGGAGAGAAGGAGAAGGTGAGGAGGAGAGAGAGATAAGGTGAGGGGAGAGAGAGATAAGGTGAGGGAGAGAAGGAGAAGGTGAGGGGGAGAGAGAGATAAGGTGAGGGGGAGAGAGAGATAAGGTGAGGGGAGAGAGAGATAAGGTGAGGGGGGAGAGAGATAAGGTGAGGGGAGAGAGAGATAAGGTGAGGGAGAGAAGGAGAAGGTGAGGAGGAGAGAGAGATAAGGTGAGGGGAGAGAGAGATAAGGTGAGGGAGAGAAGGAGAAGGTGAGGAGGAGAGAGAGATAAGGTGAGGGGAGAAGGAGAAGGTGAGGTGGAGAGAGAGATAAGGTGAGGGGGAGAGAGAGATAAGGTGAGGGAGAGAAGGAGAAGGTGAGGAGGAGAGAGAGATAAGGTGAGGGGGGAAGAGAGATAAGGTGAGGGAGAGAAGGAGAAGGTGAGGGGAGAGAGAGATAAGGTGAGGGGGGAGAAGGAGAAGGTGAGGGGGAGAGAGAGATAAGGTGAGGGGAGAAGGAGAAGGTGAGGAGAGAAGGTGAGGGGGAGAAGGAGAAGGTGAGGAGAGAAGGTGAGGGGGAGAGAAGGAGAAGGTGAGGGGGAGAAGGAGAAGGTGAGGGGGAGAGAGAGATAAGGTGAGGGGGAGAAGGAGAAGGTGAGGGGGAGAGAGAGATAAGGTGAGGGGGAGAAGTAGAAGGTGAGGGGGAGAGAGAGATAAGGTGAGGGGGAGAAGGAGAAGGTGAGGAGAGAAGGTGAGGGGGAGAGAAGGAGAAGGTGAGGGAGGGAGGGAGAGAAGGAGAATGGGTGTAGCAGGGCTTCAGGACACTTTGGGCATCTGGTTCGACATGGGTACTGAGGATTGAACCTGGGCCACCAAGCTTTACAAATAATCACCTTTAACCACTAAAGTATCTGTCCAGTCCCAGATACTTTTTAAACATGTACATCAAAGCAGGCCAATAATGCCATGAATAAAAGGCTGAGAGAGGAATGCAGATTTTTATTCAGGGATGTATTTAGTGTTGTTTCTGTTTTGTCTGGTTTTTTTTTGGTTTTTCGAGGTAGGGTCTCACTCTGGCCCAGGCTGACCTGGCATTCACTATGTAGTCTCAGGGTGGCCTTGAACTCTTGGTGATCCTCCTACCTCTGCCTCCTGAGTGCTGGGATTAAAGGCGTGTGCCACCACGCCCAGCTTTGTCTGTTTTTTTAACCAAGTTTAGAAATGTTTGACATTCCTACCCCCTTCTATTTCAGTGAGAGTCTGACTTCTGAAGTGTAGGTAAATAAAGTTTTTTCTTAAAGAGTGGTAAGTAGTGACAGTGTGTGGCCCAGGGGTATAGTAGCTGTATAAAGAAAACGGATTTCAGGAGCCCAGAGGATGCCTGGAAGCCTGTGCCTCAGAGTTCTTCCCACACTTAACATTTTGCTACAGTAAGCTGAGCACCACAGATCATGGGGTGTCACACAATATTACAATATTTTAGTTTCTTTCTCCTTTCACATAGGAATGAGAAGATTGTCTTGTAACCCTGTTCTTGCCTCCAATTCTTTCTGTTCAGTCCTTTCTGGGACAACACAAGTTAATAAGGATGGCAAGGGCAGAGTGGAACAGGCTTTCATATGTTGTCATTTCCATTAGAGCCACTGTAGTGTCCTTAACACACACAGATCTCACAGGAGTAGTTTGAAGGTAGCTGTTGTGGAAACCTTTGGTGCTGGTTTTAACTGGACATGATTGTGTGTATTTGCAGGACTTAACACCTGTTCCTGACTCAGAACCCGTGTCCCTTCCCTGCAGTTAAATGTTCTCCTGGTGTTGGTGGCACTGCCACCGGTGTCTCCCTGAGGGACATTGTTTCTAGGCTGTATTCCCAAAACCCACCAGCGTCACCACCAGCTCTGTTGATCTTGGAAACGGAAGTAGTTCTTTGTCAGAGTGCTGTCTTCCTCACACAGGCACACACTCCATCTCTCCTTTTGTCTTCCCCTCTCATTCCCAACAGTTCCCTGCATGTCCTCTCTGCCAGCCACTTGTGTGTATGGGGGGTGCCTTTCTTTCTCTGCCACCAGACCTTTCTAGTAGCCATTGCATGTTGAAATATTTTCAGTGACATATCCAAAATAACCAGGAAGGCCACAATCTCTGATGCAGGTCGGAAACTAGATAACAATTGTGTTCCCACTGATGAAATCACACAGATGCCTGTGGTCTCTCAGGGCTCCCCATTGTCACGCACATTCCCCAGCCGGCCATGCCATTCAGAAAGCCTGTGAGCCTACTCTCTTCTCCCCACTGCAGGTGTATTTCTCTTGACCATTCACTTTTTTTTTTTTTGAGGTAGGGTCTCACTCTAGCTCAGGCTGACCTAGAATTCACTATATATTCTCAGGGTGGCCTCAAACTCTCTGTGATCCTCCTACCTCTGACTCCCAAGTGCTGGGATTAAAGGCGTGTGCCACCATGCCCAGCTTTACCATTACATTTTAAGATCAAGAAAAATTTCTTATTCCATAATACTTAGTTTTATTTATAGAAAATAGTACTGCCATTTAAAAAAATATTTATTTATTTACAAACATACGGAGAGAGACAGGGCCTCTAGCCTCTGCAAATGAACTCTGGATGCACCACTTTGTGCATCTGGCTTTATGTGGGTACCAGGGAATTGAATCCAGGCCATCAGGCATTGCAAGCTAGTGTCTTAACTGCTGATCTTCCCAGCCCACTACTACCATTTGTTTCATTTATTTATTTAAAAAAAATTTTAATTGATGACTTTCATAAATATAAATAATGTCATGATCATAATCCATCCCACCACCTTCCCTTTTTCCCCCCTTCTAACCCCCCTCCATTGATTCCCTTCTTTCCAACTAGTCTCTCCTATTTTGATGTCTTTATATTTAAAAATATTTGTATTTATTTATTAGAGGGAGAAAGCATGGGTACTCTAGGGCCCCCTGCCACTGTGAACAAACTCCAGATGTGTGCATTAATTTGTGCGTCTTGCATCTAGCTTTACATGGAATCCAATCCAGGCCATCAGGCTTTGTAAGCAAGTGCCTTTAAGTCTTTCTCTCCACATGATGTCATCATTTTTACTGCCATTTTAATATATCCATATAGCATTAAGTGGTTAAACAATGTTTTAAAAGGTTTGTCTTTAAAGAAAGTATACTTTGTGATATTTTGGTTAGAGAAATAACTTTGAGGGATGCAGAGATGGCTTAGCAGTTAAGGCGTTTGCCTGCAAAGCCAAAGGACCCAGGTTCAATTCCCCAGGACCTACATAAGCCAGATGCCCAAGGGGCACATGCATCTGGAGTTTGTATGCAGTGAGTACAGGCCCTGGTGTGCCCATTCTCTCTGTCTCTCTCATCTCTCATCTCTCTGCTTGCAAATAAGAAATATTTAAAAATAAATAAATATTTTGTATGTGCATACACATAAGGTATGGGGGAGTAATACAATCAAAACTAATTTTTTGTAGATAGCCATTACATTTCTTTAAACTGGTTCAATGCCAGTATGTATTCTACAAGAGACTGGGCACATAATTGATTTACAAGAAGGTGTCGGTGTTACACTGTTTTTATAAAAAAAATAATAAATTTTATGTAGTGAAATCAAATAAATAAAAATTAAAAAATATAAAAAGAGAAATAACTTTGAGGCTTTTATTCTTGTTTCAACAAAAATGCACTGAGAAGTACTGTGTGGCAGGCTGTGGATATCTGAAGGACCAACAGCACCAACAATCCATTGGTCAGTGTGAGGGAAGGAACTATCACAGCCCACTGCTCAGTGGAGGCAGCAGGACCGACCGCTATGTGAACACAAGGGAGGGAGGGACCTACTCCTGAGGACTTGGCAGCACAGGGAGGGGTGGTGAATCTGTCTGGCATGATGCCTAACTTAAACAATTAGAAAGTTATCTTTTGTCAGATCTGTCCTATTAGTTACTACTAACACTGAAAGTGTTTCTACGTGGTGGTTCATCAGTTTCTGCAAGAAATGTTTTTTTTTTTAAATTCAAGTAGATGTAGATTTCAGATAGCTTTAACATAAAAATAAAGCTATAACAGCCCTTAAGAATTCTAATTTCAATCTGTTATCCATACATTACAAATTGAATAACACTTTAAACATTGTAAAAGTTGTAATTATTATTCAAAACACAAACATGATTCAGGCTTGGTGGCGTAGCTACAGGCAGGGGGATTGCTGCAAATTCAAGCCCAGCCAAGGCTACATAGTGACCTATCTCAAAAAAAAAAAAAAAAACCCACAAGAATAAAAGTAAACAAAACACATAAGCATGACATTAGTCGTGACGATCTTCAGGGAAATCTATTGTGGAATTTAAAGGAAATATTGAACCCCAGCAAGTTCAGGAGCCCCTGTATCATCAGTGCCTGACACAGCATAAACACATGATGCTGGCTTCTACTCTCTGCCCATCCCCAAGGCTCCTCAGTGGTTGGAAAGTGACTCCTGTCAGAAGTGTGAGCAGCCCTTCTTCTGGAATATAAAGCAGATGTGGGACACAAAGACACTGGGGTTGAGACAGGTGAGTCCTGATGTTTAATCATCTCATCCTGTGTTGATCTTGGATTTTGTTGTTGTTCTTAATAATCAATTATTTATTTGGAATCACTCTTCATTCTTGAGGTTAATGCCTATACTTTCTCTAGCCCTGTTGGGAAATAACAGTGAGCCTGACCTTGCCCGAGACGAGTGAGATGTTTCACCTTACTGCTCCATTGTTTGTGCTCTCCTGGAAAGACGGGCACCTAGAGAGCACTCAGAGCCCGTGTTTGAGTCAATAGAAGTGCTTGCAGTTTAGGGCTATTGCCTGTCCAAGTCAATGTTTGCTGCCAGCCAAGTATGAAATTAGAAGAAACCAGGGAATTCAGCTAGAGGCCTGCCCTAAGCAGATCAGAAGTACCAGTCCCTGCTGGAATACTCTCTCACTCTGTGAATGCTAGTTTATTCTACATTGCTCCAATATAAATATGTCTGGACTATTAGAGAATGTGCATTCAGCATGTGTATAGAGTATGGATGCTGTGGCATATTATGTGTGTTGTATGTGCAGATACATACCTGTGCCCCATGAGGCCAGAAGAGAAGTTCTAATGCCCTTTTCTATTGCTCATCCACATACTTCCTTGAGACGGGAGTCTCTTCTCCAACCAGAACTGGCCCTTTCAATCAGCAAGCCTCAGTAATTCTGTGGTCTTTGCCCCTATGGAGTGGGGTGATAGACATAAATGGCCATGCTTAACTTTATTTTAAAAAAATCTTTTTAAAATTTATTTGAGAGAGAGAGAATATGAATGAATATGGGTGCACCAGGGCCTCTAGCCACTGCAAATGAACTCCAGGTGCATGCACCGCCATGTGCATCTGGCTTGTGTGGGTACTGGGGAGTCAAACCTGGGTCCTAATGTTTTGCAGGCAAGCGCCTTAATTGCTAAGCCATCTCTCCAGCCCCATGCCTGTCTTTTTATGTGGGTTCTGGAGAGTCAAATCTGGTCATTCTTGGGTCTTCCCAGGCCCTCATGCCTACGTGGCAAGCACTCTTCTATGTTTTTTTACTATTGTTTTGTTACCAACATATTTTGTATGGCTATCTCATGTGTTGGTACTCTTTTCCCTTGTCCCTGCCCCCATTCCATTGGGGATGCTTCTCAGTGGAGTTAGTTGCAGGTATTCCCCATGGGGTTGTGGTGTATGTGTTGTGGGAGCAGCAGTCAGTTATTTTGGGGGGAGGGAATGCCTCTGGGCATGTCTCAACCTGTGGCTCTTCCAATCTTTCTGCCCTCTCTTCCGCAAAATTCCCTGAGCCATGGTGGGTGTGTGTTAAGTCTACTTCGGTGATAAGCTCTTAGGAGCCTCTGGATTTCTGCTTTGGTAAGCGTTGAGGATCCTCAGGGTCTGTCTCCTACACCCTGGCACTGATTGTCATCAGCAACAGCATGGAAGCAGCACTCTTGATCATCTTCCCATTCCTCTGTGGATTCAGCTGTGGCTTGGCTGAAGTGTGAGGGGTGGTTTATCTCTTCCAGTCTCACTACCTTCTGAAAAAAAAAAAAAAAAAAAAAGAACAGATTCTCCAATTGAGAGTGAAGTCAGCATAGTTTAAATGGGATAAGCATTATTAATTTAGGAGAATTTTATGTATGTAACCCCTATTTTAGCCAAAGACTAGTGAGAGCTTGACACTGGAGAACATAATCTTTGTCTCCATAGGATTCTGGTCTGGTTCCCAATTCCAGATATGAGTTCCTTTACACTGAGTGGATCTCTGAGCCAATCAGAAGGCTGTTTACCCACTGAGGCTGTGTGCCGCTACTGCACTGGCATGTACATCCTGTCAGGGTGTCTGCTTCTGAGTAGCTTAGACCTCTGGTTGCTCAGACCATTGTTGGCCACTTTCCCCCAATAGCTCATGTAGCACTTTGCAGCACTAAACAGGCTTAACTGTCTGGGGACTGGCTTTCTTCTGAATCCCAGCCAGGTCTCTCCATGCTCTGTGTCAGCAGGTGTATGGTGTCTTCTTCAGCAGTAGGGTCTTAGGTGGCAAGCACTCTTAACCACTGAGCCATTTCCCAGCCCCCACACCTAGAACAGTTTTACTAGGTATTTATCACTTCCCATTCTTTTGGTTTTTATTTATTTTTTTAAATACATTTTTAATATTTTTATTTATTTGTGAGGAAAGAGAGAATAAGAATAAAAATAGGCCTGCCAGGGCCTCTAGCCTCTGCAAACGAACTCCAGACACATGTACCACTTTGCGTCTGGCTTTATGTGGGAACTGGAGAATTGAACTTGGGCCAACCAAGGCTGTCAGAGTTTGTAAGCAAGTGCTTTTAACCTCTGAGCCATCTCCCCAGCCACATTTTCTCTTTTTTTAAAATTTAATTTTTTTAAATTAATTTTCAAGCAGGGAGAGAGATAGAGAGAAAAGAGAGTGAGTATTGGCATGCCAGGGCCTCTAGTCAGTGCAAACAAACTAGATGCATGTACGACCTTGTATATCTATCTGGCTTACATGGGTACTGAGCAATTGAACCTGGGTCATTAAGCTTTGCAGGCAAGCACCTTAACCTCTGAGCCATCTTTCCAGCGCCTGTTTTTGTTGTTGTTGTTTTTAAGTTAAAGAAACATGCCCCACGTGGTGGCGCACACCTTTAATCCCAGCACTCAGGAGGCAGAGGTAGGAGGATCGCTGTGAGTTCGAGGCCACCCTGAGACTACACAGTGAATTCCAGGTCAGCCTGGGCTAGAGCGAGACCCTACCTTGAAAAACCAAAAAAAAAAAAAAAAAGAAAAGAAACATGCCCCAAATAGCCTATGAATTTCAAAGGTACTCATAACCCTACATATTCACATAATGCTAAAGTTATACACAAAATATATCCTGTCACAGCCTTGAAGGTCAGCTCTCTCTCACTTGGGTGGGAAAGAGAATGCTGATTTTATTCCCTAGGTATACTGTGCATCCTGTGGGGGATTAGTATCGGGTGTGTTAATAAACACATTAGTTTCACTCAGGAGCTACATCTAGTTAATGCAGGAATTATTTTATCAGTCGTCACATTCTAATGCTCTGAAGTAGCACCTGAATTCTGTCATTAGCTGAGCTCGTGTGGCATATGCTGAAGGAAATATGAAGGAAGGCACATTGTTCATACGCATTTACAATAGGGGAGAGAGAGACAAAGAGTTGGTCATTCAATTTATTGTGAATAAAGAATACATCTCAGTCAGTAATAAAAAATTGGCATGTTTGGGAGTGTTCTATTTTTCAAATCACAATTTGAGTGATGAGAAGGATTGACAGTACATTTTATCCTATGTGGGCATACTGTATTTAAAATTTACTCTAAAACTTTTCTTTGATAGAAGAGTAGATTTCCTTTCCAGTGATTAGGTTCCTGAGTTAACTTGAACTTGAGTTTTTTTTGTTTTTGTTTTTGTTTTTGTTTTTTTGAGCAAGGGTCTTTTTTTTTTTTTTTGGGTTTTGCAAGGTAGGGTCTCACTTTGGTCCAGGCTGACCTGGAATTAACTATGTAGTCTCAGGGTGGCCTTGAACTCTCGGCGATCCTCCTACCTCTGCCTCCCGAGTGCTGGGACTAAAGGCGTGCACCACCACGCCTGGCAAGGGTCTTATTTTAGCCCAGGCTGACCTGGAATTCACTCTGTAGTTCAGGCTGGTCTCAAACTCTCAGTAATCCTTCTACCTCTGCCTCCGGGAGTTAGAATTAAAAGTATGCACCACAACACTCATTATGAACTTGATTTAAATAATGTTGTTTACTAACTTATAGACAAATAATATGGAGTAATAAAATGCAGTGTTCAACCAATCAATCAAAGATACTTGGAAATCCTTGAGTAGACTTTGAACACATATTTTTATTATTTGAGAGAGAAAGAGAAAGAATTGCCATACCAGGGCTTCCTGCCACTGCATACAAAATTCAGACACATGTGCCACTTTGTACATCTAGCTTTACTGGAGAATTGAATTCCAGCTGTTAGGCTTTGCAAAAAAAAAAAAACAAACCTTTAAACCCATGAGCCATCTCCTCAGCCTTTCCTTGACTAGTCTTAAAGTGTTCTGTCTTGAATCCTAATTGATGGGGTGGTGATAATTCAAGGCATATCTTCCCTGGTCTCACCCCCTGCTTTGGCATGAATTCAAAGCTAACTGTTTTCCTCTTCACTGCCCCATCCCACCCCGAAGCATCACTGCAGGAAATGCGGACAGGCCGTCTGTGGGAAGTGCAGCAGTAAGCGCTCCAGTTACCCCATCATGGGCTTCGAGTTCCAGGTCCGCGTGTGTGACTCCTGTTATGACTCCATCAAGGATGAAGAGTGAGTGTTTGCTTATCTTCGTCTAACTGTATGCTTTCCCTGTCTCATGGTTATCTAAATGTGGAATGAGTGTTTGTCTTTGGAATTTCACAAACCATTTTCCCCCACACTTTTTAAAAACATTTTCTTATATTTTATTTATTTACTTGAGGGGGGGCACAGCAGGGCCTCCAGCCACTGCAAAGGAACTCCAGATGCTTTTACCCCCTTGTGCATCTGGCTTACATGGGTCTTGGAAAGTTGGACTGGAATCTTTTGGCTTTGTAGGCAAACACCTGAACCACTAAGCCATCTCTCCAGCCCTCACAAACCATTTCTCACAAGAAGATCCAGGGCTAGCATTATGACCGCTGACCACTGTGTTGGGTTCAAGCCACCCAGTGGCTGAGACCGATTTCTCTGAGTACTGTGAGGATGGTGAGGACCGGACCAGCCCAGCCCAGCAGCCAACTAGCCCTTCCTGTGCCCCACAGCTCCCCAGGGCATGTGGATGGCAATGGGGAGATGGTTGACCTCTGTCCAGACACACATGCAGATTCAGTTGCTGGGAAGACTGTAAAAGGCCCACACTCTATATTTTCAAATAGCTAACCTTGTGTTCTGCTCTGAAGTAAGTGCATCAGACATATCTGCCACATGCCTATTCTGCCATGCCGTGGGCAGGCAGATCCTCAGGACAGAATCACTGTATTCCTTTCCACTGGAATCGTCCACAGTTGCAGACTTGCAAGGCCTCACTGCGAAGCCAGTGTCTTCACTGATGATGGTTAGTGAACTCATGGGGTGGGGGCTGCCGCGGCTTAGGTGGCTGGCAGAGGGCCACAGGCCGGAGCTTCCTATCGCATTCCACGTCACATGAGCTCCTGCAGTGCAGCTCCTCCGGTGGCAGCTCATGTCTTGATGTTTGTGTGTCAGTCTTTCCCGTAAAAAGTCAGTTATTTGTACCTTGAGTGTCTTAGAAATCCTCTCCCCCAGTGCTGGCTCTGAAGCCAGGGCCTCATGCCTACTAGGCAGACATGCACCAAACCCTTTCACAGTCCTGCTATTTCTTGGTGTCTGCTATCCTTTCATTATAAAGTGTTTTTTTTAAAACCATTACCACTTGCTTATTTTTTTTTAAGAGTGTGTGTGCATACCAGGGTCTTTTGCTGCTGCAAACAAATGCCCATCCAGCTTTACATGGGTAAAATAAACCTGGGCCACCAGGCTTTGCACCTTTAACTGCTGAGCCATTGTCCCAGGCACATTGCTACATTTGTAGAAGCTAACCGTAACCCTATTATTGTATTTATATCACTTATATTGCCAAAAGACATTATCCCATAGCTCCAGGGATGGTTGGGTACATTTCAGTAATCCTTTCTCTTTGCCAGCCGGACTTCTCTAGCAACCTTTCATGAAGGAAAACATAATATTTCCCACATGTCCATGGACATGGCTAGGGGACTGATGGTGACCTGTGGGACGGATCGCATTGTGAAGGTAAGCTAGCCTAATGTGCTGTTAGGCATCTTGGTTTAGACTGGTCCATCACTGTGAGGTGGACAGGGTTTTAGACATTTCTAGTACTGTCACCCTTTCTGGCCGACAGCCTTGCCTTAGCTTTTTATGAGCAACTTACTATCAGTTTGAGTGACAAAGTAGGCACTTAGCTGTCCCCACACCCAGGGGCAGTTCATCTCGGGGTTTCCCTTTGTCATGGTCGGGTACACCAGTGAGGCCTGGAGCCCCTTCTGTCATCTGAGTTCTGAGCTGAGCCTTCCCTGACCCCAGTTCATAAGTCTTCCTTTCTGATTAATCTTCCTTTACATCCTGGACAGGAGGTGTCCTGATGGTAAGTGCTGTCCACCCAAGCTTTTGTAGGTCACTGATAGAAACTGAAAGTAAATGTTGTGAAACTATGAAATAGTTTAAATTCCCAGTGGGCTTATTAAAAATAAAGTTATAGCAAATCATTACTATGTTATTATCAGGTGTTAAGATACTCCATGCAGGATTATTTTCAGTGTAGCTAGTGGACTGCATAGTTTTATCCTTATGTAAATCATAAGGAGATTTTTTTAATCAGAGATGAGAATGAGGGAATTCGTTTGACCCGTAAGCAGCAATATGCCCATCAGTGCTGACACTTGAAATTAGACCCCATGGTAAGTGTGGCCTTCTCCTTGTGTCTTTTATTTCCTTGCAGATTTGGGACATGACGCCTGTGGTGGGCTGCAGCCTAGCAACTGGGTTTTCTCCACACTGATCTGGGAGCCAGTGATGTCTGCTACACCTTATGAACAGCGGAGTCCACCAAATGAAATCCTTCCCATGTAGCTCAACAGCCAATGTCATTTGAATCAACTATAGCCACCTAAAAACAAATCGACCTTTTTTTTTAAAAAAAAAAAAACATGTAAAGATGTGTTTTGGAGTATTTATGGAACTTACCTATGGGGATTAACATGGAAAAGTTCTGTCTGTGGAGGCCCTCAGGAATGGAATTCCGTCAGATACCTCCTCAGGAACACTGGGTCTTTAAGGGACAAGGAGAGCCTAATCCAGCAAGAGTTTTAGAGAGAAAAAAAACTGAACAAAAAGTTACTGCTCAGAACTTCTCACAGACAGTTCACATGCAAACACGTGCTCTCAGACGAGTCAGAGGACTGTGGAGACCCATGGAGCGTTTCACGGGAGCAGAGGTGGAGGAAGGAGGGTCCTGCCCGCGTGCACGCTGGGGTGATGAGCTTCTTGACGGTGTCTGTTCTCTTTGGGCGCTGCCGTGCTCTGCTCTCGCTCCAGTTGTTTCTCCTAGCCAGTGTGCCACTGCAGACCTTCACAGTTGTCAGACACCAAGACAGTCCACATGCTTCCCTTTCTCCCAGATTTGCTCCGAGGACAAAGCTTTTTTATGGTGCTGTTAACATGAGAGTCACACAAGCCTCTTGACATTTCTTGTAGCTAGTCAGGACTGATGACATCCTCCACCCTTCTCCTCCTCCCCCATCTCTTCTTCACTCCCTTCCTCCCCATCACCACTATGCTGGTGGCTGGGTCTGCTGCCATCATTCTGTTCTATGGAACAGCCCAGCCCTGCTAACAGACACATTCTTCGTTCGGTCCCACCATGAGCCCCCGTGATACTGTGGCAGTTCAGCATGCACCACCCCCCAGATGTTCTGCAAAGCTCTTAAATGATGTTGACCTTCAGTTGTAACTAGTATCAATCATAGTCATAGGAGGAAACTGGTGTCTCAGAGCTGTAACTGTCAATCAGTACAGTAATCCCCAGCTTGTAAGTCATTCTCCTAACAGCTGTGAAGGTTGTGATCTCAGAATACGACAGTGAGGAAGAGATAGGAAATGGGGAGCCTGTTGTCAATGCTTAAGTATTTATAAGCGTGTGTGTCTGTGTATTTTTGACAGTAGCAGAACTATAGAAATAGAGAATAGCCTGCTTTTTTGTTTTTTATGTTTTTTTATTCTTTATTAATACATAATTTTTTATTGACAACTTCCATAATGATAATCCCTCCCATCCCCCACTTTCCCCTTCACAACTCCACCTGCCATCATATCCCCTCCCCCTCTCAATTAGTCTCCCTTTTATTTTGATGTCATCATCTTTTCTTCCTATTATGATGGTCTTGTGGAGGTAGTACCAGGCACTGCAAGCTCGTGGATATCCAGGCCACTTTGTGTTCGGAAGAGTGCATTGTAAGGAGTCCTACTCTTTCTTTGGCCCTCACGTTCTTTCCACCACCTTTTCCACAATGAACCCTGAGCCTTGGAAGGTGTGATAGAGATGTCTCAGTGATGAACACTCCTGTCACTTCTTAGTACTGTGGTACCTTTTGAGTCATCCCATTGGTTACCACCATCTGAAAAGAGACGCTTCTCTAACCAAAAGTGAGAGTAGCATTAATATATAGGTTTGAACATTAAGAAAAGAGCTTACAAGGCAGTTTGGTTAGGATAATATATGCATTTAGCTAGACATCAGCAGGTGTTATTCCCGTAGGGCTCATGACCTTCCCCACATAGGCTTTTGACTAGGTTTTCAGTACCAGGCATGTATTCCCTTCAATGGGGCACCTCCAGTCCAATTAGAGAGTGTTTGCTTTCTTCCATAACAGACATGCCACTATTACACCTGTTGGCTCATTTGGCCTGGTTGGCCAGTAGCCTACGTTTTTAAAGGACGGATTTAAAAATAAATGTCAAAAAGTCTTAGTCTCACTAACAGATTTTGATTAGAACGCTAGCATGTCACTGCGTTGGGAGCATATCAAGATTATGGCCATTCTGTAGACCGAATCTGCTTCAGTGGTATTGCTCACAGGGGCACAAAGTCCAAAGAGACTCTTGAGATGTCTCAGTGGCCATCTGACCAAATCATCAGAAAAAGAAAAAGTTCTAGACCTGCATTAAACACAGACTAGTCTTTAGAAGTAAGGCTGAAGGGTTTTGTTGCTCCTTAGAATTTTTGTGTTACATCACTGGTAAAAGATGTTTCCTTCACAGATACTTCCTAGACTCTACAAAATGTGTGTGGTTTGAGAGATGGTTGCTGACAGTTGTCAGATGCTCTTCTGTGATGGTATGTTCTCTTTAGTCCATGGCTCTGTACATGCAAAGGTGCCATCCTGGGGGTTTTACCAAGTCCCAGCAGGAAAATAGAATATGGGTAAGTCCTTACCCTGTGGAAGAGTTCTGAGCTGTGAATTTGTTTTCTTTTAACTTCTGTGAAATGTGACTTTTTGGTATCACAATTGCTTAGGATATACCATAGCTTTGAAACATTTTTATTTTTAAAAAAATTCTTGCTGAAAAATGCTGTACTCCTTAGAGTGATGGTTGGGTTGAGCTTTCTAAGGGGCAGTGTAAATCTTGGAAACGTTTGTGCGTGAGGAGGAACTGGAGGGGGAGTTGCTCAGAAGAGGAAATCGGTTTGCTTCCATTTGCTCCTCTTCTGGACCCACTATCACTTCCCTTCCTAAAGATGTTTATCAGGCTTATCTTGTCTGTGTCACATATTGGCTAGCAAATAGGATATTTTTTTATAGAAGTGGGCAAAACTTATTTTCTCAATATTACTGCCCATGCACACAAGGAAGATACAGCAAGGCTTATAATTGTTGCCTTACCTCAGCTGTGTTTCTCGTCAATGGGTCACTTCAGGTGTTATTCAAGCTGCAGTTCTTTCTCTCCTGCATCTTCGAGCTCATTATACATAGGGATTACGAAGGGCGAGCGTCAGAGAAGAGCCTTGTATTTAGATCTAGTGTGACTGTGGTAAGGAAATGCCAGTTCTTTACTACTGACATGCTTGTGAGTCGTCCTTTAGTCCCAGTGACAGCACAGCCCTGCAGCACTGGGCAGAGACAGATGCTTATTCATTCCATTGTAAATCTGTGTTTCTGCTGTCCTAGTCCTGTCTTGCCACCTAGAGGCTATGAACAAGCACTACTATTCTAGAATACATCACTTTGTTCCCCTGCTCAAGGAGCAATTGAGTTTGTTAGTGTCTGTTTTCTAAACTGTAAAAACTCACACACATATGAAATAACTATCATAGCAGCTCAGACTCAAGATATTTTCTAAAATCACATTTCGTTAAATCACTTTCTACTTCTGTTACTAAATTTGGTGTCTCCTACAAAGTAAGAAACCAGTTAGTAGTGATAACCCTTCTGCTCATTGTTAATGGGAGGCTGGCCAAGTAAGTAGCACGTGCTACTTGATGCAAGTGTCAATTGCTTGGCTGTTAATTGTGAGCAGATTAGTGAACTCCTCATCTGTTGTCTGCAGTTGACTGTACAGTAACTCTTTGAGTAAATTAAAGTTCAATTCTGCAGCAAATTTATAGTAGGATCCAATTGAAAGTGTTTATAACCTTTTTTGACAGGGGAGGCCAATGTGATCTTGGTTCTTGTACAAGCTACGTTTCTATAAGATTAGATCCCCCTTGACCCAGAGAGGCTAGACAACTTTGTTCTTTGTGCCTATTTGTGGGTTCTGTTTTTGTGGGGTTTGGAGAATATGTGTATAATAAACTATTCCTTGCTTGTTACTGTGTTGCTTAATTTAGTGTTCAATTTGAACTAGATACTGCACAGTACTGGTACCACACGTTGACTTGGTGCCTGCTATGTGCTGAGTGCTTTACCTGCATTAGACTGAAGGGATTGTGTGTCCATGTATCTGATTCAGAAGCACATGCCTCCTCCTCCCTGTGCCCTGCCTTACTGCTAGCCTGTCCTGATGCTGCATGGAAGGTTGGTGGGTAGTGTGGTCTCTTGAAGTCAGGGGATGCCTACCTGAGTCAACTGTCACGTAATGCAGTCTACTGCACAGTGTGGAGAAGAGACACTTTGGTCCCAGACTTCCCTTGCACCCCAGCAGCTCACTCTTGGGACTTGGAACATAGTGGTTTAGACCCAGGAGAACTAACCTCTCAGTTAATGTGAAATGAGAGATTGACTTAGTGAGGTTACTGTGTGCGTCTCAAAATTAGATACGGCTTCTCTTTCTCAGCATCAAAATATGTCTTTAATGCTGGGGAAATGGTCAGTACTTAAGGCATTTGCCTGTAAAGCCTAATGACCCAGGTTCAATTCCCCAGTTCCCGGGTAAAGCCAGATGCACAAAGTGGAACATGTGTCTGGAGTTTGCCTTCAGTGGCTAGAGGCCCTGGTATGCCCATTCTGTCTCTACCTTTTCTCTCTTCCCCCTCCCCCGCCTCTCTGTGCTTGCTAGTAAATAAATAAAATATTTAAAAAATATGTATTTATAACAGAAAGAGAAGGATCTGAGTGTGGTGACACATACTGTAACCCCAGCACTTGGGAGGTGGCTAGCAGCAGGAGGATCCAGATTTCAAAGTCATCCTTAGCTACATAATGAGTTTGAAGCCAACCCAGGCTCCATTAGACCCTGTCTAAAACAAAACCAAAGGTTGGGGAGGGGTAAAATGAGACAGTACCAAATAATATGGATCCCATTGTTTTTTTTCTCAAGGTGAGGTCTTGCTCTAACCCAGGCTGACCTGGAATTCTCTATGTAGTCTCAGGGTGGCCTTGAACTCACAGCCCTCCTTGTACCTCTGCCTCCTGAGTGCTGGATTAACAGCGCTGATCCTACCCCTTGGAGAAAACACCATTAAACTTAGGTTATCTATCTTTCTAGTGCTTTTAGAATACATGTGCACTGATTGTTTTTATTGAGAGCATACTTGTTTTTCTGCCTGATACAGTGCAAATGGTTTGTCCATGTCGAGTCTCCCTTTTAACATGTGTTGTAGTTAATCAGTTGGGCTGTGTGGTTCCTGGGTTGTGTAGTTGTTAATCAGTTGGGCTGTGTGGTTCCTGGGTTGCTGGGATCATGTGTTTCCAACCCCCCCAACCCCCAGGTTGGGTTAGGCCTCGAGACCTGCTTAGCAGACACAGTGGAGGCAGAAGCTTTCTACTGCAGGAGAGGGGCTCTCTGCTACTACATAGTCATGGGAACCGGTGGAGGAAGGATGCTGTTGAGCCATCCGAAGGAACACAAGTGCCTTGAACCTGAGATAGAAATACCACGGGCAGAAACAGGAAATCTCCATTATTTGTATTCCTGGATGAAGAGGTATGTGTGTGTGGGGGGCAGTGTTTCATTTTTGCATTATAAAATTGTTTTACTTTTCTCATCTTTGTAACAAAAGCCCTGACAAAAGCAACTTAAGGGAAAAAGGATTTTTTTTTTCTGGTTCATGTTTCAGGGATTGTCAGCCTATCATGGCATGTCAGCCAGGGCTTGTGGGTCCACACTGTGACATCTCTTACATCTCTGCTATAGACAGAAAGAGGACTCAGCTGGAAGCAGGGATAGGCCATAACTACCAAGGAAGTCTCTCACTCCACTGACACACTTCCTTTTGCTATGCTCTCCTCATAATAGTTCCATTAGTCAGAACCAAGTGTTAAAGCACATGAGTTTGTGGAGAACATTTCACATTCAAATACTAATAGAAAGAAACTTGTAGTTCAGTAGTCATGTTTTGAATAGGATTATGCACATTGAGTATCATCCCAAATGCTTGGGACCAGAAGTGTTACAGAGTTTGGACTTGTTTGGATGTTCTGACTGGAGCTGGAGTATTTGCATTGTTGGTCTATTGCCTAAGGCCCAGGGTGGACTTTACCAGTTGGCCATGCCTAATCCTGAAATCTGAAGTTCTCCAAAATCTGAAATGTTTCAAGCGTTGCTGTGAGGCTTTTGAACCAGTTTTCAGGCTTTGGACTTCTGTGCATTTGGCTTATGTGGGCTCTGGGGAATTGAACCCGGGTCATCAGACTGTATAAAGCAAGGACCTTTTGCTGCTGAGCTATCTCTCCAGGCCCCACACTTTGGATTTTTGGATTAGGGATCTCAAGTTATATATGTTTAGATTATCATTTAAACTAAAACATTAAATGTTTAATGTGTTATATTAATATTCTATTGATATACTAATACTGTATTAGTGTCTAGAAAAAAAGACCCAGAAAAATGAGCATAAAAGACAAAGGGGATTTATTAGGTTGCTTACATGACATGGGCTGGGTATTCCACCAATGGCAGGTTGCAAGCTGGAGATAACTGAGAACCTGGGCTGCTCAGCCCATGACACTAGAAGATACCTCAACAGTCCCAGTCTGGCCCAGAAGGCCTGGGGGATTCCTGGAGAGCCACCGGTCTTTGCATTGGAAGGCTGCAGAATCTGGGTTGTGATGTGAAGGAAGGACGGCAGCAACAGAGTAGGTGTACACGCCAGCAAGGAGCAGAGGAAGGCAGAAGCAGTGCTATTCCCTGAGGCTAATTTATGTCTGGGCCCCTGCTGGCAGGGCTGCCCCCACTTGGGGGAGAGAGTTGCCACCTCAGTTAATCCTTCCTCATAGACCTGCCCAACAGACTTCTACTTGACTCTTGATGCAATCAAGCTGACAACAGAGTGACGGTCACCTATACCACTCATAGCCTGCTTATGTGCTGTGTTCATATTTGCTCCCTGTTCCAATTATTTCTTCAGAATAAATTTCTAGAGATTTTGCTGGTTGTGGTATTGCAAGTTAAACCTAAGGTGCTTATGCCAAACAGGTGCTATACCACTAAACTATATCATGTCTTTAGCCCCTTTTCTAGTGTTACTTTTGGAACAGTCTTATTAAATTGTCCAAGGTGGTTGAACTCTCTCTGTAGCCCAGACCTTTAACTTGTGATTTCCCTGCCTCAACCTCCTGAGAAGCTGGGATTATAAGCCTGTGCCACTAGACTTAGCTTAGAATCAATTCTTAAAAGTGGGAATTGCAAGGTCAAAGAATATATGTGATAGAAAAGTTGTTTTCATTATTCTTTAAACTGTTGTTAATCCTTTGATTTGTTTGATCCAGCCAGGCAATAAGCAGGCCCATCTTAGTGTCTAAATTTAAGGGATTTATAAGAAAATGGGGCTGGAAAGATGGTTTAGCACTTAAGACACTTGCCTGTAAAGCCTGAGGACCCAGATT
This sequence comes from Orientallactaga sibirica, assembly GCA_036365145.1. Classification (NCBI taxonomy): domain Eukaryota; kingdom Metazoa; phylum Chordata; class Mammalia; order Rodentia; family Dipodidae; genus Orientallactaga; species Orientallactaga sibirica. The sequence continues at coordinate 5,662,900 of JAEOAD010000044.1, read as the reverse complement.
CTATTCCCCAGAACCCACTAAGCCAGATGCATATGGTTGTGCATGCATTTGGAGTTTGTTTGCTGTGGCTGGAGGCCCTGGCATAACCATTCTCTCCCTCTCCCATAAGTAAAAATAAAATATCTTTTTAATTTATAAGAAAATTACATCAGGCTCCCAAGTGGAGAATCAAAGATTCAAACATTAGTCTGTCTTGCCTCAAAGCCCATACTCATTTTTGTAATACTTTTTCTGGATGTTTCCTCTTTGGGTAAAAACAAGTAAATCCTTAATTTAACATTCTGAAGAAAGAGAAGTAGCAGGAGTTTCTTTGTATCACTGGCAAGAGGAGTGTTCCCTTGTACATCAGCAAATCTTTTGTGACCCTGGAGTCCAAGGTCAGACAACACTTTAAAACTCTACTCACATTCTTTTCTCTCCAAGAATCATGAATTGTTGGTGGCACTAGTGGGTGGCTTCTGCAGGGATATTTAGAACTCCAAGTTTGTTACAGACTAATTATTCATTTCCTGCATTTTCATAAAGAGCAGTAGTTCTTAATCTGTATTTTATGATACTTTGCTATTTTTAAGTTACCTTAAAACTATTATAGTAGAGGGCTGGAGAGATGGCTTAGAGGTTAAGGTGCTTGCCTGTGAAGCCCAAGGACCCAAGTTTCCCCAAGACCCACATAAGCCAGATGCACAGGTGGTGCATGCACCTGGAGTTTGTTTGCAGTGGCTAGAGGCCCTGATGTGTCTGTTCTTTATCTGCCCCCCATTCTGTCTTTCTGCCTCTCAAATATATATCCAAAAATATCTTAGGGCTGGAGAGATGGCTTAGCAGTTAAGGTGCCTGTCTGTGAAGACTAAGATCGCCTGTTCCATTCTCCAGGTCCCACATTTAGCCAGACACAAAGTGACACAAGGGTGCAATGCCACAATTGCCTACAAGGGGGTGCATGTGTCTGGAGTTCATTCATAGCTGCTGAGAGGCTGCTGGTGCACCCATTCTCTCTCTGTCTCTCTCAAAAAAAATCTTGAAAAAACCTTATAGCAATCTGTAGCAGTCAGCTTCAGGTTCGCTGAGATGAACTTCCAGACCAGGCACAGTAATGGAGGAAGGGATATTATTTATTGAAGCTTACAGATCCAGGGGAAGTTCCATAATGGCAGAAGAAGCGACCTGCTCTCACAGGGCCAAGAAGAGAGAGCAAAGCCCCCAGCCACACAGCACAGAGAGAAAAACTACTGCCAAAAGGTCACACAGCACACTTCAGAAACTCCTGCTAGGCACATTTGCATATCTTTACAATGGAATCTCAAACCCACACCATTAACACCTTAAGACCAGCCCCCAGTGACATTGCCTCTAGCAAGGTGATTGCAGATGCAAATTATAACTAATAAAACACTGAATATATTGGGGGACATATATTCAAACTACCACACAATCCTTCTAGAAACTATTACATTAATTCAAAATAGATTGGGATGAATGCACAGCAAGGGATGCAGAGAAGACTCCAGTGCAAGCCAGTAAATTTGATAGCAAGAGAAAACGATGGCATGAGCAGAGGGTGGGCATCACACCCTGGCCAACATAAGATGGATAAGAGCAACAGAAGAGTGTGCCAAACACTGGCAGGGGAAAACTGGCTATAATACCCATAAGCCCACCCCCAGAAATACACTGCCTCCAGGAGGCATTAATTCCCATCTCCATTAGCTAGGAACTAGCATTCAGAATACCCAAGTTTATGGGGGACACCTGAATCAAGCTACCGCATTCCGCCCCTGGCCCCCATAAACTGATAACCATACATGATTTAAAATGTAATGCATTCGGTCCAACTTTAAAAGTCCCATAGTTTTTAATCAATTCTAATGATGTTCAAGCATCCCCTTAATCCAAGCTCTTTTAACTGAGCCATAATACCAAAAAATCCCCCCCAAACCCATAATGGCACAGAATAAGTACTCATACTGCAAAATATGGTATTGGGCATAGCAAAGAAATTTAAAGACTTAAAATAACCAGGGCAAATATCAAACTCTGTAGCTCCAAGTCCAACAACTCTAGCCAGTAACAAGTCTCCAAGTCCAATAATTCTAACCAGCAACAAGTACTCCTCCAGCTAGGCTACTCACAGTCCTGGAAAACTTCACCTGGGCTGGCTTTCCTTAGCAGCTATCTCGTGGTCCTGGTGTCTCCACTGCAACTCACAGTTCATCCTCACAGTTCCATTGGGTCTCCCTGTAGGCATCCAGCAAACTTGCTTAACACTGCCCATAGCTGTTTCCAAAACACAAGACCATGTTGCAATTTCAATGACCTTCTTTTTTTCTTGCATTTATTATACTCCACAATACCAGGTAGGGTTCCAGTTTGTTCATCCAGTGGGGAATAAAGCAGGCTTTCAAGAACAGGACACTCCTTCAGAATTCAGGCCCCTTTAAAAGACTGCATTCTTGGGATGGAGAGATGGCTTGGCTGTTAAGGTGCCTGCCTGCCAAGCATAAGAATGCCCATTCGATCTCCAGGTCCCATGTTTAGCCAGATGCCAAAAGGGATGCAAGGGTGCAATGCCTCACTTGGCCACAAGGGGGCGCATGCACCTGGAGTTCGTTCACAGAGGTTGAGAGGCTGCTGGTACGCCCATTCTCTCTCTCTCTCTGCCTCCTCCTCTCTCTCTGTCACTCTCTCTCTCAAATAAAAAAAAATTAAAAAGACTGCATTCTTTCTGTTGTCCCAATGCAGGTCAGCTAGCCCAATCTCAATGGTTGTAATCTCTCAATTGCAGCTGAATGGGCAGCAGTTTGGGCCCAAATATTTCTTTTCTGTGCCATATCCCTCTGCTCACATCAGTCTGTTTCTACGCAAAGCAACCCTGCACAAGTTCTCAGGACACAGCCATAACAGTAAGCCTCTCACACAAACTGCTTCTAGCCCAGTCAAGGCAAAGCTCTTTCTCAACCTCATAAGCCAAACCTCATAGTCCATAGTTCTTACTGCATTCAGGTCTTTCAAATCTGACCAGAATAGTTCATCTGTACTTACAGTACTGCAAGGCTTCTCTTAGACCAAGATTTTAAATCCTTCCACATTCCTCTTGAAAATCAGCTCCAAAAGGCCAAAGCCACACAGGTGCCTAGCAAGTCAGGGTCACGTTGCTAGCAGAAATCACCCGAACAAGAGCACCTTATGAAAAAAGGTTTATAGAGTCAAGCGGAAGCTCCATGATGGCAGGGGAAAATGATGGCATGAGCAGAGGGTGGACATCACACCCTGGCCAATACGAGGTAGACAACATCAACAGGAGAGTGTGCCAAACACTGGCAAGGAGACACTGGCTATAATACCCATAATCCCACCCCCAACAATACACTGCCTTTAGGAGGTATTAATTCACAAATGTCCATCAGCAAGGAAACTAGCATTCAGAAAACCCAAGTTTGTGGGGGACACCTGAATCAAACCACCACACTATCTCTATAGCCACAGTCCACTTCATGTAGCCCATCTAATTATTTGAAATGGTCCATTTTGTGTGTGTGTGTGTGTAGATGGTTGGGGTGTCTGTCAATTTGGAGCTACTGTTGGTCAGCAAACCCCAGTGATTCTCCAGTCTTCACCTGGTGGACAGGGGTTAGACATGTGCGGCCATGCTTAGCTTTTTGTGTATATCCTGGACAGTTGTAGTTGGTGGTCTATGGTCCAACAGGTCCTGATGCTTAAGTGGCAAATACTCTTAACCACTGAGCCATCTGCTGAGCCCTTCCCTCTGCTTTGTTACTATATGCTACAGCTTGAACACACCTGACACCAAGTTGCATTTGATTCTAAGTATAGTTTTCAAAGTGGAGATACATAATTGTGAATTGTTGGAAGTTAAATATCCACTATTTTGGGGTATTGTGTGTAGTGACATGCAGTTTCTGCAGCTGTGCTCTGTCCTTGTATCAGGTTTGCCCTGATGCCCAATGACCCATTCATTAAAAATGCATTGTTATGTCCTGCTAGATTTCTATCACATCACATATACACATAATTATAATAAATAATGTTTGCTATGTTATGATAGCATAATTATATATGTATGTATATAATTATATATGTATAATTAGGGCTGTATGAAGATTGTGATTAATCAATTTTGATTTATTGATTAGGTTTTCAGATAAAATATGGTGTCATTATATCTTCTGCTAAGATAAGAGACTGTTTTTGAGACAAAGTCTTGTATATCCCAGGCTGGCCTTGAACTCACTATGTAGCTGTGGCTAGGCTTGAACTCCAGATCCTCCTGGCTCCATTTCCTGAGTACTGGCATTACAGATCTGCACCACCATGCTGGATTGTTGGCATCATTTCATCCCTAGATGGAAGGGTTATACTAAGTACACTCAAAGCCAGTCGCACACCACTGATTTCATGGGGTTGTAGGCAACCCTGAAAGTGCCTCAAAAAGTACCAGTGCTGGGGACAGGGCACAGTGGGTAAACCTGAGTTCAGACTGCTTAAGCTGGGCATGTGTTGCTTTGGGACCTGATGAACTTCAGACCAGGCACAACTATGGAGGAAGGGATATTATTTATTGAAGCTGGGCCATAATGGCAGAACATGCAAACACAAAGCCAAAACACACAGAGCAAAAAAAATAAGGTCCTGAATGCCCTGGGAGCATATCTTTACAATGGAATCTCAAACCATCACACCCTTAATTTCAGCCCCATTTGCCTCTAACAAGGTGGGAAAACTATAAGTAGTAAAACACTGAAAATCAGGGACTCAATTCCGCCAGCTCTCAGATTTATAACTAAATTGTAAGTCTCAGATTTCAAAGGCTCAAGTCTTGATCAACTTAAGATAGTGACCCTGTAAAATCAAACAAATTAAATACTTTCAACATGTAAAGGCACAAAAACAAAAAAAAAAAAAAAATCAAAGCCCCAAACTAACAGTCTGCAAATTCAAGTTCAATATAACCATTTAAATAACCAGTCTCCCATGTTTTCCAATTCCGCCCCCCAGCTGGGCAGAGTGGCTTCAGGGATGGAGAGATCTTCAGGTCTTCATGCAAACCACGGTCCATCTTCCAAAAGGCTCTTCCAGCCTATTCCTGCACCTGCCTCTCAGCTAGCGGCTTGGAATAATGCCATTCTATGTTTTTCCAATCTCCAGGTCCCACATTTAAATCCAGATGCCAAACCATGATGCAAAAGGGTTCCTTCTCCAGCAACTCTTTCCAAAGAGTTTGCATTTTTAACAGTCTTTCCTCAGGCATCCTCTCCATTGTTTTAATGTTGCCCTTCAAGATTGGTGTTGACAATGCAGCTAAACCAGTCTCAATGCCTCTACTTTTAACTAGCTTCAGGTTTTCCAACTTAAAATCTTAAAATCTCAGTCCCATATCTTTAGCCAAGCACATCAGTCCATTACAAATTTAACCTTGATCAAACACTCTGAGGATTGCTGGAGTGCCCATTCCAGTCTTCCAACAAAGTCTCTGCTCTTTCCTTCCCTCTCATAAGCCAAGCCTCGAAGTCAATTGTTCTCAAACTCTCATCAGAAAAAAAACTTGGCTTACCACTAAATCTTCAAAATAATTAAAAAAATTCCAAAAGAGCGAATATGGCTCACCCCACTTGTTTTTACTGTTGCAATGTTCAGGTTCGCTGAGATGAACTTCCAGACCAGGCACAGTTATGGAGGAAGGGATATTATTTATTGAAGCTGATCCAGTTCCATAATGGCAGAAGAAGTGGCCTGCTCTCCACAGGACCAGGCAAGAGAGCAAAGCCAACCAACCACCAGGAACAGAGCAAAACTTGAAAAGGTCACACAGCAGACTTGGAACTCCTGCTAACATTTGAATATCATTTCAATGGAATCTCAAACCATCACCACACCTTAAGTCAGCCCCAGTGACCTTGCCTCTAGCAAGGTGATTGCAGATGCAAACTATAAGTAGTAAAACACTGAATATATTGGGGGACATATATTCAAACAGCATGCAAACAGGAGCCTGGGAGTAGTGTTATCCTGACTGGGAGTAGTAGGAAACCTATAGTGAGTTCCTTTCAGACCATCCTGCTGGTCCTGTCACAACAAACCAAAAAAAAAAAAAAAAAAAAACAAAACAAGCCCCCCGCAAGCCATTTAAATCTTGGCTTCAGGGATGGAGAGATGGCTTAGCGGTGAAGGCACCTGCCTGCTAAGCTTAATAATGCCAGTTCCAATCTCCAGGTCCCACATTTAGCCAGATGCCAAGTGATGCAGTGCCTGCAGCTGAGATTGCTGGAGTGCCCATTCTCTGTCTCCTTCTCCCTCTCTGTCTTGTCTCTCTCTCCAAAAATAAATAAAATAATTTAAAAAAAAATCTTGTCTTCATTGTTTCAATGTTCGTATTCCCTCACTGTGTTCTTTTACCTTGCAAGGAAAGTTTGATGCTTTGACCTTAACTCACATTTCCTACTCTGCAAGTCCCGGGTGTCTCTCTAACCACAGCCAGGAGCTATGTTATCCTGATCTAGTGAGTTCCTTTCAGACTCTGCTGGTCCTCTTCTTCCCTGCATAGTGCCTGTATTGATACTTCCCCAATAAACCGTAAACACCGTAAGGGTACAAGCACAGTCACTAACAAGGCCCTGCGTGTCTGTCCACACAGCCAAAGCCCACGCAGCCTCGGATACTTTGGGGGCGGGGCCTCATAAATGGATCAATTCTAACTTCTTTGTGAAGCAGGAGAGAAAATGGATATACTAACTACATGTTAACTAATTCAGCCTGGACTCACTTGTGTTTAGACCCATATGTAGGCCATAACATATTTTTAATGTTTTGTGGAGAAAAAGGACTGTGAAGGCAAAAGTGGCTTGAAGGCCCGGGTGGTCACAGTATAACCCTGGTTCTAACACTCAGCGCCGTGCCTGCCACATGGCACGTCCTCAGGGAATCGCAGTCACATGGAAGTGTCAGCACAAAGAATATTCAACCACAATAGGATTTGGAGCAGAGTACAGGGGACATTGGGCAAATCATTTCTCACTTTTAAAAAATATTTATTTGCGAGAGAGAGAAAGAGGGAGAGAGAATGAGAATGAGTGTACCAGGGCCTCCAGCCACTGCAAATAAACTCCAGATGCATATGCCACCTTGTGCATCTGGCTTTATGTGGGGAATCAAACATGGGTTGTTAGGTTTTGCAGACAATCACCTTAACCATTGATTAATCTCTCCAGCCCATTTTTCACTTTTTTTTTTTGTTTTTTTCATTTTTAGGTTTTTCAAGGTAGGGTCTCACTCTAGCCTAGGCTGACCTGGAATTCACTATGTAATCTCAGGGTGGCCTCGAACTCATGGTGATCCTCCTACCTTTGCCTCCTGAATGCTGGGATTAAAGGTGTGAGCCACCACACCCAGCTCATTTTTCACTTTTTAAGGAATATTTTAATTTTTTATTCACTTTTTTGTGGGAGGAAAGGGTTTACTTTTGATTACAGATTTGAAGGGAAGCTCCATGATGGCAGGAGTAAATGATGGCATGAGCAAAGGTTGGACATCACCTCCTGGCCAACATCAGGTGGACAACAGCAAGAGGAGAGTGTGCCAAACACTGGCAAGGAGAAACTGGCTGTAACACCCATAAGCCCACCCCCAACAATACACTGCCTCCAGAAGCATCCAATTTCCGAATTGCCATCAGCCGGGGACCTGGCATTCAAAACAAATAAGTTTATGGAAGACACCTGAATTAAACTGCCACACTTTCTCCCTCATCTCTTTTCTATGCCTTTGTTTCTAAGTAAAACTGAGCTCATTATGTGATGGAGTATGGACAACGCTATGAATTATGTACGTGAGAACACAGGACCTCATGAAGTCAGAAGAGTTTCACAATCAGGTTATGAATCTACAAACCAGAGACTGGGTGGATTTCCTCCTCTATCATAAGCTGCCATTACTACTAGCCACAAGCTAATCCCCTTGAGAAATAAAGAAGGGTTGGGTACTTATCTCCTCAATTCTTCTGTCATTTTATGTAGATCCTGTTTAATTTCTTGTTTTCTGGATGATAAAATGAAGGTGAAAAACAAAAGGAACCTGAAAGATGTCATCCTTAACACTCCTCAAAACTAAACAGGCGTTGAGCTGTGGCTTAACTTCTGTGTGCCTGTTTAGTTGTTTTTTAAATTTTATTTATTTATTTGAGAGAGAGAAAGTGGGCGTGCTAGGGCCTCCAGACTCATGTGCCCCCTTGTGCATCTGATTTACATGGGTTCTGGAGAATTGAACCAGCATCCTATGGCTTTGCAGGCAAATGCCTTAACTGCTAAGTTATCTCTCCAGCTCCCTATTTGCTCTTTTGAGAGAGAGAGAGAAAGAGAGAGAGGGAGCATGGGTATGCCAGGGCCTCCAGTCACTGCAAACAAACTCCAGATGCATGCACCACCTTGTGCATCTGGCTTACACGGGTACTGGAGAATTGAACCCGGGTCCTTGGGCTCCACAGGCAAGTGCCTTAACCACAAATCCATTTCTCCAGCCCCCATTTCTCACTATTAATTATTATTTATAATTGTAAGTTTCAATATGGGCACAAAGACTCAAATCCATCCTATGGTACTATGTGGACTTCCCTAAACCACAGGTTCCTAAGATTCAACCCAATGTTAAGGTTCTAAGATGTCTGTAGAGGCCAGCCTAGAATTCTGATGAAAGGGAGTCCTCTCCTTTTCTGCTTTTGGTGGAAATGGTACATTTTGTCCTTTCTCTGGCTTTTTGTTGATCTAAAAGTTGCCTGTCTTCCCTCCTCAATGCAAATCCCCAAAGTTTTAGTCAATAGTATTTTTAATTTTTTTTGGATGAAATAGAGGTAAATATTGACAAATTCTTGAACACGCATCTGAAGTGTGAAATGGGTCAGTGTTTCCCATTTCAACTCCCAGTAGAGAATTCCTAATTTATCTCAAAGCATGTGAGGAAAAGCAGCGTGGGATTGATGACAGATGCAACCAATGAATTAAGATCTTTCGTTTGGTTGTTTGAGGTGGCATTTCTTTTAAAGGAACATCTAACTTGGTTATGGAATGGAGAGGCACTGTGCTGTAGGGGTCAGGAGTGTAGGTCCCAGTGGCTGTCTGTTTCTGAGCTTGATCCCAGCCCTGTCACTTTTTGGCTGTGAGAACGTAGGCTAGTCTCTTCTTTCTAGGTCATGATTTACTTCTCTTAGAAGACAAGCTTGGGACTGGAGAGATGGCTTAGTGGTTAAGACGCTTATCTGCAAAGCCTAAGGACCTGGGTTTGATTCCCCAGTACCCACGTAAGCCAGATCCACAAGGTGGCACATGCATCTGGAGTTCATTTGCAGTAGCTGGAGGTCCTGGCATGCCCATTCTCTCTCTCAAAATAAAAATAATTTTTTTTAAAAAAGACAAGCTTATGATGGTGCCTACATCACTGGGAGGTTCTAATGGCTGAACCCACGGAAAGGTACTTAGAAATATGAGTACTGGGCTGGACAGATGGCTTGGCAGTTAAGGCGTTTGCATGTGAAGCCTAAGGACCCAGGTTCAATTCTCCAGGTCCCATGTAAGCCAAATGTACAAGGTGGCACATGAATCTGGAGTTCATTTGCAGTGGCTAGTGTCCCTGGTGTGCCCTTTTTCTCTCCCTCTCTCTGTCTTAAATAAATAAATAAATAAATAAATAAATAAATAAATAAATAAATAAAAAGAAATATGAGTACTAGTATATAGGAAGTATGCTTGGCTGGCTTACGACAATAGATTCAAAACTCAACTTAGGAAGTCTCAATAAATTAGATACAGCTTCTGTCTAAAAATAGGCAGGCTTTCACTTCAGGGAAGTAAAATTTATATTATTCTATATCAACATGATTTTCAAGTGTTCATAAAGTATAAACCATCATTCTTAAATTCTGTTTTATATTTTCAAAGACTCATTCAGGTCAAGGTTTCTATCAGACCCTTAAGGGAGCTCATTAAAGTTAAAATTTTTAAATATAGTTACCATTTTAATAGTATTAGTATTATAATTTTTATATTTTTAATTTATATTTTGACTTTATGATACTTTTACTTGGCTCAATAGTCATGTAAATTATATATATATATATAAATATATATATTGGTTTTAATTGGGTTTTTAATTTAACTACAAGATTTGTAAATGTTATGACATTTTACTACTCATAAATGTATTATGAAGTGAAAATATTTTAATCTCTTTGTATTTCAGGTAAGGTAAAAACTAAAGAAACCATATTTCTTTCCTAAGGTCAAAAGCTCGTTCCATATTTCCTCCCATCTATTGGGAGGCTGAGATCCTACAATCCTGACTAGACTGCTCTTTGAGAGAGGAAAATGAAAATGAAAAGTAAGGGATAAATTAAATATAGGCTATGAACAGAGCAGGGGCTGAATTGGGCCTGCCAAAATGACATTGGGTATTAAATACAGAATAGATGTAAAGGGAGAGAGAAAGGTGGGTGGAGCTATAGGCCATGAAAAGCAGGTGGTTTGATTGCTGGGCTCCATGTGGACTCAATTCCATCCTGAGTCCTAGAATCTTACCTGTGCTGGGAACTTCTCTGCCACTGGTAGCTCTGGCTCAGTATCACCCTCTTATTCTTCCTTTGGGTGACTAAGTGACCAGTACTGACTTTGATGCTGACCTGGCCCTAACCAGTACTTCCAGAGGTCTCAGATCCACACCCTGCTTCTCCATTGGGTTCTTTTGTTTTGAATGTTTTTAAAAAACGTTTATTTATTTATTTGAGAGCGAGAAAGCAAATGGGCATTCCAGGGCCTCTAGCCCTGCAAACAAACTCCAGACACATGTGCCACCTTGTACACCTGGGGGATTGAACCTGAGTTCTTTGGTTTGGCGGGCAAGTGCCTAAACCACTAAGCCATCTCTCCAGCCCCCTTTTTTCAAGAGAGAGAGAATTGGTGCACCAGGGCCTCAGCCACTGTTATCAAACTCCAGATCCTTGCACTACCTAATGGGCATATGCAACCTTGTGCTTTGCCTCATCTTTGTATGTCTGGCTTACATGGGATCTGGAGAGTCAAACATGGGTCCTTAGGCTTTGGAGGCAAGTGCCTTAACTGCTAAGCCATCTCTTCAGCCCTTGCATGCTTTTAAATGAGCCCATCCCTCACCCCAAAGAGACTTCTGTCTTCATTGTGCCTGTACATCATACCATGGATCTAATGTATTTTTCCTGTTAACTTTCAATTATAACTTGTGAGAAGAGATAAATGAAAATGAACACATATGTATTTCACCATAGCATGGTGATGCATGTTTATATTCTTGGCACTCAGGAGGCTGGCACAGGAAAATCAATGGATTCCTATTTCAAGAAAACATGAAGATTTTCAAAAGGAAATGTGTCAACTTACTGGCATTTCAAATCCTTGTATCCAATTACAATAGAATTTAAAGTTTTGATTATACAATAATGTTAATGCTTGGTATCTGGGAATGTGTGGTATATATCCTTCACAGGAATTCCTATACATTTTAAAGAAAAAAATTAATAATATTAAGCAGATTATACTTGTGTGAATTTGAACCATTCAGGGCTTCAGTATCAGAGAGTTGGTAAGAAGAAACTAAATATTTCTCAGAATTCCAATTGGTAGTAAGTGAAAAGATGTTTTAATGAGCCTAATGTTTATAGTTAACTATATTAATAGTTAACTATATTAATGAAGGAGAGTGTACAATTATGTACCTAATTGTGCTGGAAATGCAGTTGCACATTTAGGAAATTTCTTTTTCTTTTCTTTTCTTTTCTTTTTTTTTTGAGATAGGGTCTCGCTCTAGCCCAGGCTGACCTGGAATTCACTATGTTGTCTCAGGATGGCCTTGAACTCATGGTGATCCTCCTACCTCTGCCTCCCAAGTGCTGGGATTAAAGGCATGCACCACCATGCCCGGCGGAAATTTCTTGCTAGCTGCAAAGTTGTTTCTGCAGTCCTAGAATCAGTTTAGTTGTTCTTCATTCTCACTATTTAAACTATCTGTTCATATCTCAGTGAACACAGTAGAGGTTTTAAAGCTTTAAAAAATACTTTTATTTACTTTCAAGGAGAGAGAATATATGGGCTCACCAGGGCCTCCAGCTACTGCAAATGAACTCCAGAGGCATGGGCCACTTTGTGCATGTAGCTTTACTTGGGTACTGGGGAATCAAACCCGGATTTTTTTTAGGCTTTGCAAACCTTAACTGCTGAGCCATCTTTCCAGCCTCCCCTTAAAGCTTTTTAAAAATATATTTATTGATTTTCAAGGCGGCGGGGAGAGAGAGAAAGTACAAGGCTGTATTTATTTATACCTGTTGTCCCAGGGTGAGTAGGATTTCAGCAAAGGAAACTCCATCCCAGGTTCTACTGGTGTTTGCACCTCATATGTGGAATTCAAACCCTGAAAATAACACAAAGGGTGGTGTATATTCTTCCAGTAAAGTTTGAAGCCCACATAAGCTTTTCTGTTCTGGTATCAGGGGCCTTATATGAGTTAATGCAACAAAATAAATGGCAGAAAACACCCGACCAAGAGCAGCTTGTGGGGGGAAAAAGGGTTTATTTTGGCTTATAGACTTGAGGGGAAGCTCCATGATGGCAGGGAAAAATGATGGCATGAGCAGAGGGTGGACATCACCTCCTGGCCAACATCAGATGGACAATAGCAATGGGAGAGTGTGCCAAACACTGGCAAGGAGAAACAATACCCATAAACCCACCCCCAACAATACACTGTCTTGAGGAGACGTTCATTCCCAAATCTCCATCAGCTAGCTGGGAACCTAGCATTGAGAACACCTAAGTTTATGGGGGATACTCAAATCCAACCACCACAAGCTCTATATTTTTCATAGGCATCTCTGGTGAAGTGAATGAAAACTGGATATAATTTAAGCCAATTGGTGAGTTTGTTACCAGAGATTTTAGAGTCGAAGTCTCCATCCTGGAAGCTCTAACAAGCTATGCTTAGCTACCTTACTGTCCTCTGTACACCAAAGAGAAAAGCCCGATTTGGTGATGCACACCAAACACAGCAGCGTCTACATGGTGAGATCTAGGGCTGAATAGCTAGACCCTGTCTCAACCAACCAAACAATAAGAAAAAAGACGACTAACATGAAAAGCAGAGATTTGTTCAATGTGTCCATACTGGGAAGAGGAACAAACAAAGGGGTCCAGTTAGCCCAAGTGTGGCATAGGAGATAGAAACTGGGGTGACAAGACCCCAAAGTGAACAGCTTTCTCCTTGACTAAATGCAGGAATTGTCCTTGGGCCTGCAGAGGGAAATCTGAAGTCGTTATATTTTACAGGAACATCAGGAGGGTCTGGCCCCTCCTTATCTCTGCCCCCTTAGGGAGTCTGTCCACTCCCTTCAGATTAGGCCCTTCCTAGAGAATTAAGATCTCTGGGACAATTGTCCTTTTCCAGAAATCCTGACTCCAGACACCTGGTGTCAGGACTAGACTGGCTAAACCAGCTGCCCATCCACAGGGCTCATTAAAAAAAAAAACACAATTCAACCCGAGTCTTGAGGTGAGCTTCTCCCACTGCCTCTGCCCGCTCTGGGCAAGAGTTTTCTCTCCCTTCCCTTAAGTTCCCCTTCCTTAAAGCTCTCCCTCCAAAAGCTCTACGCTATAATAAAAGCTTTTCAAACCATAGCCTCTGGTCTGTGAATATCATTCCTTGAATTCATAAGAATCTGGGGACACCCCAAATTTATTGATGTGTTGGCATATTGCGTTGGTGCATTGGCAAGGAACCCCAGAGTTCCCTTATCACCAAGTGTATCTTCAGGAACCGAAGTGGGTTTGGGTTTGAGGGCAAGAGGAATTATCTGTTCATATCTCAGTGAACACAGTAGAGGTTTTAAAGCTTTAAAAATACTTTTATTTACTTTCAAGGAGAGAGAATATATGGGCTCACCAGGGCCTCCAGCTACTGCAAATGAACTCCAGAGGCATGGGCCACTTTGTGCATGTAGCTTTACTTGGGTACTGGGGAATCAAACCCGGATTTTTTTTAGGCTTTGCAAACCTTAACTGCTGAGCCATCTTTCCAGCCTCCCCTTAAAGCTTTTTAAAAATATATTTATTGATTTTCAAGGCGGCGGGGAGAGAGAGAAAGTACAAGGCTGTATTTATTTATACCTGTTGTCCCAGGGTGAGTAGGATTTCAGCAAAGGAAACTCCATCCCAGGTTCTACTGGTGTTTGCACCTCATATGTGGAATTCAAACCCTGAAAATAACACAAAGGGTGGTGTATATTCTTCCAGTAAAGTTTGAAGCCCACATAAGCTTTTCTGTTCTGGTATCAGGGGCCTTATATGAGTTAATGCAACAAAATAAATGGCAGAAAACACCCGACCAAGAGCAGCTTGTGGGGGGAAAAAGGGTTTATTTTGGCTTATAGACTTGAGGGGAAGCTCCATGATGGCAGGGAAAAATGATGGCATGAGCAGAGGGTGGACATCACCTCCTGGCCAACATCAGATGGACAATAGCAATGGGAGAGTGTGCCAAACACTGGCAAGGAGAAACAATACCCATAAACCCACCCCCAACAATACACTGTCTTGAGGAGACGTTCATTCCCAAATCTCCATCAGCTAGCTGGGAACCTAGCATTGAGAACACCTAAGTTTATGGGGGATACTCAAATCCAACCACCACAAGCTCTATATTTTTCATAGGCATCTCTGGTGAAGTGAATGAAAACTGGATATAATTTAAGCCAATTGGTGAGTTTGTTACCAGAGATTTTAGAGTCGAAGTCTCCATCCTGGAAGCTCTAACAAGCTATGCTTAGCTACCTTACTGTCCTCTGTACACCAAAGAGAAAAGCCCGATTTGGTGATGCACACCAAACACAGCAGCGTCTACATGGTGAGATCTAGGGCTGAATAGCTAGACCCTGTCTCAACCAACCAAACAATAAGAAAAAAGACGACTAACATGAAAAGCAGAGATTTGTTCAATGTGTCCATACTGGGAAGAGGAACAAACAAAGGGGTCCAGTTAGCCCAAGTGTGGCATAGGAGATAGAAACTGGGGTGACAAGACCCCAAAGTGAACAGCTTTCTCCTTGACTAAATGCAGGAATTGTCCTTGGGCCTGCAGAGGGAAATCTGAAGTCGTTATATTTTACAGGAACATCAGGAGGGTCTGGCCCCTCCTTATCTCTGCCCCCTTAGGGAGTCTGTCCACTCCCTTCAGATTAGGCCCTTCCTAGAGAATTAAGATCTCTGGGACAATTGTCCTTTTCCAGAAATCCTGACTCCAGACACCTGGTGTCAGGACTAGACTGGCTAAACCAGCTGCCCATCCACAGGGCTCATTAAAAAAAAAAACACAATTCAACCCGAGTCTTGAGGTGAGCTTCTCCCACTGCCTCTGCCCGCTCTGGGCAAGAGTTTTCTCTCCCTTCCCTTAAGTTCCCCTTCCCTTAAAGCTCTCCCTCCAAAAGCTCTACGCTATAATAAAAGCTTTTCAAACCATAGCCTCTGGTCTGTGAATATCATTCCTTGAATTCATAAGAATCTGGGGACACCCCAAATTTATTGATGTGTTGGCATATTGCGTTGGTGCATTGGCAAGGAACCCCAGAGTTCCCTTATCACCAAGTGTATCTTCAGGAACCGAAGTGGGTTTGGGTTTCGAGGGCAAGAGGAATGCCGAAGTGAGTAGTCCTTGTCAGGATGGGGTCCCGCGCATCACTGACCCAAATTGTGCACACTGCCCACAATTATAGTCTCACCTGCACCCCAGTCCTCAGAAATCCCTGCATCTCTAATTCCCTGATCCCCCAGGGGCTCTACCTTTGCCCTGTCCTTGTCTTCCTTCTCTCCAAACTGAGACTCCAGCCTTCTCTGGCCCACTGACTCAGCTACCCCACAGCTCCCAAATCTTGCCATGGCCATCAACTACCCTGTGCATGCTTACCTTATTTTAATTAAAATTATTTATTTTTATTGAATGTTCGTAGCATAGGTTTCATTATGTTTCTTTACATGTAGGTCATGGTACTTCACACATATTTCATATGTCTAGATTTTTTTTTTTTTTGAGGTAGGTTTCACTCTAGCCCAGGCTGACTTGGAATTCACTATGTAGCCTCGAGGTTGCCTCAAACTCACCACAGTCCTCCTACCTCTGCCTCCCTGAGTGCTGGGATCAAAGGCGTGCACCACCATGGCTGGCCATACTTCTAGATTGAAAGCTTTTACTGTTTTTTTAAAAAATATATATTTTAAAAATAAAAAACCCTTCTTGAAATTTTAGAAAAAATTTGCAGTGACCTAGCTTCATAAAAGTTCTCTGCTTTTAAATACAAGCAGATAGCCATGGGTCCCGAAACACTCCTCACAATCTTCTACCAGGAAATAGAAGCAGAGACAAAGGGCCTAACTAGGCAGCGACAAGGCAGCAGAAATTTTAGAAAAAAATTCAAGAGGAAGTAAATTAAGGAAAATGAATGATTATCATGATTATCATAGTCAGCTGGATGACTACTGTTTACATACAGACACGCACACACACACAGACACACACACACACAGACACACACACACATCTCTGTGTGTGTATCATAGATGTGTAGACAGAAGAGTGTGAGTGGAAAGTTACGTGCATGGCACCACCTGGCTAAAATGTTCATAGAAATGCAAATGTAAATAAAACCCCACTGCTTATTTTTAATTTAGAATTTTCCTTACAGGGGTTCCTTCTAATGTAATCTTTAAAACAAACTTCAGTAATTACGTTCCTTTCCAATTTACCATATTTTTATATGAAAATGAAAATTTTCATTTTTATATGAAAATACATGTTTCATAGACTTGCCTATTGCACCCTGATAATAAAGAGGGCCGAGGGCTGGAGCGATGGCTGAGCAGTTAAGATGCTTGCCTGAAAAGCCTAACAAACTGAGTTTGATTGCCCAGTACCCACACAAAGCCAGATGAAAAAGTGGGGTGTCCATTTGGAGTTTGTTTGCAGCAGCTGGATGCTCTGGTGGGCTCATCCTCTCTATCACTCTCCATTGCAATTAAATAGACTTTAAAAAAAAACAGGCCTGAAATATGTATCTTGCATTTTTTTTAAGTCCAGTGCTTGCCTTTCAGCGGAGAAAAGTTAGGCCATTTACTCGGCTGCATATTGCCTGCAATGTTCTGTATTCTTGCTTGCTGCTTTCTCTTTGATTTGCAATGTCTCTGTTTGATGTCAGACAGTCCATTTAAAAATCTGAACCAGAGCTGAGCTAGTCCTCTTTTCAGAAAGTGTTTACTGAGGGCTTTAAATTTTGTTCATCTGAGGCCAGGCCTGTCTGGATGCAGAGTTGTGCAAATATTTGCTGTCAACACATGATTGGAGACTGTGTTGATTTGAGGCCAAGCCTGTCTAGACGGGCGCAAAGTTGTGCACCTTTCCCACAATGCTGCTGCTTTCACAGCACCTTCTAAACAGCCCGGCAGCACTGCTTCTTCAGTATGAGGACCGATGTTGAGTCACCTGAGTCCAAAGGGTGCAATAGAGATGAAAGTGGGGATGGAGAAAGAAGAATTACTAATATGCATTTTCATTCATTTCCAAGGTTATTTACTTGGAGTATTTAATCCTTTTGAGAATGCTCCCAGGTAGCAATTATGTATTCCTATTTTATGGATAAAGAATTATCCTTAAATTCTACTTTTTACGACTCCAAAATCTATCCTATTACTCTGTCCAGGGCTTCTGGGATCCAATGGACCCCAACAAGAGCTGCTAAGGAACACTTCAGGCTATCTATCATAGGGTAGAAATAGCTTGCACTTGGTCCCGGATTTCTCTGGCATTGAATTCATTGCTGGCTGTATTAACATTTGTAAATTATGCAGACTCTTCTCATTACCTACAAAATGTGCACATAGTATCATGTATTAAATATTAAGGATGTGGGCTGGAGAGATGGCTTAGTGGTTAAGGCACTTGCCTGCAAAGCCTAAAGCATAAAGGGTGTCTTGACATAAAGTCTACATCAGGCAGTGTCACGCAAGGTTTCTCTGATAGGTTCAGTTCTCCAGTACCCACATAAGGCAAATACATATGGTGCCGCATGTATCTGTAGTTCATTTGCAGTGGCTGGAGTCCCTGTTGTGCCCATTCTATCTCTGTATCTGACACTCTCTCTCTCAAATAAATAAATAAATAAATAAATAAATAAATAAATAAATATATTTAAAAATAATATTTTTTAGACCCAAATTAGCTAGCCTAGAATTCATAGTGGAGAGCATGTATCAGCACCTTGCTCCTCCCCACTTCCTTATTTTAGAAATGATGATAACTTCGAGCCTGAAGTTGCCTGGGGAAGGGAGGTAGAGGAATACAGAGCTCTGGGAGGGAGGCTGGGAAGTCACGATCATTCTAGAGAGGAGGTTTGAAATAAGTGACGTGACCCCATCTTGAGTTCCTGGTTCTTGGTTTCAGAAGCATAAAGGGTGTCTTGACATAAAGTCTACATCAGGCAGTGTCACGCAAGGTTTCTCTGACAGAGACCATGCTGAGCTTATTACCAATTTCTTGAAAAAGAGAACTTAGGAGGATCAAATGAGGTTGGGACTTGAATGAGGCCCACTCCCCAGGGGTGACCAAAAATACTGAGGGGAGAAACTTTGCGATGGTGGGTGAAATAGATGTAGGACATCTCTGGGACCACTCCTGGTCCAAAGCCTCCAGGACCCAGAAAACAAGCAACGTGCTAGAGGAACGTGGAGCCCAGGAATCCTCCTCAGAGGAGTCTTGACGTCAGTTCCATTTTAGTTCATGCCACATTCGCTCCTTAAGCCCATCCTCTATAGCAGGTGCAGGGTCAGGGAGAGGGTTGGAGGGCACAGGTGGGCTCCTGGATTAAAATCGCACCTAAGATTCTAATAGCAATATGGTCTAGGGTGAGTTATTTTCCTCCTGTCCTCTGATCACAATATGGAGTCTGGCCCAGACCACTTTCTATTCCTGTCTTGTGGGGTGGAGTCTGAGAAGCCCAAAGTGTCTCTCGGGGATTCATATTGGTATTTTTTTTCTCCCGACTGGCCTTCTTTTTCTTTTTCTTTTATTTTTTTCTATTTTTATTTTTATTTTTTTTATGAGAAGAGAAAGAGGGAGAGAATTGGTCCACCATGGTTGCTAGCCACTGCAATCAAACTCCAGATGTGTGCACCACCTTGTGCACATGCATCACCTTGTGCATCTGGCTTACATGAGATCTGGGGAGTTGAACATGGCTCCTTAGACTTCACAGGCAAGCATCTTAACCACTAATCCATCTCTCCAACCCATCTATTTTTTTTTTTTAGAGACAGGGTGTTGACCTCAGATTCTCTATGTAGCAGAAGCTGACTTTGAACTCCTGATCTTCCTGCCTTTACCTTAGAGTGCCGGGATTCAAACCCAGGGCTTTTGTGCATGCTAGGCAACCACTCTACCAATTGAACTACATCCCAAGCCCAGGCCTTTTTTCCCTTAGGTCCTTTCTTTTGGGGACAGACCACAGTACAATGGGAGTGACCCTAGCTGAAGAATCAGGCTTGCATAGGACCATGGCCTTGAAAGAAATTGCAGTGATGAAAAATCTGAAAAACTGAAAGCTAAAATATCCAAATTATAAATAAAGTGCCCCAAAGGACACAACCCAGCTCTCCACTTTTCCAGTTGAGGATCCTGAGAACTAGTAACAGTTAGGAACTTGTCTAAGGCAAGGTGAAGGTGAGCCTAGAATCCACATCTCCTGAGCTCAGCACCACACATGGAACAACTCCTGGTCCCAAGAACCCTGGTTTGGGAGATGACAACACTGACGCACTATGAGCAGACGTCCTGGTTTAAAGTCACATCCAGAAAGGAGTTGGCCATGTGCACTCACAGAATGAGTGAATGAAGCTCTTGAATGGCCTTAGTACCTAAAGAATGTTTCCCCATAGAATGACTTTAATATGTGGCATATCAGAGGAATAAAAGTAAAGAAGATGGGCTGGAGAGATGGCTTAGTGGTTAAGGCACATGCCTGCGAAGCCTAAGGACCCCAGTTCGATTCTCCAGGTCCCATGTAAGCCAGATGCACAAGGGGGCACACACGTCTGGAATTCGTTTGCGTGGCTAGAGGCCCTGGTGTGCCCATTCTCCATCTCCCTCTCTCTCTTTCCCTCTCTCTGTCTCTAAAAAAAAAAAAAAAAAAAAAGTAAAGAAGAAAGAAAGAGGGAGGAAGAAAGTAAAAAAAGTTCTTACTGATCGTTATTACTCAAAATGAACACAGGAGGTCTCCACTGCCATGCTTTGGACTAACACGACCTTGATTTTCTTTACCAGTCTCCTTTCTAAAACTTGAAATCTCATCTTTAAAGTCCAGGACAAAAACAGAAATCTTTCTCCCTCTCTCTCTTTCCTCTCTCTCTGTTTTAGAAACTGTTTCTTCACTGCTGTGGAGGCTTCATTTTGCCAGAAATTCAGACTGCATTTTGCCTGGAAGCATAGGTCAATGTTCAGTGATGACTGAATGGGGACAATGAAAATTTCCCATTAACTACCTCCCCCTAAATAATTCCTTGTGTTGCATAGGGAAACATGGATAAGTGAGCACACTCTGTCAAGGGATGGGCATAAGAAGATCACTTGGAAATGAATTCACAAAGAGGCAGGAAAGTGTGGGCCAAGAATTCGGTTCCTGATTCCTATTAATGAGGATGGAGGACTATCAGGTGCCATTTTACACATAAAGCCTTATATCAAAGAGCTGATTTAGACAAAAAGGTTCTTTTTAAAAATAACGATAAGGACTGGAGAAATGGCTTAGTGGTTACGGTGTTTGCCTGTGAAGCCAAAGGATCCCGGTTCAATTCTCCAGGACCCACATAAGTTAGATGCACAAGGGGCACATGCATCTGGAGTTTGTTTGCAGTGGCTAGAGACCCTGATGTGCCCATTCTCTTTCTGTCTGCCTCTCTTCTCTCTCTCTCTGCTTGCAAATAAATAAATAAAAATTAAAAAAAAATCTAAGGTCACGCACCACTATGACCAGTTAAAAAAATAAAATAAAATAATAGAATTCTATCTCATTACCATAGACCATAAGGCCACGTTCACCTGGTCCTACCTACCCCGCTTGTCTTCATTCAGATCCTCAGACAGGCACCTGTCCTCCCATGCTCCCACCTGGTTGGCCTCCTTCAGAGAGTCTCTTCCTGAATCCCCTACCTAGTACATTTCCCACTCTTCACTGTCATTGCCCCTGGATTGACCCATCATAGACCTTCTTCCAGCTTCCAGTTACAGTATTTCTGTTTGTGTACTGGTCTCTTGTCAGTCCTCCAGAAGATTATCAATGCACATCAGTTGGCAGTACCATCTGTGTCTGTTTGTGTACTTATCATCATGCCAGCACAGAGAAGGGACTTAGCAGAGAACTACAGACTGGGGCACAATAAGGAAGTAAATAACGGTGCATGGGTGTGGTACCTGTGAATAAGGAAATCACTTGCAGTAATCTAATCATTGGTGATTATTAATGAATTAATAATCCCAGTTCTGTAGCCACTTGTGTGAAAAACTGCAGCATAGCAGTTGTGAGTTCCTTATAGTCATTATGTTTAAAAGTAAAGTATAGGGCAAGAGAGATGGCTTAGCAGTTAAGGCACTTGCCTGCAAAGCCAAAGGACCCAGGTTTGATTCCCCAGGACCCACATAAAGCCCGAAGCAGTACTGGCACATGCATCTGGAGTTTGTTTGCAATGGCTAAAGACCTTGTTGCACCCGTTTTCTCTCTCTCTCTACCTCTTCTCTCTCTCAAATAAAACAAGTAAAGTATGCGTGCCCTCTGCCTTGAATCTGGTATTCTGATCCCAGACAGTCCTTATCACCTCTTATCAGGGAACTAACTGAAGCAAATCACTGAGCATTTGGGACAAAGTACACTGAAAAATGACTCACGCTGGAGCTTGTTGAATGTGTTTGTCATAGGCAGAGAGGGCGAGTCACAGTTCCAGCTTGGCTACTGGTCCTGCTGGGCAGTCAGTCCATCATGAGATCTTTGGGTGTGTCAAGAACAGTGGCTCACAAACAAGAGCTGTTAACTTTTATTAAGTATTTAGTAGATACCGGGCACCTTGCTAAACACTTTGCAGCCATTATTGTAGTTAATTCTCACAATCAAACTATGACTCAGGTACTGATATCACCTTCATTTACAGATGAGGAAGCTCGGGCCCAAAAGGTGAAAGGTTTTGTTCTAATTAACATGGAGGCTATTGCACAAAGGTCTAGGTCAAGTGCTACCCAGAATGGATCCTTTGCAGAGGTGGCTTCGTTTTGATCCTTACATCATTGTGGATGTGCCCTCAGGAGAACTGTGGAACTCTGCTTTCATTTTTGCTTCCTGACTCCAGATGAGTCATCCACTCTGCCACATATGCCATGGTGCACCATGCTTCACTGCCTCCTCAGGGTGGCCTGACCACAGGGCCACCTGACCATGGACTAGAACCATGATCCAAAACAAAACTCCTCTCTTGGTAAGTTAATTGCCTCAGTATTTATTTATTTATTTATTTATTTTTTAAATATTTTTAAAAAATTTTATTTTTATTTATTTATTAGAGACAGAAAAAGGGAGAGAGAGAGAATGGGTGCACCAGGGCCTCTAGCCACTGTAAACGAACTCCAGATGCATGCGCCACCATGTGCATCTGGGTTACATGGGACCTGGAGAATCAAACCTGGGTCCTTAGGCATCACAGGCATGTGCCTTAACTGCTAAGCCATCTCTCCAGCTCAGGATTTATTTATTTTTGAAACACGGTCTTTTTAAATAGCCTAGGCTGGTATTGAACTCACCTTCCGTCTGCCTGGCCTCCAGAGTGCTTGGATTTCAGGTGTGTGGACCACATTCACATTGCTGAGAGGTCCTGACACTTTGTCTCACCCTTCTGCGTCTCAGTTTTGCCAGATATACAAGAAGAGTAGAAATGTACCCAGAGCACCTATGACAATTTCAGTACTAAAAAGAGTGGTGTGAGAGGAGGCAGGTGTGAAGACAAAGAAGGGATGAAGGAACCAGGCAAAGGAGACATAGGTCTGCAGGGGAAAACCTCCACAAAATGAGTCTCTGGCAGCTGCTTGCTTCACTGAAGATGAAATAATTTATTTATTATTTATTTACAAGTGGAAGGTGGGGGAGAGCAAGGGAGGCATGACAGGGCTTCCCACCACTGCAAGTGAACCCCAGATGATGCAGTGTTCTGTGCATCTGGCATTATGTGGGGACTGGGGAATCGAACTGCTTGCAAGCAAGCACCATGAACCACTGAACCATCTCTCCACCCCAACTCAAGACTTAAAATGCTAGGTCAAAAAGGCAAAATGTGGGCTGGAGAGATGGCTTAGCGGTTAAGGTGCCTGCCTGCTAAGCCTAAAGAATGCCAGTTCCAATCTCCAGGTCCCATGGTTAGCCAGATGCAAAGTGACACAAGGGTGCAATGCTGCACTTGCCCACAAGGGGGCACATTCATCTGGAGTTTGTTCACAGTGGCTGGGAGGCTGCTGGTGTGCCCATTTTCTCTCTCTCTCTCCCTCCCCACAAAAAAAGCAAAATGTGTTTTTTTAAAAATATTTTTACTTATTTATTTGAGAGAGAGAGACTACATAGGTGCACCAGGGCCTCTTGACACTGCAAATGAACTCCAGATACATGAACCACTGTGTGCATCTGGTTTTACTTGGGTACTGAGGAATTGAATCCTGGATGGCAGGCTTTGCTAGCAAGCATCTTTAACCACTGAGTCATCTCCCAAGCCTGAGTATGTTTGTTTTAAAGCCAGATTGATTAAGCAGTGTTTATGACCTCATGACTCTCCTTTGCACTGGAGGACACCAGACTGTAACTAGATCATCACAATGTCACAATATTGCAAAGATGGGATCAGAAGGTGTAGCAGACAGCTTCAGGTTTGCTGAAATGAACTTCCAGATGAGGCACAGTTATGGAGGAAGGGATATTTATTGAAGCTTACAGGTTCAGGGAAAGTTCCATAATGGCAGAAGAAGCTGGCCTGCTTTCACAGGATCAAACACAGAGAGCAAAAGCAAAAACCACACAGCACACCACACTTCAGGAACTCCAACTAGGCACACTTTGCATATCTTTAGATTGAAATCCTAAACCCATCACCACATTTTAATATCCCCCCAGTGACACTACCTCCAGCCAGGTGACTGTAGATGCAAACTACAAACTAATAAAACACTGAATATATTTGGGGCCATCTATTCAAACTACCACAGAAGGCAAAGCACCTGATCTCTTTAGACAGAAGAGAACATTGGGTGGGGGAGACAGAGCACCTGCTAGCATACTTCCAGGTAGAGATCTGTCCTTGCGGAACTTCCAAACACAACATGCGTTCATGTGACCGATACTCAAATCCCGCTCCAGCGTGGAGACTGCCATTCTGCTAATTGGTTGGGTTCCATGTGGCATGGTGTGCTCATGGCATCCATGTCTTCTTGCTTAACTCTCATGAGGACTGTTTTCATGTGTGTGTTCATATGTGTGGGTGCACGGTACATGTGGAGGCCAGAGGTCCCCGTCAGGGGTCTTCCTCAACCATGCTCCACTTCATTATTTGAGCCAGGACCTGTCACTGAGCCAGCAAGCCCCGGGGATCCTCCTGTCTCCATCTGGCCGTCACTATGGGACTATAAGTGTACATTGCTGCAGCTGGATTTTATGTGAGGTGCTGGGGATCCAAAGGCAGCTACCATGCTTGCATGGCAAGCACTTCTCCTGCTGAGCCCCACAAGTACTTTTAAACATGCTGTCAAAAGTCATATTGTGGGCCGAAACCACTCAGTGGCAAAGCGCTTACCCAGCCTGCAGGAGACCCTGGCTTTGATCTTAAGCACCACAAGAAGGAAAGCACATGGCAACATGTTCCAGGAAAAGGAATTTTTCCACACACATGTACGACTTTGTGCATCTGACTTTATGTGGATATGGGGAGCTGAACACAGACCAGCAGGCTTTGCAAGCAAGTGCCTTTAACTCCTGAGCCAACTCTCCAGCCCCATATATTTTTGAGAATGGTATTTAGGAAGCTCTTCCCAGTTCAGAGCTCAAAATGGAAATCTGAGTTCATTGGTTCATCTTCTTTGACAATAAACATTCCTGAGGCAAACAAATAAACAAGAATTTTAGAAAATATTTTTATATATTTTATTTATGCATTTACTTTAGGAGGGGGAGAGAATGAATGCACTAGGACCTCCAGCCACTGCAAATGAACTCCAAACACATGCACTACCATGTGCATCTGGCTTATGTGGGTACTTGGGAGTCAAACGTGGGTCCTTAGGCTTTATAGGCAAGAGCATTAACCACTAAGCCATCCCTCCTGCCAAGAAATTTTAATAATAAATGTATGTGAGACAGTTTCTTTATAAAGTTAGTGATAATTAAAATTTACGACTAGTAGTCATAACAACTATAATTACGGAGCATTGTTCAATGCTACCAACATCTTTAGGAGGCTAAGAATTATTATCTCCATTTTGACAGATGAAAAACGCTGAGACACAACGAGGCTAAGCACTTTGCTAAAGTCATCTGGCTGGTAACAGAGACTGAGTTGGATGCTGGGCATGTAGGCTCAGAGACCACTGTCCTGCTGGGAAAACAGGTCAGGGCCCAATACATGGCTGTGGGATTACAGCATCCTGGGCAGATACTTACTCTTACCTCTTCCCCTGTCCCAAGTCACTCAAGGCTAGGTGACTGCTCTGTCCTCTTTCCCACTCCACTCTGGATTTTGAACTACTGGCCTGACCCTTGCACAACAATGCATGGACCTGCTCACTCTCCTCTGGTACTGGCCTTCACATGGCCATAGGCTTGCAGGGGTTGAGCATCTAAAAGCTTCAAAACCAAAGACTGTTACAGGGCCGACAGTTCTTTGTTTAATATTATATTTAAATATCATCAGCTTGGTGTGGTGGTACATGCCTGTTATCCCACCTATTTGGGTGGAACCTAGGGCAGGAAGATCAAGAATTTGAAGCCAGCCTGGGGAGTTCATAGGGCCTGGCATAAAAAATCAATCAAAATACATAAATAAATATCCACCAAAAAGTTGGGTGCACTCAATAGGACACTAGTAGATACCCATCCAGTTTGAGGCCAAACTGAAGGCCTTTCATGCATGGGACTCTGCTCTACACTCCCCTGATGCTGCATGATTCTCTCCTCTACTCTCCTCTGATCCTGCATGACTCTCTCCTCTACACTCCCCTGATCCTGCATGACTCTCTCCTCTACACTCCCCTGATCCTGCATGACTCTCTCCTCTACACTCCCCTGATGCTGCATGACTCTCTCCTCTACTCTCCTCTGATCCTGCATGACTCTCTCCTCTACACTCCCCTGATCCTGCATGACTCTCTCCTCTACACTCCCCTGATCCTGCATGACTCTCTCCTCCCCTGACACTCCCCTGATCCTGCATGACTCTCTCCTCTACACTCCTCTGATCCTGCATGACTCTCTCCTCTACACTCCCCTGATCCTGCATGACTCTCTCCTCTACACTCCCCTGATCCTGCATGACTCTCTCCTCTACACTCCCCTGATCCTGCATGATGACTCTCTCTCTCCTCTGACTCTCCTAGTCTGATCTCCTCACACCCCTGATCCTCTCCCTGATCCTGCCTGATGACTCTCTCCTCTACACTCCCCTGATCCTGCATGACTCTCTCCTCTCTCCCCTGATCCTGCACTCCCCTGATCCTGCATGACTCTCTCCTCTACACTCCCCTGATCCTGCATGACTCTCTCCTCTACACTCCCTGATCCTGCATGACTCTCTCCTCTACACTCCCCTGATCCTGCATGACTCTCTCCTCTACACTCCCCTGATCCTGCATGACTCTCTCCTCTACACTCCCCTGATCCTGCATGACTCTCTCCTCTACACTCCCCTGATCCTGCATGAATCTCTCCTCTACACTCCTCTGATCCTGCATGACTCTCTCTCTCTCCCCTGACCTGCATCCACTGATCCTGCATGACTCTCTCCTCTACACTCCCCTGCATGATCCTGCATGACTCTCTCCTCATGACTCTCTCCTCCCCTGATCCTGCATGACTCTCTCCTCTACACTCCCCTGATCCTGCATGACTCTCTCCTCTACTCTCCCCTGATCCTGCATGACTCTCTCCTCTACACTCCTCTGATCCTGCATGACTCTCTCCTCTACACTCCCCTGATCCTGCATGACTCTCTCCTCTACTCCCCTGATCCTGCATGACTCTCTCCTCTACACTCCCCTGATCCTGCATGACTCTCTCCTCTACACTCCCCTGATGCTGCATGACTGACTCTCTCACTCCCTGATCCTCCCCTGATGCTGCATGATCCTGCATGACTCTCTCATGACTCTCTCTCTCCCCCGATCCTGCATGACTCTCTCCTCTACTCTCCCACACTCCCTGATCCTGCATGACTCTCTCCTCTACACTCCCTGATCCTGCATGAATCTCTCCTCTACACTCCTCTGATCCTGCACACTGATCCTGCATGACTCTCTCCTCTACACTCCCCCTGATCCTGCATGAATCTCTCTCTCTCCACTCCTCCCCTGATCCTGCATGACTCTCTCCTCTACACTCCCCTGATCCTGCATGACTCTCTCCTCTACACTCCCCTGATCCTGCATGACTCTCTCCTCTACACTCCTCTGATCCTGCATGACTCTCTCCTCTACACTCCTCTGATCCTGCATGACTCTCTCCTCTACACTCCTCTGATCCTGCATGACTCTCTCCTCTACTCTCCTCTAATCCTGCATGGGACTTTATCCTTTACACATCTGTTATCTGGTCACCAATGGGTTCTATGTCTTGCTTCTAGCAAGTGGCAAGTGTTTGAACATTCAGAATGCTAAAGTGAGATGGAAGTGGATAATAAGGATGGGAGAGGAGTGGGTGCAGCAGGTAGGACTGATGCTGGTCCTGTGAAACCAAAATCCACAGTGTGAAGGGAAGTCCACTTGAGGGGGAATAGGCAGTTAGGGTGCCTGGGCCTCTAAAAGTTAAAAAGACAAAAAAGTCTTTACTTGCTAGAAATCAAAGCTGATCTGTCTTCTTATCTGTTGCCTATTTCCCCAGACCTATTTTTCCACAAACAACCTGGGCCCCTCTTGGAAGGAGGTCTTTCCTAGGATTTAAATCTAATCCCAACACTGTGGTTGGTAAAGTTTAGACTCTAGAACTTGACTAGCCTCTTCCTGAGACAGCTCTTAGCCCTAACCAATCAGCTGTCTCTCTGGTTCATCTGAGCCAGAAGGTAGGGCCCACCACTATAAAATTCTAAATACCTTTATAGGGGAGGGTACACTTTCTGCGCTGCCTGATCACTTGGGAACTTCCAGCTGTTGGTGAGTTCCCCTTGGGCTCAGTCCAGGCCCAGCAGGGCTGAGTGGAGGGGAGAGCCCTTACTGTCCACATGGGCTCTTAACCACAGCTCCCCATATGGCAGGGGTTCTTTGAACTTTCTTTCCTCCCTTTTCTTTTCCTTTTAATTTATTTTAATTAATTAACTTATTTATTAGAAACACAGAGAGAGAATGAGTGAGAATGGGCGTGCCAGGGCCTCTAGCCACTGCAAAGGAACTCCAGGCACATGAGCCACCACCATGTGCATCTGGCTTACGTGGGACCTGGAGAATCAAACTGAGGTCCTTAGGCTTTGCAGGCATGTGCCTTAACTGCTAAGCCATCGTCTCTCTAGCCCCTCCCCTTTTTTTTTGTTTTTCGAGGTAGGGTCTCTCTCTAGCCCAGGCTGATCTGGAATTTACTATGTAGTCTTAGGGTAGCCTTGAACTGATGGTGATCCTCCTACCTCTGCCTCCCGAGCACTGGGATTAAAGGCGTGCACCACCTTGCCCAGCTCAGCCCTTTTTAAAAAAATTTTTCTTTCCTCTCTTCTTTCTACAGTTTTCCCAGACCCTCCACATGAAATCTGACCAAGCAGATACCTTTCCTTGGCTTTGTGCTTCCCTCAACAAATACAATAATTTAGTTATCCTTCTCTGCCTTATTCATTTCTCTGAATAAAATTAAGCACAAACCTAGGGTTTAGGGTTCAAGGACTTTTTCTGAACCCCAAGCACCCTATTACACACCAACAGCAACTATAAGTTCTAATCAAATTGGTCCTGCCTGTGAATATGTTCCAAATTTTCAAAGGCTCTTATTCTTAGCACCTGTGACCCTAACATATGGTACATTTTTCATTGTGACTGTAGTCACCAGCCAATTCCCAAGGCACACCTGCAAGCCATTTGCTTTTTCTTCTCAGTACAGCCAAGATAACCATCAGCAGTCCCAGGTACTTTGTATTCAGAGAGAGATCAAGTGGGCCTGCTTCCCTGGTTTAGTTAGCCTTTAACCACACTACCACAGGACCGGCCCCTCCTCTAAAACAAAGACCTGTCCATTTCCTGACATACTGTGTTTGGTAGCAAGTAAGTCTTGTTTATTTGCAGATTCCAAAGATTATTGGTAAGAATTCAATAGGCATTAGGAAGCTTTTGCATGCTTACACAAACAGGACCTAGCTGCCTTGGGCTATGTGCCTTTTCTCCTTTCCAGAGACAATCATCTGCATGGTGAGACAATAGCAGTCGTATACAGAGGTCAGCTGTACTGTTGACCTTCCAAGGCAAGATGAAGTTAATTATGATTTTTCTCTTTAATAATTTCACATTCTTATTGGTCCGCTAAAATCATCATTAATCTCTCAGGTTAAGAAGAGATTATAATTGAATACCCAATATTCATGTGTGAAATCTGTCAATAAAAAGTTGAATAAAGAATTACTGCCAGGCATGGTGGCTCACATCTTTAATCCCTAGCACTTGAGAGGCAGAGGTAGGAGGATGGCTGTGATTTCAAGGCTATCATGAGACTACATAGTGAATTCCAGGTCAGCCTGAGCTAGACTGAGACCCTACCTCAAAAATCAAAATAAATAAATAAATAAATAAATAAAGACTTACTAGCTACTTTGAAAATGACAATAGTTAATGATTCTTTGAGTACATGGTAGGCATGGGGAAATGCCTTAATGGTCTTTTTTTTTTTTTTTTTTTTTCAAGGTAGGGTCTCATTCTAGCCCAGGTTGACCTGGAATTCACTCTGTACTCTCAGGGTGGCCTCGAACTCACAGTGATCCTCCTACCTCTGCCTACGGAGTGCTGGGATTAAAGGCGTGCACCACCACGCCCGGCAAGCCTTTCAATTGCCAAGGACTACATAAGCTGCATCAGAGCCTCTTTCCTCCAGCTTCTGGCCCAGGACTTCACCAAATCCCAGCCAGACTTTTCCCCTGTGGGCTCTGCCACAAAGTCTGGGTGCTTTGGGGAGGTTGTCATCTTGAGCACTCTTAACCTGTATCTCTGTCTCCAGTAACTGCTCCTCCCACCATGCAGCAGCTCCGGCGGATACCTTAAGCCACTAGAATGTTCTTTACTTCCACTTCCATTTTAGGTATTTTAAATGAGTTGGTAGTATCTACAGATAATGGGAAAAACTAATTTATAGATGGACTGATGCTGGCCTTGCCCTGAAATGGGTCTGCTACACGCAATATGCCGGGAGAGTGTGGCGTCTGATGTGTGTTGTTGGCTTGCCTACATTTCTCAAGGATCTGTCGAGTTCCCACCTTAGATATGCCTGTGGGGGTTGCCCCCTCTTTCTGTGAATTCAGGCTTTAGGCATACTGTAAATGTATCCACGTAGATATGGAAACGGCTCAGCAGCTTGTACATGCCTTCCCTGGTGAGTGATTGCAATAAGCAATGCAAGCACAATCTAACTGCGATGAACCTCTGCGGGGTGGTCTCAGGCGATGTGTGTTGTATATGCACACTCACACATACAAACATGTATGTCTAGGAGTAAAGTCACACAAGCATGCCGAAGCTCTATGCCTGGTTGGTTACCAGTTCCTTCTCAAATATAAAAAAAGCACATCTACAGTCCCACCGAGACAGGCACCCAGTGGGTTGGACAGTCCTTTCCAACATTATGTCCCCATGCCCTGCCACCAATACCTCTTGTCTACTCCCTCGCTTCCTCCCTCAATCTTCATCTTAACTCAAAACCCTTCAGTACATCCTCTTTGTCTAAATTTTTTGTCTGGTTTAAATATTGACCCACCCAATCTTGGAACCCCCACTGTTCTGCCCTCCTCTACATACAGTCCAGTGGAAGTAGGGAGCGCATGGGAAGACAGAGCAGATCAAAGGCACAGGGGAGCATAAGGCCACGAAGTGTGCACAGCCAGGGGGATCCGCAGAGTCAAGAGGAGCGGAACAAAGAAGCAGGGGAGAGCAGCCATCTTCCTCGGGGAGGTGGGGTGGGGACAGCACCCGTGGGGAGAGCAGCTTGGTGAACCATCGCTGAGAAATGGAGTGAAGAGAGAGGTCTGTAAGTGAAAGCTTATATGTTTGTCCTTTAAACATAACTGTTTCAAAAACCAGAAATTGCCAGGTGTGGTGAAGCACACTTTTAATCCCAGCCCTCGGGAGGTAGACATAGGATGATCACTGTGAGTTTGAGGCCAGCCTGAGACTACAAAGTGAATTCCAGGTAAGCCTGGGCTAGAGTGAGACCCTAGCTCAAAAAACAAAGCAAAACAAAACAAACAAACAAACAAAACCCCTAGAAATTAACATTGAAATATTCTCACAATGTGATATTAATTGGAAGGTCAACTAATCCCATTTCAGCTAAACCGCCAGATCACATCTTTCTTGACCGACTTCAGGCCTCTGCACTAGGCTCCCTGCTGGTCCCTGCCTGGCTGCTCCCACCCTCTCCTGGGCTGGTCCTCTTTGGTTTGCCGCGCTATAGCCAATGGATTATTGCTAAACAGCTCTAAAACATGTCTTACCACGTCTCTGTTATGTGAGCTTTAAGTGGCCTCCTATTTCTTGGTTTCCTGTTTTAAAACCTTAACTAGACCTCTAAGGGCTTAGGTGGTCTGCCCCTTCTTCAATTGTGCTTTAAAATTTTTTTGGTATGCATGTCTGTCTCTGTGTGTGTGTGTGGTGTATAGGTGCATATGTGTGCATGTGGAAGCTAGAGGTCAATGTCAGATGTCTTCCTTAATTTCTCACCACTTTTCTGTTTTGTTTTCTCCTTCCTTCCTCCCTCCCTCCCTCCCTCCCTTCCTTCCTTCCTTCCTTCCTTCCTTCCTTCCTTCCTTCCTTCCTTCCTTCCTTCCTTCCTCTGTTCCTTCCCCTCCTCCTCCCTTTTTTTTTTTTTTTTTTTTGAGAAAGGCTCTCTCACTGAAACTGGAGCTAACCCCCGATTCCTCTAGACTACAGCACGCCCCAGCGATCCTCCTGTCTGCCTTGCCAGCTCTGGGATGACAGGTGCGTGTTGCTGTGCCTGGTGTTTCCCATGAACGCAGGGATCTGAACTCAGCTCTTCATGTTTGTGCAGCAAGCACTTTGTCTGTAAGTCACCTCCCCAACACTGGCTTTCTCAGTCCAACACTCTTGCTCATGCACCCATTGCCTGTGATTCAGGGGCTCCATTCTTGCCCCTGCCTGTCCAGTTTAAGCCTTCTTCACCCCTCAGGTCACAGTTGACACATTTCTGCCTCCTGGGAACCTTTCCTGACTTGCTTATGTCCAGAACCAGTTTGGTCACAAGAAACATCCTGAACTTGTTCAACTAATCATCAAGTTGAGGTTTGAGCCAAACCTAAAGAAGTGTCACCAGGACTTGACTGTTTCTTCACCTGTTGGCACAATATTTTGATGGTGACTCCATAAAGAGGGAATCCTTGGGGCTGGAGAGATGGCTCAATGGTTAGGTGTTTGCTGCAAAGTCTAATGACCTAGGTTTGATTTCCCAGTGCCCACGTAGTCAGATGCACAAAGTGGTGCATGCAACTGGAGTTTGTTTGCAGTGGTTAGAGGCCTGGCTTGCCCATTCTCTCTCTCTCTCTCTCTCTGCTTGAAAATAAATGAAAATTTAAAATTTTTTAAAAAGAGGGAATCTTACAGGTGGTAAAATGGCTATAGCAGCTCCAACTTCCTCTTTTACATATAAACTTAGTGGAATGAATGGATGTACTTTTCCAAGAGAACTCCAAAAATGTCTCAGATTTTAGTCTTACTGGTTTGGGCACAGGCCCATTTTAGAACCAATAATTGTTGCTGTGGAAAATCAACTTTTTGTCTGGCCTAAATGGTGTCATGCATCGTCTCCAAAGTTAAGAATTCATGTGAGTGGTGCTAGAGAGATGACTCAGCAGTTAAAGGCACTTGCTTTCAAAGCCTGATGGCCTGGGTTTGATTCCCCAGTATCCATGTAAAGCCAGATGTACAAAGTGGTACATGTGTCTGGAGTTTGTTGGCAGTGGCACTATGCCCTGGTGCATGCATTCCTAATCCCTCTCTCTCTTTCTGCTGGCAAATAAATAAAAAGAAAAAGAAATAGTTTATGTGTGAGTTGGGTGCCCAAACTCAAACTGGGAATTACAGGAAGCTGAGGGACTAGATCTTGGAGAGGCAGGCACACAACTTGACAAGTCTGCATAGCACCTGATCCCCTCTCTCTTGTTTTTGTGATAACTACACATTGATCTAAGATACTGTTTGCTGAATGCATGTTCTCCTCATCACACCGTATACTTCCTTTGAGAGAAATGGTACTTCTTATAGTGAAGATGCTCAGAAAACATTTGCTCAGTAATTACATCACTGAAAAATCAAACAGTGGACTGCAAGCGTGTACATGTGGTGGGCATCTCAATCCATTAGTGCTGCTATAACAAACTACCCAAGACTGTGTGTATAGCTAAAGAATGGAAATTTATTTCTCACGGTCTGTAAGCTCAGGCTCAAGGCGCCTGGAGTGTTGGTGTCTGGCGAGGGCACAGTCTCTGCTCTAAGGTGAAGCCTCAAAGGCTGGATCCCCTGGAAGGAACTGCTGTGTCCTCACATGGCGGGAAGGACAGAGGGTCAAGAAGGAGCTAACGTAGTTCCCACTAGCCTTTTTATGAGGGCTGAGCTCTTGTAATTTCTATCCCCGAAGAGCTCACCTCTTTTGTTGTTGTTGTTTGTTTCGTTTGGTTTGGTGAGACAGGGTCTTGCTGTAGCCAGTACTCAGTCTGCAGCCAGACTGGCTTCAAATTCATGGCAATCCTCTTGACTCAGCCTTGAATGCCGAGATTGTAGGTGTGCACACAGTGCTTGCTAAAGACACCACCTCTTAATATTCTTATCAGGGTGTGTCAACATGCATTTGGGAGAGGACACATTTAAATCATAGGAATGGGATTCAAAGTTCCTATTTTATTTTATTTTTTGGTTTTTTGAGGTAGGGTCTCACTCTGGCCCAGGCTGACCTGGAATTAACTATGTAGTCTCAGGGTGGCCTCGAACTCACGGCAATCCTCCTACCTATGCCCCCCGAGTGCTGGAATGAAAGGTGTGTGCCACCATGCCCAGCTAAAGTTTTTATTTTTTAAAAAAGAAATTTCTTGTCTGGGCATAGTGGTACTGCCTCTAATCCCAGCATTTGGAAGGCTGAGGCAGAAGAATCTGGAATTCAATGCCAGGCTGAGCTACATAGTGTGACTCGATCTCAAAAGAAAAGAGAAAGTCTTTTTCTCTCCCCCATCTATTTCAAGAGTATACAAACCTAAAAGGAAAGATACGAAGTGTAACTAGTGTCTTCCTGGCAGCAGAGTTAAGAGTGATATTTTAAAATAACCCCTTTATGTATTTTCCAAATCTACAATGAGCCTCTATCATTGTTTTGAAAATATTCTCTAGAAATATGTCGGATATGGGCTGGAGTGATGGCTTAGTGGTTAAGGCACTTGCCTGCAAAGACTAAGGATCTTGGTTCCATTCCCCAGGACCCACATAAACCACAAGGTGACACATGCATCTGGAATTCATGGCTGGAGGCCCTGGTGCACCCATGCTCTCTTTCCCTATCTGCCATTTTCGCTTTCCTTCTCCCTCTCTCTGACTTTGTCTCTCAGATAAATAAATATTTTAAAAAAGAAATATGCCAGGTAGAGTTCCTCTGTTTACAGTAAAGGCATCCTGTGTTGAAAAGTACAGAGAGTTCCCAAAGAGTATGGGCCTGAAACTGCAAGTTCCCCATGACCAGATGAACTCCTGTGTACTGCAGAGGCATTACTGGGAACGCTGATGGCTTGTGACATTAATTGGAGGGCAGGGAA
Organism: Orientallactaga sibirica; assembly: GCA_036365145.1. NCBI lineage: Eukaryota > Metazoa > Chordata > Mammalia > Rodentia > Dipodidae > Orientallactaga > Orientallactaga sibirica. Next base: position 5,627,570 of record JAEOAD010000044.1, on the reverse strand, counting down.
GAAAGAACAGCAGGGCCAGGGTCTAATTAAATATGCCTGTCACTGTGAAGGTGTTTCATCGGCTGATTTTGAAGGTGACCTTTCCTTTGCTTCCCTTATGGTGTTACAGCTTGATCACCCTCTCTTTATGCAATGTGAATTCTTTGCTTTATAGATGCTTTAAAGCCCTAAAGAAGTGTTGCGAATAAATGCATGAGCGCGTGCACACACGCACAGACAGACACACACACACACAAGCTCAGAAACAATCCAAGCTAAAGCACATAAAACAAGAACTTCGGCCGGGGACAGCAGATTCTGAACCTAAAAGCCCCTTTGGGGACTGACTAGGGTCTCCTTGTGCAGTGGAATATCTGCAGCTACAGGACCTATGGTTCTTCACCCAGATGGACCCAACTGTTGATGGCCTTGATGTGGAGCCATGAATTTGCAAGGGTGCCCAGTGGGTAAGACTAGCCTCTAACCCTGGTTTTCTCAGGAGACTGAAGCAGGAACATGGTAAGTAGTGTGAGTTCAAGTGAGGGTCTTTACCTTCCTGGGGTTGTTGGCCTCCTGGCGAGGGAGGGAGGAGTTGGGGGAAAGCAGCAGGGTCCTGGAGCAGCTGTGAGTGCTACGGTGAGTGCTACGATGAAGATGATGGGCAATGAACACCCGTGATGGACAGCACTCATTTATTCAAAAGGGGAGTGGGTTTATAAACACGTGGGGAAGGGTGAGATGGCACATACAGACTATATGGCCATTGGATGCTAGTTTATGGGCAGTTATCTAAGTGGCGAAGGACTAGTAACTTCAAAGCTGGGTGGGGGAGGAGTTGTGAGAGAGATAAGGGGAATGGCGAAGGCTGTGACTTCAAAGCTGTGGGGTGAGAGAGATGGTGAAAAGGCTACGTGACTTCAGCCACATAAGGGTCTCTTGGGCAGCTAGCCACAAGGTCAGTAACTATGGGAGGCAAAGTCTGATTTATGGAATGGTAAGAGCCTTTTGGGGTCCGGGCCTCACCAGTTCTGCCCACTCTGGGCGATGACAGCACGCTACAACCTACAACGTAGGGAAGGCCAGTCACTGTTGCCAGGGACTCCCTGATGATAGGGCCAGCTGCAACCCCACAGCCCAGGGTCCCTGGCCATGTCCATCAGTTCAGGCCAGCCTCCTCACAGTCCCAGCCCGTTTTTAGCAATGCCTAACATTCAAGGAAAGCCTGGGAAAATTTAGGGAGTCCTAACCTCAAAATAAAAAGAAAGAAGAAAGCCGGGCGTGGTGGCGCACGCCTTTAATCCCAGCACTCGGGAGGCAGAGGTAGGAGGGTCACCTTGAGTTCGAGGCCACCCTGAGAAGACATAGTGAATTCCAGGTCAGCCTGGGCCAGAGTGAGACCCTACTTCAAAAAAAAAAAAAAAAAAAAGAAGAAGAAGAAGAAGAAAAAAAGAAGAGAGCCGAGTTTGCAGTTCAGGGGTGGAGTGCTTGTCTAGTATGCCAGGTCTTGGGGTTGGTCCCAGTATTGCAAAGAGAGTGAGGGGGGAGGGAAGGAGGGAGATAGCAAACTAAAACCTACAAGTCATTGTGCTAGGACATTAGGTCAGCCAACACTGCTCCTTTCCTACTGCTGTGTCCCCGGTGGCCCTCAGGAAATCACCATGGGTCCCAGTGCCTTCATTCTGGCTCACCTCCACGTCTTGGTTAGCTGTGTGAACTTGCCTTGGTCCCGCTGCCTCGGGCACTTGTCCATATGGTACTATGGGCACAATGCCTCTTCCAGGCTGTTTCCCCAGCAGATAAGATAACCGTGTGAGGCGTCCACTGCAGACCTCCCTCTTAGGGTCACTTTGGGTGTGCTGAGAGAATGTGGGTGGAAGCCCCCCCCAGACAGCCAAAGCCGAGCCAGTGTCCCCCCACCTCAGAGGTCACAGCGAAGGCACAGTGCACTGGTGGTTTCTGGCTCAGCCTTCTCTCATCTCCAACCTGGTCCACAGGCTTCGTGAACTTTCTCTGGCTTTAATGGTTGACTTAATTCCTATGGCAAGGACACTGAGATTTCTTTATCTTGAAAGCTCACTTTTAGAAATCCCATCTTTCTCCCCCTAAACATAAAAGGCTCTCAGAGTTGGGCTGGAGAGATGGCTTAGCAGTTAAGGCACCCAGGTTCCATTCTCCCATATAAGCCAAGTACATGTACAAGGTGGTACATGTGTCTGGAGTTTGTTTGCAGTAGCTGGAGGCCCTGGCACACCCATTCTCTCTCTCTCTTCCTCTCTTGCAAATAAATAAATAAAAATAATATTAAAAAAAATAAACTTTCAAAGTAGAAGGTACTGGGTGCTTTTCATGGGACCAGCAAAGTGAGTGGCACAGAAACGGGCCCTGCACTGAAGTGAGCAGGGGGAGGCCGTGCACAATCGTTATCTTAGGTAAAACCAAAAGCCATGTGTGTGTGTGTGTGGGGAGGTGTTCAGAAAAGGAGCACAGCTTGGGGTGAATGCAGGACTGAGAAAATAACTTTCTGTGCTGGAGAAATGGCTTCGTGGTTAAGGTACTTGCTGTGACGCCCAAGGACCCAGGTTCAACTCCTCAGTACCCACATAAGCCAAATGCACAAGGTGGTGCATGTGTCTGGAGTTTGTAGTGGCTGGAGGCCTTCATACACCCATTTTTTTTCTCTCTATTTACCTCTTTCTAAATAAACAAATAAAATATATTTAAAAAAAGAAACAAAACAACTTTGTAAGGCTCATCTTTTCCCACAAGCAAAATCCACCCCATGGTCTGGGGTTAGTTGTGGCCTGGCAGACACCACAGTAGGCTGCAAGGACTGTCATAGTGTAAGGCAACTGCCAGAGGACTTGCAGGCAGCGGCTTGTGGGAACAGGAGAGGCTGTTGAAGGGAAGACCCACTGCTCTGGACTTCAGTTTAACTCCAGCACAGGGGCTGTCTTTGGGGACTGTCGAGGACACCTCTTTTTCTTCAGAGTACCAGCTTCTCTATCCAGGTCTCCTGTCACCTCCCCAGGGCAATCTTTTCTGACCTCATTCATGGCTAGCTTGCCCTAGCTATCCTGTGCCCAGCTGGCAACCTCAAGGTCCTTAGCCCTCACTGTACTATGCCTAAATGCGTTCACTTGTTTATAGTATGTCGTCCCTCAAGGGACTGTGAGCTCCGGCTTCCAGCGCCATCCCCAGGGCTCCCCCTGTCGGGCTTGGCACCAAGAAAATAAAGATACACATTAGTGGCATGAATGTGAAAGCTGGAGTTTGTTTTCTGGACCCAGGAGGGGGTACCTGGATACAACCTTCTAAAGAGGATTTTTACCTATACACAGGTCTAAGAACCGCCCAGACAACAGAGGATCTTAAATCTGCACTCAGAGCTCAAAAACTCTGCTTACAACTTGGGGACGCGGACCTCCCTAACATCCCAGATGAAAGCCGTAGACTTGAGAAGCGTATGAAAGTGACAGATGTTGAGTGCTGGGAAAGTCGAAGGGGGGATACCCGGGGGTGGGAGGGCAAAAGCAGAGGTGGGGGGAGAGGATGGAGCAGAGGACAGGGGAGGGTTAACCAAAACTCAATACGCATATTAGTAAAATCCAGGGGTGGGAGGCATGGGAAACAACACCACAACGTCTCCGCAAACGTTTTACAAGGGGTCTGTTTGAAATAATCTATGGATTTTAGCTTATGATTAAAAAAAAAAAGCCACTGTAAGAAACGGGGGTGGTGATGGTGGTAAAAATTGACTTCCATTTCTAGCTCTTGGAATTCCTCCCTCCCTACAAGGAAGGGTTTGGACAAGACGGCCACCTACACTTGCCACCGGTGTCGGGGGAACTGCCTCGGCCAGGTGGGACTTATGTGTGTCCAGTGATGGACAGATGGTGGTGGCAGGATCAGGAACGCGAGGAACCCTCCTCCCCCACCTCGGGGTTCGGACGCCCGCGCTGGGGCTCTCGGCCCGGGCGGAGGCGCGCGCAGGTGCAGCGCCGGGGACAGGGCGACAGCGCGGGGGACAGGCCGGACGGGACCCGGGCCCGACAGCTGGGAAAGAGCGGGGGAGGATAAGGGAGGGAGGAAGAGGAGAAGGAGAAGCGGCAGGAGGAAAGGGAAGGAAGAGGGAGAGCAGAGGGAGGGATGGGGAGAAGAGCGAGGCGGGGAGGAGGGAGGCCGGGGAGGAGTCTGCAAACTTTCAGTTCAAGGGCATTGTGGGAAGCAGCCATGGAGTGAGGCGCGCTCACCTGCGGGCGGCTCGGCCTGGCCTCGTCCTCCACCATGGTGAGTGCGCGCTCCCCAGCGCCCCACGCGAGCGAAGGAAGGAGGGAGGGCGGCGCGGGGTCCTGCCCGGGTCCCCTGGCTCCAGGTGGGCACCGTGCGGGGACCTCGCCAGCGAGCGACTCCATTCATTTCCAGCCCGTCGTCCGCGCGGAGCCCCGCACCGTGCCAGGCGCCGGGGACCGGGTGACACCCCTGCGCTCCCGGAGCTCACACTCGGGACAGGGTGCGGAGGGGAGCAGACTGGGAATAAACCGGGAAAATCAAGATAACTCCCCAGACTAAGGAGGGCTCTGAAGACTCAGACTGGGCAACTTTTGCTTCAGCAGGTTTTTATTTTTATTTTTAGTTTATTTTTTTTCGAAGCAGGGTCTCACTCTAGCCCAGGCTGACCTGGAACTCACTCTATAGTCCCAGAGGAGCCTCGAACTCACGGCGATCCTCCTCCTACCTCTTCCTTATTTATTTATTTATTTATTTATTTATTTATTTATTTATTTATTTATTTCTGGCGGCCACTTTTGACCTGCTGGGCAGAGGATGGGGATGAAACCCGGCATGTGGCCCCGGAAGCAGAGAACCGATGAGAAGATAAAAGTTTTGGGGTTTTGTTGTTGTTTTATCCAAGTTTTAGCTCCTCATCGGTTCCGTGCTTTAAGGAGCTAGATCCCTGTGGCTGATGGTGAGAACAGACTACGGGGTGTAGCGTGTGTGTGTGTGTGTGTGTGTGTGTGTGTGTAAGCTGGGAGCCCCAGGATGGGGCTGCAGGCGAGAAGGTGGTGTCCTGAAGGGCGCGCCAGGTTCCCTCAGCCCTTGCCTTAGGTCGGTGCGGGTTTGTGAGGCAGCACTGGGAACTGCACTGTTCCCAGGTCCCCAAAAGTGTTCTCACTTCTCAAATCCACCTGCTGGACTCACCTCGAGCAGGCCCGCTGTGGCAGGCGGGTCACTTGACAAGGAGAGCCGCAGCCCAGTGCTGCTGCTAAATAGGAAATCTACAGATGCGGATCCTGGGAGAGAGGTTCTAGATTGCTCCTTTTTGTTGTTGTTGAGAGTTCCTGCTAAATACTGCGTGATACCAGAAGGAGGCTGTAAATAATGGAGCAGCTGCCTTGGCTAGCAAGCTCTAGTTTCCCAAGGAACAAAGTGACAGTGTCCTGGTGGCCAGCTCATTTGCCTGATGGATGGTGGAATGAGGCCCTGAGTTTCTGAGTCGTGCAAGCTGCTTCCTCCTGTGGGCCGGGGCAGGATCTCAGGAAAGGATCACGTGCTCTACACTACATCTGGCGGGAGCTTCAGTTTTTCTTGCAGGTGCCACATGGTCAGAAATGGGAAGTAGCACCAGCTATGATCCTCCTATCTCAGCTCCCAAGTGCTGGGGTGACAGGAGTGAGCCCCCATGCCTGGCTCACAAATTTCTTTTGCTTTGGAAAATATTGATATTGGTCATGCAAATGTTATGCATGTTATCGTTTACCTGGTTTGTTTTTGAACGAATTAGTAGATAGCTGTGCTGTGTGATGTGTAATAAGTGATGAGTGCCGTGTTCACAAATATGTCTTTGGGTTTCTTGGTTTTTTTAAGAGCATTCAAGAGGTTTCACAGAGGAGACACAGCAGCTCCATAAGGGAGCATGCATGCTTTGATGCTCAGGGGAGGGACTTCTTGCCTGCTATGTCTCTGGCGTTCGGGCGGGGAATAGGTGGCCCTACCCTGTTGCTCATTATCTGGTGCTCTGTCCTTGGTGTTGACCTGTGATTGCCTCTTAATCTCCCTCCTGGCTTCATTCCTAGATCCTATCTCTTGCTGATTCTTTTTTTTTTTTTTTTTTTTTTTTTTTTTTTTTGAGGTAGGGTCTCACTCTAGCTCAGACTGACCTGGAATTCCCTATGTAATCTCAGGGTGCCCTCGAACACTTGATGATCCTCTTGCTGGGATTAAAGGCATGCGCCACCATGCCCGGCTTCTCTTGCTAACTCTTTTTAGGAAGATGCCACAGTGGTCCTGGGCACACAGAAAGTGGTTCTTCAATGCATTGTGTTTGTCACCATGAATGAGCCAACCAGGATCTGTTTGCATCTGGATCATTCTGGCTGAATCAGCTGTGTGCTTCGCCTTATCTTTATATTCGAATTCTCTCTCTACCTTCTTGGAAGACAATGCTGAGCCTATTGTCTCCAGGAATCCCCAGCAGGGCCTTCACGCTGTGTGTGCTTAAAACTTTCTCTGTTAGGAGTGCTTCCCGGAACTGATGGATGGCAGAGGGTTTGTGGTGATTGTTCCTTTATTTACTTTCCTCTTCAGAAGATAGTTTTGGACACTGATGGGTTGACGCGAGAGGCTTTGAGGCCACCTTTCATAGAAATGTTCCCAGACTTTGATTTATGACGTTCTTGAGATGACTTTTAAAACCACATTGTGAACAATGTAGAGGAATCCCCCACTGAAAGAAACTCCAAAAGTGACTCCTTTGGCAGGAAGACTGATCATCTTTTTGTGTCATAAATCCAGTTCTCATCATGCTTGATACTTGGGTAAAGTGAAGCAGATTCAAAGGGTTTGGTGCTTGGGATTAAAAAAAAATTAATAATATTTTATTTATTTATTTATTTATTTATTTATTTATTTATTTGAGAGAAAGGGAGAAAGACAGAGGCAGCTAGAGATAGAGAATGGGCATAACAGAACATCTAGCCATTGCAAACGAACTCCAGATACATGTACCACCTTGTGCATCTGGCTTACATATGGGTACTGGGGAATCGAACCTAAGGCTTCACAGGCAAGCACCTTAACCACTAAGCCATCTCTCCAGACAGGTTTTTTTTTTTTTTTGCTTGTGTATGTGCATGTGCCTATACAGTGTCTCCGGAGCTCTCTGTGGTGGGGTGTACTCCTGTGCGGTAAGTAGCTGGAGCACCATTGTTCTTCAGGCATTCTTTTAAAAAGTTTTTTTTGATGATTTCCATTAATATAAACAATATGCTTTGATCATAATCTCCTCTCAACACTCTTGCTTTTCCCCTTCCCCAATCCCCCCTCCATTGAATCCTTTCTTTCTTTTTTTTCTTTCTTTTTAAAAAATTTTTTTTGGAGAGAGACACAGAGAGACAGAGAGAGAGGGAGACAGATAGAGATGGGCGCGCCAGCAGCCTCTCAGCAGCTGCAAATGAAATCCAGATGCGTGCGCCCCCTTGTGGACAAGTGTGGCATTGCGCGCTTGCGTCACTTTGCATCTGGCTAAATGTGGGACCTGGAGATTGGAACTGGGTTCTTAGGCTTAGGAGACAGGCGCCTTAAAGATGCCACAGTGGTCCTGGGCACACAGAAAGTGGTTCTTCAATGCATTGTGTTTGTCACCATGAATGAGCCAACCAGGATCTGTTTGCATCTGGATCATTCTGGCTGAATCAGCTGTGTGCTTCGCCTTATCTTATATTCGAATTCTCTCTCTACCTTCTTGGAAGACAATGCTGAGCCTATTGTCTCCAGGAATCCCCAGCAGGGCCTTCACGCTGTGTGTGCTTAAAACTTTCTCTGTTAGGAGTGCTTCCCGGAACTGATGGATGGCAGAGGGTTTGTGGTGATTGTTCCTTTATTTACTTTCCTCTTCAGAAGATAGTTTTGGAGACTGATGGGTTGACGCGAGAGGCTTTGAGGCCACCTTTCATAGAAATGTTCCCAGACTTTGATTTATGACGTTCTTGAGATGACTTTTAAAACCACATTGTGAACAATGTAGAGGAATCCCCCACTGAAAGAAACTCCAAAAGTGACTCCTTTGGCAGGAAGACTGATCATCTTTTTGTGTCATAAATCCAGTTCTCATCATGCTTGATACTTGGGTAAAGTGAAGCTGCAGATTCAAAGGGTTTGGTGCTTGGGATTAAAAAAAAATTAATAATATTTTATTTATTTATTTGAGAGAGAGGGAGAAAGACAGAGGCAGATAGAGATAGAGAATGGGCATAAGAGAACATCTAGCCACTGCAAACGAACTCCAGATACATGTACCACCTTGTGCATCTGGCTTACATATGGGTACTGGGGAATCGAACCTAAGGCTTCACAGGCAAGCACCTTAACCACTAAGCCATCTCTCCAGACAGTTTTTTTTTTTTTTTTGCTTGTGTATGTGCATGTGCCTATACAGTGTCTCCGGAGCTCTCTGTGGTGGGGTGTACTCCTGTGCAGTAAGTAGCTGGAGCACCATTGTTCTTCAGGCATTCTTTTTAAAAGTTTTTTTTGATGATTTCCATTAATATAAACAATATGCTTTGATCATAATCTCCTCTCAACACTCTTGCTTTTCCCCTTCCACACCCCCCCTCCATTGAATCCTTTCTTCCTTTTTAAAAAATTTTTTTTGGAGAGAGACACAGAGAGACAGAGAGAGAGGGAGACAGATAGAGATGGGCGCGCCAGCAGCCTCTCAGCTGCTGCAAATGAAATCCAGATGCGTGCGCCCCCTTGTGGACAAGTGTAGCATTGCACCCTTGCGTCACTTTGCATCTGGCTAAATGTGGGACCTGGAGATTGGAACTGGGTTCTTAGGCTTAGGAGACAGGCGCCTTAACCGCTAAGCCATCTGTCCAGCCCCTCCATTGAATCCTTTCTTATTTCCAACTAGTTTTTCTTCTACTTTTTTTTGTTGTTGTTATTGTTGTTGTTGCTTATTTTTCTGAGGTAGGGTCTCACTCTAGCCCAAGCTGACCTGAAATTCACTAGGTAGTTCAAGGGTGGCCTCGAACTCACAGTGATCCTTCTACTTCTGCCTCCTGAGTGTTGGAATTAAAGGCATGTGCCACCATGCCTGTCATCTCTTCTATTTTGATACCATCATTTTTTCTTCCCACTTCAGCCACTGTGAGGTCATAAATATCCCAGCCTCTCCTTCTTCCCTTCCTTGGGCTCTTACATTCTTTCACAATGGTCTCTGAGCCTTGGGGAGGAGTGATGGAGATGTTTTACTTAGTGCTGCACACTACTCCACTGTCACTTTTCAGCACTTTGATGAGTTTGGAGTCATCCCAGGGGGTCACTGCCATCTGAAAAGAGAAGTTTTCCTTTTTTTTTTTTTCTGGAGAGAGACACACAGAGAGAGACAGAGAGAGAGGGAGAGGGAGACAGAGATGGGCGCGCCAGCAGCCTCTCAGCTGCTGCGAATGAAATCCAGATGCATGCGCCCCCTTGTGGGCAAGTGCGGCATAGCGCCCTTGCATCACTTTGCATCTGGCTAAACATGGGACCTGGAGATTGGAACCGGGGTTCTTAGGCTTAGGAGGCAGGCGCCTTAACTGCTAAGCCATCTCTCCAGCCCAAGAGAAGCTTTTCTAACCAATAGTGAGAGTACATTAATATATGGGTATAATAATTATTTAGAGGGCAGTTTGGTGGGCATATTATATCCATTTAGTCAGACTTCAGCCCATTCTTATTTGAGCAGGAAGCTCTTATTGACCCAGGAGCTTGCTGAATTTTTGATGTTGTTGTTTTTGTGAGCACCTGTGATTATTCTGGGGTCTCTGCTCCCCTATTAGTCTAAGATTTCAGATGTGGGTGGCCACAGCAAGTGTTCATGTGGGTCCTGGGAATACACAGTGGTCTCTCCAGCCTCCTCAGGCTCTTATGCTTGCACTGGAAGTACTCTTCACCATTGAGCTATCTCTGGCCCTTTCCTTGTTCTTTTTTTTTTTTTTTGTTTAGACAGACTCTCACTATGTAACCTGCTTGGCCTGGAACTCAGTATGTACTCTCTAGAATGGCCTCAGCCTTATAGTTATCCTCTGACCTCTGCCTCCCCATTTTATTTGGTGGGGGGGATTACAGGTGTGTCCCACTTTGCCCAGCTTCTGTTTGTGATTTTAAATCTGACTTGAGAGAAGAATCATGAAACCATTTTTTTTTTTTTTAAAATCAGATCTGTGTCAGTGGGAGACAGCATTAGTGCTCCTTTGTACATCAGATTCCGAAATTCTCCCTCTCCAGGCAAGGCAGCTGGAGACAGTGTAGGTGGGGCAAGAGACCCCGAACCTGTAGATCCTGCCATACTCCGTCTTCCCAAGTTTGCAAGTTTATGGTCTGAGACTTAACTGGATTGTAATAAGCCTGTAACCGTCTTAGCACTTTAAATTCCAGCTCGAGGATGAAGAAAGCCATTGGAGTACAGTGCTTTTCTCTGGAGCTTGGCCAGGGCTGTTGGCCAGCAGTTAGTGTACAGTGTGTGTGGGTGTGGGTGGGGGTGTGATTGAGAGGACAGGGAGAAGCGACCCTTGGTGGGGGCCTAGTTGTCCCAAGTGCTCCCATTACTGCCACTGGGGCTTGCATTTACTTTCTCCGCTAATGCTGCTGCCCAGCTCCCATCTTCTTTTCTTCTCCTCCTCCTTCTCCTCTGCCTCCTCTTTCTTCTTTTTGTGATGAATACTGTCAACTGCGAGTGAGTTGTGTGTGTTGTTGCACTAGCAGTGGAAGGAAAAAGGGCGCCGAGTATTTACCACACTGTTTTTACAATGTCTGTTCTTTGGGGCTCCATCAATTTTTTTTCATATGGGCTGAGGCATAATAAATAGAACTACTCGCCCTTGTACACACACACACACACACACACACACACACACACACACACACACTCACACACACGCACAGAAAACTCCTTTAAGAGTCTCCAGAGATGAGTGCTTCTTGGTGTCTCTGTGAATGATTTCTTTAATATATCTTGTTACTTGGCCAAAGCTTCTTCCAGATACACGAGACTTCCCTGTGATTTGAGTTCTTTCCTGACTCTCTCAAAATCCCCATTCCTGGTATATCTTTCCCTCTCTCTGTCTCTAATAAATAAATAGAAATAAAATCTTAAAAAAATATAGAGAGAGGGAGGGAGAGTGAGTATGGGCATGCCAGGGCCTCCAGCCACTACAAATGAATTCCAGATGCGTGTGCCTCCTTGTGCAACTGGCTTATATGGGACCTGGAGAATCAAACTGGGGTCCTTAGGCTTTGTAGGCATGTGCCTTAACCACTAAGCCATCTCTCCAGCCCTCTTGTTCTCTCTTGATACTTCTTTGCAGAGTTCCCGTTCTCCCTAAAATATTCTAGTCACTTACCCAGAAAAACTTCCTTTAAACAATTTGAACTTTCAGAACCTGTAAGTTCAAAGATTATTCACAGTAGGGGGCTGGAGAGATGGCTTAGCAGTTAAGGCTTTTGCCTGCAAAGCCAAAGGACCTCAGTCTGATTCTCCAGGACCCACGTAAGTCAGATGCACAAGGTGGAGTATGCATTCGGAGTTTGTTTGTTTGCAGTGGCTGGAGGCCCTGGTGCACCTATTTTCTTTCTCTACATCTCTGTGTTTGCCTCTTTCCCTCTATTGCTCTCTTAAATAAATAAATAAATAAATAAATATTTTTAAAAAGATTATTCACAGTAGATAACTAAGGTCATGCCCCTGAGGATCCCTCTAACCAAAGCCTTGACCAGCTAAAGAAATGAGCTTATTACCTGGCTGCTAGTCATGTGGTCAGCAAGGAATTCTGACAACACAAGGAAATACTGCAGGTGCTTCACATTAGACATGATATGTCCTTGACCAACATGAGGAAGTTGGTCTTTGAAAAATGCTGCCAAAGGCCCCAGTCTGGAAGCTTTCTGACAGGTAGAACTGAGTTCCAAATCAATCAATCAATCAATTACTCCCTCTCTCTCTCTGTCTAGTTTCTAAAATCTCCCTGGGGGGCATAAGCTGGTCATTCATTACTCTTTCAGTGCACTGGGGCCTGCACGTCAAGAACATTCAGTCACGTATGACAGCATGAGAGATTTGATATGTGAATGACCTTGCTGGAGCTTCGTCTGCAGGGTTCTGTGGTGATGTGAAATGATGTGAAATGACTGAGAGTGATTCAGCTTCAGCTTCAGTACAATGGGGGTATAAGGCCATGGTTTGCAAACTGGGGTGCCTGCTCCCTCTGTGTGCTCATCCTTGTGTGTGTGTGGGGGCATCCTTGAAGCACTGTTTAGAATTAAAAGAAAACCTTTTCATATTAAAGTATATTTAGGTCTAAGATGCAAAATTCTCAAAGAATTTGAAGTTCCAAGAGAGAAATTGTTTATAGCTAGCTGCTTAAGGCTAGCCCTCTGGGTGTGTTATGAGTTGACCAGCCTTTCCTGCTGTTAATATTTGGGTAGAAACATTGGAGAGACAGCACACTTCTTCTGGAACAGGCTGGTTGGGGATAGTGTAGATTTGCAGATTCTATGGTCTGTATCACTCAGCTTTTTTTTTTTTTAAAGTTTTTTTTTGTTTATTTGAGAGCAACCGACAGAGAAAGAGGGAGAGAGAGAGAGAGAGAGAGAGAGAGAGAGAGAGAGAGAGAGAGAGAGAATGGGCGCACCAGGGCCTCCAGCCATTGCAAACGAACTCCAGATGCATGGGCCACCTTGTGCATCTGGCTTACGTGGGTCATGTGGAGTCAAGCCTCGACCTGGGGTCCTTAGTCTTCACAGGCAAATGCTTAACTGCTAAGCCATCTCTCCAGTCCCACTCAGCTCTTTTGTTTTGGAGCAAAGCGACCAGGGTCATGATGCTATTCTTTTGGGCCATGTCTTAGTTTCGTGTACAATAATGAGTTGGAGGACCCAGACTTCCCCTGTATGTGGTAGTTTCTTGAGCTTCATTTTGAGCCAGACTTTTACTAATTCGTTCATTTGTATACCGAACAAAACTATTGGGCACCTGTTCTATGATAGGCCAAACTAGCTATAATTTGTGGCACTTAACAAAGACTGAAACCACAAGGATTCTTGTTCCAAAATAATTTGAAAACTTCATGACAATGACAGTGGAACACTGAGCCCAGTGCTGGGTCATTGTGAATGCACAGCTTCACCTTTTGTCCATAGAAGCCAGCTCAGGTCGAGGCCTCAGAGACTGAACATGCTAGAAGCCTCCTGACCTCATGTTCTTGGTGGGGCACTCTCTAAGCTCTGCCACATGGAAGAGGGATCCATGACTGAATTTCAGGCAGAGCATCACCTTGCCAACCTTGCTGTCACTGCGTGGGAGATGCAGATGCAGGTGCGAGGACCCAGTCATGGCACTTGGAGTTAGGAGGAGTGCCGGCTTTGGAGTTTGGCTTCACGAATGGCCTCCTCTCTTGGTCTAAGAGGTGAGATGTTTTCTCCAGCAAGCTCAGTCAGACTCTGGCCTCTTCCTGAGCCAGTTCTGACAGTGGGTTCAGAAGCCATATTGGTCCCTGGCATTTGGTTTCAAATTGGTCGCTCTGCAGGGCTTGTGTCATGTTCCTGAGCTGAGTACTGGGTTCCGGGTGTCATGGCTTCTCCAGCCTCCCCCCTCTCCCCTGCTGCTTGCTCTGTTCAGCCACCTGTGGTCTCATCTGTTGGCTTAGATCCCGTTCATTATTTCTCCACTTGTGTAAAATAAGGAGATACGAAAAATTCCCAGGAGGGTATGCAAGAAGGCAATTGTTTCTGGGAGGAAAGTGATTGTTTCTGGCAATTTCCTCCTATGTATCTGCTGTGATCATATTTATTGAATAATTGAGGTAGGGTCACTTGTACCTCAGGCTGGCCTCAGAATCAATACATAGTTCAGAATAACCTTGAACTCCTTTAAAAATATTTTATTTACTTATTAGCAAGAGAGAGAGAGAGAGAGAGAGAGAGAGACAAAAATGAATATGGGTATGCCAGGGCCTCTAGCCACTGTAAACAAATTCTAGATGCATGCACCATCATTTGAGTCTGGCTTATGTAGGATCTGGGGAGTTGAACCTGGGTCCCTAGGCTTCATAGGCAAGTGCCTTAACTGCTAAGTCATCTCTCTAGTCCACCTTGACCTCCTGATACTTGGACTTCAGGTTTCCATGTGCTTGGATTATAGAAATGAGCCCCTATACTCCAGATGCATGTGCCACCATGTGCATCTGGTTTACACGGGTACTGGGGAATCAAACCTGGGTCCTTAGGCTTCACAGGCAAGTGCCTTAGCTACTAAGCCATCTCCCAGCCCCTAAAATCTCTTTTTATTTATTATTTATTTGCAAGAAGGGAGGGAAAGAGAGTTGCTAGAACTCCAGATGTATGTGTCACTTTTACATGGCTACTGGGGAATCAAAACAGGGTTGTCAGTTGTCAGGCTTTGCCATCAGATACCTTTAACAGCTAAGCCATATCCCCAGCCATAATCCACCCTTTTTATTTATTTATTTATTTTTTTGAGACAGGATCTCTCATTGGGTTCAGAACTCATCCATTTGGGCAGACGAATTAGCTTGCAGTCCCCTAGGATCCTTCTTGTCTTTGTCTTCCCGGTGCGGGGACAATAGGCGTGTACTATCCGTGACGTTTTATGTGGGTGCTAGGGATCCAAAACTCAGGTTCTATTCACGCTTAGGTAACTCAGCTGGTAGAGCAAAGAACTGTGGACTGAATAAAACTCAGGCCCTCATGCTTATGCAGTAGACACATTACTGATTAAACAATCTCTCCTGCTCCAAATATTACCTTTTTAACCCATTGATCTGTTGATGGGCATCTAGACTGGTTCCATTTTTTTTATCATCGTGGAGTACAGCTATAAACATCATATATATGTTTTTCATAAATATATTACATGCATATAATGTATTTTGACCTTATTCACCTCCTATTATCCTTCTTCCCCTCCGCCACTCCTAATGTACTCCTTCTCCCTCCCTATTTTCCATTTTTTTTTTTTTTTTTTGGTTTTGCAAGGTAGGGTGTCACTCTGGTCCAGGCTGACCTGGACCTCCTCCTACCTCTGCCTCCCGAGTGCTGGGATTAAGGGCGTGTGCCACCACGCCCGGCTCCTATTTTCCATTTTTAAAAATATTTTATTTTTATTTATTTATTTGACAGAGAGGAAGAGAGAGAGAGAGAGAGAGAGAGAGAGAGAGCGAGCGAGCCAGGGCCTCCAACCATTGCAAACGAACTCCAGATGCATGCTTCCCCTTGTGCATCTGGCTAACGTGGGTCCTGGGGAATCGAAATTGGGTTCTTTGGCTTTGCAGGCAAACACCTTAACCGCTAAGCCATCCCTCCAGCCCCTTATTTTCCATTTTTTGAGGAACCTTCATACTGATTTTCATAGTGGATTCAAAACTTTACATTCCCAAGATGAGAGAGATGGTTCAGCAGTTAAGGTACTTGGCTTCAAAGCCCAAGGACTTGAGTTTGATCCCCAGTACCCACATAAAGCCAGGTGCACAAGGTGGCATGTGTGTCTGGAGTTTGTTTGCAGAGGCGAGAGGCACTGACACACTCATTCTCTCCCTCCCTCTCTCTCTGCTTCTTTCTTTTTTTTCTCTAATACATAAATAAATAAAATATTTAAAAAATTTCATTCCTACCAATAGTGAATTTGTCATTTGCAAACAAACTGCAGACTCATGCGCCACCTTGTGCCTCTGGCTTCACGTGGATTCTGAAGAATGGAACTTGGGTCCTTAGGCTTTGCAGGCAAGCACCTTAAACACTGAGCCGCCTCTCCAGCCTCCATTTGTTTTCTTGATAGCCATTTTGACTGGAGTGAGATATAATCTTAAATTTTAATTTTGAAATTCGCATTTCTCTGATTGCTAAAGAATTTGAACACCTTTTCACATGTTTATGGACTATTTGTATCTCTTCTTTTGCGATCTGTCTGTTCTGTTCATTAGCCCATTTATTGATTGATTTAGGTTTTGGTGATTAAGTATCACAGTTCTTTGTATATGCTGGATACTAATCCCCTGTCAAATGTGCAGTTGGCAAAGATTCTCCTCCCATTCTGTAGGCTATGTCTACCCTGGTAGTAGTTCCCTTTGCTATGCAAAAGCTCCTTAACTTTATGGATCCTGTTTGTCAGCTCTTGGGATTATGTCCTGTGCTATTCGAGTCCTATTCAGAAAGTCCTCGCCTATGCCTGTATCTTGCCTTGCCTATGTGCTTTCTCTATCAGTTTGAAAGTTTCAGGTTTTACATTCAGGTCTTTGATCCATTTTAGAATAGTCATTCATTTTTAAATGTATTTATTTATTTGATATGTGTGTGTGCCACTGCGTGCATGTTCATATGGAGGTCAGAGAACATCCATCAGGTCAGTCCTAGCCTTCCTCCTCATTTGGTGCAGGGTTTTTATTCACCACTCAGTTCATTGGCTTTATGGACATTCTCCTGTCTTCAGCTTCCTTCTCAGCCTGGGCACGCTAGGGCTATGGAAGCCTGCCATAGCTTGGGGCTCTAATGTGGGGTCTGGAGATCTGAACTCAGTTCTTCAGAGTTATGCAGCAAGTGCTTTATCCACCGACCTCTCTCCTCTGCCCTAGAATCTTTATTTTTAAGTCGTGTATTCTTTTAGACATTTCCATTTTTCTCATATGTAAATACTATACAGTAAATTATATCGAAATGTCTATAAAATACTATTATTTATATTTTGAACAAAAACACATTACTCTGTTTTTCCCCATGCTTTGTACTTCTTAGGCCTGGGCATGTTCGGAGTCAAGATGAAGCAGAAGAGGCCCCATAAAACACACACATACATGTACACTCACATACATACACATGTGTGCATACATATACACATGTACATGCACACTCACATATATGTACATGTGTATATGCATATATATAGATACACACACCCATACATGCACACTATATATAGATACATACACTCATATATGCTCACTCACATATATGCATATGAGCACACGTGTATATACACACATGTACATGCACACATATAGAAATATTGAAACACACATTTCCCATCATCCACCAACCTATCTATTTGCCTTGGGCTTGTGGTCAGACTTTTGGCACTCTTTTTTTTTTCATTGTTTTCATATTTATTTATTTATTTGAGAGAAAGAAAGAGAGAAAGAGAAAGAGAGAGAGAGAGAGAGAGAGAGAGAAAAGAGGCAGGTATACAGAGAGAGAATGGATGTGCCAGGGCCTCTAACCACTACAAACGAACTCCAGATGCATGTGCTCCGTTGTGCATCTGGCTCACATGGGTCTTGGGGAATCAAACCGGGGTCCTTAGGCTTCACAGGCAAACACCTTAATCGCTAAGCCATTTCCCCAGCCCACTTTCAGCACTCTTGAATGCACTTTGCCTTCTTTATGAGATATGAGAATAGGAGTGAGAGAAGAGAGAGATGAAAATATGTAACTAATCTTTCTTTTTTCACTGACACTGAAAGGAGTCTTGGGTAATGAGGCACAATGATATTTCTTATCTCTTCAGAGGATTTAACCATCAAGATGCAGAGGTGGGGGCTGGGGATGTGGCTCAGCAGTTAAAGGTGCTTGCTAGCATAAGCCTGTCATCAGCCTGGTTCAGTTCCCCAGCATCCACATACAGCTAGACAAAAAGTGGTACAAGCAGCTGGCATTTGTTTGCAGTGGCAAGAGACCCTGGTATACCCATATATGTCTGTCAGATCTTCTGCTTGTGTGTGGGGAATGGAGCTTAGGGGAAAGGTTGGCCTTTGTGTTCAAAAGACACTGAACAACTCTGCAAGATGTAGAAGTTGTGGGGCTGGAGAGATGGCTTAGCAGTTAGGGTGCTTGCCTGCACAGCCTAAGGACTCATGTTTGACTCTCCAGATCCCACGTAAGCCAGATGCATAAAGGCGAGACACATGCCCACTAGGTGGTGCAAGTGCCTGGAGTTTGATTGCAATGGCTGAGGCCCTGGTGTGCCAATTTCCTCTCTCTCATGTGTGCGTGTGTGCTCTCACTCTCTCTCTCCACACACACACACACAAAAAGCTGTGCACCTGAGCTGGGCATGGTAGTACATGTTCACCATTTCAGCACTGCAGAGGCTACAGCAGGAGGATTGCCAGTTAGAGACCTGCATGGACTACATGGGGAGACCCTGTGTAAAAAACGAAAAAACAAAAACCAAAAAAAAGTAAAGACGAAAATGAAATTATGCTTGTGAAAAAGTGAAGAGTGGGCCGTCATGGAATGTTCAGCCTCAAGTTTCAGTGTCTGCTGTGCAGCTGCCCCTGGTCTTCTCCTTCAGGTCTCCTTCAAGAGGCCTGTGGTTTTGTTTTGCTGCTGAAGCGATGAGAGACTTGAATTAATTAATATGGAAGAAAGTGTCAGCATTCCCTCTGGTGACAAAGCATGCTGTCAGGACAGGCTTGTCTATGTGTGCCCGTTTTGCTGTGTGTCCCCTTCTGTTCATGGCAATTAGGGCACCTTACGTGACTCTTCATGACACCCCCTCCTGTTCATTGCTAAAAAAGGGGTGGATGCCGTGTGGTGGAAAGGAGAGTGTGGAGGGGTAGGCAGCCCTGCCCCTGTGTAAGCCCCAGAGCTCAGGTTCCTTGCTCCTCCTCTGCCCAAGGTTACCTGAGCATTGTGTGAGGTCATCGTTTAATTAGCATGGTGCCTGGCACTGCGACACATTCCATAAATGTTAGTGAGGGTTATTTTAAGAAAAATAGGAAAGTCGTTTAAAATGCCCCATAAGAAACTTATTTGAATAAAAAAAATAAAGAAATGAATTATCATAGGCAGCAAAAATTGGGTGGTGTGGAAAAATAAGGATTATAAGAATATCACATTTTAAAATTGCAATTCAAAATTTATCATATAGATTTTCCTTTTTGTTTCTTTGTATTTTTAATATTTATTTATTTATTTGTAAGCAGGGAGAAATAGAAGAGAGACAGATAGAATGGGTGCTCCAGGGCCTGCAGCCACTGTAAATGAACTCCAGTTGCATGCACCACCTTGTGCATCAGGCTTTATGTGGGCACGGGGATTGAATTTGGGTCAGGCTTTTCAGACAAGCACCTTAACCGCTAAACCATCTCTCCAGCCCAGGATTTTCCTTTTTTGTATAAGCAAGTCTCTTTCCCTACTTCCCTCTATTTGAACTTAGGACTTTGTACATACCAGCCAAGTGCTCTACCACTGAGCATATATCCATCCCTCTTTTTACCTTGTATTTTGAGACAGTCTTGCTAAGTTGCCCAGGCAAGCCTTGAACTTGTGGTCTTCCTGCCTCAGCCTTTTCAGTTGCTATCATTACAATCCTAAGCCACCTGGCCTGGCTCCATTTCTTTATTAAGGAGTCACATTTTAGGTCTCAATCTCCTATATTTAAAATCTATTTGGTCTCACGATTTTAGAACTTTAAGAATGCAGTCTGGGAAGATGGCTTAGCAGTTAAGGCGCCTGCCTGCCAAGCTTAAGAACACCTGTTTGATCTCCAGGTCCCACATTTAGCCAGATGTAAAGTGACACAAGCATGCAATGCCATGCTTGCCCACAAGGGGGCGCACATGTCTGGAATTAGTTCACAGCAGCTGAGAGGCTGCTGGCACACCCATTCTCTCTCTCTCTGCCTCTTCCTCTCTGTCTCTCAATAATAATAATAATAATAATAATAATAATAATAATGATGATGATAAAATGCACCCAGGTATGGTTCATCTAATCCCAGCATTTGGGAGGCTGAGGCAGGAGGAGATTGCTATGATTTGGGCTATAAAGGAAGACCTTGTCTAAAAATTAAAAAAAAAAAAAAAAATGTGGATAATTTAGGCTGTATTGAGATTTTGTTTAAAAAACAAAACAAAACAAAACAAAACAATAAGGGGGAAAGGTGGAGCCTTGAATATGTGTAAAAAGGAAGCTTGGACTCTCAGACTGATTCCTGAACGTTTTTGGTAGGGTAGCCAAGCGTCTGAGGCACATGATGGTCATACCTTTGCCCACCTCTTTACAGTGTTGTTTGCAATTGAAGGTATCTTTGTCAAGGTGTCGAGTCCCTAGGGATAGATTTTTAATGACTGCTGAGTGGGCTGAAGTAGGAAGATAATGAAATGGAAGTCCTTAATAAATATCTAAGTGGTCATTACTATGCAGTCATGAGCTTAGCCTATTAAGCATAGTGTCTTGAATAAAGTTCAAAAATTCCCATTAAAAAAGATCAAATCAGTATCGCTAAGAAATAGAAATAGGGGTCCAAGTTATTAATGTATTGGTTTCTTCCCCCTGACTTTCAAGTTGTTCTGGAAATTGCCTGGAACTTTTGACTCGTATTTCCAGTATGTATGTAGTTTTCCTTTCCTTGGATGATATGAAACAGAATAAATAAACAAGTCACCCTCTGAAGAGGACTCTAGAGAAAATTTAATCAGAACCTATTTACTATAGGATAAAATTAAACAACAGGTGTGGACATCCTCAAAGTTGCTCACTCTGTCCAGGAGAAATGCTAAAGGGAGAAGTTCCAGGTTTATAACAAGTCAGCGGCTTTTCCACTGGTTCATCTTCAGCTCTGAACTTCTGTGCTTATTGATAAAGAAAAGCCCACAAGTGTCAGACAGTCTCTTAATTATAAGAGGCTCACTGTGCTCTTGAAGAGAAGTTTCCCACATGAATTATAAAGGTAGACCTTATTGGGTGTGCAAAGTAAACCTCTGAAGTGTGTTGTTGAAATTATATCATTGCAGAAATTTAGTGGAGGAGAAAATGGAAGGGGCTCCAGGGAAAGACGGGCTTTGGGCTGAGCTTGAAGGGCAAGGTGACCCTGCCTTCAGCTTTTCAGAAGTGTGTGTGTGTGTGTGTGTGTGTGTGTGTGTGTGTGATGTGGGTGAGTTGGAAGGAGTTGGTGAATAGAATATGAAGAAAGGGAGTAGTACTGAAAAGACAGTGTAAGACCTGGAGGAGAGCTGGGTGAAGGCTGACGCACCATAAGGAACTGGTTTCTATGGACTTTCCCATGGTTGCTCCTTTCTCTCTAACTCCGCCCTATGTCCAACCCCATTCATTTTATCATGCATTCATGCATTTTATCAGAAATGACATATCTCACACTTTAAAAAACTTCTAGATTTTTGAGAGAATAAGCACTAAGCATGTTAAGAAATGTAGATTGAGGCTTATTGTAAGTCAGGAGGGACTGACTTCACTCACCCGCCCAGTTCTGGAAACACCACCTTTTTCTTGCTTAGCAGGCAAGGTGAATGCTGCTGGATTTAGAGCTGTGCCCACAGTCTGTGTCAGCGTGTCCTGTGTGGCTGAGTTAGACAGGTTCCTTTGTGCATCTGCTGTTATCTTCCTCCCAGGATCCACTGTCTGCCCCCAGCTCTCTTCCTCTACCACTATAATTTTTGTTTTTGAAAAAGGGAGATCATTTTATTTAAATTATCTACTTTTTAAAAATTGGCACAAATGAATGGTGCATGGTATTTTGATATGTATATGTGTTGATCTATGTATATTCGTTTGATTATATGAATCCATTGCAGAATGGCCAAAAAAACCCCAATATAGACATTGCCTCACAAATTTATCATTTTTGCGTGTGGTGAGAACACTTAAAATCTCTTCTTAGAAAATTTCAACTATTATACAATACATTGCTATTGACCTTAGTCACCATGTTGTACAACAAATATTTGAATTTATTCCTTCTACGTCAGTAGACTTTAAAAACGATTGACCAACATTTCCTAGTCTGCCTCTATTCCCTCTCTCCCCTCCTTCCCCCTGTGGACACTGTTTTAACTCTGCTTTTGCAGTTTCATCCTTTGAACATTTCCTGCTAAAGGAGGTCATATGACATTTGACATTTGGCTGTGTGCTTGGATTCTTTCATGTAAAATCATGTTCTCCAGGTTCATCCATGTTGCTGTGAATGACAAGATTCCTTCTTTTTTAAGGAGCAGATCATATTCTATTGGACTATGGACCATACTTTCTTGTCTGTCCATTGAGAGACACACAGGTATTTTGGAGAGTGAAAGTTGCATCTGCTCATTTGCGTGTCTTCCATTGAGAGCATTTGCTGGAAGGACTGCTGGGTTGGAGATAAGGAGACTGGAGCTCTGCACTCAGCCTCACCAGCTCCCTCAGCAAACCTCCTGTCTGCTCTTGGCTGCCAGCTGAGGAGAACTTGATCTGAGATGTGTGTGTGCCTGCGTATGCATGTGTGTGTATGTGTGACACAGCACATGTGTGAAGGAAGGTCAGAAGACAACTTCAGATATCAGTCCTAATTTTCTATCTTTTTTGAGGCAGCCTCTGGTTGTTTACCACTGGGTTTGCCAGGCTAGCTAGCCCACAAGTTTCCAGAGGATTCTCCTGTCTCTGCCACCCACTTCCCACAACTTTAGTAGCTTTAGAGGATTCTGGGGATTGAAATGCAGGCCTTTGTGCTTGTGTAGCAAGAGCTTTATCTATTTGAACCATCTTCCAAACATATATATGTATAGTGTGTGCATGTATGTGTGATGTATTTATATATGTGAGACTGATTTATTTTTAGCTTTATTTATTTGTTAGAGACAGAGAAGGGGGGTGAGAGACAGGATGGGCACGCCAGGGCCTCTAGCCACTACAGACAAACTCCAGAGGCATGCACCACCATGTGCATCTGGCTTACGTGGGCACTGGGGAATCGAGCCTCAAACTGGGGTCCTTAGGCTTCACAGGCAAGTGCTTTAGCTGCTAAGCCATCTCTCCAGCCCGAGACTGGGTTTTATGTAGACTAGGTTGGCCCTGAATTCAATATGTAGCTGAGGATGACCTTGAACTCTTGGTCTTCCTGCTTTTACTTCCTAAGTGCTGGAATTACAGGCCTGTGCCATCTTGCCCTGCCTGAGAGATAGACTTAAAAATCCTTTTTGAGCTGGGTGTGGTGGCGCACACCTTTAGTCCCAACACTGGGGAGGCAGAGGTAGGAGGATTGCTGTGAGTTCAAGGCTACCCTGAGACTACATAGTGAATTCCAGGTTAGTTTGGGCTAGAGAGAGACCCTACCTTGGAAAACAAAACAAAACAAAACAAAACAAAACAAAACAAAACAACAACAACAACAACAACAACAACAAAAAAAAACAAAACAAAAAGAAAAGAAAAGAAAAGAAAAAAAATCCTTTTTTGGCTCTCATGGTCAGTTAGAAAATAATATTATGTCTTCCTTTGCCTCTCTAAGCCCAATGTGCAGGATTTTCTGAATGTGTGAGAATCAGAAAATTGCTGATCCCCATTTCCCTGTGTTGCCAGTTGCTTGATGTTGGCTTCCAGGTCCACCACGGGTACGAAGGCCCCACATCACACTCAGCTGCGCATAGCTGTACTGGGGCTGTGCAGTTCTCACAAACCTACTGTTCAGGGAGCGTAGGGGGCAGTTAGGGCTTGAGTCAGGTGAAGTGTCATAGTACAGCCCGTTACTCTGCTTTAGGACACACCGCTGCACACCTAGCAGGACTGGAGATGATTAAGAGATCGAAAGTGGGGCTGGCTGGAGTGTAGCTCAGAGGGAGAGCTCTTGCCTGGTATGCATGTATGAGGCCCTGGGCTCAGTCCTCAGCACTGCAAAAATCTTTTTTTAAAGAATTTAAAATATTTTATTTATGAGAGGTTGAGAGAGAGAGAGAGAGAAAGAGAGAGAGAGAGAGAGAGAGAGAGAATGGGCATGCCAGGGCCTCCAGCCACTGCAACTGAACTCTGGATGCATGTGTGCCACCTTGTGTATGTGGCTTATGTGGGTACTGGGGAACAGAACCTTAGGGTTCTTAGGCTTTGCAGGCAAGCACCTTAACTGCTAAGCTATTTCTCCAGCCCTAATTTTTAAAAAAATAGGCAAAACTGATGATTCTACTGCACCTGGGGAGAGAAAACATTTGTGAACAAGAGTAGCCTGCATGCCGCCCTAAACGGTGGGCACCTTTCAAGAACATCTAGGTTGAAGGAGGTCAGGGTCAATTTTGAGGTGGTCCTGCAAGGACATTACAGAGTTTGGATCTGAGTTGTTGAGGCGTGTATTTTAGACATCAGGGAGGCATGCAGGGCTAGGTGGAGAGATAGGATTTGCCTAGGGCCCTGCAAGCAGGGTGTGCTCGCTACATGTGGGTATGAGCTTTGTTCTCCTGGGGTGCAGGGTTACCCTAGAAATCAGGGCCCTGAGGACAGTGGAGCCATTTGTCATTTTGTACATATGAAAAGAAGCAAATACTCCGACTGGGACAAATACCTAAACAACGTCTCTTGTTCCCTTTCTCTCCCTCATTTGGATGGTTGGGGTTATATGAAGATGCATGTTGCTGCCTGATAATTCAAAGTAAAGTTAAAGGTTTTACATTTGCTTTCTGCTTGACTAGAAACATTAAGCAACCATACTTATTCTCAGATACATTTGACCCCATCTCTAACTATCCATTTTGAAAGAAAATTCAGGCAATAAATACTTATTGCATAGCTTTATGTCAATCCAGGGTTATTGGGCTCCAAACCATTAGCCTTATTTAAGCTTACTAATAAAAGGAAAGTAAAATGTTTTAAAGAATATACACTCAGTGTGACAACTGGAACCTTGGAACCTTGTGCAGGGCCTTTACAAAGAGACATTTGCCACACAGCTGCATGTATATCAGTTTTGGTCTGGGAAAAATCTTTTTAAATCTTGAAATAATGGGCTTGTTTAATTTAGTAGTCAATGGGTATAAAATAGCTTTAAGTCATGACAGAAGGTAATTATAGAGCAATTAGATTGGCAAACATTATGCAATAAAACTTGCATTGGTGCAGTGTTCTCTGCACCTCGGTCAGCTCCAGGACCAAACTTGGCTATCTTAGAGAGTACACTACATTTTTCTCCCAAGAGTTGTGTTAATACTTTTTTTCTTTTTAAAGCAAAGCCACTGTTTAAATTTCATTTTTCCTGAGCTTATTTTCAAAACCTGTGGAAATATTTGTCTTTTATAAATGATATAGATGACTTTTGCTGTAATTATTGTGTAGTAAACACATGTAACATGAATGGTTCTATCATATCTTTACACCTTAGTGTTACATCCTGTTAGAGTCTTGCATTTAGAAGCTAAAATTTCAAGACTATGAGCAAAAATGACTCAAGAGGGGAAAATGACTAAAAAGTCTTTTTGTGGTTAACTTCAGAAAGCAGAAGTGAGTTTTTTTGTAACACCCTTGAAAGATTTATAATTAAATGTCAGTTTTACTGCCAACTGCTAAAATTATTTTTGTGTGCCAGTGACTCTAAGTTTATTCTGTAGCTATACATTACTAAAATTGTTAGATTTCTGAATTTTAAAATACCTAAAATGTTTGCTGGGGAAGAGAAGAGAGAAAACAGAATGTGCCTTTTTATATGGGGTGAGAGAAAATGATTGCATTCTTTCTTGAAGAAAATTCATCCAATTTGACTATGTTATAGTTCCAGGACACACACACACACGCACACACACACACACACACACACTCTCAGGACAGAAGTGCTAAGTCTGACTATACAGTGTTGATGGCTACAAGCCTAAGACTGGCCAGTGTTGAGTGTGGCTTTACAGCTTACTGTGCTACTTGTATGGAGAGATCTGGAAACCACCAGGTAGCTCTCTCCATGACATCACATGATAAGGGCAGAAGAAGACCCTGGAAGAAAGGGGTAGACAGCCTTCTTCATTGTCAGGCAATTAGCCTCAAGGTGACTTTAATGCAAATGGCCATTAACTAGTATTATCTTCAAAGTAATCAGTAATTCTTTTTTTTTTAACTTTTTTTGAGGTAAGGTCTCGTTCTAGCCCAGGCTGACCTTGAATTCACTCTGTATTTTCAGGGTGGCCTTGAACTCACGGTGATCCTCCTACCTCTGCCACCGCAGTGCTGGGATTAAAGACATGCACCACCATGCCCGGCTTTTTTTTTTTTAATAACTTTTAAATTGACAAATTTCATATGAACATAGTGTATTTTGATTATAATCTTCTTTTGTCCACCTTCCCCTTATCCCAAACCCCTTACCCTTTTCAACTAGTTCTTCTATTGTGATATCCTAAGTTAATTTTTTTCTCCTCTACCATCTATGATGGAATGCTAATCGACCCAGTGTTGTGTAGGTCTCGTGCAGATAGTGAGAGCCTGTGAGTCACGAATGCAACAGCCACATCATGCCTGGAAGAGAGCATTCCAAAGCACTCCACCTCATCCTCTGGTTCTTAGAGTCTTTCTGCTCTCTCTTCTGCATTGTTCCCCGAGCCCTGAAAACACAATAGAGATTTATTGCTGACCACTCATCAGTCACTTTTTCTCAGAAATTTGATGAGTTTTGGGTCTTCTAATAGTTACCACCTTTTGCCACAAGAAGCATCTCTGACCTGGGGTGAGATCCGCATGAATCTATGGGCATAAACATAAATAGAGAACAATCTGATGGACACAACATATCTATTTAGCCAAACAACAGTAGTAGCTTCCCTCCTAGAGCCTGTGACCTTCTTAACCATAGGCTTTTGACTAGGTTTCGGTACCAAATGTGAGTTTCCTTCCATACACCAGCTTCAAATCCAACCAGAGGGAAGTTGGCTACCCCCATAACAGTCACGCCACTATTGCACCATTGGGCACATCTTGCCGAGCAGCCAGGGATTCTTAAGATTTTCTAGGGTAAGAAAATATTCATAGTCTGTAGCCTGGTTGTAAGACCATTCCTCAGGAGGCTGAGTAGTTGCAGGCCAGCCTGGCTTATATAGTGAGGTGTGTCAAAATATCATAAGTTTAGGACTGGAGAGAAGGCTCAGTGGTTAAATGCTCTTCCTGTATAAGTACGAGGACCTGAGGGGTCTCGACACTGCTAGAGTTTGAATCTCCAGATGCCACACAGACAATTGGGCATGATCACATGCACCTGAACCTCAGAGACTCGAGAATTGTCAAAGCCCACAAGCTCTGGAATCAGTAAACAGACTCCCGGTGGAAGAGTGATTGAGCAGAACCATTGTAGGCAAGTGTACAGGGGGCCACACTGCACCAACACACACCTACAGCACACGATACAAAACACACACACCCACAGCAAAGGATATTATTATTATTGTTAAATATTTTATTTATTTATTCATTCAAGACAGAGAGAGACAAAGAGAAAAGAGGTAGATAGAGAGGGAGAGAATGGGTGTGCCAGGGCCTCTAGACACTGCATATGAACTCCAGACACATGTGCCACCTTGTACATCTGGCTTACATGGGTACTGGGGAATTGAACCTAGTTCCTTAGGCTTTGTAGACAGGTGCCTTAATGCTAAGCCATCTCACCAGACCTTATTATTATTAAAAAAAAATTTTTTTTTTGTTTTTTCGATGTAGAGTCTCACTCTGGTCTGGGCTGACCCGGAATTCACTATGTAGTCTCAGGATGGCCTCGAACTCATAGAGATCCTCCTACCTCTGCCTCCTGAGTGCCGGGATTAAAGGCATGCGCCACCACGCCCTGCTTTAGACCTTATTATTTTTAAAACCTGCAGAAATTTCTAGGATTTTCCCCTTTATTGACCCCAAATTTTGCATGTCCTTTCAGGAAGTATAAACACCCCTTTTCATTCCAGAGCATCTGTGCGTGCTTGACATTCTTATAAAGGTCGCAGAGCCCAGATTACATTCCATAACTAATCTTGCCAGAAAAATCACTTAAGTGTCAACAACGTTTTGTTCTTAATATGACACATGGCCTAGGTTAAACAGCAGAGCACATAAAGTACTTGCTCAGCATTATTCCTGTGGTACAGTGGGTAATTAAGATTTTTTAAAAATATATTTATTTGTGATGAGTGAGAGAGAGAATGGGTGCGCCAGAATGAACTCCAGATGCATGCACCATTTTGTGTATCTGGCTTTATGTTGGAACTGGGGAATGGAACCAGGGCCCTCAGGCTTTGCAAGTACCTTCAACTGCTGAGCCATTTCTCCATCCCCCACTGGGTCATTTTTTTTCCCCAAGAAAGGCCTCATTCTCGCCTAGGCTGACCTGGAACTCACGGTGTAGTCCTGGGCTGAACTCGAACTCACAGTGATCCTTCTACCTTGGCCTCCGAAATGCTGGGATTAAAGGCACGCATCACCAAACCTGGCCCACTTCGGTTTTTGTTTTTTTTTTTTTGAGTTAGGGTGTTGCTCTAGCCCAGGCTGACCTGGAATTCACTATGTAGTCTCAGGGTGGCCTCAAACTCATGGCAATCCTCCTACCTCTGCCTCCCGAGTGCTGGGATTAAAGGCGTGCGTCACCATGCCCAGCTTCCCTTGGTCATTTTTGATGTAAATTATCCATATGTTCCAAGTATTTGAGTCTCCTTTGAGGACAGTCCCTAAGAAGTCAGATGACAATCACAAGATTTCTTGGGATAGCTTAGAATTATAGTAGCAAGAATTGGGGGTCAAGTAGTTAATCTCTAGTGCTGTTTAACTGGCTTCAGGTGAACAAGCCAACAGCAGATATTCCTGAAGGCCAAATAAGACACCTGTCCCCCTGGAGAGGCGGTTATAGATTTGTCCAGGTGATCCTCTTTCTCAATCATTCTAAGCAAACCATTGCTAGAGCATATCTTTCTTCAGATCGGCTTCTATAGACTCCATCCTGGACCCTTTGTCTAACTATCATTTCTGCCATGTCTTACTTACACTGAGATCGCACCATTGCCATGCTGATCGGGCCATTTCTTCTACAGAGAGCTATCTCACTGCCTACAGACTCTTTCGTCGTTGCAAAGTAGTGAGGATTATCTGTAGTCTTTTGTGAACAGTCTCTAGTGTGTTGACGCTAGGGCTATATATCTATATGACACAGACTCAAAAGGCTTGTAATGGCAACCAGCTGTCAGTCCCTTCTATGCCACACACGTGTGACAAGGCTGGATTTGTAGGAAGGATGGGTGCTGGGATGGTGGCAAGATCTCAGGCCCTAGAGTCAGGCAGGTGGTATTGGTATTTTGCTCTGTCACTTCCTAGCCTTGAGCTGTCATGTCACTGACATGAATGAATACTATGAGACAGTACCCATGGCTACCTGAAGATGACACCTGCTGACTGGTTCTTGCTATGCTCTGTGGTGATGATTATGGCTCTGGTTACCCTTAGAAATGTTGTGTGTTCATGGCCTGCAACCTGGTTTTACTCAAACAAGGACCTCTGAGCTCTTCAGTTTTTAAAAAGTACTTTATTTATTTATTTTTATTTATTTGACAGAGAGAGCAGGAGAGAGAGAGAGAGAGAGAAAGAGAGAGAGAGAGAGGGAATGGGCTCACCAGGGCCTCTAGCCACTGCAAACGAACTCCAGACACATGCACCCCCTTGTGCATCTGGTTAACGTGTGTCCTGGGGAATTGAATCTGGGTCCTTTAGCTTTGTAGGCAAACGCCTTAACTGCTAAGCCATCCCTCCAGCCCTTATTTTTTATTTTTGAAACAGAGATAGAAAAAGAGAGAGAGGACCTCTCAGCTGCTGTGAATGAACTCCAGATGTGTATACCCTCTTGTATGCATGTGTGACATTGCGTGCTCGTGTCACTGTGTGTATGGCTATGTGGGACCTGGAGATTCAAATATATGTTCTTAGGCTTTGCAGGCAAGTGCCTTAACTACTAAGTCATCTCTCCAGCTCTAAAAGTATTTTTTAAAATTTTTATTTATTTATTTGTTAAAGAGGCAGATAGAGAGAGAGAGAAGAGAGAGAGAGAGAGAGAGAGAGAGATAGGGAGAGAATGGGTGCATCACAGCCTCCAGTCACTGCAAATGAACTCCAGAAGCATGTGCTACCTTGTGCATCTGGCTACATGGGTCCTGGAGAGTCGAATCTGGGCACTGTGGGCTTTGTAGGCAAGCTTCTTAACTGCTAAGCCATCTCTCCAACCCTCTTGATTTGCTTTTGAGAAATGACCAAAATAATCTTTTTTTTTAAATGCATAGGGATGGAACAGCCATCTACTAGTTGTCATAGAGATTTGTCATCAAGTATATTACATATCATTCCTCACATTCCTCATTAAACCAGTGAACCCAACTGTTGATAACATTCCTTTTTCATTCTGATAGCATTGTGTCTCATGGAATGCAGCGTAGTGTATGAATAAGGATTGTTAGAATGCTGAATTATTTGCTATGGAATTAAAAATATTTAGATTTCTTAGGAAGGAGAACCTTACTTTTTCTGACAAGGGTCATGTGTTGGGTCGGTTGGTCTTGTAAGTGTGTGCAGACATTCATTTAAGGATAGCCCTTAGGAGTCTGTAGATGGTTCTTCAACCTAGAAGGGAAACTGATTGCTAGCTTGAGAGTTAGATCAGGCCCTAAAGAATCATTATTTAGTTCTTCCTGGAATTACTTAATTCAGTCCCTCGGCTTTCTTTGGATTGCATCCAAAAGCAACCCTGGATGCCTTTCCTTGGAATTAGCTTCTCTAGACTTTGGAAGTCAAATAAAATGTCGCTCACTGCAAGTCATGATGGGCATTCTGAGGTCAAAAAGCTGCTCCATGGGAACCCCAGAGGCCACCAAAGTCCCTCTAACCACTGCTGCTCAGATGTCACATTTTACTTTTCGTAACTCATTTCTGATTTACGGACAGAGTTATATACAGTTTCTGTGTTCAAACAAATCCCCCAAAGTTGAAAATTCTCCTAGTGCAAGGGTTAGAAAAGGAGATTAATGTGTACCACTCCTTCCTTACCAGAGCTCATGTACACGTGCACATGAACGTGGGAAGACTAATCAATCAGTGTCCTATTCATGCTAATCTGTAACATTTGGTTTCTGAGAGGTATGTAGAGCACAAGTTATGACTTTTGACCCAACAGTCCTTCCCATTGTCCCATTCCTGTTAAAGAATGGACGGCTATCATTGCCTTAGGTTAGACAGATGTCTCATGTTAGGTAGTTGGAAGGAAACTTGAGGATTGTCTCAGTTTCAGTGCTTCAGAGATGTTGGTTAACTTGTGTGATCATTGAAATGGTTCTCAGCAAACCAAGCATTTTAGCACTTTTTTTTTTTTTTTGCCACTTATGCCATATTGCTTTCTAAGACTTTTATTTTACTGGCTCAATAGTAATAAGCAGGGAGAAAGTAGACATTTTACCACTTAAAGGACACCCCAAGACCACAAAATTATATGCTCCCAATTTACAACATTTTTGCCCAAGAAGCTCCGAGATTTCCCAAATAACATATTGACCCAGAATGACTCCCACCCAAATCTGCAGTTGTACTTACGTGGGGTGTTAAAAATGGCTCCAAAAACTATCCAATGAGAAAGAGGTAAATGGCTTGAATACTTTTCCAAAGAAGATACTCAGATGACTCCAAAAGCTCAAAGCGTGATTCAGCCCCACCAATCACTATGGAAACACAACTTAAAACCACAGTGAAGTCTGATGTGGGGCGTGTCTGTAATCCCAGCACTTGGAGGGGGGTAAGGAGGATCAGCAGTTCTCAGTGGCATGAGAGCTTGTCTTCTAAAACCAGAAGAAAACCCAATAATGAGGCCTGGAGAGATGGCTTAGTGGTTAAGGCGCTTGCTTGTGAAGCCTGAGGACCCATATTTGACTCTCCAGATCCCAATATAAGCCAGA
The DNA here is from genome assembly GCA_036365145.1 of Orientallactaga sibirica. Taxonomy (NCBI): domain Eukaryota; kingdom Metazoa; phylum Chordata; class Mammalia; order Rodentia; family Dipodidae; genus Orientallactaga; species Orientallactaga sibirica. The sequence continues at coordinate 5,595,903 of JAEOAD010000044.1, read as the reverse complement.
TGCAAAAAGGTGAGGCAAGTGCAAAGTCACACATGCCCACTAGGTGGTGCAAGCGTCTGGAGTTCAATTTCAGTGGCTGAGGCCCTGGTGCCCCAATTCTCTCTCTCTCTAAAAAAGTGGAAAAAAAAAGCAGAGGTAAAAACGTAGGTTGTATACAACCAAAACGATATACAATAGTCCTCTGTTGATAGTAAAGTCTGGAATGTGGGCATCACTTTCCCATAGCATACATTTTGCACTTCCTGTCAGATTCCAGGAAGTGTTGTTTGGGCTCAGAGATGTTCATACTGGAAGCATGTGATCACCTACTCAGTTGGAACTGGTTTGGTTTCTTTTTAACTTGACAGACACACCTGCTGAGGAGCTATGGAATTTCTCCAATGTTTGACACAGGCCTGTTTTAATTTTCTTGTTTTTGTTTTGTTTCAAGATGAACCTTAGTATATAGCCCAGGTTGACTTTTTTTTTTTAAATATTTTTTATTTATTTATTTGAGAGAGAGATACAGAAATAGGCAGGTAGAGAGAGAGAGAGAACGGGCACCAGGGCCTCCAGCCACTGCAAACGAACTCCAGATGCATGCACTCCCTTATGCATCTGGCTTACGTGGGTCCTGGAGAATGGAGCCTCGAACCAGGGTCCTCAGGCTTCACAGGCAAGCATTTAACCACTAAGCCATCTCTCCAGCCCCACTTTTTTTTTTTTTAAGCCTGGAATTTATTATAGAGCTGAGGCTGGCCTTGACTTGATAGCAACCACTTTGCTTCAGTCTCCTAAATGCTGGAATTACGAGTGTAGGGTGCCACATCAAGGCTCTTACTTTCACTTTTGTAAAGTGTAAAGTTGGGCATTCTTTTTGGCTTTCTCTCTAATTTGAAAAACTCTCTCCTCACTAGAGTGGCA